>JAWNMW010000235.1:14295000-14895000 GCA_035043565.1 Drosophila robusta | reverse complement strand
TGCTCAGTCTGCACAGGAACGTCTTCTGACGTTTCTTGATCTCCGTCAATTTCTGGGAATGGTATCCAGGCAGCAGTGTCCTTTTTCAAATGGAACTCATTTCCTATATGTTTAATCTTCGGTAAGAAAACTCCTCCTTCTCGCTCTTATTAAATACAATGCTATGAGTGCTTTTTTTTTCTTGAGCCCGTTTTTATTACAATTCACAAAAAATGTTTTGTACAACAAGATGATTTGAAAAAGGCCTATATGTAAATGCAGATACATTCATTTATACATATATTTTTACTTATATTTACACACAATATATATTTATATATTTGTACGCATATATAGAATGTATGATACAGGTGGCACACATGTAAATGTGTAAGAAACTTTGGGGTAACCTTTCACAGTCTTTGTTTTCATCGTTTAACAAAAACAACAAGATCATATGAGTTATGACGAAATAAATATGTATATATGTATATATATATATATATATATATATATATATATATATATATATATATATATATATACATATATATATATATATATATATATATATATATATATATATATATATATATATGTATATATGTATATATATATATATATATATATATAAATGTATATATATAAAAACGGCAAAATTAAATATTACAATTAATAAAACTGCTCGATGAGAATTAACGAACTTAAATGAGCAATACTCGGTCTAAATTCATATATTTAACAAAGTCTTTCAGAACGCTCTTCTATAGTCTATAGCATTCTAAGCCATTTGTGCGTATGAAGTGTGCATGTTGTAGTTGCGGCGACGATAGTAGATCATCAGACCATAGCTGGCACAGAGGAGAATGGCAATGATGCAAATTAGAATGCCTGCAATAATATTAACAAGTTATTTTACATTATCTTTATACTCGTTATTTATGAACAGATTCGAATTCAGAAGTCAAAACTCTAATGCATTAATAAAATAGCTAATATATTCAATACCTAAATATATATTTGTATATATATTATAAGACACTATATCTGATCGGATCCGATAACTTGCCTGTCGCTGCGCCCAAGTTGGCTTCCTCGTATGTCATCGTCAGTGTAGATCGCTTGCACTCCTCCGCCCAGTTCTCTGGCAATACATCCTCATATATTTTAGTCAGTTTTTCCAGCGGACAGGATACACCACAGCCGGGTATATCCAGAGGCAGAGGCTCCGCTGTGGTGTTTTTATAAAAAATAGATACCAAGGGCGTATTGTTGTCATCCACACGCAATTCAAACATTATACACGCCGCGTACGGTGGACTGTGCAGCTATAAAAGACGTAAATGATGCTTAAATAAAAAAACAAACTAACTCTATCCACATACCTGGAACAACTTGAGCGTATTTAGCAAGTTGGCAATTGTAGTATCATGTGCACTATAAATAAACATCGACCGATCTGGTTTCAGTTGATTCTCGTGCTTGTTCTCTAAACGAGAGAGAATGTCCTTAAGCAAAGGACCACCTTTCAGGCGTGCTAGCTGACGTGTGTACGTATTTATGGCAAACGCGAAATTCGAGACGTAGGTCATGTCTGCGCCGCCGTAAACCATTTCTGTCCATTTGGGCAGTTTTTTGTTGTACAATGACTCAATGAACAGAGTGTTATTCAAATACTGTACATCCAAGAATGTTTTTATCGCCCGACCGCAATTGTTTCCCAAGTAAGAAAGGAGATCTTTGTAGCGTTCCAACAATGCACGAAATTCGGAGGATGCTTGAAACTCGGACATATAGTGGTCGTAAGCAGGACAAGGAGCCTTGGCAGCCAGGATCTGTGTGTGCACAAAGTTTGACTTTTATTAAGTGTATTTTTTTGATTGGGTAAAAAACAATTACCGGATCCTCCTTCTCTGGAATTGAGTGCACAGGAATCGGTTGCCATTTAATCTTCTCATTCCACACGTCGTCGCCAACTGGCTCGTACAAGCCAGCCAAATTGGACTGCGCACTCATGAGTGTGCGATCTACGTCCGTAGACTGCACAAAGACCTGCTCATTGTCATACCTGCTGTCCAGCAATGAGCTGTATCGCTTTCTCAGCCACTTGCCCAGCTCATAGTGCTGTTCTTTGCCACGCTATGGAATTACGTTTGTTAGTCTAGTCATAGCAAACCCGCTTGTTGTTTGGGTTATCAGCTTTACTACTCACATTGGTAAGCTGCCCCCAGCCCGTAGGCCAGAACTTGCGATTGTTCCACGGGTCCATTGGATATGGGTCGAGAGGCATTCTGTCGCCATGGCGATATATCTGCATTTGAAGATCAAACGTAAGCCATATGGCTCAAATAATATATAAATATACACCACCACTTACCACATGCGCGAACTTCAGCTGGCCTGGAAGGTTGGCTGAAACACCCGCCAACTCCTCGACATATGTGGGACGAAGGGCAGCACCAATCTCGAAGCACACACAAAAAAAGCAGAGAAAGACAAATACCTTGACACAATAACAGTGGTATTTCCCCATCTTTAACCAAATGTTGTAAAGTGGAGGGCTGCTAAAAAAAAAGTGCGTTTTGTTGAAAAAAAAAAAAAAAAACGTTGGCGATGTGTCATGTCAAATGCACTTACCTCAGCACACAATAATGTAGCCTATCATACAAAGAACTAATCGCGAATATATTTCAAGCAATTGCCATTGTTAGTCGATGGCTTTCGATATACACTTTAATGAAATCAGCTTAAACAGTATTATCGATATTTGGCACATCGAAAATATTAGCGTGACCAGTGTTGTGAAATCCTCATATGAAAAAATACTACAAATGGAATTTTCTCGCACTGCCAAGGTTTAAAATGAAAAGGCAACTATATTATATTGAAAGTTTTCAAGTAGTTAGGTTGTATTCATTATATCGTAAGTCGTCGGCCATTTGGAAGAACATGTCTAATTACGCATTCGCTTGTCATTTCTAGATAAAATTTCTATTTGCACATTACTCAAATATGGATAAATATTGAATCATACTTAATTACAATTAACAAATATACTGTCGACTGTTGGGCTTAACGGTAACGCGTATTGGTATTGAAAAACTGTTTCGAACTTTATGCCTTAACTTAAAGTATCGCATGCGCGCAGTTATTGGAAAACAAAATTCGGCTATTAGGTTGGCAATCTTCTCGGATTACATCTGCATCTAGGGTCCATGATAAAAGTTACATACACGAAGTTGGCTTCATCATACAACTTCAAAATCTTCTATTACCGCCCATATTTTGTGCTGGCCTGGGTCCATTAAACCTGCGTACAGAAATTAATTAAAGCGTTGCTGCTACGATATATTTACATGTGAAGTTTTCAGTTTACCGATTCCTTTGGGCAGGCACACCGCTGCCATGACTACCCAACGGGGAAGTCTGATTGATATGAATTTGGTGCATTGTTGTGATTGTGACCGTTGGCGGATCCGTGTTTGTTAAAGCCTCCAGACATGCTACTGTTTTGTCCGCTGCCCCCACCACGTCGACCATTAAAGCCACCACGTCCACCGAAACCACCACGATTCGCATTAAATCCACCACGACCACTTTGCGGGCTGCCACTGTAGAAATTAAAAAACAAAGTAACAAATCCCTTGTATTGTTGATTTTATACGCTTGCAGTGGACGACATCTCAACAGTCGTACAATTCCCTTAGGAAATATCGTTCGAAAAATCAGTTTTTAAATAAAATATCAAAAATATTCGACCAGACTTTGCAATTGTAAAATTCCCTATACTCCTAACATATCGTTAAAATCTTACCAAGATGGAACTTCTATATAATATTGCCGTCAAGCATTGAGTTATTGTGTGAAAACACAGTTATCTATTAAGACATAACGTCCATCGCCTATATCATCGCATGTCTGTAAGGATATTTCATCTTCGGCACCCCGAAGTCAATTGTTCTCTCTGATTTTGGTTAACCTGTTTATTCCGGGATTGCTGCGACTACGCTGGTACATGTCACTGTCGACATTGCTCCCACTCGGCACCATCGATCCGTTGCCGAAGCGACCTTGCTTGGCACCGAACGAGACCTGCTGCTGCTGCTGATGTTCGACAGCGGGCAGGGCGAAGCCGCGACGATCTTGGCCAATGTTGTTTGACTGACGTTGACTGCCGGCAGCTCCACCAGCACCAATGTTGCCGGCGTAGTAGTCATTGTGATTCATATTGCCCATGCCTTGGCTGAATTTATTTTTAAAGGGCTGCGACGGCCCATCATAGCTTTGGTTCTGCTGTGGCAGGCCCTTGCTGTAAGGCGCACTGCGCTGTTGTCTAAAGTTGCCTTCAGTCCTCATTGGTCCGAAGTGACTATCATTTGAGATTGGTGGCCGGTTGCTGCCGCCTGCTCTAAAATTATTTCCACCGGTGTGACCACCCCGGTTAAAGTTACCGCCACCGTGTCCTAAAAGGTACATTTTAGTATTTTTTTTCGTGTGTGTGAGTGGATTTCTTACCTTGCATGGGCCTGCGGTTGCCGGCACCGCCTCCTCCACCACGCCTGTCTTTGGGCCGGCCAGGTTCGACGACAATGGGCTGCCCCTTGAATTCGGTGCCGTTTAAAGCGGCTATAGCCGCATCGGCCATTTCAATAGTCTCCAAGTGCACAAATCCGCACCGGTTCATAATGTCGCATTCGACCACAACTCCATAATTTGTGAACAAACGTCGCAGCTCCTCGGGTTTGCAGCCAGGCGGCAGGCTGCCCACAAAGACTTTGGCGGTCTGGAAAGAGGTGAAAAACACATTGAGCACGGGAGAATGTTCGGGACCGATCACGAAGGAGTGTACGTACAGACATATAACTAGGTACTTGTTCTCCTTATTTTTTAGTTTTCTTTTTTCTTATTTCGTGTGTGCAAAATGCACACGAGCGATGAGTGCGAGGAAAACAAACTCAGTTTCTATCGGAGTATCGATAAAAACTAATCGAGTACAGTTGATTTGTTTACTCATTTTTTTTATTAATTATTTTTTAAAGAATGTGGGCGCCAAGCACCGAGGAAACATATTTTGCTAGCATGGACTACATCAAAAACGTGGTGCACATAATGCCTAGCATGGAAATGATGGTCACCTTTAGCACAGGCGACAGGGACGCGATGCGCGGCAAGAAAGCTTGTTTGCTGTACGCCGAAAAAATAGACTTCAAAGATCTGATCGTAAGCCACGCCTAAAAAACTATATCTCAACCCTAAGATATTTATATGTGTGCTTGCAGCAACTGCGGTTGGCCGAAAAATGCGATCAGCGTCGGATGTACATCACCACTGTGGATAGCACCTCCTTTCAGGAGCTCAAACAAGATCAGTCGTTGAATGTTACCTTCGCAGGCTTCATGGAGAATTTGGTGCGCATGCTGAAGGACTGTCAGGCCGGCAAACTAGAGCTGTGCCTCTCCGCCAAGGATTCCTTGTCTGGCAGCGCTGAAAATCAGTGCCACGATTATCATCTGCAGTTCGTAGAAATACGATCCTTCAAGAATCTGGTGCACTTGTGCCTGCCCTGCCGTTCGGCGCCGCTACACACGGTGCTCTTCTACATCAATACGACGCTGGATGTGGCACACAAGAAACTCTACATGCTTGAGCAGAACACGCAGCAGTTGCAGATGGAGTTGAGCTCGCAGCGGGTTCACATTGACCAACTGGGCACGGATAATAGTAAGCTGCGCGAGGCGCTGGCGGAAAACACACGGCAGCTGGGCGAGAAGCACTCTCTAGACCTGCGGCAAATGCAGGATAAGCTTGACAAGCTGAACGAACAACGCAGCAATGAGCTGGAGCGCAGCCGTCGCTCAATTGCCGGACTGCAAGCCCAGTTGGATCGAGCGACGCTGGACAAGGGCGATCTGAAGGCGATGCAGGAACAGACTGAGCAACGCAATCTGAGCTTGAACGAGGAGCTCACCTGCTGCAAGTCGCGTATTTGCGCCCTGAAAGAGCAGAACGAGAAACTGCATACCGAGCTGACGGGGGCAAAGAAACAAGAACGTAAGCTGGAATATAAAATAGACGATCTAAAGCAGCACACAGCTGAGCTCCAGGAGCACATACAGAAAGGCAACAAGGAAAAGGTAGTTATTGTATATCCATATTTTCCAAAGAGAATTCAAACACGCTTTAAATATAGGCCAACATTGCCGCCGAACTGGAAGCCGAGAAGAAGATACTACACACTAAGCGGCAAGCTCTTGAAATGGCCTCCGACGAAATAGCCAAAGCGAATCAAATCATACTCAAGCAAAGCCAGGAGCTGCTTAACCAGAAGAAGACCATTTCGTGGCGTACCGAAGTGGCGCTGCAGCAGGAGAAAGCTATCAAGGAAAAGGAGAAGCTGTTGTGCCTGCGCGAGGAGGAACTTAAGCAGACGCGACAAACCCTTCAGCAGCTGCGCGAGGAAATACCCCAGCAGCTGCAGTCAATGCGCCACTTCGCTCAGGGCCTGGAGGAGAAGTACACAAACCGTAAGGTTCTACATAATCCCACGAAACTCTTATCTGACTTTCTATTTACGTTAGAGATACTCACGCTGAAAGAACATTTAGCAGCGGCCAACTGCAAAGAAAACTCCAGCCGCAGAGCTAATCGCAAATAGGCCTATATTTACTTCTAATTTTTAAGTATTTTATTATGTTTGTTAGTCAATTATCTTTTCTATAGCTTTAATTAAATTTTATTTATTTATGTATTTGGGTCTCGCCACTATTCAAAATCCTCGTCGAAGTCCTTGCCCGCCTGCACGTGCGCCGTGGCCACATTCACAACCTGGCTAATGTCTTCAAACTGATTCAGTTTCAGCCTCTCGCGTATCAGCTCCGCAATGGCTTTCTGTGTGCGTCGTTCCAAGCGCTCCAATTTCTTGCTCACGTCCCGCTTCAGATCCCAGTCCGGTTTGCGTGGTGCCAAATTCGTAATGTCAATTTCGTCAATCACCATTGGCTGCTGCAGAAGGTTGAGCTGTGACTGGACGGTGGTCTCGATGTCTCCGGTGGGTTCTTGTGGTAAGATTTCACCTATTGTGTTATCATTCTGTGGCCTATAGCTGCGAAAAACCGGCCTAGAAAAACAAAATGCTTTATTGGTGTGTAAACAAAAAAGAAACAGGTCGCGCTCACTTTGGCAATTTTTCAGCATTTTCCGTAATGCCAGCACTCTTGGATTGTGCTTGTTCACGAAGCTTTTGCAAGCGCTCTTTGCGTTTTAAGGACTCTTCTGTGAGCTTGCCCAAGTTGCTGTTATCCATTATTTACTAAAATCAAATATATTCTATTAAAAACATTCGGCCGCACGCCCCTCGCTGAACGATGTTTTTTCGATAGTGATAGATAATTAAAAAAACTAATACATATCGAATAACAATATCGCGATTTCTTCAAACATCAAAACATTGCATGTCTACAAGTGTGCATCAATAAAATATGTGGCTCAAAAGTAAAAATTTATTTGGTTTTATCATTAATCTTCCACCGAAACATTTGCATTTTATATAACAAAAACTATTCGATAATAATTTTCATCGATATATCCACAAACACCGAATTACATACACAAACATTTATAACCCAAGTTGGCAGCTCGTTCTCAAGAAATAAGAGTGAGGGGTGGATAAAAACAACGCAAAATTTTACTAAAAAAAAAAACAAATATTTTTGTAAACTTTTGCATTTTCTGATAATGATTGCCAAACTTCAGACCGCATAAGTCGAAAATTGCTGTTGACGTTGACCTGGTCTGCATTAAACTGTAACACAAACGCACCTAATAATGTAGCAGCTGCTGCTGCAACTGTTTTGGAGTAACAAAAATTAGCTGCTGCTGTTGCTGCTGCCGCTGCTGCAGGTAAAACTCTGCGCTGGTGGCTATTAAAAACTTCTGCGAACATGTGTATTTTCGTGTTTTACAACGGCTCGGCGCGTGCGACGACAATGTACGCAAGCGTGTGCTAATTTGAGTTTCTCGATTAAAGGGAGCCGCCAACAATACAACGAACGATCGACAACTGACTGCAGCGGCATCCACATATACAGCGGCTCGTCTAGCTCATTGTTCTGTGACTGTGACACCGTTTGTCTGCCACCGCCCGTCGCACTTTGCCCCTGCCCGGCCCCAGGCAGCTGCAGCTGCAGCTGTATCTAAAAATGGAGTGGACTAGAGAGAAGACGTTGCTGCTGATCAGCGAGTACCGACAGCGGCGCGGACTGTGGGACATGACATGCGACGAGTATCGCAAGAAGGACGTTAAGCAGCGACTCTTGAACGAGGTTAGCGAAGTCCTCGGCGGCAACATACCAATCCCGGAGCTGGAGAAAAAGTTTCACACACTGCGCACGCAGTATCATCGCGAAATAAATCGCATGAAACGCAAGGAACCATACAATTCCAAGTGGTTCGGTTTTAAGAATCTCGTCTTTCTCAGTTCGCCATTCGCGTGTCGCTCCACCAAAGGCCGCTCGAAGACGGACCTACAAGCACAGGAGAACGCGACCATAGAGAAGTACACGCTGGGCGAGGTCACATCAGCTGGCTCAGCGGAGGGCAATAATATGAACGAAGAGTACATAATCACGCCGCGCAAGTCGCACGCCAGCCGCCGGGCGCAGGAGCTGGAGAAGCTTATCGAGGAGACGACCAAAGATGTAGACGATATAGAGGACGATGAACAGGGCATAGAGGAGGACGTGGACACGAAGCCCAAACTAAGCAAAGAGCTGAGTGGGACTTATGTGCACATTAACGAGGATGAGAATGAGGCTCTCGAGACCCATACGCACCTTCATCAGCAGCAGCAGCATCAGCAGTCGCAGCAACAGCATCAACATCCACCGTCCATGATTGAGCTTCATCACGCTTCAAATGCCGTGGAGGCGGTCAGCTTTCAGGCCAGCGAAAGTGGCGAATTGCACTACCAATCGGCGTCCTCTTCGGCCGCGGCCAGTGGCGGCAACAGCTCCACTGTGCGCGTGCTGCCCACACGCTTTATTAAGATACAGAGGCGCGAAACGTCCAGTCAAGAGAATGGGTATTTTGAGGAGCAGCACGGGCAGCATCAGCTGCATCCGCCGCCGCCAAAGCGGCTCTATTTCGATCCCAATGGAACGCATAGCACCACCATACTCTCCGCATCCACATTGGCAGCGGCAACACAAAATGGCAATGCCAGCAACGTGCTAACAACGTCTGCCGACTCCGCTGTAGCCGGTGGCACCCTGCGCTTGCCACGCGTCAATGCTATAGTCAACACGACGTCCCTGTCGCCGCCCAAGCCAGCCAGCTCTCCAATACCTCCTCCGCTCGCAGTCGCCAGTCCACTGCGGGACGAGTTCTCCACATATGGCGAATACGTGGCTAATGAAATGCGTGCCATCAGCAACAGGGAGGTGCTAATCGCACTGAAGCACAAAATAAATACGGCCATCTTTGAGGCGAATATGGCAGAGCTGCAGAAATGAAATTGATTAAATGGTCATATGGAAAACTATCAATTTAAAGAAATGTTTTTAGCGAGAATTTACTCTAAGTACTCCAGTTCAATTGTCTAAAATCCAAGGATTTTAAAACACCCAACCCTCTACCCAGTAAATGTAAAGCTTTCGTGTTTACCTGTGTTTTAAGCTGTAAATTGACATAAATTCACAACCATGCGACATATATATCGATTTGATTAAATAAGCCAAATATAACATTTAGAAAAATCCGATTACACATATAATTAAATGTATTTTTACTGCCTAACCCTGAGTAGGCTATCGAAACATTCAATCATAGTTAGATAGTTGTTAAATTCTTGTTTCATTTTGTTTCAAAATTCTGGCAGAATGATTACTAATCCCATTTGCGAACCATTTACGAATTTGCCGGCTAGAGTTGATATTGAGAAACTTGCGGCTGAATTTAAGCCAAAGGATAAGGAAAAAGATGTTGAAAAATCACAAAGTCCTCGCGATTTCCTCAATGTTCCCGACAAGAACTGGGTGGTTTTGCCCATGTTTAAATATCATTTGGATCACCTGAAGCCATTTATCTCTTTGCGCAGCAATCCCTACATGCGGTGCCGGTATAGGAGGTTCTTAAACAATGTTCCCGACAGCTATGTAAATATTAGCTTATTTGGGTCAAACATTAACACGTATTTATTATATTGTCAATCAAACCAAACAATTTACTATTTTGTAAATCATTTAGTCAGCCAAAACCAAGAAGAAAATCTCTTAATGGTCAATTTTATGGTGTGGACTACAAGTTGGCTCCCATACCTGTTTCTGCCGATCCACGCGCGGGCTCAAGATCAGGCAAGGCCAAACATGCCAAATAGTCGAGACGAAAGTGTTCAAAATTATTCAAATGAACCGCAATCTTTGTTATTTATATCGACAATAAATGTTATCGAACAGGTACAGACTAAAGCTATCAGCAAGAAAAGGGCAGCCCTATTGGTAGTTACACAAGCACTTGGCAACACTGTTCGATCAATTGAGACGAAAAATGTTTACAAAATGCATTAATTGTTGTGCTTCAATAATTATTTGTGTTGTATTCGCATGCCTTTTGGTCGAAAACTGTGGCAAGTGGCAAACATTACAAATGTACAATAAAGTTGATTTAAATAATACAATTTTAACTTTCAGTTGCGCTGCAACGGACACTGCGCCACTACGAAATTTTCCACAGAGATGATGTTGTACATCGGATTGTCAAAAGGGGCGTCAAACAGAGCAGCAATCCCTACAACTCCATTAAGGAGCTGGAGTTTAAAACGCTTGGCAAGAACTTTCGTGTGATTTTACATCCACATCGCGATGTACTCCACAGTAAATTTCGTGCTTATGCTGTAGATGCCGATGGCAATGAGACTGTTGTGCACTTGGGTGAGTAATAAAACATTTGTTGATCAATCCTAAAATCAATTAATAATTCTTGTTGCCTTCACCAAAACCAGATCATGACAATTTTTATACGGGTCGTGTGTTTGGCGAACTTGAATCGTCGGTACGCGCCCATATCGAGGATGGCACCTTGACCATGTCCATAGAGCTGCCCCAAGAAACCTACCACATTGAGCCTTCCTGGCGCCACTTGCCCACAGCCAAAAAGCACACAATGGTGGCCTATAAATCTTCCGATGTCAAACTCAATCCTTCCGAGTCGGGTTTGGTACCCAAGACCTGTGGTTACATCAAAGAGGGTCTCGAGCTGGAGAGCAATGAGCATGACAATGAGCTGAATGCGCGCGAGAAACGGCAGGCAGATCAGTACGAGTACACACCCACAAAAACGCGCTGTCCGCTGCTGCTGGTGGCCGACTATCGTTTCTTTCAAGAAATGGGCGGTGGCAACACAAAGACAACCATTAATTACTTGGTAAGTGGCTTTGGTCCTGGTCGAGCGTCGGCAAATCCTCACGGATTATCTTGGGTTCTCCCCATCAGATTAGCCTTATAGATCGTGTGCATAAAATCTACAATGATACAGTGTGGCAGGACCGTTCCGATCAGGAGGGCTTTAAAGGCATGGGTTTTGTGATCAAGAAGATCGTTGTTCACTCGGAGCCAACGCGTCTTCGGGGCGGTGAAGCCCACTACAACATGATACGCGAAAAATGGGATGTGCGCAATTTGCTCGAGGTAAGTCGTTGCTTATTGTCCGGCATAAGTCGATTAGTTGCGCTATTCCAAGAGTTTCTATAGTTAAATCTTGTTCTATTGTTCTACTCCCAAAACAAACAAAAAACTGCTAATTGTCTCGTCTCTTGCCCATTTACATAATGATTTATGTAGGTCTTCTCACGGGAATACAGCCATAAAGACTTTTGCTTAGCTCATCTCTTTACCGATCTCAAATTCGAAGGTGGCATTTTAGGCTTGGCTTATGTTGGCTCCCCACGCCGCAATTCTGTTGGTGGTATCTGTACACCAGGTTGCTAACTAAACACACAAACATAATTATCGTTATCATTTCGCTTTCCGTTGCGTTTCCCTTTGTTGTTTTGTAGTCTTCGTGTGGTCTTTAAGTTTATTTATTAAGTTTATTACGTTTTTCAACATTGTGTATGAACTTTTTATACTTTTATTGATCGTCTGTCGTTTGTTTTTGCCACTTTCTCAAGAATACTTCAAAAACGGCTATACACTCTATCTAAACTCGGGGCTGAGCAGTTCACGCAATCATTATGGCCAGCGTGTGATTACGCGCGAGGCCGACCTGGTCACTGCGCATGAGTTTGGACACAATTGGGGTTCCGAGCACGACCCCGATATACCCGAGTGCTCACCTAGTGCCTCACAGGGTGGCAGTTTTCTAATGTACACGTACTCCGTGAGCGGCTACGACGTGAACAACAAGGTAGGTGAATCCTGTCCATCCATTAATCATTAAATCGTTTTATAAATGACCTAAATTTAAAGAAATTTTCACCGTGCTCGCTGCGATCTATACGCAAAGTGCTGCAGGCCAAGTCTGGCCGCTGCTTCTCGGAGCCAGAGGAGTCCTTCTGTGGCAATTTACGCGTTGAGGGTGACGAGCAGTGCGATGCCGGCCTGCTGGGCACCGAGGATAATGACTCGTGCTGCGATAAGAACTGTAAGCTGCGCCGCAATCAGGGAGCTATGTGCAGCGACAAGAACTCACCGTGCTGCCAGAACTGTCAGTTCATGCCGGCGGCAATGAAGTGTCGCGAGGCACAGTATGCCACCTGTGAGCAGGAAGCGCGCTGCACAGGCTCGCACGCCGAGTGCCCCAAATCACCGGCGATGGCCGATGGCACCATTTGTCAAGAGCGTGGCCAGTGCCGCAATGGCAAATGCGTGCCTTACTGCGAGACGCAGGGACTGCAGAGCTGCATGTGCGACATCATAGCGGATGCCTGCAAACGCTGCTGTCGCATGAGCATCAATGAGACATGCTTTCCGGTGGAGCCGCCAGATGTCTTGCCCGACGGCACTCCCTGCATCACAGGCTTCTGCAATAAGGTGCTGTCTGACAAGTCTTGAAAACTTTTCTTGGGTTAAAACTTATATATATTTTTCTATTTATACGTGTACACAGGGCGTGTGCGAGAAGACCATTCAGGATGTGGTCGAGCGTTTTTGGGACATTATTGAGGAGATAAATGTAGCCAAAACATTGCGCTTTCTCAAAGATAATATAGTCAGTAAGTAATCAGCAGAATGGAGTTCACATGTACATGGAATTAAATTTACATCAATTGTCTCTTACAGTGGCCGTTGTGATGGTCACCGCTGTCTTTTGGATACCCGTCAGCTGCATCATCTCCTACTTCGATCGTAAGAAGCTGCGTCACGAGATGAAACAAATTGAGTGGAGTCACAAATTAGATCTCATACATCCTAGTGATGACAGACGTCGTGTTATACACATACGGTACGTTAACGTTAATGCAAAATATCTACATATATATATATATCTGTATCGATGGATTTGCAGCGTACCACGGCAGAAGATCTCAGTGGCGCGAGCTTGTAACTAACATAGAACCCGGTGGCGGCCATTGTTTTATCTTCCGTGAGCATTCTTCTCAAAACTGCCACAATTATTTTATATTAAGTATAACATTTAAATTACCTAACATAAAGAATAAAATTCCCAATAATATAGACCAATTCCTAAAAAGATATTGACCATTAGATTACAAGGAAAAAGAATGAAAACATAACATATGAAAGATTTGCGATATATCTATAGTTGATTGTATTTGCAAACTTGATTTTTTTTACCAATTGTTCCTATTTTGCCAAGTTTGGTCAGGAGTTTTTAAAAAACACAGTTTTTTTATACAAAAATTCAGTTTGACTCATGGAAACAGACATCAGACTTTATACTTATACTAAAGAAGAGAGAGATATCCTTATAAGTGAGTTGCAGATCTATTATGAGCGATATAGTTGATTAATTCAGTTATTTGTTTTGGATTGTTTTTAGTTTATTCATACTTTAGCAAAAATATGTTTTGTTTCAGAGTTCTACTGTGCATACTGTTAAGAATTATGATTGATTTTTTTTCCGTTTGTATATTAGCTTACTGGGTGGTATTTTTTGTATTACTTCTTTTTTATGCTCTTGCCGTTTGTCTGTGGAGAGCATTCCTCATCAAGCTCCAGCTCACTGTCATCTTCGTCGTCCGAGTATTCCTCATACATTTGACCATCGTCATATTCACCTAAGTTCATCTCCGCCTTAACAGACAAGAGGAAAAATTGTCAAATGAAATATTTACAAAAAGTTTAAGTAATAGAATTCACCTTGCCGCACACGTACACCGGCCCCGTGCCCTGGACCAGCTTGAATGTGACGGAGCCATTGGGGAATTCCACGTTCGGCCTCAAACTGCGAGTTTCGCCCACTTTTAAAACTGCGATGGGAATTTTGACTGTCTTCTTCTCTCCGTCATCGTGCACGTTTGTTTCCGCCTGAAAATGCGCAAGTAATTTTGTTATGCGATATGTAGCTAATAGAATGCCCTGCCCCAAACCCCACGATCCCCTGCCCCGTTAACCAGAAAGCTTTAAAGTGTTTCAGTTTTTTTCCACTTGAAATTGTCGATGTATTTTTGCGTACCTGCACGACATTGAATTCGCCTGATTTCGCTTCGGGACCCAGGGATATCTGTTTTATGATCAGCTTGTGTGAGTGTACAATATACTCTTCTGGAATTTCGGGCACATCAAACTGTGCTATTGGCTCTTTTTCACTCAGTGTAACACCTGGTAAAATTTAATAATTGTTAAGATTGCCGTTAATAGTGTATGTTCTTTGCCGGCTATGCCTTAAAAACAAACCAAGTGTTTGTGCAGTGCCCACACAAGACACTCGACGGTGGCTGGGACTGCTTACCATAAAAAGATTCGGACTCCATTTATTTGCCTAAAGAAGCGTTCTTGTACAGTCCAATTAAGAGTTTATGAAAACTTATATTTTTCACACGTGCCCCGTACAATGGCGATAGCGAAAGAGACGAATGCGGCAGAAATGATGCTTGGCATTCATCGATTATACCGATATATTCGACTGCCGATAGTACCTGAAAATTAAAAAAAGTATTAAAAGGATACTAAATTTGAAAAGTAATCAGTATTTAACTTTACAACAAGTATTCATAAGTTTTCATATTCTAAACTAAGCATTAATTAGGGACTCGTATCTACAATAACTATGCAATCGATGATTAGATCGCTGTCAGTGTCGATACATCTGGTAACGCCATGCATCCGTATTATGGATGGCTCATCACTAGCTCTTGTTGCATCCCTAGTTGGTAGCTACCATTTTGCAAAAGTTTTTGCTCAACACGTGCTCGGCGCTTCAATTTTAGATTTAAAATTATAGCAAATAATTGCAATGGCGGAGGAATCATTCTATGGTAAATATCAATTATCAACGAGACAATTGTATAGTATGTGAGCGGGGGAATTGGGTTTCTTTGCTCAGCTCTGGCTACGCTGCCGGCTGCCGGCATCTTTATTCAAGGTTCTGACAGGGTGTGTGTGTGTTGTACGTAGCATGCGCATCAGTATGAGTGGCTATACGTATAAGAAGTTGTATTTTCTGTTAATCCACAACTAATTCGTACTGTTTTTAGGTGTCACCCTCACCGGAGAAAACAACAGCGTCACCTGGGACGTTGTCGCCGATGAGGACTATGCACGCGGCCAGAAGCTTGTTATCAAGCAGATTTTGCTGGGCGCCGAGGCAAAGGATAATGAGTTCAACGTGGTCGAGGTAAGAGCGCCAATACGAGTGTGAGTGTGAGTGATTGCTGTACGTGTGTGTGTATAAATCTCTTATTGTGGCCTGGGATTGGACCGGTTTGTATTCTCCCAGCACGCGCAATTTTTGCTGGGGGCAAGGGTAATTTTGTCTGTATCTGCAATACGCGCCCTTTGTCTGTTATTCTGTTTCCATGTCTATGACGTCACAAATGGACGTTTGCATATGATAAAGCTTATTAGAGTTGCCAACTTTAGTTCAACTTAAATAAGTTATAACGTTTAGTCTTGAGTTGTGAACTGAAATACTTTTGAACAAATTATTTTTACTCTTTTTTTATATTATTTATATATATGTATGTATGTAAGACATTTTTTATCAACGGAGAAAACAAACCATTTTGTTCACAAAATAACTGAATAAATTCATGTCCATGGCCCGTTCAATTGAACTGATTCTGAACGAAAGAACACAACACTAAAGCTCATAATACCCTATAGTCAAATATGAAAGAACAAGTCAAAAAAAATAACCGTGTTTGTTATGGAAACTTTTTGGGTATTTTCCTAATTCTTAAAACTTAAAGTATGTTAGAACATGAGCTTGCGTTAGTAAGTAAGCATAAATAGGTATACTTCATTTTAAATTATATTGAGGGCTTATTGTTAATCAAGTTTCGAAAACTATGCTGAACGAATTCGTTTGCATTTACAAAAATTGATCTATTTAACACTATACAGTGTATTAACGCGTCATCCACTGCCGATCAGCACACTTTAACTGTACAAAACACATTTTATTATTGACTTAAGTCGCATGCAATTTGATCAAACCGGCTGCTGTCGCTGGGGCTGTTTTTGTAGCTGCTGCCGCCTTCATTTGCTGTCATGTCTAATAGCTCCGTAAAGCTCTTTGTGAATTTGAACATGCTGCGCGCCTTCATTTGCAGCCGGCAGACAACGCCCGCTGTCGCCATGTTCCAATTCCAGCAGATGAGCTCGCACTGCAGCAGTTTCAGATCATCACGCAGTGAGATTAAATTCTGTGAAGGAGGAAACGTGATAAACATATTGTAATAAAATGCTATGTGTGTATACTTACCAGCGCTACTGTCGCGTCAATTGAGAGAATCTCAGGGCCTTTAATGATTACCAGTGCGATGACGCCCGCCTGTTCCGTCACGTGAGCGACAGTTGTTGTCTTCAAATATTCGGCAGCCGTATAGTCCACGTTGCCCTTTAGCTCTGCCAGACACAGCTCGATCCCGTTGTGCTGTTAGGCATGGTAAACAACTTTTAAATTGAAACCATGTGCTTTGCTCCACATCGAGTCTTTCTCGCTGAACGTGAATCACACTCACCTTTTGTGTTTCAATCTGAAACTGTGGCGTCATGCTTTTGCCAAGTATGAAGAGCGCATTTACTGCCACGCCCACCAACATGCCGTACTCCAGGGACCAGAACAAACAGCTTACAGTCGTGGCCACAAAAGGCACCATGTCGCGTTCTGTGTAGTTAAACGATTAGAATAAAATATTCGCTAATTGTGGCCATCTGGGAGACACCTACTTTTGGCGCGCCAGATTTCGGCTATTGTTTCGTACTCGACCATAAACAACATGGCCGAGATGATGATGGCTGCCAGCGTGGCCTTGGGGATGTAGGCAAAAGTGGAGGTTAAAAAGGCCAAGGTCAGCAGTATCAGGATGCCAGTGAAGACACCGCCAAGGGTCGTCTTGACGCCGCTGGCATTGTTTATGGCCGAGCGTGCAAAGGAGCCGGTGATGGGCATCGATGAGAAGAAGCTGCTGAACAGATTGCAGAAGCCCAGTGCAATCATTTCTTGGGATGCGTCTACAATCTTGCCCTTGGCTGTAATGAAGAGAGTTGAGTTTAAATAGGAACTGTTAAGTTTCTCTCTCCAGCTTACGTACAGAATGCTTTGGCTATCGACACACTCTCCAGTATGCTCAGAAACGGTATGGTTGCGACTGCTCCGCCCAGATGCGAGACCATGCCGCCAAAGCTAATGGTCTGCCCCGCAGCATCCTCTGTGCGAAATGGCGGCGGGCGAAGGGGTGGCAGACCGGGTGTGATTTCGTCGCTGATGCGAAATGGCATCTCATCGGAGCCCCGACTGAGCAGGTAGCATAACAGAATGCCCACGAAAACGGCCAGCACATTGCGGCAGAGTGACAGATACTTGGTCAGCTGGTGGCAGCCACACTTCAGATCCTTAAATTTCTGTCAACAATAAAGTTAAACTTTAGCATGAGAATGCCCTGAATCTATTCCACATACCCGCATTAGCAACAACAGGATGAGCGTGCAACAGCCGAGAATGGCATCGTTACAGCGCGTCTCCTGGATGTGGGTGAAAAAGTTTATCCAGGAGCTTAGAAACTCGTTTGATTTGCTTTGAATGCCAAAGAGGTTGTTGATCTGGCTGCTGCCCACAGTCATGGCGGCCGCCAGGGTGAAACCCGCCGTCACTGGCACCGAAATGTAACGCACCAATACGCCGAGATTCAATAAACCCATCAGCAGGATGATGCAGCCGGATAGAAAGCACATGAGGATTGCATAGTCCGGGTTGCCATTGACATGTGGATAAATCATCATCGACATGATAGCCGTGGGCCCTGCGAGTAGATGTTAAAGAGCAGCAGAGTAGTTGTTATCCGGCTGAAATACTCACCCACTGTAATTTCCTTGCAGGTGCCAAATAATATGTACAGAAAGCAACCCATGAATGATGAGTACAGGCCATAGACGGGTGGCAGTCCAGCCACGGCGCCATAAGCAATGCCCTGCGTTACGGCCGTTAGGCCCACGGTCATTCCCGCCACAAAGTCGACTATCAGATATCGGGGCTTGTACCTGGGCAGCCAGGTGCAAATGGGCAGCATGCGCTTGGCAGTCTTCGGGCTGCAACAGCTGCGCGCCTTGGTACCCATGGCGCCACACACGTTGGGCAGGCGCTCATGATAAAGTGCATCTGAAGACAGCAGACAGAGGAAAAGTACTCGACTTTAATCAAAAGCACCAAATGATTAGCAGCCTCTTATCTAGTTGACAATGTTTTTATATTGTTTATTGCTTTTTACTTCAATCGATCTCGAGTGGGCCTATATGTTGCCCTGTGGGCACAAATTAAAGATATCTTAGTCTAGATAGAGCCTGCCATAGTATCAAAATATTGTCCAGTCGATCAAATGGGATTCATTAAGGTTAGCTACCATTTGGCGATTTCACGGGGTTTTTCCTACCAAGGCCGGTTTTAACCTTGAGTTCAAATTTGTTGTCTACTTTGAACCGAACTATTTTTACTCTTGCACGAAATGAAAAGAATATATTGACTGAACTGACTTGAAACTTGGAGTATAAACTCGTGTATAACCGCTTCAGATAAAGTATTAAGATTTTTTGGTTACGCCCACTAGGGGGCGTAAATCAAATTTTGCAGACTGTTTACTGACGACCTCCTCTAAAGATGGCGCTGAAACACTTTCGGCCCCGCCTACTCCCGCAGTCATAATTAAGACCAAATAGAAAAAATAAACTAAATTAGTAAATGAAAATGTTAATAGAATAGAATAATAGAATAGTTAATAGAATTGTTCCATTTAAAATTTAAAAAAATATGAATCGTCAACCAACATGTTCTAATGTCCACTTTTAATAGAGTTCGCTTCTTTCAATATTTTCCTAGAAAGTTTTTTATTATAGCAGACATTGTTGATTTTCTATTAACACTTTTAAAATCACTTATCAATGATTGAAACGTACTGTCATACTCGCACATTTTTGCGATTTATTTTTTTTTAAGTACTTTACACTAAGTGGCTTTTATTAATAATTAACTTTGCGTTTAAGTTGCTAAATATAACACGTGCTTAACGCTTTTAAAATGGGAGGATTGAATATATGATGTTGTCTCTGCAACGCCAGAAACGCGAATGAGTCGGACCGATATCATTGAAAATGTTTTTAGGTCTGTCGCGACGCAATAATTCTTACCTTTTCCCATTTCTAGTTATCGCACTTTTTAATTTTTGAAATTTGCTTCTGGCTGCGACCACATAGTGTGCAGCAGGCAGCTGATTTGGATCAGTAAATGCCGCGAGAAAGATAAAAGACAAATGTAGAACAGCTCTGACTAGTGTGTGTGTGTGCGGTTAGGAATTCCAACTATAGATTTAAATAAAAGATTACCACGCACTTCCTTTGGAGTATTCCTCTATTACTGATGTTTTTACAGAAAATGCTTACAAATTTCACGTTTTTCTTCTGCTCCGCAGGTGACCACATTGAAGGACTCGGTACAGATACCGATTGCAGTCCTGAAGGCTGGCGAAACGCGCGCTGTTAATCCCGATGTGGAGTTCTACGAGTCGAAAGTGACGTTCAAACTGATTAAGGGCAGCGGCCCTGTCTATATTCACGGCCAGAACATCAAGGATGATGTTGAGGTTGTCGATATGGAGGAGGAGGATGAAGAGGACGATGGTGAGGATGATGAGATTGAGCACCCAAAGAAGCGCGCCAAAATTGAGCCGAACGCTGATGGCAAAAACGCCAAAAACCAGAAGAAGAAGTAAACCAACCAAGTCCAATCAAGTCTCTAAGCTAAATCTGTAGATTTTAAAAGTGTTTTAGGCCCTATAAACAATACAATTATATAACGTACACTTACACAAACACATACATGCATACGATGTAAAACTTGAACATACATTTAGTTCCTTTCTGAGATCCTTAAACATTCAATTCAAAAACAAAAAACTAAAACAAATATAATTATATTGATGATGTACTCTACTACTAACACCTAAGCAATAAGCAAGAGTAATGTATGTTATGAATATTATTCAGCGCTATTTGAAACTCATATTTGTATATAAGTACTTACAATGCAAGAACAACTTCAGCCCAACTAGACATTCTCTGTTCCTCGATTTTATACGATTGTACTGTGGATACCAACAACAAAAATAAACTGTCATCGATATAAAGAACACGAGTTTCCTTTCCAATATTTCTTTTGTTTATATATTATGTATTTGTTTTTAAACATACAGTAGTATGCTCACACTTCTATAAAATTTTAAAGGAAATTGGCGGGAAAGCATTATAAAGACCTTAAATGAATGATCTTGCGCTTAACATAAGCCGTTTTCCGTTGCGTCTTCAAATTAAATTTTGCATTCCGAAATGATATTAGTCACAAGAAGGCATCACTTTGATACGATCGTAGGCGGCCTTCTCCAGTGCATCGCGGTGCTTAGGATCAGCGATTTTGATCAGTTCGTACATGCGCTGGCGCACATTCTTGCCGAATAGGGAGGCGATGCCGTGCTCGGTGACCACATAGTGGACGTGGGCGCGGGAGGTGACGACGCCAGCACCTACGAGAGGTTGAAGCATAAGCGTGTGACGATCGTAATCATATGTATGGGAAATATTCAGTTACCCGGCTTAAGCATCGGCACAATCTTGCTTTCTCCTTTTCTGGTTGTCGATGGCATGGCAATGATGGGCACACCCAGGCCATCGGTACCCTCGGCAGCGCCGCGAATAAAGTCCACCTGGCCACCAAAGCCGGAATAAAAGCGTGCACCAATTGAGTCGGAGCAGACTTGACCAGTTAAATCGACCTCGATGCAGCTGTTGATGGCCGTCATGCGGGGCTGCTGCTTGACAACTCCAGTATTGTTCACATAATCAATGGCCAGCATTTCTGTAAATATATGCATAGGTTAGGTTAGTATAATGGACAGTAGTCTGCGCATCCCTATAACCCACCGATGAAGGGATTGTTGTTGACAAAGTCGTACAAGGGCTGGTCGCCAATGAGGAAAGAGCCCACAATTCGGCCCTTATGCATTTTCTTTTTGCTATTGGTGATGCAGCCCTTTTTAGCCAATTCGACAACGCCATTGGCAAACATTTCAGAGTGAATGCCCAGATCCTTGTGATTGTGCAAGGCGGCGAGCACAGCATCGGGAATGCTACCGATTCCCATCTGCAGTGTAGCACCATCCCGGACCAAATTCTCAGCAATCAGTTTGCCAATCTTCTTCTCCTCATCCGAAATCTCACCAGTTCCGTGCTGCGGCAATTTATCGTTGACTTCAACGGCAAAGTCAAAGTGCGATTTGTGGATGATACCATCGCCGAAAGTGCGTGGCATGTTGGGATTGATTTGAGCTGCAATAAAATGTCATCGAGTTAGAGATAATAAGATCTTGCTGCTCTAGTAACATGCGCTTCACTTACCAACAATCGTCTTGGTGTTGACCAGGGCGGCGCGGACGCAGTCAACGCTGGTGCCCAGTGAGCAGTAGCCATGACTGTCTGGTGGCGACACGTGAATTAAGGACACATCTGGCTGGACGATCTTCTTGTAGAACAGCTGAGGAATTTCGTGCAGAAAGATCGGCATATTATCACCGCGACCCTCGGCTACGGCCTTGCGCACATTGGCGCCCATGAAAAATGAGTTCGACCGGAAGACGTCCTTGTATTCCGGCTTGGCGTACTCGGCCGGTCCCTCAGTGTGCATATGGCAGACGGTCACGTCCGACAGTTTGTTGCACTTTCCATGCATCGCCATGGCATTCAGAAGCGCAACCGGAGTGGCAGCGGCGCCCGAGCAGAAGACCGTATTGCCTGTAAGAATAGAAGAGCTTATCAAATAGGTATACAAATAAAATAAAAACTACATTTAAACCATTTCATTTGTCCTTTTCTTCTCAATTTAAGCTCTATAGAACGACTACAAATCTATAATCGAAAAAACTGTTCGTTTTGACTGATTGATTGATGATGGTCAGCCCAGAGCGAAGTAGCTAGGAAATAGGTTTTTCACCAATTTTCGAAAAGTTACCATGCCGAATACCTAAATAAAAGTGGTACTCATTTAAAAAAACATGAGCTTTTTAGTTTTACTTTCGCTCATATTAAATAAGAAATCTTTTGCACGTGCCAATATATTTTTAGAAATATGGCGAACAAGAAACTGCACGTCAATAGACAGACCAAAACAAACACGAGCGACGCTAATTTAAACCAGCTTTTTTCTTAATGAGGGTGTTTACTGTATTTGATGCGACTTGTTGACGTCGCAAAGCATCGGAACGATCAGCGAACTTATTTCAATACAGTACATTATACATACAAATGTGTGCGTGTTTGTGTGGGCATGCCAAATATCTATTTTTATTACGCCCAGCCGATGCAATGCTGTCAAGATGCGTATATGTATTTTATATATTATTTCATATGAAGGGACAACACAACAAACGGTTAATCTAAATGTTGTTTAAATCATATATTTAATAAGTTTATGCGTAGCGACTGAACACTGTACCGTAATATTTAATATATTTACATAGTACGTACTTGCCTTAAAATGTTATCGGCCAATATACGCGGCATAGAAAACAAAAACTTTTCCAAGCGAAATGACGTAGCTTGCGTTTTAGTACGGCGCGTGTTTGTGAGCTGGTCTAAATTTAGAACGCCAGCGCTAACTGTATTTGTATCTAATACCGTTAAGATCAAATTGACGAAGTTGCTAAAGTGCGAACTAAAACAATACGTAAATTATGCTAGTTTTGTGGGCGGGGCTCAAGAACTAGTTTCAGTTCAAGATTCACAGCATAATTTTCTTTTTTTACGGTCCTCTTGCGCAACTTGTCGATTGACGTGAATTAAATCAAAGCTAAATTAGCACCAACAATTTAGCAATTTATTTCGGCTGTGGGCATTCGTTATCATCGGCGCCCCGCCCATTTTGAAAGCAGCCAATAAAATGCTAATTCGCCCCACGCATCGGCAATACAGTCTAGCTTCAGAGCTTGTTGCATAATGTTCTACATGCATAAAACTGTTTAGTTATTATTATTACGTAGATAAGTTGCCCTTATCAGCACAGCTGTCAGCCAGTGGCTGGGAAGGTTCTGTCGCCAGACGCGGGCCCCTCTCTGGTGTTTGCTGCGCCTAAGCTGAGCTGAAAAGCTCACCAGGGTACAAAGTACATACAATATTTTTTATTATTAAGCACAATCAGTTGGGTTTCTTCAAAGAAAATACACATTTGCATATGCAGCTGAAGCATGTTAAAAACTGAAACTGGCTTACCCAGGGCTACACAAACTTTGATGTCAATATGTATAGTTATGCATATATTAGAGTATTTGGCGATCTATATTATTTTTTTTTCAAGCTTTTTTTGTATACGTGGGCACAACTCGTAAATAACTGATAAGTCCACAGTCAATCCCAGGGACTAATCACGGTCAATTGATTTCCATTGCAGGGGGCTGCTACCGTTTGATGAGCACCCTGTAATTGGTCAATTGATATGTTTACCCACGCACACACATGCACACACGTGTAAATAGTTTGAATTACAAACGCGCTTAAAATTTGCATGCCTTGTTCTATTGCCCCGCGCGCCCTTTCAGGCGGGATTAACCTCTGCTTGCACGCATTTCATTCTGTTTTTCTAAGCAAATGAACAAGAGGGAGGGACGGACACAATCACGGTAGTGCCTGGCACTGGTGCTAGCTAGTTGTGGCAGATATTACATAACACTGATTTTTGCCATTCTGCTCTGTATATGAAAATGATGGACACACCCGCACCTCATTGGCCTTAGGTAATGCTAAGCTACTTACCGGACTTAATGCAGGAGACAGCCTCCTCCACCGAGACAATTGGCGGCTCGCGGGGCAGCGGATGCGACAGCTCATTCACATAGGTAAAGTAATTGTTATGCTTGGAGGAGCTGATAGCATTCGCCGTCGAGACGGTCAGCAGTTTGTTCATGTGGACCACATGGCGCGATAGTTGCTTGCTCATCATGAGAGTCAATGCTTAGACCAACACACACACACAGGAGGACACTTGCAGGATTAAAGAATAGTAGGAATAGTTGCGAGTTATGGATGCGGTTCGTCTGCTCGTTTCTTTGCACCTCCTCAGCCCGTTTCGCTCCGTGTCTCACCACTCCAGCGGCGTGATTACGACTAGCTTGTCTAAAAGCTTCACCACAGCATAAGAGCTTTTCTAAAAAGCTGCTACTCGACTCGGACTCCTCTTAAATCCAGAAGTTCATAATATAATTTTGATATTCTAAAAATGCGATTTTACTATTTATTCAGTCAGTTTTACGAAACACAAATGAAAATATGAAAACATCTTTTAACATTTGATGACATAAAATACAAACTACTCAGTCGAACGTTGCACAACACTAATACGATTCGTCGGGGCGAACGGCAAGCCGCTTATATTTAAAAATTTTTAAATAAAAAATTCTTGTTGCTTTTTTGTAAGAAGTGTAGGAAATGCAAGTAGTGTAAATATAAGAAATAATAATTAAAAATGATTATTTCTGAAATGGAGACTTTCGTTTGTTTCATTTAGCATGTACAATAAACATCATTCAAGACATTCCCTGAATGTCTTCACTTTTCCTCATTCTTATACAAGCCGAATTTCATTAACCATTCTCATTCCATTACGAGATGATGCTCTTCGAGATGTGGGAGGAAAACCTTCAGTTGTTGAAATCCTCGCGTCCAAACAGCCAAATATATTCGCAAATGGCCGAAAAATTTGCGCAAGCAGGCTTTGATATAAAATGGAGGAAAATCAGATCGAAGGTCGATAGCCTAATGAAGAAGTATAAGTAAGTGCGCTATATAGTTTCAATGAATTTTTGTACAAATATTGATATGTGAAGGACTGAGCTTGCAGCCAAGGAGGAGTTGGGTGCTGAGCCATCTGCTTCCCATTATTTCAACAGGATATACAAAATTCTGGGCCAGGGATAGGCAATGAACTTTGCCCCAGGTAAACATGCTTTCGACAATATTATTAAACATTTATCTTATTAAATTTTTTTTATGTAATTAGTAGATGAGATCAAGTGTAAAATTGAAGTGGATGTTGAATTTATTCAACCAAATCTTCTGAAAACTCGTTTTGTGTGCAAACATCCGAGGATTCGCGTCCTGCTCCTACAAAAGCTCAGCAGCCAAAAAGAGTTGTAGACCAAAGTGCCAAAGGTACTCGAGCAAAGAAATGTAAGGCTGTCGAAAGTTCTGAAATGACGCCGTTTGAATTAGCAATGATCGAGGTCGTAAAAGGACGAACTGAAGACTTGAATAGAGCGGCCAAGAAAAGGCTAGAGATCCTGAATCGTATGGCGGATGACACGGCCAGTTATAATAGGAACATGTTAGAAATGATTTCAAAGAGCATCAATAATTAAATCCTACAACCAAAAGTTATAGATATATAATTTTAGACACGAACACTTTTCTATTGAATAGCTGCGCGTTCAAAAATATGATCGCATTTAATTAGCGTTTATTATTATATTATTTTCGTTCAGTTATAATTGAAAACCCTAATAGATAAAAGCGCCTTGGATTAACAATTAAAAATAACAAATTACGTACATTAATGTTATACTTAGTTTAAAAAGAACTTATGTGAAATCTATACAACAAAGTCTCACTATGTACATGCTTATTCTATTAATATTTATTGAAGAGATTTTCATTTCTGCGCATTCCTTGGTACGATTCGGTTATTGTTTAGCCATCTGTAGTGTATCCATGTGGTTGACTTTATGACTGACTAGTTTATGCGTTATGGTCTGTGTTTCTAGATGTGACTTAATAATGCTTTCGGCACAATCTGGGGTTTCTTTTTCAAAGTACAACTATGTTAATGTGTATATGTATCTAAATGTATATATGATGATTATTACAGAGTATATTAGTTAGCCTGATCTCATGCAAGTTACAACATAGTATGTATATTTAAGAAATGATCGTAGCCGCCATTGTTGACATGACCGTTTTATGGGAATAGTTCGGCCTTTTGTTTTGGACGGAACCCAAACAATAAACGATATAACTATAGTGTGAAAACGGCACAATGTGAAATTTCGTTTGATTTATTAACATGGTATATTGTTGCCTATACAAATCTGACTAGAGGTTTTAGTTATACAAAAAATTCTGCAGGATTTTAAAAAGTTATTGTTTTGGTTTTGTTTCTTTTCAATATATATAAAATTGCTATTATATCTGAATTTGCAGTTGCAAATTATGCACAAATTTGCGTTGATTTGAGTAGTTTCAGTTGTTTGCGTTTTAAAGAAGTATTTTTTTAAATTCTCTTTTTTATAGTTCAGAGAGTAGCTACTTAAAACGATGTTCTATTGAGCTATGGGCTAATATTTAAATTAGGTTAGCCATTTATGGCTGTTGCTATGGTTAGTTTTTGGTGATCTCCCTTATCTCGTTGTCAGCGTCATGTTCAGGCAGAGCTCATGATCCCGCAGATCACCCCAGCCGCCGTTGCCCTTGCGCAGCTTTGACTTCTTTATCAAACTGGGCACCGTCATCATCAGCGAGCGCGGGAACAACTGGTGCGAAGTGCGCGCGATGCGCAGCACGTGCTGCACCTTGGAAATGACTTGGTTGGACTCGCAGTTCTTGTTCTTGTGATGAACGCCGCTGCAAGAGAGATGATTTGGGCAATTATTTATATTGAACCAACTACAATTAAACAACACGGTTCATTCTCCAACGCCATATCAATACTTATTGCAAATTTAACTGACCATTCCCCTATGTGGAAGACGCGAGGGCCTTTGACTATCATGGCATGCAGCTTCCGCTGCAGACACTGCTGGGAAACGTGCTGCAGTGACCAGTCCCAGTTGTAGTCGTCGTATGAACAAAAGTGTCGAGCACAGCGCCGAACGCTCATCCAGGTGGTACGATTAAAGGCGAAGCCCATATTGTGCTTGCTGCTGATCCAGGGCATGGACTCCACCTGGCAGGGCGAATGAAACGGGAATCAGTGGCCATTGGCAATTAATACAACAAGATTTAGGGACAACATAGCCAACATTGTATGTGATCATGCAAATTTTTCAATATTTCAATCTAAAACGAGCCAAAACTGTGATTGGAATTAAAATTAATTATACTATATGCAAGTATGTCGTTAAGCAATTAATCGAATTATCCAAATAAATAGTCAAGTAATAATTTCTTTAGCCAAAAAACCCAATTGATCCCCTCTAAATAGGCCCAATACACTGTACATCAGAAAGCAAACGGTGCGTTGCCAGACTTTAATGCATGATGCAAGGTGTATGAGGCCCCTAATGACGTTTAGTGCTACTGCCGGCAAGTGCATTGCGCAATTTGTATAATAAAAGAGTAATCGATTAATTTTTTGGATTACCAACGTATACCTTGCGATAGTCTTGGACGATGCTGTGGCTATCGAGCTTGGCGACACGTACGCGGGCGCGTAGCTGTGTTGCATGCGGGGGAGCGGTATTAACGAATTACCAGCATGCCAACATTGACATAACACACAACATAAAGAGAGACATTAAAGAATGCAACAACAATTGAGTAAAAGAAGAAAGTAAAAGAAAAACATACAAACATACATGCGAATTGCCAAAGCATTTAGTATGGTTTGGAGCGGGGGCAGGGCGAAACATGCGAACGTACATTCAACTAAGGCAAAAAAAAACGAACAGTTAAGTTGTGCTTTACTACGGCAATGATCGGAAGTGGTGCACGCTTTTTTGATTATAAAACGTTTGGTTTTTTTTTTGTTGGTATTATTTTTATTGCTGTTGATGGGCTACCTTCTGATAGACGGAATACAATGACGGCAGGACATGATAGTTCCATGTTTGTGCTCCGTTTTTATTGTTATTACTATTTTCATTATTATTGTAATTGTTTTTATTATTATTTTTAGTGTTGGATGCAGCGGTGACAGTGTTGATGTGGCTATTTCTTTTATTGTTAGGATTTTTGTTCTTTTTATTGCTATTTTTATTGTGGCCGTCTGGGACATCACGTTCGGAGGTGTCGCCCACATAGACTTGGGCGTTCTTTAATGAGGTGCTGGATGAGGACGCAGTTAACTGCAGTGAGTTTCTATTGTTATTATAATTATTGTTCCTATTCGATCCTAAGAGACTGTTTGACGAGATCAGCGAGGAAGCGTACGATTTTTTGTTAGTCTGCACGAAGTAGAGAAGAACGCAGAAAAATATGATATTTAGATACGATTATGAATTGCAAATGCAAGCGTGTATGTGTGTGTCGAAACAGGGCTGCAAACAGATTTTAAACCGAACCAGTTCAATATTTCCAATATTTGAAATTGAAATATAGAATCAAATCACCCTTGAACCTAAATGCGAGAGGAAGCAAATAAATATAATAATCTAAAAGATAATCTAAAAGATTGTAAAACAAACGAGAAAGACAACCATTCAAAAACATCATTTTTGTCTGACAGAAGCAAAAATAGAAGCTTACTGTTGATATTTTGAGGATATTGAAAAACAATAAATTCTTTTATGCAAAAACTACGGGAGCTATATGATATAGTGGTTCGATTCGGCCGACTTCAACATATGAAATGCCTGCAACCATATTCGGACATATGCCAAGTTGTATAACGATAGCTTTCACACTGAGATACTAGTTTGCATAGAAACAAACAGACAGAAAAGACTTTATCGAATGGCTATATTGACACGGATCGGAGACCTTTTCTATACTTTCTGCAAGGGCATAAAAAAGAATAATAATTTAATACTTGCAAATACATTTTAGTTCATGGACGGCTCATGACTTAATATGAGGGTTTTGTTCGAATTGTAAGCTTAACCACCGAAAATTTTTGAGTTTGGTTTGCAGCCATGGTTTGAATAGGAAATCAAAGCAATAGATAATAGGAATCAATATACATATGTACAACATACATATTCAGAGGCATGTACAAATTGCCAGATGAGTTACATAGAGATGTATTTGATGTAATTAGTAAGTATGTATATGGCTATGTTTGTCTGCATGTACGAGTATGTAAGTATGCATGTAACTGGATTGTAGATCATTTGAGTATATATGATCTACGCTCTATAAAGCCCTAGTGCTTGATATGATGTACATTATACGTTCATGTTTAGACAGGATGTGTTAGTTAATAACAATTATACTGGCAGAAGCGTTGACATTTGATTTCTCTTTTTTAATAAACATAAATTAAAGATATTGTATTGTATGGCATTGAAGCAATTTCTTCTTTTTTGTTTGAATTGAACCAATGGACGTCCAAACGACTAACGAATTTCGCAGTCAGGCAAAATTGACAGGCATTGGCTATTTGAGTTCTCACCTTGCTGTGGTACGTATAATAGTTAAATGTCTTCAGATAGGTGCCCAAGGACAATATGTTGCATTGCGGGCATAAGTCCTTGGTGCGCTGCTGCATCATGCCCAGCAGATAGAGAAAATCCTCAGCTACATAATGATCCTCCTCAAGGAACAAAACAAGACCTGCAATAGAATGTCTTTAAATGGTAATTCTGCAGAGCATGGGCCTTCAATTCACCTGTATGAAACCGCGTTACTTCCAGCTCGTTAAAGACACGGTTTGCCTTCCACCACCAGTGGTGCTTGGTCTGGGTAAACTTGGCTTCACGATAGTGGCCATAGAGATCGGGAAACAATGCATTATTGCAGTTACTGATGAGCGCTCTACAAGAGATTATTCAAATATATATTTAAATACATAGATATACATGCATGGCGAATGCACTTACTGCTCCTTCTTAATATTCCTGGGACAATCGTTGGGATCGACGCCGGGATACTCGTGCGGATGCGTCTGTATGGAGTACGGATAAAATATCTGCAGCACCTTGCAGAAGTCTATCTGTTGCACCAGATCGTTGATATCGTCGTCGTAGTAATCGTGCGAGAACACCAGCAAGGTCTTGGAAATGTCACGCGCTTGGGCGAGGCTCACGATTAGGTGGCGCAGATAGTTGATCCGCGTGTGCACCTGCGAGTAAGAAATGTTTCTAGCAATGCACCAGCTGTCCCGGCTACGGGCTCGAAACAAACGCCCACTCACCTGTACGACAATTATCACAGAATCGTTCTGCAGCGGCCCAAATGTATCCTCGTTCAGCACCAGCTGCATTTCGTTGTATCTGACGATCTGACGCTTGATCTCCGTTATGTTTGGCGGTCGGTAGACATCAAAGCTAATTGTGGTCGACGCCGTCATGCCGGAGCCGGTGAGCGTTGCGCCGCTGCTGTTCAGTTGAAGCGCTGCGAAAAACCAAGGAATATTTTATTAACTAGAAAATGAGTTTGAAATCGTTTTGTGCGAAAATTAAAGTTTCGCTAATCCAATCTTGGACCCTCAACAAAAAAAGTGAAAAACGTATCCAATAAATTTTCGCAAATATCTTTCATATTGAGTTTAAAGCCGAGTAAATAATAGAAAAGTTATGGTAATTTAACTGTTTGTCACAAATTTTCCAGCCGTGCGTGACGAATTTTATAAAAGCTTGTCCAAATGTTCCCTTACATCACAATTGGCAATTAACGTAAGAATTTAGCACCTTAGCTCTTAGTGTTGACAATCAATCAGAGAGTCAGTCCATCAGATGAAGAATTACTCACCTGCCGCCGCAGTGCTGTGATTGCGCGTGTGTGGCGTCAGATATTTGTGCAGTGGGGCTGGCACCATGGATAAAATGGCATCCACCGAGTCGTTGGTCACCGCGTCGCTGAGCATTGCATCGCGGCTGTCCACTGATCAGCAAGGGATAATCAGAATCAGAAATAACAGCTAATTTGATGCTCTGCCACTTACAGTAGTTAAAGTTGTGGTACTGCAACAGGCAGAAGATGCACAGCGCCAGGATGAAGATGCTGCGCATATAAAAATTGTTGCGTTTTCGTCCCATTGCCCCCGTATTGGGCAGGGGTATCAGTACACGACCTGCGAAAGGATCTCAAATTGTGAAAGCACATTTGCCACGTATCCGCTAACCGAACAGTTACCTCTCATTTTTGACATTTTATTCTGCGACTGCGTCCGAGTTGCTAGCAACTGCCTACAGGGCCAGCTCTTTTATAGCGCCATCTGAAAAAAGCGAATTTATAACGACATTATGTTTAGATAAGAGGGAAGATATGTATCATAGATTTATGAACATAATTTTGAGTACAATCTGGAGTGGTACCTTTGTTGAAGTCAGTAAACACTTCAGGGAGAATCGCAGGCTCGTGTATTGTTTTAGCTGTTGTAATTGCATCAATCGTTTCGATCTATATTCTATATCTATCTATATTCTATACCAATTATAACGAGGTATCTTTGGTATATATATAATAATATTGTTAACTGTTTTTGTTATTTTATAGTAATTCGATGTTGGTGATACTTTGCTAATATGTGAGGGGCATAGGAACTCTTACATATATAAGTTGAGGCAGCATAAATTTGAAAACAAAAAAGTTTTGCATTCAAAAATTTATTTTTCGACCGATTGTTAATATGACAGCTGTATATGATAGTCCCATGTTAATAAGATTCTGCCGATATGTCAGGAACATACTGGTTAAATTTGGTTAGGATATCTTTGAAAACAACAAAAATAATTTGTTTCACCGATCGTTTGTATAACAGCTTCATGATATAGGATTTCCGATTTGGCCGACTTGGATATATGTACTGCAACACAAAGACGTAACTAAGCAAAGGCAATGAAGCTCGTTGTCCTGATTGAAAAAAAAATATACGTCTCCAGTATAAAACTTAATACTCTCTGCATAAGTAAAATGTTAAGATTAATAAATCGATTAAAAATGTAAAGGCTCGTAATCAATTGTTGGAACTGTTTTGTGAAATGTGTTTTGCATTTTCAATTAATTGCATTTTTATGTATCCAGCTGGGATTGGGGAGCTTGGGGCAGAGGAAACTGCCAATGTAATCCGCAAAATACTCGAACACAACTCAAGAGGCTTTGGATAATATAAGCATGCACAGCTGCAGTCGTAATGCAAAATGAAAATGGAAATGTACACACAACGCCGAACTCGGCTTCGTTCGGAGTCCCTCTGTTCTCGAGCGAGCCATAAGTCTGGGCACTTGGAAGCCGCTTAGGTGATTAGCGATAAGTAGCAGCAGGCAGGAGGGTGGAGGGAGGAGCCGCATTGGCCTCCTAGCGACACGTAGCAGTTGCGTGTGTTGTCATCAGCCTCGGCTGGCCCCGTCACCTCCGCCTGCCCCACGGATGGCTTGTAAAGTGGGCGATCGCGGCCTCGCGTCAATTGCCATAAAAATAGAATAGATTTGGCGAGCGCGCCGTTTGACAAATATTTCATCTCTTAGCGTGTGTTGTCAAACAGACAGGAATGTGATGCAGTCAGCGGGGAAGAAATTCAATTTTCATTTGGCGAAATAAATCTATAAAAACATAAATTATTGTTTGTGCTATTCACGATCAGCATGGAACTTTGGGACAACGAATTTGAACGTTGAATTATATCATAGCCAAGAAAACGCTCTACACTTGAAAGGATAAATTAAGTAAGTGAATAGATAAAAGTGTAAGACAGTTGCGAGGAACTGCACTTGACTAATTATCTATCTCTTAACAAATAAAAAGAAACAAGAAAAATCTAACTAATTTTTTATTTGGGTTGCCAACACACAGTGGGAACATTTGAATTTTTGCGTTGTAAAAATTATGACTTTTGAACAGACTTGAACATGTCAACAATTTGTTAAAGATAGATTTTATTTTCGTAGAACAAATACATAAAAATAAAATAAAATATAAATGCATTACAAATGTTTGAGGGGATTGAAGGGGTTCCCTTGAGGAAATACCATTTTAAAGAGTATATATCAGATATTGCAGAATATGTATGTCGACTTGGGTGTTCATACTGATCAATAATATACACACTCTATGAGGTTGAACATGTCTTCTTTTACGTGTTACACGTTTCTCAAGCAAGTGTATACAAATCTTTTAATTTTAATTTTTTTTGTATTATATATAGACTCATAACCTGAAGCCTCGTTAAAATGTAGATAAACAGATTATTATACCTAATTAAATGAACCTCATTGGAGCCATAAATCGCAGCAATAAAATCGAGCTATAATTGATTCCTGGTTGTGTCCGCCCCCCTCATACGCCCTTTAATGTCATGGCAACATTTTCCAACAACGATAAACATTAAAACTATTTTCGGATAATGAAATCAACGAATTTCCATAAATAGTAGAGCAAAGTTCAAGTGGCTAACGAAAGAAAAAAAAGCAAAACCATTTTAATGGGGGGTATGCCCCCCGATAACGCTTAGGTTACGCCCTCCATGGACATACACCCCGGATTTGTCTTTGAATTTGAACTTTAGACATATATTATAGATTAAAACAAGAGTTCTCTAGTCGAGAGTACCCTACTTGTCAATACCCTGTACACAGCTTTATTTGTGCGTAAAAAAGCCTACGCTGCAGGAATTTGACAGTTATCGTAAAAAATAAACTTCCGTCTACCATTTCACTTTAATTTGAATCTTAGACATCGAATATTAAATAAAATAAGTCTGCTCTGCTCGAGAATGGCCGACTAACAATTACCCTGTATATATTCATATCCTAACTATTTGTTACTACGCGTTCCAATAAGAATGGAATTTGTCGATTTTAGAAAAATTTGTGAGTTATCGAAAAGAAACTACGGCGTATAACATACGATAAGCTCATCAAGAATATATATACATGTATAGGTGTACCAACTGCCAACACACCCAATTGCTACTTTTACAGGGTATCAAAATAAGCGAAAGTACAATGTCTTCAAGTGTATGCGTACTCAAAAATATCGGACGTTGTGGTCCATGAGTGAGTCCAAGGGGGCGGCTGTGGGGCTAGGGAAATTTGTAGTCGCGATATTCAGGTGAAACAGGTATGTATTTATTTACTGTTTGGCTGTTACGAAACGTAACGGAACGGCCAAAATGGTCGCACAAAAGCAAAACAACAACAACAAAGCCAAAACCGAAATCGCCGACTGCTTTGCATTGTTTGTTGTTGTTTTTCGAATTGATGTTTGAATTTGAATTGTGCTAATTAACTGGGCATTGGGCGAGAATAGATGTTACTGGGAACTCACTTTACCTCTGGCTAAATTCGCAAGTGCGCAATGTTTTCGTCTCTGCACCCGCCTCGTCTGCCGACGGCATCGTTGGTCAATCGATTTTTCAGACGCCCTAAGTCCAAGTCAATTCTTCGCAGAGCAGCGCCTGCATTTAAATAGTTGCTGCCGCCTTCTTGTTGTTGCTGTCGCGCACATTTTGCAAATGTTCCTGTTATTTCATATGCTCACAATTGATTAATGACTGTTGTTGTTGTTGCGCGCCTTACGACTGAGATTCATGCAATTTCGATACAAATACGCGCTGGCAGCTGCTGCTGCTGCGGTAACACACACACAGATGCACAGCACACATATGGGCATAGCTCAGAGATACTTTCATTGCTACATTTCACAAGCCCCTTAGATTTTGATTAGACAATACGTTTTATGTAAATTATGTATTCACTCTTCACTTTCTTTCGAATTGTTCGCTGTGTTCGGACTTCACTTCAGTAGCTGCCGTCCGCCGCACATATATCTTGCGCTGCGCTCTCTTGACTGAAAATCAAAACGAAACAGCTGGGCTGTTTCGAGCGAGTACGCAGTACGCAATGCTTGTCACCGCAATTGGGGTAACCATATTTTCGATATGCCGATATTTTATATCGGCACCACAGCTATAGGCAGCGCTGTTAAGTTCGGTAAAAGTATTTAAAAACACAAATGCACACAAATATTTTGTTTAAACAAAATTCTGCTAGTTTCATGTCTACAAATGCTATTCTTTACGCAAACACGTTGTGTTGAGTCACGTTTGTGCGTGCCACTTCAATCGTCTAATCGTGTCTCTATATTAAGCGAACACCTTGTCAGTCTGGCAGGCTGTACGATTAGCTATTGTGTTTTTACGAAAACATTTCCAAATCGGTCGTCACTTTATTTCAATTGAAATATTAAAATTGCATTTAATTTCGTAACTTGTGAAAATTGAACAGAGTGGACAGGTTCAAAGGGCTGCGCACAATCGCGCGCAAGTAATATGCCACCCTGGACACATATATCGCACGCTGTATCGATAGACGTCGCTGCGACAAATCGATAGCTGAATAAGTTCACTTAGATTTGGAATTGCAGCCTTGGCGTAGCTTTGTCGCGAAACGACCAACATTTTATTCCAAAAATATACTCGCGCGTGTGAATCATACGCGACGGCTCGCATAAATCGAGTGTACACACATATATATTTGTATTGTATTATTCGAAATTTATTGAGTTTGTGTTACACGTATTTACCGTTCACGTTAAACATTTATTTAATAAAGTTGTCGTCGTTGCAGTATCTGCGCCCGCCCCGCCCCCGTCTGTCCCGTCTGTGAGCGAGTGTTAATTATAGTGTATTACTAGCCGTGAGTGTGTTCCCAAAATGTTCAGTTTTCTGAAGCGCGAGACCAAGAACCAGGAGGTGGTCGAGAACGTTATCGGTGAGCTGAAGAAGATCTACCGGAGCAAGCTGCTGCCGCTGGAGGAGCACTACCAGTTCCATGACTTTCACTCGCCCAAGCTGGAGGATCCGGACTTCGACGCCAAGCCGATGATCCTGCTGGTGGGCCAGTACTCGACGGGCAAGACTACCTTCATCCGCTACCTGCTGGAACGCGACTTTCCGGGCATTCGCATCGGCCCGGAGCCGACAACAGACCGCTTCATCGCCGTCATGTACGACGACAAGGAGGGCGTCATTCCCGGCAATGCGTTGGTGGTCGATCCCAAGAAACAGTTCCGCCCCCTCTCCAAGTACGGCAACGCGTTTCTGAACCGTTTCCAGTGCTCCAGCGTGGCATCGCCCGTGCTCAACGCCATCTCCATCGTGGACACGCCCGGCATCCTGTCCGGCGAGAAGCAGCGCATCGATCGCGGCTACGACTTCACCGGTGTGCTGGAGTGGTTCGCGGAGCGCGTGGACCGCATCATCCTGCTGTTTGACGCCCACAAGCTGGACATCTCGGACGAGTTCCGACGCTCGATTGAGGCGCTCAAGGGGCACGACGACAAAATCCGCATCATCCTCAACAAGGCGGACATGATCGACCACCAGCAGCTGATGCGCGTGTACGGGGCGCTAATGTGGTCGCTGGGAAAGGTTCTGCAGACGCCGGAGGTGGCACGCGTCTACATCGGCAGCTTCTGGGACCAGCCGCTGCGCTTTGACGCGAACCGTCGTCTGTTCGAGGACGAGGAGCAGGACCTGTTCCGCGACCTCCAGTCGTTGCCGCGCAACGCGGCGCTGCGTAAGCTCAACGATCTGATCAAGCGGGCGCGCCTGGCCAAGGTTCATGCGTTCATCATTGCCGAGCTGCGCAAGGACATGCCCTCGGTGTTCGGCAAGGACAGCAAGAAGAAGGACCTGATCAAGAACCTAGGCCAGGTGTACGATCGTATTCAGCGCGAGCACTCCATCTCGCCCGGCGACTTCCCGGACATCAAGAAGATGCAGGAGGTGCTGCAGCACCAGGACTTTACCAAGTTCCACTCGCTGAAGCCGCACCTGCTGGACATCGTGGACAACATGCTGGCCAAGGACATAGCGCGTCTCATGGAAATGATACCCCAGGAGGAGATGACGCTCGTCCAGGAGCCGATCGTAAAGGGTGAGTAAGCCCCCTCTCATCGCCGTCCCTCTTTAATTGTCTCTTGTTTCTCTCGAAGCAATCGAAGGTAACCAACCCCCAACCACCTGCCCAGTGCACAGTCACCTTGTCGCCTGCTCCACGCTGCAGTTGCTGCATTCACACGCTTGCAATCGATGCCTACTTATCGATACAAATTATTTCAGGCACGACCTGCCCCGCACCCAGCTCGCTGAATTCGCTTCTATTTTTAGTTTTTTGGCGAAGTCGTCTGATTCACTGCCCTCATGACGCAAACTTATCGTTTATCGATATACATTGAAGCGGGCACGTTCAGACCAAATTTGTCATTCTCTTCCACACATAACTTCTAGAGAACGAAATAAGGGCTGCCCATATATGTATTTGGTTGATAGTTTGGCAATTGCCTGGATTTCTTTAGTGCCTTAGTTATCCAGTCTCTCGGACGTCTTTGGCATAATAATGAGAGCGCGCACGCGCAAATGCTGCAAAAACAAAAACAAACCAAGTTGACCCAGTTAGCAAATAGTCATGCCAAATTGTGGAAAACAAGTTTGTTGGCACACACACACACACACACAATGAGATCGAGTACTGAATGTATCTAATGGATGCAGCAATTACAATTTAACTGCTTAGCGGCGCATGCAGCCACAATGAAAGCTGCAGGAGCTGTACTTGGGCATTTCCACTCGCTTTCATAGCAGTCGACTGATTGACTGACTGAAGAGCTAGGAACCATTTTTCACAATAGTAACTTTTCATAAATTCTGTTTTGGGAAATTTTCCCGTTTTAGGAGCGGAATATTGAAATTCTTTTGATTTTCATTCAAACAGTTCAAACTTTCCTTTGTACATTTCTTTGTAGATAGAAAATTATGATTGTTAGGCCATAAGTGAAATTTTCCGCCAAACGGCTTTAAACTTATTTTCAATGCATTTCATAAAAAATTTCAGCAAATTTTGGACGAATAATAGACGAAAAGCGACAAACTCGTTTTAAATTTAATAAAAAATAATTTGGATGTGCAAAGCTGTGTAAAAGATGGCATAGTATGTATATAGTCGAAACCATTGGTCTAATTGCACGAATTTCCATAGCTAGTTATTTATTTTTGCTCTGCAGCTTCCGCTTTTCGCACTTATGTAATGGGCTGGGCAAATATAATTCAGGGCGAGTAGAATATTCATATAGTATATACTATTTGCTACGTAAACAGTGCGATAAGAACGCGTCAATGATAAGAGCCAAGCAGGCAGGTTGCCCGCACATTGTGTGCTATGCTAAACGCACTTTTTGGCAAAATTAATGTGCAATTCGGTGTGTCTCAAGTAAATAGTCGAGAGACGTACTGGCAACAGGGTATTCTCAGTCGTTAGTGCTCTCATATCTAGCTCAAATATTGTAAATGTATGATAAGCTATGATTTTGTACTTGAAAAAGGGGCGGACAAGTAGTCGGTCTAGGGCGTGGTCAAACGATTGTGTACATAATTATGTATATATTTATGTGTATGTGTATGCATGAGAGTAAACTACTTATTATCAAACTTGTTCGCTGTCGTCATGTCCGAGTGATAACAAATATCGAACCGCATTGTTTGGAATGATGTAAGCAGTGAAAAAAGAAGGAAAAAATAATAACGTCAAACTCATGACTCACTGGTAATGGAAGTGAGAGCCAAGTGGAAAGCCCCTACTAAGTGGTACAGTTGGGCATGCCACATATTTTACAGTCCAGCGCCCAGCGAATAGTTGGACGCAGACTGGCCATGGACGAATCCAGACCCAGGCAGCCAACCATGACCAGCAGAAGAATCAGAGAGAAAATAATGTAATTGTGATTTTGAAGTGTGCCCGACTCCCAGATACCCAGCACTAAGCTCTAAAAACTGTAACAAAAGTATCTTGTAGATACTACATATGCGCTAAAGCTGCAACTGTTTCGTTGGGATGCTTGTCCAAGTTCATACTAAGTGCACTTAAAAGCTGGTGAATACGCTTCTTCCGCTTGGAATTAGTAATTGCACTGGCAGCTTGGCTGCTTTGTTGCTATACAGAATGTAAGTGTATATAAAAGCGATTGTAATTGTCGCTTCAATTGAATTTCATGTTTTTCTATGTGTGACCTATGAACCGTGATATTGTTAGCAAAACTTGTGTTGGTTTATAGCAGAGTTCAAGGTCTTCGGACCGTTGGCTGTTCCACTTACACGTCCGATGGTTTGCCTTAGCACCTGTTTGTTTTCCACCCAATAAATTGTTTATTTCTGCCGGCTGCCGACGGATGTAATTATATGTAGGCCAAGTCAACTAACTGCTTTGTTTGTTGTGGCTATTTTGGCTTATCGTGTTGCCAGGCTCTTTTCTAGATGGTAATAAGCCAGTTGCCAGATAAAAAACAATGCAAATGGTTATCAGCTTTATGTGCAAATGTTGAAAACTCTCAAAATTCACACCTATAATAAACAGGGAAAAAAGCGTTTTCCTTCAGGTGCCGAAGCTTTAATACCCTTGCTATATAGAGAATATGCGCAGTAGATATTTGCTTTGGTCACATATATTATATACTAGTGTAATATGTCGCTTATATCTTAGAATCGTAGTGTTGACTATAATCAAGTATCTTCAATGCACTACACATTTCATGACTAAATTATAGTACCCTCTGCAAGGGTATGTTAACTAAACTAATGTGTCCCATGCTAGACGCATACTACGCCCCGTTGTCGCCTCTGGTTAGCGCTGTTCTAATTTACAGCGACAAAGAACTGGCTCTGTTATCTGAAGAGCTGCGAGGCATATGAGCAAAGAGAGTGAATAGAATATTATTAAGTAATAATGTGCCACATGACGTCTCAGCTTTATGGTTGGTGTCAATGGAAATCTAAAAACGAAAAAAAGTGTGGCCAGTTGTGCTTATAAGTATAATATATTCGATACACGAATATACTTATACTATATTTGTTTCCACACATTTGAGAATGAAAATAATTATTACCTAATAAATGATCAGCGAGGGGTAATAAAGAAAAAACAACAACACGCGGAAGATGACATAAAATAGCTAAAGAGAAAAATTAAATTGCGAATCACTGAAATTTACATACTCTAGCAGAGCATATTATTTTTAAAGGTATTAAAACGGTCGTTCGATAATTGGAACTCAGCCTCAAATTACTAGAATATTTATTTATTTAATTTTTGTGTAACCAAAAAAAAACCAAAATATTCGTTTCTTATTTAAATACACATTTTCTACGTTTTCACAGAGAAGAAAACCAATGTGATACATTTTTTAAGTAAATTGATGGGTTAAGAAAGTTATTTAGTAATTCCTAACGATAACAATTAAGTTAGCCCAATGCATCCACTTATAAATAGGTTTGTTGCTGAACGAGTTCTATAATTACAACTTTCAGTCATAGTTTCAGAGCATTCAATGCTCAGTTCTAATGACTGGCTGGTTTTATTATCGAGCGTCCGCTGTTTAAAGGTGACAGTTGATTTAATCTGGATAAATAGCTGTACTATGACTGTACTATGCTCGGCACAGATTCAGCTAATGGTGCGTTATAGTTATAATAGCATTTGCCTTCAGTGAGGGTATAAACATATTCAAATTGCACAATACAATTTGTTTGCACAAATCGCCTTCCCCAGTCTCCCTGCCCCCGTCTCCGGTCACAAATCTTGCACAACTCATGCGCTAAGCTGCTTAAAAAGGCGGCGTTCATCTCAAACCAAGCCAAGCCCCAACCCATTCCAATTCCAATTTCGTGGCACACACTTCGACCTGCAACCAGTTGCTGCACTTAGCGAAAAACTAAGAATCTTGTATTTACGTAACTTGTAACTTGAGTACAAAAATTCTTATTTCAAGCATGTGTTTTAGAATCGTTCAATTCCTAAATATAAGACTTAACATTTATATTGAGAAAGTTGTACGCCAATTTTAAATTAAAAAATTCTTGGTCTATGTATTTTGCTCTTCAAGAATTTCAAACCAAATGTAAGAATATTCAAGAACGAATTGGTTTTGAAATTTTAAAGAACAAAAGTTTTACTCGGTTTTTTTGCTGAGTGTCGCGGGAGATACTCTTGATGCCGCTCAGTGGGCAACCTGAGGCCGCGTATCAATTGGTGGCTGCACGGCGCCGACGTGGCGCGTGTGCCATTAAGTGGCCCCATCCTATGCAGTGAAATTGGAATTGAAATTGAGGAGACAACTCTGGGCGCTGGGGGCTGGGGGCTGGCACTGGAGGCATGGACTTGCACTAAACGCAGGAAGACAGCATTTATTCGATGATTTGCTCGTACAGACATATTTCGCGAATGATTCCACCGTGGCCATTTAAGACTAGATGGGTTGCCTTGTCTTCTTCTTGGGTTTGCTTGTGGCCCACTTGACCGGTCTGCTAATTAAACGATTAGCGCATTTCGCGAGGCCTTGCGAAAGTATTTTGCTGGATAGAGATGAATTTCGGCATGAATCCATGCCCATTTGAATGGCATTCAAAACGATCGAAACTGATGTCATGCGATCGCATTTCGAATGCGTCATGCTCGACCAGTTGTGTCCCCTAACGCAGGGCAATTAAATTACGCTTATTTTGCAGTGTAGAAAATCTGATAGTGCCCCCAAATAACATAAAACAATACCCAGCACAAGTGATTTTAGGCTGATCGCAAATTAAGTACACTACTCAGCTGCATACTATCTGTGTGCTACATGTTTTGCCACAAAATTACAATACCTTTTGTTAGGGTATGCCAAACTCCAATGACTGGCAACAAGTGAATGAACTTGCCGTTTAAAATTACCCCAGCGGGTATGCAGAGGGACTGATGCAATGCCGAAAGATACCCCCCAAAGAATGCGCTGATAAAGTGAGTAACAGGCAGAGCAAAGCAAGGGAAATCAAAGTCAAGAACGCGTGAAATGCCGATCACGATGCTAATTTTGTGTTTGTGATTCGAATGTGTTGGGTGTGAGGTTCTCCGATTGTTTTCTTTTGCTTTGGCAGAGTATTACAGTTTTGTCACAAAATGTGTAACGCATAGTTGGAGACGTCTCCGAGTCCATAAAGTATATGTATTTGCTGAGACTGCTGAGAAGAAGTAGAAGTCGACCGGATCGGACTACTAAATCATATAGCTGTTATAGAAACAATCGGTGAAAATATAAATTTTTGTAGAATCATCTTTTTTGTTTTCAAAAATAACGTAACCAAACAATTGTAGGCGCCATATATCACCAATATCCAACTACTATATATAATATAACCTTATATATGAAAACTCGGTCAAAAATTGTTTTGTTATGTGAAAACACATTTATTTATACGTATATAGCACACAACATCCAAGTGTATTTAATGTTCGACACACCGAAAATAATGTTTTCTCATTTTCTTTTATTTACATAGTTGTTGCTGTCTTTTGTTTTTCCGATTTGTTTTTGAAATTGTCTTAGTGCATTTCCGTTGTATTTTTGTGTTTATGCGGGCAAATGACCTTAAACTGAGATAGTTTTTCCATTGCCTGCGATACGGAGTGGATAGTGTCCGCTCCATTGATGGGCAATACTATAGAAGTAGTAGTTTTAGCTGTAGATACTCTTTGCAAACGTATATACAGTTTTTATTAGAACACTCTTTGCCGTCTTTAACCACAAGAAATTGGTACAAAGCGAACTTAAAAGCAAGCATTTCATCATTTCCACACGCTCTCGGACAAGTTGTGTATCTTTCAGTATTTCGCTTGTTTATCTACTCATATCACGGAAAACTACATATATACACTGTCCATATCTATGTGTAGGTATTATTATCAACACATGTGCAATATCACGATGTTTAGCAATCTGTCGCTAAAAAGTTTCTACCCACTCTGAGGTTTGAGTTCTTCTTCTGCTTTGTTACTTGGCTAGTTCTTTTTAATTTGACAATGGCACACTAATTGTTTTTTTGTAGATTTCCAAGTGTGCCACGATCTCGCACCAGAATATCCCTCGTTCTCTCTGCCTCTCTCTCACTCTCTCCCTGTTTCTTTGTGTATTTAATTTCTTTTCATGCATTTGTACAGCAGAAGTGGAGGTCGATATGTCCGAGGAGCCCCAGGTTTTGACCCCTGGCACGCAGAGCGCTCAGTTTGCGGAGCGCTTCGATCGCTGGCTGCAGAACCTGCGCCAGCAGCAGCTCCGATTGTTCACCAGCTGCACTAGTAGAGTAGGCAATGTCGAGAACGATACAGAAACTGACATCCAAAGCGAGCCGGCCGCCGCGGCGTCAGTCAATCCCGATCCCAATCTCGATTCCCCGCCAGAGCCAGCTATTGATGTAAGCAAGCCCAACTCTTTGTCGTCCCTGCCGCTATTATCCTTGCTTTAAGCATTCGCAAATTGATTTAAGAAAGTTTTTAGCCAAAAAGTGACAAAAAAATAAATGCTATCTTCGGAGTGCCGAAGATTATATACCCTCGCAGACTGTATTCATATATATGTGCGCTATATATCTATAACTAACTGTGTTTACACACAAAACCTTCATTATTTTTTTGGTTGTTCGTAAAGCAAATCTATAGTAGCGTGATGTTGGTGATATATTTTTGTTGTGTTAGGATCAGAGGAATACTCACAATTATGGTTTGGTACAGATTTAAAGCAAGAACTCATTTTTGGTCTGATGTTGATTAATTTGTGCCCGTATCTTAGGAGCATAGTTAACCTGTTAATCGCCAACTTTGGTTATCTTGATATCTTGAAGAACAAAAAAGTTTTTCATACAAAAACTAATTTTTCGGCCGATTGTTTCTATAGCAAAGTTGTTCGAACATTCATTATCATTTTATAATTTATAAGGGTTCGGGTTAGTCCCCTCCTATGAGTTACAGATTTCGTAACAAATATATATATATATATATATATATATATATATATATATATATATATATATATATATATATATATATATATATATATATACTTGCTACATGCCGCGCCATTCCCAGGCACTCGTTCGCATCGTCTACCGTGCGCCAGGGCCGCTTGTTGCACTTGAAGTAGGCAGAGCTAAAGTACGTACTTAAGTCGGTCGCCTGACGTCGGCCCAGCCGGCGCTGGTCACGATGCGGCGGCGGCGACGACATCAATTGGAGCCTAAACGAACCGAAGGTTTTTAATTGCGCCTAATTGAATGTGTGTGTTCACGGCGACGCACCGAGCAACTTAGATTACAACCTTAAATAAAATATATATGTATATGCATTTGTGTTGCGTGACCTGAGTCGGAGTCGAAGGCACTGTGGAGAAATTGAACTATAATTGACCTGTTTCTATTTGATTCTTGCAGGAGGTGCCTTCGAGGGCGTCATCGACGACAACGTCTCGCCGTTCGGCTACATGAAGGGCGAGGGTATTGATGCTGGATGTGGGGAACACGATTGGATATGCAACAAGGACAAGACACGCACAGATGCCATTTTCAACGGGCTGGGACCGATCGAAGGCAAAATATCCGGATCAAGTAAGTAGAGCAAATGGCTAAACTCAAAAGGAGCAGAAAATAAATGTGTCGAATGTCTAATGATTATTTGCAGCTGCCAAGCAGGAGCTCATCAAATCAAAACTGCCCAACTCTGTGCTTAGCAAAATCTGGAAACTGTCTGACATTGATTGTGATGGTTTTCTGGACAGCGATGAATTCGCGCTGGCGTTGCACTTAATCAATGTCAAGCTGGAAGGCTGTGAGCTGCCCAATGCACTGCCGGAGCACTTAGTCCCACCGTCAAAGCGATTCGCTTAAACAGCAGCAAAACAATCCCGAAATCACACACCCACACACAAGACGGAATTTGCCGACAACTCCTACGCAATAATGCTGCATTCGTGTTTGTTTTGTTAACGTTCGATGGCAAAACAGAAATTGTCTTTTTATATGTACTTTATTCGTCTTTAAAATTGCTAAACTGGGTATTATAGCTCACAAATGCAAGCATTGTAGCATAAAACATCAACAACACAAGCACACACACAAGCATAAATTCATAGAATTTACACAAGAAATATTTTTGGATAACAATCAATTTTAAATTGTAAAGCGAGAGGAATTAATAATATTAAAAAAGAAACAAACAACTAGCTAGTGGAATTATACAAATACATTACAGCCCTGTATATGCGCCGCCTAGATAACCGATCGCAATGTTGATTTAAGAGAAAAGTACATAATAAACACTTGTTCTATGATTATGAAAAGGCACGAAATAAAAACGTATACAATATGTAGGTTAAAATATGTTCATGTCCTTTGAAGTTTGCCTGGTACTGAAACTAAGCCACTTTTGATATACATATTTTATATATAGGTATATACATACAATGCATTGAAGTTGATTTAAATTAACATATTTATTTTTGCAATACTGTTTAATTTATCTATATTATCCACACATGCAATGAAATTTGTGCAATTTAATTGTTGGTTTAGTAGAGCAAATTTATATCTTCGCTTCTTATTTAGTGAATTTTTGAATATTAAAAATGTGAAATGAAAATTATTTTAGATTCTGTAAATTACGAATAAAAAGAAAACTTTGTAAAATTATATTTGAGTGCGCTTAAAAAAACGTTAATGCTGTCAGCGTTATGGTCACACTGCATTAGTGTAGGTTGGCAGCCTTCGATTTCGATTGGTGAAGTCGATAACAAACTGTAGCACACATATCAATTGGCGTTAATTTGATAATCGTAAATTTCTTAGTATCAGAACCGGCTTTTCTTAATTATTAAATCGAAAATGGCAACCTACGAAGAAGTTAAGGATATACCCAATCAACCCACAAAGTATTTATTCGATGTGCGCAACAAGTCCGAGTTAGAAGAGACCGGCGAATTACCCTCGAGCATTAACATTCCCCGTGAGTAGTTGATTCCTAGATTAACTAAATAGGAAAAACTTCATGAGTCATCCATCGACTGTATGTAATATGTATGACAGTGCCTGAACTAGAAAAGGCCTTTAACCTACCTGATGGGGATTTCGAGAAGTCCTATGGTCGCGCCAAGCCGGCTGTTGACGCTGTGATAATATTTTCGTGCAAAGCTGGAGGTCGGGCTGCCCGTGCCGCTAACCTGGCCAAGACACTGGGCTTTGCCAAGTAAGATTACATACCCTCGCATGTTTACATAAGAATGTATATTTATTTACACCACACGCACATCTTGATTTGCAGCGCCAAAGCTTATGCCGGCTCATGGACTGAATGGGAGCAAAAAAAGGGTCAATAAACTGTACGCTTCAGCGCCCAGAAGAGACTTCAAGAGTTGGGAATTAATACTTAATAAAAATCTTTTGTAAAATTTGATAACCTATTTGTCTTATTTGGAGCTTAAACCTTAACTTCCTGCAGCTCGCCCCAGCTGCGTCCTATTTTCAGCTTCACCCTGAGCGGCACATTCAATTTAACGCAGTTTTCCATCGTGAGACTCAAAATCTTTGCCACCTTTTTTGCCTTATCGGCGGGCACCTCAAAAATGAGTTCGTCGTGCAGATGCAACACCAAATTGACGGCATTTTCGGCCAAACCTAGTTTTTCCCGATACCGCCCGATATTCTTTTCCATACGCAGAATGGCGCTTTTAGCTATATCGGCCGCTGAGCCCTGGATAGTCGAATTGATGGCCTGGCGCTCGGCTTGATCTGTAAGACCAAAGGATTAGCGGAGGGCTCTTAATGGGAGCGTAAGGAATACCCACTTTTCAGCTGCTGCTCGCCGCTGTTTATGTGATCCAGATAACGTCTCCGACCGGTTATGGTCTCCACATAGCCATTATTACGCGCAAACTTGACCACTTTCTGCGAATAAGCTCTGCAAATACAAGCATTAAGGGATATATTTTGTTTGGATTAGCCAATACCCACTTGATGCCCGCATATGCCAAGTGAAACTGCTCGGAGATCATTTGTGCCTCCTGCTCCGTGCATTTGAGCGCCTCCGCCAAACTGCGCATGCCCATGCCGTAGACGATGCCGTAGCAGATCTGTTTGGTGCCGTCACGCAGTTGTTGCGAGACTTCCGATTCGACTATCTTGTTCCAGTGCGCCGCAATGGCCGTAAACAGATCCTGTGGCGAGTTCATCACCTTGAGCAGCGCCTGGTCCTGCGACAGATGCGCCAATATGCGCATCTCCAGCTGACAAAAGTCCGCGGAAAGTAGGCAACGTTTCTCATCCATGGGCGCAAAGGCGCTGCGGCACGATATGTTCAGTTTCTCGGCGCCCAATTGGATCTCAAAGTCCTTGGCCACATTTTGCAAGTTTGGCTCCGACATGGAGATGCGCCCGGTGGCCGTGTAGCTGATGCTCTGGCCGTGCACACGATTCGCCTGGCAGCATCTAAGCAGCGGCTGCATGTTCTTCGAGAGCAGCATGCTCAGCTTGCGGTAGCCGAGTATCAACTGGGAAATGGGCGAGTCCAGTTTCTCCAGTATTTGGCGGGATGTGCCAATGCGTCCGTTTGCCTTGCGGTGCAGTCCCAGCACCTTGGCCACGGCCTGCGTGGAACCCAAATTGAACCGCGAGCCATGCAACTCATAGATCTTGACCTCCAGCCTTTTCATGGTGGAGAGCAACTGTTGAAATAGACGCTGCAAGCGGTGCTCCTTGGCCGGGAAGCCAATGCATTCCATGTTGCACAGTGACATTTGTATGGGCATCTCCAGCTCTGCGGGGAGTTCGTTTGTGAGTGGGCCAATTGAAGGAGTATTTAAAGTGCTTACCTCTGAAGAACTTGAGCAACTGGCCGGTGCCAATGCGCTCCAGGTTCTCAATCTGCCCGTTGAGTATGTGCACTGTTACGCATGCCTCGATGGATGCACGCACCTTGGGCATTATGGCGCTGCTGGTGTCCAGGCCGTGGCTGCTGTAGCCGCGTCCGCTGCCGCACAGATTCGCCAGCGCCGTGCACTCCGGCGCGAACTGCTGGCACTGCAGGTTGAAGATTGTTGTTATAGAGGATTCGGGATTGGGATCATCGTACTTACCATATTTTGAAAGCTGAGTGTCTTGTCGGGCTGCAGCAGCCAGTTACCCACCTTTGGATCCTCCAGCTTTACGTGAATCTTTTGCAATTGCGGCAGAGCCTGACGCAGCGCCTTTAGCTGCTCCTTGCCATCATGCACGAGCAGCGTGAGCTCCTGGCGGCCCAACAAGCTGCTCAATTGCTGCTCCTTCAGCTCGGTGCTGACCAGCTGCGGCTCCTCTGGCTGCAAGTTCATGTAGTAGACCACGTTATCGCACAAGGAGAAAGCTACGCCCGCCAGATAGCAGCTGTCGTCCACTGGGAAGAGTATCTGTGTGCCGGCAGCCGCCTCACGTTGCTCGGCCGCAGCCACTTGGTTGATCAGCAGATTGGCGCCAATCAGCGGCTTGCGTCTGCCCGCGTGCGGCTGCAGGCCAATGCTGAAGCCGCAACGGGTCGCCTTGTGCAGCTCTTGAGGACCAACTGGAACAGCTGCCGGCTGCCGCAGATGTCAACGATGTCGATACTGCTGAAACTGGAGGCGTTCTCTTCTGTCTTGGAGCAGCTGAGTATGTGCGAGGCATTCAGCTGCAGTGGGTGCTTGATCAGCGAGCTTTCCAGCGATAGATTCGAGAGCTCTATGGACGAGGCTGCACTTGACGCCGACTCCTGCTCCAGTTGCTGTTCGAGCTGCACTTTTGGCTCCGGCTTCGGACTCTGTCTGCGCTGCGAGCGCAGCTGAAAGGAGCGCATCAGGCGCGAGGCATGCGGCGTCAGAGCTGAGCAGCTGCCAGCTGGTTCCTTGGGTTGCGAACTGGGTATCTCGTCGGCATCTGGCGCGCATTTGGCTTCCGCTGCTGTGAGAGCAGCCGTCAGACCCGTGTTGAGCATGAATGAGTCGTCGCTGGTGAAGAGTTCCTGTTCCGCGGTAGCCGTTTTGCTCGGCTCCGGGATTGGCCTGGTGCTTTGATGATTGCGTGGACTACGGCGTGGCAGCTGCGTGGGCGTGTTGCTTTTTCTCTCTATGCTACTGCACTTGGTGTTCTCGGTGGCCTTTGATCTTGTGGGTATTGTTGATGCGCTACTCCTCGCTGGCGTCTTAAATTCCTTGGCCATATTGTGCCCGTAAATGTTTTCTTTTTCGTTCTCAGTTTTGGCTGGCGGCGTCAAGCCGGGCATCGCCTCAGCTGGCGTATTGCTGGGTAGTCCGTGGCGCTGGTTTTCCATTTCGGCGCGTCTCTTGTTTATTTTCATCATGGCCACGCGACGCCGTTCCTCAATCTCCTTCCTGAGCAACGCTTTGCGGGACGCTGCGCTCGAGCTGGGTTTCTCTGTTGAGCTCAGCGGGACGCGTTCGGCAAGTGGTTTTGTGGGTGCAGCTCTTGGAGTCACTGGCGGTTTCAGGTCTGTTGCTACTGTTTCTACTCTTACTGTATCCATATGTGCTGCTTCTTTCTTTGGAGCTGCTTTTATGCGTGGGCTCTCTGCGGATTCAAACTGGGGTTTACTTATTAAACGCTCGGACTCGGTAATAGTGTGATCAAGCTTGCGTACCTTGCGTGGTGACAAATGCTTCGTTGGCATCTCTGGACTGTCTAGCGTCTTGCGCTTGCGAGCTCCTTGGGCCTGCGCCTCCTCCTCCAAGGACATGTGCAGCTGCTCGACAGTCGCCTCTGTTGCTGGGCTCGGCTCTGCTTGCGTCCACTGGATGTTGCCCACGCCAATCTCGTACTGCACGAACTGACGCGCCTGGGCGATGAGCAGCTTGGCCGCCTCGGCAACCGTCATGCCCGCCTTGCCCGTAATGAAGAAGTTCCTAGCCGTGTTGCGTTGTGCCGCCTCCAGGGCGTTCTCATGCTCGTGCTGCTTGACCGAGTCGAAGCTTAGAGAGTTGAACAGCAGCTGCTCCAGTGCCAGCACATTGGCGCCAGCCAGCTCCACGAGGCTGGTGATGCCCGCATCGTGCAGAAGCCGCGCTCGCTTGTGGCTCAAGTCGGGCAAACGCATTAGGTCGATGAGATCGCGGTGTATGCCAAAGTAGAGGCGATCTTTGAACTGGGACACAACCAACGAGAGAGTCGACCACTGCAGGGAGTTGCAGAAGGCGGTCACAATGCCGGCGAACGTTGAGGCCATCTGTTGCAGACTCTGCAGCATGCCGCGCTGGCATTTGAATTTGTGGGCCACCACATTGATGGGCGTCTCGTTGACCAGCTCCTGCAGGGCCAGAGCTGTATAGAAGCTGCATGGATCAATTCGCATAAGGTGACAATTGTAATAATTAATGATGTGTCCACTCTTCACCTACCGCTTGTGTATCTGCATCAGCTTGTAGTCCAGTTTGGCCTGGCCGCGCATGGCGCGCACCAGGAAGGCCTCCTTGACGCCCACCAGTTCACCCACCTTCTTCATGGCGGGATTCAGCTTCTCCCACATGTCCAGATAGAGCAGCCAGTCCACATCCTGCAGCTGATAGCACACGGAATAGGGCGTGACCAGGTACACCGCATGCAGCTCCGATTCCAGCACAAAGCAACGACGCGACTTTTGCAGCTCCGCGAAGAGTATGAGTCCGTCGGTAGGGGGCATGGATGAGGCTAGGCAGGCTGCGCCCAGGCGCGTGGCCACATAGTTCTGTGTGTCCGTCTCCTCATCCGTCTGCAGGCGGATGAACTCGTATTCGATGAGGAAATCCAGCGCATCGCTTATGTAATGCGAATCATCTTCCTCCTCTTGTTCCTGCTGCTGCCCGTCTGAAACACTCAAGGATTTTTGAGCACTAAGCAAGGTGCAGTTGAAGAAGCCATCGATGTCCCTTCTGGTGCTCGCCACACCCGACGAGATGACCTCGAGCAGCGCGCGTTTCAGATGGGTCTGCAAAATGGAAGCGTTTTTAATATTTGTCACGGAGTGGCTTTTCGCTGCTTACGCTCCCATCCAGATCCAGGCAGGATCTAATGGGCTTCAGCTGTGCCGTGACCAAATCCCGACCGATGCGCGCGTTGCTCTCGCTGCAAATGAGGATGGACTCCCCGAGCGTATCCTTGCCGGTGCGTCCGGCACGACCAATCATTTGTCTGTAGGTCAAGGAGCTCATCTGCTTGCCGCCAAACAGGGGCGAGCGGATGAGGACGCGACGCGCCGGCAGATTAACGCCCGAGCTCAAAGTGCTGGTGGCCACGATGATCTTCAGGGCGCCCGCCTTGAAGCTGGCCTCCACGATGTCACGCTCTTCCGTGGTGAGGCCGGCATGATGAAAGGCGCAGGCGTAGGTGACTGCCTTGGACATGACCGAATCCAAACCTGGTGAACAGACTCTAGCAATATGATCAACTCAGGGGAAATCAGGGACACTCACCTGTGGGTATATCGCGCAGCTGCTGTTTCACATCCTCGATGGCCTCCGGCTTGAGCTGGGAGCGCAGCATTTTGGCCAGGCTGCTGTCGGATTTAAGAAGCGCGTGCAGGGCTGTGGCCAGCTGCACGGCCAGGTTCTCGCACCAGTCCTTCGAGGGGCAGAACACAACGACGGAGCAGCCCTCCAGCAACGTCTCGATGCACAGCTGCGCCACGTGGTCGGCATCGTTGGGTAGTGCCGGCACCTCGGGCATGCGGGTCACGTCGCGCAGGAAACGCAGCTGGTTGTCGTATATCTTGTTGCCTACCTTGATCATCTCCTGCAGCGCCACCGGGCGGTAGTCCGTGACGTAGAGCTCTGCGTTTAGCCACTTCTGCAGCAGCTGCACATTGGCCAGAGTGGCCGACATGGTGATCACTTGGATTTGCAGTGCGTTCTTGCGCGACATGTAAAGGATCTTGGCGAGCAGGAGCTCCAGGATGTAGCCCCGACCCGCATCCGATATGAGATGCACCTCGTCCACGACCACAGTGCCGATCTCGTCCAGTTTGCCGTGCTCCAGCAGTTTGTTCACAATCGAGTTGGCCTTCTCAATGGTGCAGATGGCCACGTGGATGCTCTCGAAGCCGCCAGGCGGGCTGTAGCCGCCAAAGAAGCCCTCGACGCGATAGCCAGCCGGTGTCAGGAGATCCTGCAGGTAGAACATCTTCTCGCGCACCACCGAGATGAAGGGCAGTATCAGCAGCACCTTCTTGCCCCGCTCCAGCACAGTCTTGAGCAGCAGAATTTCGCTGACGAGCGTTTTCCCAGCGGAAGTGGGCGCCGAATAGACCAGATTGCAGTGCTCGAAGAGCACCCTCGGCTTGCTGAGGCACTCTACCTGCCAGTCGAACATTTGGACAACGCCCTTCTTCTTGTACTCACCCAACACGCTGTGCGGCAGATTCCAGGAAGAGATCAGCTTTAGCGCTTTCAAATCCACAGGCTCGTAGCTAATAACGGGCGGATCTTTGGCGGTGGGACTGCTGGGAGACAGGCGCAGCTGATTGGGTGACATGCTGCTAAGGTTCTGCGTCAACCTCTGCGTCTGAGAAAGGCTCTGCTTGGCCAGCTCGCAGCGACTACGCATCAGCTCCTCCTGGAGTTGGAGCGACGCCTGCTCGTGTCTGACTGGGCCTAGGAAGCTGCTTTCATCGAGATTAGCCAACTCGATTGGTGAACTGCTTCTCCTCTTCACAGGCTCCGTGTCCATTTCCGTTTCCGTCTCCGTGCCGAACACATCTTCCGTGCAAATTTGAGCCTCAAAAATAGACGTGGCGTTGAGATTCTCGCAGCTGTCCGAATCCAAATCCGCTTGGATTTGGGAGACGCGCATAAGAGATTCCTCTGGTTGAACTCTGCTTATGCCTGTCTGCTCGGTCTGCTCCTGGTTCTCCTTTTTTGTGTAAGAGAAGTCATCCTGGAAGAACTGCGAGTACCGTTCGCAGCTTCCGTTTGTTGTTGTTGCTGTTGTTCGTCCCAACTTGGAGTCGGATTTGCTACGTCGAAATTGCTGGCGTTGTGATGCAGTTGATCTGTTTACATTCGACTGGGTGTACATGCGCTGGGATTTTAATTTAAATTTCGGCGGCGATTCTTGTATTACTTCCAAGCCATTTGATTCCGGCTTGTTATTGTTGATTTTGTCGCTGGGATGGCCCTTTAATTCATTCTCCAATTTCATGAACGTGCTGTCACCAAACTCAAACGATTGGGAGAATGCCATTATGACTTATTGTTATTGAATATTCTATTATAATACAATTTAATTAAACTATAAAAAGAAAAACAAAACTAAAAAAAATGCCGCGGACTTTCAAGCGCGACCTGCCAACTTCTGCGAAGATATGCCATTTTTAGTACATTGTACACGATATTCGTATCGATATTGGACATTCAGTAATCGAACAACTTGTGGCGGTATGCTGATATGGACAATTGTAGGATACCTACATCAACAATCGGCATACACACAACTACCACAAGTTGCTGAAAACCGAAAACACAATAAATAAATACCGAGCACAGGCCGTGCTCTAACGCTTATGCGTTAATTCAAGTGCAACATGGATGATTTCAAGGTGCCAATTCTGCCAGCAGCGCCAGTAGCCAAAAGCGCACCTGTTGTCGATGAGCCGACGCCATCAACTCCAAAGCCAAAACCAGCAGTGGTTGCCCCTACAAGGTACCCAAGTGGTCTCGCCCGCCCGCTGCCGAACAGAGCTATAGATTTGAGGTGCTCAAGTCGGGCCAAATCATTGACGAAGTCAAGGAGCTGCAGCAGCAGGCTATCTGGACCTTTGGGCGCCTACCCGACAACGATGTAGCCATGGCGCATCCCACAATATCGCGATATCACGCCGTCCTCCAGTACAAGCCAAAGGCCACTGGTGAGGAGGACGGCGGCGACAGCAGCTCGAAACCAGATCAGCCCGAGGGCTGGTACATCTACGATCTGGGCAGTACGCACGGAACCTTCCTCAACAAGCAGCGTGTGCCACCGCGAGTCTTCATCCGCATTCGTGTTGGTCACATGCTCAAGCTGGGCAGCAGTACCCGGGTTTACATATTAGAGGGTCCCTGTGACGACGAGGAGCCCGAGTCGGAGCTGACGATTACCGAGTTGCGGGAACAGCGCGAGCAGCAAGTGGCAGCCGCAGCCGCTGAAAAGGAGCGTAAAGCCTTAGAAGCGGAAGAGCGGGAGCGCAACGAAGGCGCCAGCTGGGGCATGAGCGAGGATGCCGATGAGGAGACAGATCTGACACACAACCCGTTCGCGACCACAAACAACGAGGAGCTCTTCTTCGATGATCCCAAGCGCACGCTGCGCGGCTTCTTCGAGCGCGAAGGTCTTAATCTGGAGTACAAATGCGATGAATTGGCCCAGGGTTCGTTCGTATGCCGCGTGGAGCTGCCAATAGATGACTCCAATGGCAGGCCCATAGTTGTGGAGGTCACGCACAAAGGACGCAAGAAGGATTGCGTAGTGCAGTGCGCCCTGGAGGCGTGTCGCACCCTCGACCGACACGGCGTGCTGCGTCAGGCGAATCAAGAGTCACAAAAGCGCAAACTACAGAAACCAGGCGATTCCGATGACGATGATGAGTTCTGGGATCGCACAGGCGACGTTGCCAGGAAGAAACAACGCAAGGCGAATACTAGCGCAAGTGTAACACTCACCTACGAGGATCTGGTATGTTAGTCAAATGAAAATGGAGAATGAAGTTATATGTATTAATTATGTATGTTTCAGCTAAAGCAGGAGATTGAGCTAAATGCGGAGCAGCAGCGTGTCGAGCAGGAGATAGCGGCCTACCAGCAGAACGAGAAGCGCCTAAAGGAGCTGGCAGTTAAGCAGCAGAGCGCTAGCGATGATCTGGACAACTTCATGGATACGCTCAGTGAAAACGTCACGCAGGTGGATAAGACGGAAATTAAAAAGCTGCGGGTAAGACAGGTAATTTAAGAACTTAATGAAAATGAAAATAAGAAAATGTTTCCCTTCAAAGCTGGAAGAGCAGCGGATCAAAACTGAGCAGCAGAAGCTGCAGCGACTTATCAGGATAGCCAAGCCAACGGCTATACCATTTGCCGCGCCCAGCAGCGCAATGGCAACCGACAACAAGGCGAAGGACGGTAATGCAGCCAAAAAGCAGTTGCCCATGATTGGCAAGCGAAATCAGTTCAGTAAGTTTAAGGTGGTCAAAGCGCTGTCCAGTGCCCAAACCAAAACGCAGGCGAACGTGTTTGGATCTGATGACGAGGAAGTCGAAGAAGACGAGGAGGAGGAGGAGCAGGAGAAACCAAAGGAAACTGTTGCAAAGCCATCAACAAGTGTCGAATCGAAGGAAATAAAGTCAACGGCCGAGCCGGAAGTGGACACGAACAAGTCGCCGGCAGCAGCGCATGGTGTGGGCAAAAGTACCGTGGCGGAAACGGCTGAAGCGACAGCGGAAGCAGTAGACGCAGCAGCAGACAACGCTGGGCACACAGACAGAGCCAGCGGCAGCAACGAGGAACTGAGTGCCGAGGAGGCTCACAAGAAACGGCGACAACGTGCACGACAGCGCAGCAACAAGCAACGCCAGGATGTGGACATGGATCTCAACGAGCTGGCCGAGCACGAAGACACCGAAAAGTACGCCAAGTGGGTGCCACCGACCAATCAGAGTGGCGACGGTTTTACCCACTTGAACGAGAAATTCGGCTATTAAGAAAACATTCACATAGGGCTAAGAATAAATGATCATAAAACAGCAAATGTTTATCTGTCCGATATTTGTTTAGTTAAGTTATTGTGTATTGACTTTCGCTTGCTAGTTGTTACTGCTTAAGGATTAGTTGTATAAATGTTTTGCTTGCATTTGTATTGCTATTTATTGTTGGTGGACTCTTCAAATATAGTTATCAATTGTCAAACTATGTTTTTCTTATTAACCTAGTCCGTCTGGAACAACCGGGCAAAAATGATTTTGCATAACTTTCTTTTTTTCCAAAATGTGTCAACCAAACTTGGCAGTTAACTACAGTTGTATGCCTACCGGGGTATTAAATTTTCGGCACCCCGAGGATAACTATTCTTTCAAAAGGTAAGACGTCCATAGGGGGCTTTTCAACACACTCTTCGTACTCACCTGTCATTTCCCCAGCTGATAAGTGCTACTTGCAACCCCTGCGGCATGAGTGCTGCCTTCCAGTGGAACGCGCGAGGGGCAAGTGAACACATTACGAATTCCTGCGCACGTATAGAGAATGAACGCGGGCTGTCGGCTGCGCGACTACGTTGATTGCCACTGTTAAGGCTCCAGCACTTGAACTTCCTATTCAGTTATAATTCTGCTACTCTTTTCGTCGGAACGGCGAACGGTCCAACGAACGTGGAACGGACTGTTTTTAGTTTACTAACCGTCGAATCATATTTGTTTATTGCTCGAGACGAACTTTGAAATTAATTGAATCGATTCGATTTCGTTGAGTGCATCAATTTGATTGGCAGTCAACTGTATTTAACTACTAAATGCGTTATATAAATTGTGAAGCGAACATTTAAAATTTAACATTGAGTTTGTTGTGCGCATAAAATAGTTTTAATGCGGTCGCCACGTGTTTTCTCAATAGCCGGAGCACATGTGTGGGTTACACTTTAAAACGCGTAACAGTCCGTCTCAAAAGACGTCCCTGCGTTGGGGCGACTGCTGCTGTCCTTGCGCCTATCCTATCGGAATTAATTGGTAGTTAAGCTAGCGCTACTCGTGTTGTCTGTGATCTGCTTTTGTTCTAGTAAAAAGTAGTCGCATCTAAATTACATTTTTGAAAGGAAATGTTGCATAAGCCAAGGCGCATTTGATTGGCGCGCGCATTTGCCGTCGTTAAGACGCGCGGGGCACTCGGCACATAACTTGACGCCTGCTTTGAACTTGGGCAACACACACACACACACAAAGACACCCACACACTCGCACACTCGAAAGGTTTTACCATATCAAAGGTGAGTTCGATTGCCCGCAAATGCACTGGGACATGCGCAGATTTTGCGGCCTACTCTCTGCCTTCTTTGGGGAGCTTCCCCTTGGAGGCGATAGCTCTTCTTCTTCTTCTTGGTCTTGTTTTTATTGTTGTTGTAGCTAATTGCCATTTGTTTTGTGAATGAAGCGATACACTGCCTGGCTTACCTGATTATTGTCGTCGCATTTGGGGTCACGCGCCCGCGGTTAGACGTACTTGTGTACATACAGTGAACGCTCGATAGATATAACTCTCGATATTAGAAACCCTTTAGTAATTAGAAGCAGAATGTCAGCATTGACTGCACTTAAATTAGCACTTTTGAACTTGTCCAGCAATTAAAACTTTTCAATAAGCAGTTCTGATTATCCAGCGACCACTGTATACGATTAATCTTGCTTTACTCTGTCTGACTAATTGGCGCTGTCATCTAGAATTATTAAATGCTGCACAGGACGTTTAAAGTGCGTCGTGTTGCAATTGCCGCTGTCAGTTAATTGGGTGCCATTAACGAGGACGGCAATGGATGAAGGCTAAACCAAAGGCCAATACGGAGTGTCAGTTCCACTAGTGAGGCAGGTTTATCCTTGCGCAAAGGTCAGGCGCGGGAGCTTGGCCTTGGCCATGGCTGGGGGTGGCGATGGCGGTGGGAGTGGGAGTGGGACTGGGCGCAGTCCAATGCAATTGCTGCGTTCAGCTACTACGCAGCTACTTAATTGAAAGACAAATCCGAACAATTATCCTTGGGGTGCCGAACATTGAATACGCTTGCGGACAGAAGGGAAAATGTGTTTCGTACAAAGACCTTCCGCTGATATTCCCTTTACAATAATGTAATAAGAATTTTAATATATATGATCTTAATAAAGCTCTTAATTGTAATGTTTAGATATAGAAAGATATAGGAATATAAAAATTTTTTTAATACTCTTTAACGATCGTTCTTAAATCAGTAAAAAATTGCCTTGCATTTTAATATAAATATTGTAATAAAATAGGCAAAATATTCCCGTTTTAAACTCTTTAAAATTGTCTTTTACTTTTGAAAAACATAGAAAACTCAAACAAGCACATATATTGAAGATGTTTTTTATTTATCAGTTACGCTCTTTATAACACAAGTATAGTACCTTAGGAAGGGTATAATGAGTGCAATCTGAGTGCTTGCGTGGCGCCCAAAAGCAGGCAGCATTATTTTTAATTATGCTCCTGCCGCAGCTGCATGTATTTTCATACCCTCGTGTCGACTTTTGCCCCCACCACAGCTGAAAGGTCAAACCGTACGCAAAAGTATTAACTTAAAACAAGAACTTATCGCCTGGCAGTCGACTTTGTGCTCAGCTCAGGGACAGGACTCCTTCACGCAGCGGGATGATCAACATAGCCGGCGTGGTGAGCATTGTGCTCTTCTATCTGCTCATCCTGGTCGTGGGCATTTGGGCCGGTCGCAAGAAGCAGGCGGGCAATGATTCCGAGGAGGAGGTCATGCTGGCCGGGCGTTCCATCGGCCTCTTCGTTGGCATATTTACCATGACAGGTGGGTCGAATGGTAGCATTAATCTCCTACTGTGCTTACCCATGTTTTTGTATTTATCTCCTTAGCCACTTGGGTGGGCGGCGGCTACATTAACGGCACGGCGGAAGCCATTTATACCTCGGGCCTGGTCTGGTGTCAGGCGCCATTTGGCTACGCCCTTAGCTTGGTCTTCGGTAAGTGCTCCTTGAGCTTAATTAATTATGCCCTACAATCATTGCAAATGCGAGAAAGGCAATTGAATTTATTTGCTTTCAAGACTATTTCAAAATATCGATAAATCCATTTAAAATCGATAATTATCTAATTTTAGATATTGCATTTTTTAAGCATATATCTCAGATTATGGTGCTAGATCGATCGATTTGATCACTTTCCTCGCTTTCCCGAAATTGTTACCTATGGATTTTTTAAACTATGATTTTTGAGTATACCAGTGTCACCAAAAGAGCTAGGGATACCTAATTTGATATATGTATATTTTAAATTATCGATAACTTTCCCCAGTTTGCTAAAACCGATAGTTATCGTGTTTCAGACGAAGTGTTTTAGATATATTATATATATTTTGATTGCTTATGGACCTTCTGCCCTTAGGTGGCATCTTCTTTGCCAACCCCATGCGCAAGCAGGGCTACATCACCATGTTGGACCCGCTGCAGGATTCGTTCGGTGAGCGCATGGGCGGCTTGTTGTTTCTGCCGGCGCTCTGTGGCGAGGTCTTTTGGGCGGCGGGTATACTGGCCGCGTTGGGCGCCACGCTGTCGGTCATCATTGACATGGATCATCGCACCTCGGTCATATTGTCGTCGGGCATTGCCATATTCTATACGCTCTTTGGCGGTCTCTACTCGGTGGCCTACACGGATGTCATTCAGCTGTTCTGCATCTTTATTGGGCTCTGGATGTGCATACCGTTCGCCTGGAGCAATGAGCACGTGCGCAGTCTGAGCGACATGGACGTGGACTGGATTGGGCACGTGGAGCCGAAGCAGCGTTGGTTCTACATAGACTACGGCCTACTGCTCATCTTCGGCGGCATACCCTGGCAGGTGTACTTCCAGCGCGTGCTGTCCAGTAAGACGGCGGGCCGGGCGCAGCTGCTCTCCTACGTGGCCGCCGCCGGCTGCATCCTGATGGCCATTCCCCCGGTGCTTATAGGCGCCATTGCCAAGGCGACGCGTAAGTACTCGCAGGTGTTCCATGTCTATAGCTAATGCTCGCCTTGGTCGACAGCCTGGAACGAAACGGACTACAAGGGCCCCTATCCGCTGACCGTGGACGAGACCAGCATGATTCTGCCCATGGTGCTGCAGTATCTGACGCCAGATTTCGTTTCCTTCTTTGGCCTGGGCGCCGTTTCCGCTGCCGTCATGTCCTCGGCCGACTCGTCCGTGCTGTCGGCCGCCTCGATGTTTGCACGCAACGTTTACAAATTGATTTTCCGTCAGAAGGCTTCCGAAATGGAAATCATTTGGGTAATGCGCGTGGCCATCATAGTTGTGGGCATACTGGCCACCATTATGGCCCTGACCATACCCTCCATCTACGGCCTGTGGTAATTGTGCTTGGGTCTCGCTCACAGCCTGATTGATAGCTCATCTGCATAAGTGTCTTCTCTTTCGCCCGACAGGTCCATGTGCTCCGACCTCGTCTACGTCATCCTGTTCCCGCAGCTTCTGATGGTGGTGCACTTTAAGAAGCACTGCAACACCTACGGCAGCCTGGCGGCCTACATTGTGGCGCTCTGCATACGGCTGTCCGGCGGAGAGGCCATTCTGGGCCTGCCCGCGCTCATACACTACCCAGGCTACGACGTGGAGACGAATACGCAGCTGTTTCCCTTCCGCACAATGGCCATGCTAATAAGCCTGATCACCCTGGTGTTTGTCTCCTGGTGGACCAAGTGAGTAAACGCGTTTCTTGCCATTACGTAAACCGAATGTGATCCCTACTCCTACATGCACAGAATGATGTTCGAGTCCGGCAAGCTGCCGCCCAGCTACGACTACTTCCGCTGTGTGGTCAACATACCGGAGGACGTACAGCGCGTGGGCGATCCGGCCGAGTCCGGTGAGCAGCTGTCGGTCATGGCGGGTCCGCTGGCACGCTCCTACGGCGCGGCCACAATGGCCGGCAAAGATGAGCGCAACGGACGCATCAATCCGGCCCTGGAGTCCGACGATGACCTGCCCGTGGCCGAGGCACGACGCCTCAATCAGCAGACGGCGCAGTCGCAGGTGCAGAAGATGCTCGACTCGGCCACCGGGAAGGCGGGCGGTGGCGGCGGCCAGAGCCAGGGCGTGGCCATGCCCACACCCGACCAGGACAATACGGCCTTCTGAACGTTGTCCACGTCGATCCGCGACTATTAGAACTAGGTTGCTTTAGGCAGTATTATGTTTTGGGCTTTTTAGGCAGTCCTTGCCGAATACATATACTCTACATACACATGTATATGATGTATTTTCAGCGTACGTTAAACACACAAGTGCTCAGGTATAAAGTGCAGAATGTTGCGTTTAAAGTTTATATTCATTTGCCATAGAGTTCTCAAATAGTTTCATAGCTCTTATATGGGTTCAACTGCTTGACCCTTAACCTTTTTGTTTTGTTTTTGTGTAAGGCTTTGAATAGAGTAAATGAAATACATATAGATCAATCGTCACACATAACCAATGTATAAATGTTATATAGCGTTAACCTGATAATCGAGAGATCGATAAGCGATAAGTCGATAACATATCAATGTCAAATAACTGAAAGTAACTGAAAACATATCAAATGCATTTCCCATTTGCACGAGAAATGCATTCAAATACGTATTATTCGATAGAGTTTAAAGCGAAGAACTGCATAACGAAATACATATACCTATATATAGTACATATAGTCTCATATATTGGGTCTTACTCACGCGTTCATTTGTTTATGTAATTTATGTAGTTGACAAAATGGCAAAGTTTATCTGAAATTTAAAAGCATATATATATCCTAACAATTTAGGTGCATATAAAGTGAATCATGTGTCCTTCCACAACAAAAATCAAAGAAATTAACAACACGTACAGAAAGCAGAAGAAATGAAAGACAAATATCGAAAACATATCATCCATGCAACTGAAGAATACGATTATAAGTAAATGGACCGTTATATAGGCAAAAGAATTTTAGCTGCTCTCAAAGAGCAAACACAAATACACTATCAAAAAAAAACAAGCTATACCTAACATATTAGAGATGTTGCGTCATAGTACCTAATGCGTATATAATTACCATATACACGTACAGTTATACATACCTATTTATATATATATACATATATAGAAGGCGATTGAATTTAGAGAGATTATACCATGTGGAATATACCTTTATTATGATTCTCTGCGGTAATTGATATTGGCGAAACCAAATTGATTGCAAACACGCGCTGCCTAAACCAAATCCAAAATACAAGAGAAAACCCTGCAAAATGATATTCAACCATTTTTTATCCCCAAAACTAAAGTTTCTGATCGATTCCAAAGATATTTAAATGTTCAATTCGTAATTCTCTTGGCTCGTTTGTTAAAGTTTGTTCCCGTTGATATGAAAGATTTGAATATATAATATATATATATCTCGATAAATACTAAATACTTGATAATGTATGTGAAACTACTTTAAATGTAAGAAGTACTTAAATGTTGACTGCTTTTTGATTGAGCCTCGTATGTATTATTCTTATATCATTGGGCTAATCGCGTTTTTAAACCTTTACATAAGCAAATTGTAATTGTAATGCAAAAACAAAAACTACACTCAGAGAAAAAACTGAATTTTATGCTCAGATCAAATGTAAATGCTTTTGAGCTCGGATTTTCTTAAGTTGAGCAGAAAAAATATTTTTGTACAATATGTTTTCGGTTCCGTGCTTTTTTAACGAAACTTAATCGGAGATTAATTGTATTTTCAGTAAGATGGTATTTGTAATTTTTTTTTGTAAGAAAATGCGTCTATGTATTTAATTCAAGTGTTTCTTCTTTTTATAGTGTACCAATTGTTTTTTTTTATATATTTTGGTCAATTCTAAAATCAAGTAATTTTTATCGTATTTCCAAATATTTATGACAATATCAGGATATGCTTGATATCATAAGAGTTTTTTAAAGTCTACAACAGCGTTTTTCTCTGAGTGTACTCGTACAAATAAAAGAAAAAAGTCCATACTATTTAGTATACTATATACATACTCGATAGATATATGTAAATATCAGTTCTTGCTGTTGTTATTAATTGTTAATTGTTATTTGTCTTTTGATTTTTGCATATTATTGTCTGGGTGTATCTTTCGCTAAATAGTTAAAGCTCATAAGTAAAATATACTTATTATGCAAGTTTGTTTGGACAAGTCTTTAGCAATTGTTAATGGAACTTCGGAATTCCCAGTGTTTAAGTTTGAGTTAAAGTTGTGTGTATATAAGAAAGAAAAAAACGAAAAACAAAAAGAAAAACTTAATTGAATTGTTTAAGCAAGTTACTAACAACAAAACCACCAACTATTTTATGTATTACAATATTACAGGACAAGCAATGAATGAACTAAGTACTAAAGTTCATATTATGGGTATCATACTATATTATAGTACTATGCTGAACCGTTGGGGTTTTACTTTCGTTCACCTATTGTTGTCTAATCGATTGATGTATACCTACTTATTAGCGGCATATTACAACTATTTTGAGTATAAACAAACACGAGGCGAGTTTACGATATACAATATATGATCAAATTATACCAAAAACGAAAATACATATCAATGTTTAAAGCATAGCAAACGGAAAACAAAAATAAATAAATAAAACGAGAGAACGAAAAAAAGTATTTAATAAATAACAAATATATATATATATATATTATATTAAAATGGTTTCTTTGTTGATGCAAATGCCGTGTAATTATTTATTCTATTTCACAAGTGAAGTGTATATATTTATTTGGCCATATAGCCGCTTGCAGCTTATGCAATCACAACAAACAAAAGCAGCCTAATGACAATTTAAAACAATGGATCTCTATTATCGTAAGCGGAAATTTCCCATCATAAAAATGCAGTCTCGGCTAGGTGGTGGATCTGGAAGAGGGAGTAAGGAGGGGTGGCTGCTTCAAGTTAAAGAGGAAATGGCAATTGGAGCTGCCGACCAACAATGATCCCCACTGCAAACAAAATCACACACTACATAAGTAGAAGAAGATCACAGAAAAAGAAGATCATCTGACAACTAGAGCAGTTGAAAGCGATGCTTATGTGGAGTATTACTGCAGCAGTTAGAAGCTAATCTGTTTTTTAATTCGCTTTTGTACACAGTACAAAAGTTTGATTCAGATGTAATTAAGTTATGTCATAAATAAATATTTTATAGATTCAATAGGGTATTTACCACCAGTTTTTAAATTTAAAATATATATAAAATCAATTATATAAACAAAACTATCCAATATGAAGTTAATAAAATAAAACATATTACATAACAAAAATAAAAATAAATATGTATATAAACTATTTAAATAAATAAATACATATACAAATTTTAATATAAAATAAATATAAAACAAGTAAGAAAGTGGCAGCCGGGCGTCATCAACTGCGTAATACTCGTTCACAGTAGTTATTATTGTTATTTTAGAAAAATATATATTATAGTAATTTAGGCGCCCGCAATCGATTTAAAATAAAATTTCTGGATTCTAAATTTAAAAAAATTTTTTTTCGAAAATAAGTAAGGGGGAGTAGAGGATTTTTTTTGGAAAAAAAATCAAAAAAATTTTTATTTGCAAATATGAATTAAATTTAAATGTAGAATCAATCTAGAGGTAAACTCATGATCAAAATGGTAAACATCATGGAAATCGGATTTGGAAAATTCACTTGTTTAAATTTTTGTAAATTTTGGCATGATTTTGTAGGAGATATCGATTTTCGCGAATTGCGGTGGCGGGAGTGGGCGTAGCCGATCTCTTAAGGGTTGACCAGCCTTCTACCTTTAAAATTTGGTGACTCGCTCTTTTAATTTGTGAAAACTCAACTTTTCATACAAATTATTTTTAATTTTTAAGCCAATTTATATTTATTTACTGAAATTTGTAACAGTGCACAAGTGAGCTATCTTAAAGTGGGTTCATTATGCTGCTGCACTTGTGCAATTAACTTGTAATCTTAACTAGATACAAACCCGCAACATGTTGCTGCTGTGGGCTCATCACAAGTTCATAGCTGACGTCGCACAAGAATTGCCCTCTAATTGATGTTGTTGTGGATGTTGCTGTCGTGTATGTTGCTGCTGTTGCAGTTGCTGCTGGCAGCTGAATATCCGGTATTTTTGCGAAAGATTTGCATAGCCAAAACCTTCAACTGCCATTTGGCTGGCCGCTTGCTGCCAATTAGCAGAGCGGAAGAATTTCACGAATGTCACGTCCGACCAATCGCAAGATCTCACTTATGTAAGAAGAGGGGGCAGTCAAAGGTTGTTTACTTTTAGAAATAACTTTCTCTTCTTCTTTATTAAGCAATACACGAGGATTATGTCTAATGCATATTACAACGAAAATTCATTGGGTCGTACAGCAGGTTCGAGTTTTTTGTTGTCAGTATGCGAATAATTTACAGTTTTTTGTCTAGACCAATAGATGAGTTTTTGATTTTGATGAAATGAAGCTGTGGGTGGATTCACAAGTTGTGGGTAAGGCCACGAGTATTCTAAGGCACTGGATCGAATGTGGAACCCGATACGCCGACTCACTTCTTGCGGTACGAGTAGCCGCCATTGGAGCTGTAGCCCTGCTGAATGGTGTCGGGCACCTGGCTGGGGCCCGAATAGTTGTAGCCGGAGTCCTGCGAGGGAGCGCCGTAGGAGGAGGCGGGGCCACTGGGTATGCTATCGCCGTTGGGTGCGCCATAGCTGCTGGAGGGAGCGGCTGGTGCATTGTACGAGGAAGAGGGGCCCGTGGCGTAGCCACCGCCGCTGGAGGAAGACGACGAGCCGAACGAGGAGCTTGAGCCGAAAGAGGAGCCGCCATGTGAGCTGAAGCTGCCGGAGGAGTGGGAGCTCGATGGTGCACCATATGAGCTGGAGGGGGCAGCTGGATAAGATCCTCCGCTGCTACCGCCTGCACTTGGCGCCGAGTAGGAGCTGGAAGGTGCCGAAGAGCTTGGAGCTCCATATGAGGAAGAAGGCGACGACGGATACGGGCCACCGCTGCTGGCGCCGAGGCTTGGTGCAGAATAGGAGCTGGATGGGCCTGAGCTTGGAGCTCCATAGGAGCTGGAGGGAGCAGACGGATAGGGACCTCCGCTGCCCGCGCCTGGGCTAGGGGCCGAATATGAGCTGGATGGTGCCGAAGGTGCTGAGTAAGAGCTTGAAGGAGCTGACTTTGGTGCACCATATGAACTCGAGGGAGCTGCAGGGTAGGGACCACCACTGCTAGCGCCGGGGCTTGGTGCCGAATAGGAGCTCGAAGGTGCCGAGTAGGTACTCGATGGGGCAGAGCTCGGTGCGCCATATGAGCTAGAAGGAGCCGCCGGGTATGGGCCACCGCTACTGGCACCGGGGCTTGGAGCAGAGTAGGAGCTGGATGGGCCTGAGCTTGGAGCTCCGTACGAGCTGGAAGGAGCAGATGGATAGGGACCTCCGCTGCTCGCGCCAGGGCTAGGAGCCGAGTAGGAGCTGGATGGTGCCGATGCATACGATCCACCACTGTTAGCGCCGGGGCTTGGTGCCGAATAGGAGCTCGAAGGTGCCGAGTACGTAGCCGATGGGGCGGAGCTCGGTGCGCCATATGAGCTGGAGGGAGCTGCTGGGTAGGGGCCCCCGCTGCTAGCGCCGGGGCTTGATGCAGAGTAGGAGCTGGATGGGCCTGAACTGGGTGCACCATAAGAGCTGGAAGGAGCTGCAGGATAGGGACCTCCACTGTTGGATCCTGGGCTAGGAGCCGAGTAGGAGTTGGATGGCGCCGAGGGGTATGATCCACCGCTATTTGCACTTGGGCTAGGTGCAGAGTAGGAGGTAGAAGGACCAGAACTTGGTGCACCATATGAGCTGGAAGGAGGAGCCGGATAAGGTCCACCACTGTTGGATCCCGGACTAGGCGCAGAGTACGAGCTGGATGGACCAGAGCTGGGAGCGCCATACGAGCTTGAAGGAGCCGCTGGATAGGATCCACCGCTGCTGGCACCTGGGCTTGGTGCGGAATAGGATGAAGACGATGCACTGAACGATGACGATGACGATGAGTGAGAGCTGGAGCCGCTGCTTGGAGCACCATAGCTTGACGAGGGTGGCTGTATGGGCTGGAAGGAGGTTGAGGGAGCGCCGTATGAGGATGAAGGAGGTGCGGGTGCGGCTGGCCCCGAGGTGTAGCCACTGCTGCCCAGAGTCTGCGTCTTGGATGGAGCGCCGTAGTTGGTCGAAGGCGCCGAAGGCAGCGGGAGGAAGCTGCTCACGCTGGGAGCTCCATACGTTGAGGATGGGCGAGATGGGGCGCCATAGCTGGACGAAGGTGGGGCTGATTTGGGTGGGCCGTACCTGGACGAGGGTGGTGCCGGTGGGGCGGGTGCGCCGTAGCTCTGCGAAGGTGGCGACGATTTCGGTGGACCGTAGCTGGATGAAGGACGACGCGACTGCTGCTTCCTGGGCGGTGGTGGTCCGTACGATTGGCTGGGACGACTTGGGGGCGCGCCGTAGCTAGAGGATGGCGGTGGGGCAGGACGTGCTGGTGGAGCACCGTAAGAGCTGGAAGGCCTGTGTGCTGGTGCCGGATACGGGCCACCGGAGGAGCCGCCGGGCGCTGAGTAGCTGCTCGAGGGAGCGGGACGCGAGTTAAAAGATGGCGCGGGGCCCGAGGCAGGAGGCAGGTAGGAGCTGGCTGGCGGTGCGCCGTACTTGGAGGAAGGTCTGCCGCCAGTGGACGGTGGCAGATACGCATTGTTTAGCGGCGCCTCACGCTTGACGGCGGCCACATCGGGCGGCAAGACGAGCACGGCGAAGGCGACGGCAACGACACCAAACAGCTGCAGCAGCAGCAGCAGCAGCAGCAGAAGAAGAAGAAGGAGAAGAAAAGCAAAAGTTGCGGATGACGCAAAACGAGGAAATTAGTTTTCTGTGCCGAGCCGGACAAGTGGGCATGGCAGCCACCATACTTACCACTGCGAACGAGGAGCTCATCTTGGCTAGCGCGTCTCGATGTGCGTCTCAAAAGCGAATTGGCCAAGCTGCAGCGAGAAGTGAAGAAACAGAAAAAAAGAGAGCAAAAGAAAGTAAGTCTATGAAGAAATAAATTACGCTAATGTTGCATAAGTTTTTATTCTCTTTTATCTTTATATTTGTTTTTTTTATGCGCATTGTGGCTATGACCGAGAAATGAGTGCCAGTCATGGGTCAACCTTCGATCAGCGGTTGGTAAAACGCTCATCAATCTCCGGCAGCCAGACAGACATCATGGTGTCAATGCCAAGAACTCTGGGCCAGCAGCTGGACCGTATCAATTGGCCCCTTTGGCCGAACTTTAAATCTGGCTTACGCTGCTCTTCGAATTTACATAATTGCTTTTCGCTGGCTCAAAAAGAAAATCGCATGCCAAAGGCTGAATAAGCCGACACACAATAAAGTGAAACTTTTCTTTTATGCCAGCAATTGAATAAAAAGTTGAAACTAAGGGTTTTTACCAAACTAGGGACTTATATTGTGGGCGTGCAGCTGCAGCCGCAGACATGAATTTTATGTCATGGCATAAAGCTCAACTCCAACTCCGACTCTGACTTCGACTCTGACTCCGACTCGAACTCCTACTCCCACTCCTACTCGCAACCCTATACCATAACATCCCTCGTGCTGGCGCAATGCAAGCGACACAAATTTAACGCTTAAGCCGTTGCCAATTATTGTTAGCCACATACTACTTCTTGTATACTCTACCGAACTTCGAACATGGTAATAGAGGTCTGTCTTTTTGTTGTCGGATTGGACCTCTATATTATATAGCTGCCATAGGAAAATCGGCTGAAAATTTAGTTTTTGTTTAATCAATTTTTTTGTTTTTTTTCAAGATATCCGGACCAAACATGAAAATTACAAATATTACTATACTTCTTATATAAAATAAAGTAAAAAGTACAAAATAACGCTTAAAAATTTTAACTTTTCTTTGTTTTTTCCATCTTGGCTAACACACTTTGACATCCTATATAGGAAACGGCTTTTAATTCAAATAGGAGTGTTTGGTATAAAAACACTGCAAGGGTATTTTATCTTCGGCAGCACGAAGTTAACAAAATTTTGCTGTTTTTATTTTTCGGTTTGTGCCATTTTTCACTTTTGATTGTTACTATTGCTGTTGTTGTCGTTGTTGTTGTCGTTGCTCATCAGTTGACGCGAGTTGTCGACTTTATTGCAAAAACTAAAAACCAAATTGTAATTATTTCTCGAGCTCAACTTAAGTGCTGACTGCTTTGACCCGTTCACTGTGGCAATTACATTTTTCTTTATATTTCTTTTTTGGCTTTTTATTTACAGTGCACCAACATTTCTAATTGGTCATTGGCATATTATATAAACCCGATGGCAGCGCCCAACAAGAGTGTTAAATTATGAGGCGATTACTGCCAAGGCTTATGTTTCCTTAGAGCTGAAGCCGGGGCCGTCTATTTATTTAATGCGCTTGGTGCGGGAAATATTCGAAGCGCCGCCAAAGTTTTAAGCCATAAATACTTGGTAACAATATCCTGTATTTAAATAGCCAGCCAGCAAACTTTATGCTAAGCACGAGCTTATAGAATTGAAACTCTTAACTTATCCGTAAACACAAATCACTTTTAGAACGCGAAACAGCGAAAACAAGCTATCCTTTTTTTCTGTGGTCCACACTAACCGTTTAAAGGCAACAGCAGTTTGTATAATGATGATCGGTTTTTTGTTGCTGAAGATGGTATGCTGCTCAGCCGAAACTCGATTGCAAACTACTCTGCTGGCTGGTGCGCCGCATGCACTTTTATACCAAAGCCGCTTGGCTTGGGACGCCTCCCCACCAAACGCCAAACGAATATCATAACTGGGCAAAGGCAAAAGCCAGCTTTGAAGCCAGCGTCGCAGCCGGAGCCAAAGCCAAAGCCAAACAAAAAAGCTTCGAGCCAAACACAATGAGCGGCAGCATGTTTTCAATTTGGTCGTATTTTATGTAACTCCAAATGCACTCTTCAAAAGCGAATCACTCAGCTAACATCTACATTCAGCATTCATACCACAACAACAGCCACAAATAACAACTAAGAGCTCTCTCAAGCAGAATGAGCGACTAGAAAATGCCCTTTACTCAGCGTCGAGCATACATTCGCATTAACCTTTGACATACTTACGCAAAAACATGAAGGATAGGGAAAAACTGATTTATTATTATGGTTTTTCAGTCGGGGTAGCAGAAAATGAAGACTTTAGCCTTAAAAATTCAGTTGGTTTAGTTTCTATATTTTAATATTCATACTATTTGAGAAACAATATACCAACGCTCTTGATATGCTTCAAAACAGGGATAAACGGGGTAGCTATACACAAACTAATTTTCCAAATGTTTTACCTCTAACTCTTATAGATTCCGGCTAGATCTGAACAAGAATATATTATCGAAATTATTATTGTATTATGGGTCAGCGTGTCCCTTCTATGTGTCACATTCGACTTCAATAAGTACAGGGTATTCAAAAAACAACAAGCGCTAAGCTGTGGCGCTTGTGTGACAGCGCTGCCGACGTCGGCGTTGGCGGCGTCTTCATCGACGACGCGATGCGACGCGTTGCCAAGCCGGGGGCAGCACTCGCAACGCGGCCGCTGGAGCTTTTGCGGTTTTTGCATTGATAAACCGACTGAACAGGCAAACTTGACTGGGCCGCCCACCCGTGTGGCGTGTGGGGCAAGTTCAGTGGCGGCATCAATCACAATCGCCAAAGTTAACGGCAAGCGTTGTATAATTGCGTCAACTGTGCGTATACTCAATGCGAATTTCGCATACGCCTGGGGCCCACCATGGACATACACTTATTGAACATTTAGTTGCAGTTTGTCAATTGTTTATTGTGTCACTGAACAGAGAACGCTGAACGCTGTGCGGTTAGGCAACAGTTGGCGGCATCTCGGGCTTCTTCCAGATGTAACTGGCCCAGGGGATGCACTCCTTGAGCAGATGCATGTAGGCCAGTCCGTTGGGGCAATCGACCTCGGTGGCTGCCTTGTCCAGGGTCTCGCACAGCCAGTACTTGGCCGGATCGAAGTGGTGTGGATAAGTCTGTCCAATCTCAGATTCATCCTTGCAGGCAGAGCGGCCAGCATCAGCGTTCACAACAACAACAATAGCGGCCAAGACGGCGCAGAGGACAAAGACTGCAGACAATAAGATAATTGTGATAGCATATATTATATGGAGACTGTTTAAAAGTGCACTGGTAAAATAATAATACCCACCGGCTTTCATTGTGAGCTGTGGAAGTTTCTAATAAGTGTGCTCTATCCCGTCGAAAAGGCGACATTTATATAGTTCTGGCCGTGGGAGCAGACACACGCGCGTATAAATGAAATAAGAACAAAAAGTGTGAAAACACAATTGAAAACATACGCATCCGTTGATTATTATCTGGCCGAAAACGACTTGCCAGATAACATCAGATTGATAAGAGGGAAGCAGCTAGGACAGTAGTGCACGGAGGTGTGGCTCGATATCAATTTACTCACTCATATAATTGATGCTTTTTTGTTGCTACTGATAAAGCCGATGAAATTGAAAAGAAAGTTCAAAAACACCAATTAATTAAATTAATTGAAACTATTTTTATTTGCCACGATCCAATTTTTCAACACAAGTTAACTATGTAGATATTTAGATTACATTTAAATGAAAAGAAAGTTCAGTTACGGCAATTAATTAAATTTAATTAAATATAGAGATGATATGCAACTGTCTACTTTTCGATACAAAATTTCGGATAAAAGTGAAAGAAATTTAATGAATTGAATTAAATTTAAGTGGTTATGAGCGGAGTTGAAAAGTTTAAATTTTTTTGTGAGTTTCAAACATATTCAGATAAAACAACAACAAAAGTTTGAAGACAGCAACTAATAAAATGAATTGAAATTAGTTTAATTTTCTAAGAGAGCAGTTGTACAGTTGTTTCAATTTCCAAATGATAAATATTCCCTTAAAAATAACTTGAGCTAATTGGTGTTCAGTTCAAATCAAAAGAAATTTCAGCTGTAGCAACTAATTTAACAAATTGAAATTATTTTAATTTATTAAGAGTGCAGTTTGTTGTAAAACCTTCATAAGCTAATTTAGACTGTTATTTAGATAAATTATTTGTTTTCAGGTTTGTTCATAAAATTCATAAAATATAAAAAGAAATGTATTTTATAAGCAGCAAATTTCTTTAATTTATTTAAATTATTCATTCTTTTTAGTAGAGTTATTCTACCCGTTTATTGTCTTCTTAGCGTTGCGCTACTCTATTTAAAAATAACTCTCTTTTGTTCGCACAGCCTTATGAATATTGATACACGAGGTGGGCTTCGGTGGGGCAAGTGTGTCCATTGATGGGGCACCTGTTCCATTAGCATAGCCCCGGGTTACACAAAGCTAGCCCTAGCTAACCGAAATAGCAAACAATGAAAGGTTACCATATAATTATAATCATGCTGTAATGTGAATTCATTTAAATTGCAAAACAAACTTCAGCCAAAGTTGTTGCTATCAATTTGTGTGTGTTTTTTCTGGATTTGCAAATTACATATTTAAGATAAATATAATACAATATTAGCTTGTGTGTGTGTGTTACATCTTTTGTTAACTGTTTATCTTATTGTGTGTGGCTTTTGTTGGATGACCCCCTAAAGCGTTTCGTGCGGCAAACCAAACACTTGACCAACATAAATGCTTAAGTGTGGATGCAAAAAATATCACGAAATAAGCAGGGCCAAAAAACCAAAAAAAAAAGCCAAACAAAACAACAGTTAACAGCTAACACATTGATGAATACAAAAAAGAAGCCAAAAATCTATTACAAAATGCTTAAAAAGTAATTACAGTTTCCGCATTGAACTAGCGGCCACCAAGTGGGGGCATAGGGGCACAGGTGTCGCCAAGTAGCAGGTGCCTGCTTAAGTTAATGATGCTTCCGAAAGACTCCGTTGGCGGAGGGACAGTCGCCGGGTCAGTTAATTGGGGTTGTGTATAGTCCGCATGGTCTGTATGTTAAATGCTGCGGCTGAGTTTTGAGCATTTCGTTAAAAACGATGACGAAGTTGATTGCGAGCCGTCGAAGCTGCCGCCGTATGAGGCAGGCAGCTCATTATCGATTAAGTGGCTACGCTTTGAGGAAATCCCATTATTAGGTCCATGACTACCTACCTCAGATTGCACAAGCCGGCCCAAGAAAAGGCATCTGATGTGGCTTGCTTCGCTTCTATCTTTGATGAGCTCTAAAAATAGTCAATGTCACCTAATTTGCAGAAAGTGCTTTTGCTTGTGGAGCATTCGATTTGGACAAATGTCAAATGCAAACTGATAAGAACCCAACCCAGCATCGAAACACTATAAATATGTTCCAAAAATGCCAACAAATGCAACATTTCCATTCAGTCACTCAGCAAAATGCATCAAGGTGCGAGTTCGAATCCCAGCAGATATAATAGAAAGTTGAATTTTAACGTTTCGTCTCCTTGTAGCTACGATCTTCAGCTTTCTGCTCTTGGGCATCTTTGTGACCCTTGCGACGGCATACAACGGTCAGGATATCTATGCGGAGCCCAACTGCGGTATTGTTCAGGATCATGCTCGCAAATTCCGTGACATCTCCGATCCCACCCACTACTGGGTATGCCCGGAGGGACAAGAGAAAGCCGACTACATTCAGTGCCCCGATAACTATGCTTTCATGGAGCCCCAGCAGGAATGCGTCGTCTGGGAGCAGTGGAAGTGGATTGAGCCTTATACTAAATAAACAGCGTATACGATGAAACTTTGTCGTAAACAGAGAACAGCGCAATAACAAAATACCAAACTGTCGTTTTATATTTCTCCTGCATCTTCTTCTTTTCGTATATGTGCTTCGCTCTGTTTGCCAATTAGTTTCGCCAAGTTCTGATTGGATTTGATGGAATTTGTGTGTACGATTCTTCTCTGGGCGGTGCTATCGATTCTGTGTCAAATAAATTAATTAATTACATGCTCAAACTTTGGCATTCGATGCCATGTTTGTTCTGCCCTAAGCCTGCACATATCCTCCAGCTTTAGTCCACACCTGGCCAGAAAAACTTCAAATGCCAGGAAAATTTTGGAAAAGTTTCCAGCGACTAGAATGAAAAGAACACAAAACTTATTGAAATCGAATGTGCAATTTTAATACAAGGATAGATTAAATAAGGTTAGGCTAATTTAATTCTAGGTTACCTTACCTCTAGATTTTCACATTTGTAGGCATTTTGACATGTGGGGTTCCCAGATACCTGCTAGAGGGGCTTTCTAAATTTCAAATTGCCATACCTTTGCCAAAACTGATCCGATTTTACCAAATTTGTTGGTATTTCAGTTATAGCTTGTCATCTAGATTAATTCTGTATCCAACATTTTTGCATTTTAGAAAATTAAATTTTTTTTAAATTTTCGGAAAAATAATCATGTACTTCCATGTACAAGTTTCGGAAAACTATTTGTTTTTCAAAATTAAGAATGTTACACTTTTATTTTTAATCGATATTGGTTGTCAACATTAGTATAAAAATCCATCTTCAGAATAGGCTGGGTAACTTTTCAGTCAAAAATCAGGCAAAGATTGACTAAAATTTTGACTGTAAACTTCCCATATTTAAGTTAAATGCATTTTCGAATTTCCAACTGCCATAATTTTGAAAAAACTGAATCGATTGCCGAGTGAACCAATTTTTCTTATGTTTTGTTCGGTCTTAAAATCTAAAATTTATTTATTTGTGAAGAGAAACATAATTCGTTGACGGGTCGAGACAACACCGAGTTATGTCAATGGGAATGCGAACATTACTGTGGAGTTTTCGTGTTTGGGGCTTGGATACGCAGTAGGTAGATGGGTATGTGTAGTATGTCTGATAAACGATAATTAGGCAGTGCGTGTCTGTTGCGCTTGTAATGTTATCTAACACCTTCGATTGGCAATCAAAGCTGATGCCGTCGACGCAGCTGCGGCAGCTCCAGCTGCTGCTGTCGCTGCTGCTACTATAATCAATCAAGTTGGATGGCACACACGGCTATAGACATATTCATTTAAAGAGCGTACGAGACCCGGGCGTAGACTGGGATGATGACAAACGGTGCTCCAATTTGGAGCTTAACAAAATATAAATTGTTCATTTCTGTTGCTCGTTTTTGTTATTTGTATTTTCCTTCTTTTTTCTTTTTACAAGTAAAAGTCATAAATATCAAACAAAGCGAAGGCCCCAATAAACTTGCGCGCTCACATTAAAAGTGAAAAGTACTTCAATAAATTTTTGTTAGAAATCATTGCCGCAATGCAAACAAGCTCTCTGTCGCTGTGGTGGCGCTCTGAAGTGGTGCACTCGTTTTTGGTGCCGGTGGCTCACAGCCAGTGAAGTGATCATCAATGGCATCATATAATGAATTTTACTCATGTTTGCCTTACGCTTTACTAAAACAGCTCGCAGCTCAACGATTGGTAGTAGAGGTGGACCCGAGCTTGACACGAATACGGCCGGACAAAAATATGAAATATAAAAGATAACACCATTTATTTTTTTGTCATTGTATCATATTTATTCTTAGGAACAACATTTCAGATCAACTATTTGTAGTATAATGTAGAAAAGATATAGATAACTACTACCTATTTTAATGGTTTTCACATAATTTGGTAATTATCTTTTATTTCTGTTTATTGTTTTTTATTCGATATTTTTGAACCCGACAGTTTCGCCACAGATACGCACGAAGTTAGAGTGAACAGTGCGTGTTCGTGTCACGAAAGAAATTACGCGCCCAACACTACTTGTAGCCATGCCCCAATTAGTGCCTGAGCTGCTCTTTATCTTAAGCTGAAGAAAGTTTCGACGGCCTTGACAAGGCCCATTAAATCAAGTGCCAGGTTACATCTAACCAGCTTTGGCTCCAGATACAACTCCAGCCATGACAATGACAATGGGCGCAAAAACAAAGCACTTGCCACAAATGGCAGCCGCTTCATTTGTTAATACGAGTTTGCCACATAGGAAAGATCCCAGCTATTTCGAATGCTGCGTGGGGTTCGCGTGTTTATCGGCCTTCCGCATCAACCTGAGACTGTGGCTCATACTACCTGTTTCTGGGTTAAGTTGCCGCACAGGCAAAATCTTTCGCAATTACATGACTGCCTCGAATCATAATTGTTACCATTAAATATGTTGACGGCTGCTTGTCTCTATAGTTCGAGTTGGTTGTGCGAATGCTGCAAATGACAAACAATTGCACACAGATTCAGTAGCTCCAGGCAGATAAGCAGCTGTTGCATTCAACCATTTCAATGTGCCTCTATCACTATAAGTGGTCTAAATGCCGAGTCGTGCTTCTTTTTTCCTTAAATGAAGCACAACACGATTCTAAATAAATTACAAATGGTTACGAGTTTTAAACTTCCAGAATGGGCCAATAAGTATCTGAGTGTACAATTATTTGCCGATTCATATTTCATTGCCGTAACAACAAGGTCGTCAAAGTTGACAAGCAGAGTGTGGGTGTAGATTTTACATTTGTGCCCAGAATAGGGCATACAATTTATTTAAGTCCAGTAAACTTATCAAAGTTTATTTTATCCCAGAACAGAATAAACATTAACGAGTCAGTTCGCTGGAACCGATTGCGAAGTACTCTGTTTAGAGTGATAAAAGCCAACATTACACTGTTTGGGTGCGGCCACTTTGTAGTCTTTAGCGTCAGTAGTGTCAAAAAGCAGACATTACACAAAACAAATATCCCCTTTATTGATTCGTAAACAGTGTGTTAAAAAGCCTTAAACTTAGTGGCTCTAAGTGCTAAAGTTTTTCAGGTGTGTGGCTTGAATTTCACAACATAAGTTCAACGTAACTTTGGCCTCAAGTTGTTTATTTCACCCAAGAATTATAATTAAAAATAAAAGAAATGTAAAATTTCATGGATTTTTAATCTTAAAATTTGTCTTTATTAATCAATTGGTAATGGCAAATGCGCACATTGCTTTTGATTAGATCGTTGGTGTCCTGTGTACAGATACATATACACTCACTAACGCACACATATACATACATTAATGTGTTGTATGTAGGGCTGGCTGTCAGTCAGCTGAATGACAAATTGACATGTCGCAAAAATGATAAATCTACCGGTAGACAGGTGGTCTGACAGATAACCGCGACAATGGCAAAAGCAAAAACCATATACAAAAATAACAAATAAAACCAAATGACCTTTCATCAAAGTGACAAGTAAAGGCAAAGCTCCGAAATTGGCCCTAAGGCGATCTACTAAATAAGCATTGAGCCCGCGACATGAAGTTAGATAAGGTCAAAGTTCAAAGCGTTATACAGACACAGCCACAAGCCGCGCCGCCTCCCAACACCCCAACTTTAATTCAGTTCAAGTCCGTTGCTGACGTCACAGCTCCACAGTTCTCCTCTCACGCCGTACCCACATCAATTATAGCCTCTGTAGCATCGCATCTGCCACACGCGTCTGAAACTTAAATTTTTCATTTCTGTTTTAAATACACAACATAAATAATTCACATGCCTAACAAACGCTGCGTATGCGCAATTTATATGTATTAAAAATCGTTTCTAAATAAGTGCCACCCCATTGCTGACGGTAATATGTCACATAACTTTTAAATTAATTAATGTATGAAGCAGAAACGTAAAATCAGTTATTTGGAAGTTTTATAAGTTAAAAATTGAATTCTGTTATTTTAGATTTAAAACTAGAACATTTATAAAACCTATATAATTCAAACTAATTTTTATCAATGATATTTTCTTAAAATAAATTAAAAATAATTTAAAAAAGGAATTCTTGCATTAAAACTAGAAACTGTGTTTAATATATACTATATGATAAATATATATAATGTATAAAATGTTTTGAAAAAATTAAACGTAATATATTAAGGAGCTACTCATGACTATTTTTCATCTTTACAAATCGTTGGATGTCGGATATGCGCAATAAAATCGGATGTCAAATAAACTTAAACAATTTAATAAACAAATTGGAATTGCATTCACATCAACTATTCAATTTACTTAAAAAAGGAAAACTGCAAATATTTGTGCATAACAAATGCCCCCTCCAGCAAGCTTTCACCACAGTTGCCCCTCTCCAAACAGCTGATGAACAGCTGGAAAGCGCAGATGACTGCGAATACTGGAAGGCCGATGGAATGTCCTACGTCTCGAAAACGATTCATTTTGACAGGCCAACATTTAGAAACGACAGCTCCGCCTACACTTCCCATGTGTGTGTGTGTGTGTGTGTGTGTGTGCGTGTGTTTGGCGTAGTATTGGTGACAAGGCCACACCCTCGCGGCCATGTTTGAATGAAATGACAGGCTGCGAAGTCGGAGGCGCCACCAGCAGAGAAAGAGAGACGGGCTCGAGCTCGGGCTCGGGCTCAGTGAGAGCGAGCCCCAAAATGGACATGGGTTTTGAAACGGAACGAAATGGCAATGGAACACGTAATGCTTTGCAAACAACAAAAATTCTACACAGTAACATGAACATGAACCCAGTATTGAGAATTTAGGTTACACATTTTCAGCAGGGCGACGCGACTCTAATAGTTGCTGCTGCTATCGCTGTTGTTGTTAACTTAAGTAAGGTCATCGAAATGTCAAAAGTTGCATTTTTCGATTCAACCCACGCACATTTGCGCATACATACATGTATGCAAATATATATAAAAAGATAAACAAAGGGCGACACGCATTCGGCTTGTCGCCGTTTACAATTTACACGTAACACTGTGTTTTTCGCGTTCACATTGTTGTTGTCACACAAGCACCTCTACACACTTGCGATTCCACATATACACATTCACATTAACACACACACACATACAAGTGTATTATTAGCACCGACAAATCGTAATTAATTTGCAAGCTTTGCCTGCGTCACCGTCGTCGCCATGGCAAAAAAAACTTGTACGAAAACTTATTGATCGCAGTGTGCTTTTTTATGCTGCCATTTATCTTGCCATTTTGCGCCTCTCCTTTTCACCGCCTCACTCGCTTACACACTTCAACACTTTCGGCGGCCATTTTGGCGGCGATGCTCCCGTGGGCGCCTTAAAAATTCCACCACTCGTGTGACACACACACACCCACACATACACTTTAACAGGAGCTTCTCAATAGATATTTGTTGTCCCGTTTCCTGTTTATTCGTTTTGTCTTATTTGATTTCAGTTTCTATGTATCTCCCTTACTCGCCCTTGGTTCGCTTCCCACTCTCACTCCCACTCTTTATCTCTCCCTCGCTCTTTCACTCACATGGTCGACACTTGGTTAGCTGCGCAAGACGTCAACTTAATTTATTTATTTTAATTTTATTGATATTATTCTGTTTGCGCAGATTCCATTATATTACTTATATTCCATATCGCCCACGTTTTATGCATTACGAGCTGCTCATTGTCTATATAAGTGTTGTAAAATTCTATTAGATATTCTGTGTGCTTGCTTGGCAGCACTTTCGTGGAACTACTGAAATACCTTATTCTGGTTAAAACGCATTATAGAAGTCGGTTAGGTTTAATATAAGTAAAATTGGCGATTAATATCTATGCTCATTGACCTTTGGCCCGTGCAGCTTTAATCAATTTATTGTAATTTAATATAAGCACTGCACTAACGGCATAATAGGAAGAACGCATCCCTCGCAGCTCAGCGAGCGGAATTCAATTTCCCAGAGCAAATGGTTGCCAACCCTTCAACTCTGGTAAAGAATGCTAACGAGCTGCAGCTCAAGTTACCTTTGCGTAATCTTCTTCTTCTTCAGGCAGCTAACTTAAAATTCATTGTGCCAAAAATAGATCAGAAAGATACCTGAGTGGCATTAGTTAGAATATGTATTTACATTTATGTATGAACAGCAGTTCTTGTTAGGCATTTAAACAACTAAACAACTAGAAGATTCGAATCGCAGGTTGCTGCATAGTTGTAGTATTGTTTTTAGTAGCTACTGTTGCTGAAAAACAATTTACAGCAATTACTAATAATAATACGATTCGGCTTCGGCCCACTTTATAATTAAATATATAACAATATATTTTCTTTTCAATATAGTTTAGTTCAAGTTTAGGTTCAGCTGTTTTTTGTCCGACTTATCCGGAAATTCAGATTCGGATCATAGTAAATAATCAATTGGAATTCTGAGCCTTTGTGCAAGCTATTTATCAGAAAGTACTTACTAAGCAGGCCTTAAAAAATATGAAATAAATAGAGTTCTCCGTACATCTTTTTAAGTACCTGCCATTTTGGGTATCAAGTGAAGTCAGGACCACGTTAACCCATTAAAAATCGACTGTTCGCTGCGGCTGGCATCAAATGTTGCACTCTGCGGGGAGGCAGGAGCACAGACAGGCTGGCAGAGACATGGCAGCGACGCGTCAGCGACAACCGCTGTCTATCCAGCTGTCAATATCGGGGGACAGGGTAGGAGAGGATCAACATGAACATCAACAACAAGATGAAGCCAGCAAGCTCTTATGCCAACAGCCGTGCAAATATTTTATGGAAATTAAAATTTAAACCAACTTTGAGCCACGTTTCGCTTCAGTTTCAGGTTCAGATTCTATCAGAGCTCTGCCTCCGGAGCAATCCAATTAAGCCAGTCATCCAACGGGTGGGTGTGTGTGTGTTGGTGGAAGTGAGTATATATTTCGGAACTACGGTTAGTTTATATTTTTAAACCGAAGCACTTGGGTAGATATCGTATGTGGAGACACGCACACACATATATACATATGTATCAAAGGTATAAAAATCGATAGATTGTAGGCATAACGAGGAGGCGCAGGCGGTTTTTACCTTGTCCACATAAACTCAGCCCCAAGGCCCAAGGCAGCGGCACAGCGTGATATTTTACAAGTGTTGCTTTTGTTGTTGTTACTTGGTGGTGGTTGTGGCTGTAACTGTGGTGTGGTGTGATGTGGGTGGGTTCTTTAGGGGGATGATGGTGGTGTCTGTTTTTACGGTTCGCTAATGTTCGAACAGATGCCCTGAACCCGTCATCTAATTACGAAAAGGCGTACTCTTCGCTGAACAGCTAAATATCCTTACTGAGAGTTGTTAGCTAGCTCAAATGAGATGCCCTCTTATGGGGACGAATATAACGTAAATATTTAATATTTTAAGTTAAGAAATTTAAATATTTAAGCAATATTTGTTTTAATAAAATAGTTACTTCATTATTTCGAAAAGAGTATTCAAACTTCGGTTTCGTTTAGCCAGTCATCTCTGGCATGAATTCATAATTGAAAATAAACATTGTGGAATGTAAATTAGAATTATAACCCAGTTCATTTGCTTAATGTTCATTTGGTGATTTCTAAGTTTGATATGAAAAAATGAAAAAAAAAACTGTCACGACCTTTGAGGTTAACAGCGACACACTTAAGCTTTAAGCTTATTCCTTGACAGCTTTATTGCTCTGGGCTTCGGCAAAATGTCATCTTTGACTTGCTGTTACATTGAGTGTCAAGTTTCTGGGTGCTGTGTGAAATAAAAGATTAATTACTCGCAATTACTTTCGTTGTTTCGCAACGAGTGTCATCCCAACCCGTTTCCACTTACGTAATTACTGTACAGCATTTTTGAAACCAAGCAATTAGGTGTAAATTAAAATTGAATTAAATGTTAGTGTATAATGTTAGTGCAAATCGATTGGCCTAGTTGCCTGAGTCACGGATGATTTTTCTATGGGAAATAATGGAAAATGTACTCAAATCAAGTACAAACTGTGAACCTGAAACTATTTCGAAAACCTATTTTCAAGTCAGTAATATTATACTTACTATTTTTAGATAAGCGATTGGTTTTTCTGTTGTTTATTTTCTTTCGTAAATTACGCGAATTACAAATTATACAGCCTCTTATGTCAGGCATTACAATTGTGGTTGAAATTTTCCGTTCTACCGAAATTGGATCAAAACTTTTCAAAAGATAAAATTGTTCCGGTTCTATTCAAACTCGCCTTGCAGCAAAATATTAATCAAAAGGTCCTTTTTCTTAGAAATTTTGTTTAAATTTTTTTATATTTAGTTTAAGTAAGCTATGTCTTAAATTATGTAAACTGTAAATTTAAAACAATAAACGTTATTATCTATTTTGGTACACTCAGAGAAAAAAGCAAGAGTTCTGTTCTTAAATCAAGTAAAGTTGTTTTAAAATTTAATAAGGTTAAATTTTTTAATTTATATTATAGTCACGAAAACAAAATTAAAATGACCGTTACGATTAATTGTAAAATTACGAGTGGTCCACATTTGAATATCGAAGTTACCTAAATATTAAAAAAATTGGTACCAAACCAGTTTTAATTATATACCGCTTGTTGTTGGACTTAGAAAGGCGTTTTTTTTAAGTGTACCTGCCTTTTTTTGGTATACGGCTTTGAGTGTTTATATATAGCCTGCTTTTGGTCTATATTGTGTGCAACTAAGGAGCTGCCGTTTGTATTAATTTTTTTAGTTGCGTGTCTTGTGCACATTTTTCTGAGGGCTGCTTTTGGCAATGCTGTGAGCCGCCCACGCGTCTTGGCCATTGGCAAAATAACCTTGTTTTCAACCACTTTGGGACAGGCTAAAGTACGTTAGCCCGACTGTAACGACGTCGACGTCGACGTTGACGTCTGTGCTATATAATTTTGCCTTTATATACGGTTATGTATTAAGACGGGCTATGTGCTTTATATATTTAAGTCGTGGCTCAAACAACACACGCGACAACCATGCACACCTGCGAAGCACACCTTGATTTACATTACGGCGGCAGGCGTGGCAGCTCCTGCCCTTATCGATCGGCTGTAGAACACACTGCAGAGCAAGTTTTTCTACATCTCCACATTTTCACACAGCCAAATGTGGTAGGGAAATAGTTTTGGTCGGATTTGGCACACGTAATTGCTTTTACGTGGCCAAAATGTTAAGTTTCGCTTTGATTGTGAGCTTATGGAGTTATTGTAGCTGCACTTTTAAGTACACTTCTGTTGCCCAACTTTGGCTGAGACTCCCGCGAACAGGGTGTACTTATGGTGGGACTTAACTCTTTATTGGCACCACTTTGATAGGGGTGAACTCTAAGTAATTCGTATTTACACAATTAATAGTAAATGAAAGGTTCAATATTTGGGCAAATAGCGTGCTTTACCCTTGGTTTGACTTTTAGTATAGTTGTGGCGAATTCATAAATGTTCAAATTGACACATTTTTTATGAGCTACTCCCGGACATATGCTGTATAGTATATATATAATCTATTATCCAATTATTTAAGTTTACCAGTCTACACAAGGCCATTGAATCTGAAATGAAAATTAGATTTTTATTTCCGGCATAGGAATTTTTCTAAAATGTATAAGGACATGTATGGAAAACAAATGTGAGCGAAATTTTTCAGGTAAGACCATCAATCAAGTAGTTAGATAGTCAAGCAGTCAGTCAAACAGGACAAACGGATTTTCTTTTAGAACGTCTGCACATTCCTTAACTCTTAGATCCAGGTATTCATACTATCCCATTGCGTTCTTGCTACTTTTAGGTAAGTAATTTTAGGATGTGTTCAAGGGCAACCTTTGTTACACATTTTGTAGCCTTTTAAATCCAAGACTTGTGGCAAATCAAAACACAATAGCTTTAATAAGCCGCTAAGATGGTGTGGCATTTGGGGTCGAGAGCATAAGTTAAATCTTGATAAATTGCAAAAAGTGCCCGACAAGTGATAAATGACAAAGGAATTGCCAAATTTGTGTGACACCAGCAATTGAGCTGCCGAAAAAATGTATAACAAAAGAAATCGAATTGAAAAATAAAGGAAAAGAAAAGGCCCACATGTTGTGTGGACAGAAGCCGGAGGGTTTCAACAGCAGCAACTGCAGTGCAGATCTGAGATATTAATCAGGACTCATGTGTACTTAGTACTTGGTATTATGTGTACAATATAGGCCTAGGGAATTACAGTTTGTTTGCTAGTGGAAAATTAAAAGAAAACTGTTGTGAGCTCTTGTCGAATGATGGCATTATGCAAATTGATAAAGCAAAGAAATAAAATTACCAAATAATAAACGCACGCTTGCCGCTTGTCTTACATAAGCCCCGAAAAGTATGCTACACATAAGATTAAAACAAAAATAACCACAAAAAATAGGAGAAGCGAAAGAAAAACAAGTTCTCTCAAAGGCCTAGACAGGTAGAAATTGATTTCTTTGCGTGGGCAACAACAAAAACGAGCTAGAGGCAAAGACGACGCAGCGCGAATAGAATTTTATTCAAATGTGCTCAACTAGGCGAGAGTAATGTGCTTGGGAACAGCGACGGCAGGCGGGTAGGCAGCGGGGGAGGCGGTCGGGCGGCTGGTGGCCAGTGGCACGCAGCCAGCCAATTGGTTGGCTGCCACTTTTAAGCGCATGCGTCATATCCTGCGCCGTGGAAAGCTCACGGTTCACGTCGGGCCAAGAGACCGGAGACCAGAGACGTGCAGCTGGAATTCCAGGCTGAATACCGAAAAATAACGGTATACCAGCAGCGCCGTGTCAGCAGCGCCAGACAGAAGTTACCTTTGCTCCTGCCCGGACGACACAACGCACGCTGCTCCAATCGCTGTCGTTGTCGTTGTCTGGCCTCGGCCTCCCACACAAGTTGAATACAAATTTCTGAAGAAAAACAGTTTTTTGTGTAAATTAAATTCGAAAATTAACGGAAAAAAATTTTTACAAAAATTGTACTTGACGGGCGGGTGCAGAGTGTCAGCGTGTTCGGTGTTACAGTGTACAGTGAACGGTGCTCGGTGTACAGTGCTCAGTGTTCGGTGTTGCCTGTCGCCTCGACTGCGCTCAGCTAAGCTATTTTTTACATAACTCTGAGTGGCAGCGAAAAGCGCAAAGTCGCAATCTTGACGACGAGGAAGGAGTCCCGCTCGCTTCCTGGCCAACTGGCGTGCAGTTAGACGCACGTAACCTCCTAATTGCTAATCGCACGTAACGAACGTGGCGTCCAACGAAGGCAACAGCAGCGCCGCGGGCAGTGGCGCCGAATCGGCCGCCCTGTTCTCCAAATTGCGTAGCTTCTCCATTGGCAGCGGGCCTAACTCGCCGCAGCGCGTTGTCTCCAATTTGCGCGGGTTCCTCACCCATCGCCTCAGCAACATCACACCGAGCGATACAGGTGAGCTATCCTTCTATTTGTATGCAGAGGATATGGGCCATAGAATATTCTATTTGCGAGTCTGCAGTTTTTTTGCTGCAATCACTTACATAACCCACGGCCCAGGATATTCGCATATAATACAAATTAAACAACTTCTCGCGTACAAACACTACAAAAGCTCGGCAAGTGCTCACCTCATCAAAGTTGTCCACACACACACACACACACACACACACACACACACACACACACACACACACACACACACACACACACAGCACACACACACACACACACACACACACACACACACACACACACACACACACACACACACACACACACACACACACACACACATACACACGCACACAGACACACACACACACACACACATACACACGCACACAGAACACACATTTGGCACATCTCATAAGGTGTGTATAGACACATTTGCTTTATGGACCAAAATGCACGTTCCGTTGCGTCGCTCAGTGGAACAAAGTGGAATTGAAACAGTTACAGTTGTTCTTCTAACGTGTCAGCGACGAGTGCGTGAGCGCTTCTTGTCCTTATGTAATATTCCAATGAAACTAGGTATGAATATTTGCGAATATGATTTAAGAAATTGATAAATAAATTTATTTGCAGTCTTGGAACTTTCTCTTTAGTTTTTTTATTTAAAATATACTAGTGTTTGGATTATTTAAGTGGTGTAAATAAAATTGTGCAAAGCAATTAAACATATATGGAAGTCAATCTCAATTTGTGGTTCTTTCGATGTGCAACAAAACTGTTTTAGTTTCTTGACGGCAATCAACAATAATATAGATACATTTCTTTATATACATAGATACAGATTCTAGAATATTTTCACAGTTTAAAATGAATTATTTAGTAAGATAATCGATTTTATATGATATAGAAAATTGTTTACTGTAGTGCTGCCATTTTAGTTATATTTTTTTCGCAGAAAGTTTTTTCACCGTAGTTGCTCTAAAAAATATTCCATAAAAGTTTTATTCTTAAAATTTATGGGAATTAATCAGTGTAATGTGTATTCATGTTGTACAAATGTGATGCTAAGAAAACTGAATAAAAAATGTAGTGTTTTAGCGAGTTCATTTGTAGCTAGTGTTATTTAAAAGTTAGGTTGATTGTTACTGCTAAAGATATAGGTCCTATTCTAATAATAAAAATAATATCTTTTATTATGATTATCACCGTGGATACTTTTCTAACAGATACTTAATAATTAGTATATAAAGTAAAAACATACTTTTACATCGCTTAATGCTAAACCTAAATTAAAAAGTGTCAAAATTTTGTAGTTAATTGTTCGATCCAAAAGAAAATGCCGTTATTAGATTGCAATTTGCTAACGAAAATTGTGTGTGTTGGTTTTATTCATTAAATCATTAAATGTTGGAAGTTTATGGGGTGGCAAAAATACTTCTTCGCACTAGTTCATGAAGACAGACACCTGACGATAGAATTTTCCCGGTTGGCTGCTGGCTGCTGCATAATGAAGCCAATAAATATAAATTTCCCACACAAACACAAACACACCAATACATACAAAGAGGACAACGGCTGCCTCGTCATTAGATTGTTTGCCTTGTTTGCCCTTGTAGACGCGTTTGTAACGCTGATGTGTTCATAGCGGTTTCATGTCAAAACAAAAGGGGGCGCTCTGCCGCAGGAAAGGGGGTGGCAGAGACAAAGGCTGCCTGCTAGCCAGGAAGGTAGCTCGTCGTAATAAGCCAAACGAGAAACAAGTAACGCATTTGTCTTGATGCTGTCTGATAAAACGACCCCAGCTTCAGCCTTGCCGCAAGGACCAGAGACCGCAGCAGCTCGAGGGTTGGACCCGGGCACATTGAGCCATCAGCAGCAGCTGCAGAATAAAAACAACAACAACATCGTGGAGCGAAGGGCGCGTAGTCGTGCGTCTGGCAGCGGCATCGACGTCGACATCAAAAGTCGTAAACTTGTAAGCCGGGCGCTGATGGTGTCGTTGATTGGGAGGCATTTGTAGCGCTACAAATGTTCACATTTTGCGCCTTGTCAGATGCTCCAAACTCGCCCAGAACTAGCTGGAATCGGATAGCTTTGCTATTAATCAGAGTCTGCCGGCCAACCAAATTACCTACAGGGTATATCAAATATATATACATATACTATGTAGTTCTACAATGGCCCACCATAAAGGTAATTTATTTGGCTACGCTGGCAAAAGCAATAAACGCTGCATAGCCAAGTAATTTATGAGCAAATCAATTTGTAAGCGAGGCTGACCAAAGCATATACCAGTAATGGCAGAGGAAATGTGGGATGAGGGAGAGGGGGTAGTTGAAGAAGTTCCGCTGAAGTGCGGGAAACATGCACACTAGGATCCTAACCACGCCCAGTTAATGTTTTGATTTATTGTCTATGTCGCCAAAGGGGCCACGCATACGCCTCGTGGTACCATTAAATGAAACGGGAAAAGCAGTTATCCTTGGATTGCCGACTCGAAAATACCCTTGCAAATACTTTGCAGTTGTGAACGGTCTTTCTATAGAAACAAAATGTTGATAAGATTTAGTTTATATGTACATATGCTAGAAGCATAGTTAAGCTTGTAAAATGTTGAGTTTGAAAAACTGATGAACTACTGATCAGGATAGCTATATAAGTGTGTTAATGTCTATATAAATTGCATAAACGTGGATATCTCTCATAAGCATACAACCCACTGCTAAGGGTATACTCACATTGCCGCAATATTCTCCCCAACCAACTTAAGTATTATGTACATGCTCTTATATTTACGATTATGGAGCCGAGAGGAAAAGCCGCCTACCACAGTTCGCAGTAAATGGCAGCAATCCGACCCTTAGCCGGAGCCGGAGCCGGTCCTGATCTGTGCTGCCTCCGAGCTAAGTGCCTTCGCATCTCTGGGGAATTGATAAAAGCCATTTTGACCAGTATACAAAACACTGGCAACAACAGCTAAAACAACAACAGGGGACATCTATCTAGACACGTTTGGGGGGCTTTTCCATAATTTGACCGCTCGCGGCAGCGAAACCCTCTTTAAAACTTTTGCAATTAAAAATTGTTGGCGCTTGCCTTTTCAACTTGGCTTGAAAGCGAGGCAAAGCGAATTAAGCTAACCCAATTGCAGGTAATGCACTGAAATCGATAGGGCCAAAGCCAAAGACAAGACAATTAAACTTGAAACAGAAAGAGAAACATGCAGAGAAGTCGATGAAGGGAGGATGACAAAAGAAGCGCTTGACTGACAAAAGAGGGTTAAGGCTAAAGCCAAAGGGCCTTCGGTAATCGATCAAGTTGTCGGCGGGGCTAGCCACGTTGACTAGCCAGGTGGACAGCCGACCATGAGCTATGTTCGCAGTTCATTAAATTGACAGCCACTACAACAAATTGGGCGCACAAATTGCACACTTCTTGTTCACATGTCATTAATCAATGAGCGCGCCCGAAATTAGGCAATACATTTCTGGACACTGAGTGTCATAAATATGCGCACGCCTCGGCGAGCAAACACACACGCGCACACATACAGCTACACTCAGGGAAAGAGGCGAACAGCAAGTTTAGTTAATATTTTCTTCTTGAATAAGAATTTTCAAATAATAAATATTTCTTTACTCTGTTCGTGAAGTGTTATATTTGATCGCTATTCAAGTAGGGAAATTGAACTTTAAATATCTTAAACCACTTGCACAATCTAACACAATATTCTTTGATTTTTCTTCGAGTGTACTTAGATTCTGCTAAATGCGACAGAGGAAATTGACAACCCTTCGTCCGCCACTTGAACAAAGCAGCTTACAACACTTGTGGAGTGCTCGACGGGTGGTGGGGGAAGGGAAGAGGGTGGTATGTGTATGTGTGTGTGTGCATCTGTGTAAAAAAGCACACTTGTGAAGATTAGCGCTGCCTTTTGTAGGCTCACGTGAGAAATGCGGCTCATCATAAATATTATGATTGGTTCGCTTTTTGCTTTGGTTTTAGTGTTAGTAAACGTTTTAATTTTTTATATGATTTTATTGAGTTATAAAAATGTTAAACTTGTTTCGCTTTTGTTGCTGTAATTTTGCAATTTTTATGTTCACCTTTTACAAAGGTGAAATTTTATTTTACGCTGATTACCTTGTCAGACAAACAGACAGACAGGCAGGCAGGCACGCCCATCCATAGCCATGCAAATAACGTTCACCACCACAGGCAGGAAAAAATAAATGTAATTTCATTTTTATACCCCGGTGGGGGAGGGGAGTATGCAGGGGCGTAGAAGCAAAAAAACAGCCCGAGCTTTAGCCGCCAGCTGTGAAGTTCCCAAAGCATAAGTCGGTGATCATCCTGGCTATATTTCAAGGTGCAAACAGAATATTATCTTATGAAAAGTTAAAGCTGCTTTCGTCCATAACTTACCTACTTACCCAAAGTGGGAAAAACTATCTGTAATGCAATATATTTTTGCTCAGGACTCACAGCTGCCTTTTCCGCCAGGGTAAAATTATATTTGGGAGTCTGTAAAAAGTGCACTTTGGGCTTGGTTATCGAGTTGTCTGCAAATAGATTGAATTTCCACACTCACACATACACACACTCGAAGTGAGTTATGTTGTATTTTCTTTGGGATGGATTTTGCTGTGCAAATGCTCCAAGTTATCACTATGAAATAAGATACATCTCTGCACTCACCTTTCAAGCAGGGCGCTTCAATATGAAACAGCGCAAAAAAAGCAATTAAATGCAGTTGGGTGATACCGGTAACGCAATACCCTGTTTAGACTGTAATAACCGCTACAATTAGTTCGGAAAGAGAAGCATGTGGAAAGATAAATAACACCTAATGCGGATATGTCAGGCTTGATGTCTATAACGACGCATATACCCTCTCTCACTTTACGAACAAAGTATAAAATTCGCCCTGTGTGAATGTCCTGTATAAACGAAACACATGCTTTATATTATATGCTGTATACTGCCGAACTTGGAAGCTGCATACATAAAATATGAAAATATAAATTCTCGAATGGCTAATTGAGGCAGTTGGGCGGCTGCTGGGAGCTGGCACAGGCAGCAGTTGGGAATCCAGAGTTGAGCAAATTTGAAAAGGAAACCAAATAAAGAAATAATGAGCAAACCCAGAAATAATGAGGAAAGAACCCAACAAAAGGCCGCAGAGCTAAATTTCAAGTTGAGTAAACGTTATGAAAGTAAAACAGAAACAGAAAACGATAATCCGAATCAGCCAAGATTTTATCACTGGGAAATTCGTCAGCTGGCTGAATACGCAGAGTTTTGCCAGTCAGTGCGGAAAAATCAATAAAATTATAAAGGCGTAAATATAAATTGGCGATGTTTGATATGTGTGTGTAGGTGTAGCTGTATATACATGGACTTTAATAATCCTCCCGGTCTGGGCCTGGCCGGGCTGGGCTTGGCCTGCTACCGCTCATTATTGTAGCCTTGTTGACGCACGTTTCTGCACTTGACTCGAGCAGCGGCAAGCGACTGCAAGCCAACCCCTGGCTTTGATAAAAGCTCCGCGTGTGGCAGCCCCAGGGTCAAGTACAGTGAACCACCTGGGCCAGGTCCTGTTCTTGTTGGTGTTGCTGCTGTTGTTGTTATTCTAGTTATGGGCCGGTAGCACAAAAAACCAAAATTAAAGTCGGATGAGAAAATAATAGCGAAGCTCGCACACACACACACACCCCCACGATAATTGACTCATGTGCAAGCCTTAGGGCTGCCAATGCGGGGTAGTGTATACCGCCCCCGATCAACGTAGGTCTGCTGAGCGCCCCCTTAGGCAGACTCAAGACGGGCAGTTGGGGCACAGAACAGAACAGAACAGAACAGTGCACAACACACGAACGTGGTCATGAAAATTTAATGATAAAACGAAATGTTTTTCTAGCGTCTCGTATATACCAAAGGCCAAAGACATACACAGAGGAGGGGTATTTTTATACCCTGCACACGTAACGTTTTTATGTTTGTCTATTTGGGGGTGGCAGCCAGTCGAGCTACAAGGTAGATGAATGTTGAAATTAGATCAGCATTGATAGCTGGCATGGGAGAGAAGCCAGTTGTGCGCCCAGACTCGAAAAAAGGATATCAACTAACATTTTATAGAATAAGCCCAAGTTTGATAAAGTAAAACATGAAACAATGAATCCATAACAATATTACTAAATTATCGTTATCCGGCTTTGCCCGGGCTTAGTGTTTTTCTCCAAACTCTTGCTATGACTTTTCCACTTACTTTTTCAGCTTACTCACTCTACCTTGACATTTATCATACATTTTTAAAAATGAGCCCACTTAAATTAAAATATATTTATTCTATTTGTATACTTACTATGGTTTTCCGCATTTTCCGAATGTGGAGGTGGATTTTCAGAAATCATGTACTAACTTGTACTAATACATTTTTAATGTCGGGCTTCACAAATGAGCCTAATGACTTTCAGTCATTTTTATAATTTTTATTCTTTCCGATTTCTTTGATCTAACTAAAGTCTTTGATAACGGTTTCCACCTATTTATCGCACTGTGTTGGAATTTACCAAAACCCTGGTAATTGTGCTCTTTCATCGCAGCAGGTAAATACAGAAAAAAGCTCAGCTTCCTAGATCGAACTGTTTGGGTAAGCCGAAGATCATTATCAGTCAGTTAGATCAAACATTTCTATATATGATAATTAAATCATCAATAACAGCTATGTTTAGAAATTAAAGGACACACTTTTAATGTGATCAAAGTTGGTGTACTTTTTGTACCTCTTAAGTTGTTGTTTACGGATTTGGGGTTCGACGCAGTTTTTCTTGCTCGCGTGATATTCAAGAGGTGCTTGGCTGCCCCAGACTGTGGGGGGTCTGTTGAGGACACAGCAATGATTACAAATAATTACAGGTTTCGAGTGTGGCCACGCGACTTGGAGGGTACTTTTTGAACTACCCCCAAACAATTGTATGATTATTAAAGTCTAGCGAAGTCTGTATATACAATAGTCTATGGCACTTGGCTTAAGCATTTTATGCACATTTACAGCGAACGAAAATCCAATTAAAATAATTGCTTTTGTATATATTGTAGCCACATTGTAATGAATATTGAATACTTAAATTATGAAATATGTTTTTGGTATTTGTTTTATGATTGAAATGTGTCAATTGCTGTGCAAAAATAAAGAAAGAAAATAAATAAAGCTCTGCTTATCTTATGTAAGATATGTGCGTACATACATACTATATGTAAATCGAGATTGTGCTAATGCTGTGTAAACTAATCCTAACAATACACATTTTTGTTCACCAGCAGGCATCCTTTTGCAACACAGAAACAACATTTCAATCATAAAAGCAAATCAAATTCTATAATATTTCAATACTAAAAATTCAAATTCAAGAAAATTCTCTTTATAAATTAATAAATAAACTTCTGTGCAAGGGCTTGAGCTAACGAAAAAAAATAAAAGTAAAAAAAAAACTAACGAAATCTTGTTTCTGTGTCGTTAAAGGTTGTTCACTGGCATGCCAACAACTCGCACACCAACAACAACTACAACAACAACACGAAATCATGTAAAACACAGCAACATCTGCAACTGCAACTGCAACATAGAAAACAGTTAACCAACGAGAGAACCACCAAAGCACCTCAGACGAAGAAGAAGAAGTTGAATTGGCGACAGCGACAATTAACGGTACGGGAGCATAAACGGAAGCGGCCACATTGCGGCAACGTTGCTCAATTTCCGGCAGCGGACATGAAATTGAAAGGCGCCAAAAACAAAACAAAGCAACAATAAAGCAGCGCGGGGCACAGGGGCAACATTGAGTACAAAACAAAAGAAAAAGCAAAATAAGAGGAAAAATAATTATAAAACATAAATCGGCAGAAGAGCTTCAAAAGATAGAGAAAGAGAGAGAGAGAGAGAGATAGAGAGAAACCGAGAGAGATACTAAACATCAACCAAAATGGCCTCATTTCAAATACCCCTCGTCAACCTGGAGCTGCGCGAGGTGAAGGAGATCGTGTGGGAGAAGATACGGGAGCCGGTGAACCAGCGCCGACTCATCCTGGTGATAGTTTCCATTGCCCTGTTGCTGGACAACATGTTGTACATGGTTATTGTGCCCATCATACCCGACTATCTGCGCGAGATTGGCGGCTTCGACGAAGGGCCAACGCCGCCGCCGCTGCGCGATAATGTGACCGGCCTGTTAATCCCGATGCATCACGATCACCATGGCCAGGACTCGGCCACGGGCATACTGTTTGCCTCCAAGGCCATTGTGCAGCTGATGGTCAATCCCTTCTCGGGTGGGCTCATCGACAAGATCGGCTACGACATACCCATGATGATCGGCCTGACCATTATGTTCTTCTCCACGGCCGTGTTCGCCTGCGGCAGCAGCTACAGTGTCCTCTTCTTTGCGCGCTCGCTCCAGGGCGCCGGCTCGGCGTTTGCGGACACATCGGGCCTGGCCATGATTGCGGACCGCTTCACGGAGGAGAACGAGCGGTCGCAGGCGCTGGGCATTGCGCTGGCCTTCATCAGTTTTGGCTGCCTGGTGGCGCCACCTTTTGGCGGCGCGCTGTACCAGTTTGCCGGCAAGGAGGTGCCTTTCCTCATTCTGGCGCTGGTTTGTCTGCTGGACGGCCTGATGCTGTTGCTGGTGATGAAGCCGTTCAAGGAGCAAATCAGGCAGAGCAAAGAGGTCCAGAACCAGGTAATACCCATCTGGCGCCTGCTCATGGATCCCTATATAGCCGTATGCGCCGGCGCCCTGACCATGTCCAACGTGGCGCTCGCCTTCCTGGAGCCCACCATATCCCTGTGGATGGAGGATACTATGACAACGGAAAACTGGAAGATTGGCATGGTGTGGCTGCCCGCCTTCTTTCCGCACGTGCTCGGCGTGGTGATTACGGTGAAAATGGCCAGAAAGTATCCACAGCATCAATGGTTGATGGCAGCCGGCGGCCTCGCCCTGGAGGGGCTCTCCTGCTTCATCATACCCTTCTGCACCGGCTACAAGATGCTGATGCTGCCCATCTGCGTCATCTGCTTCGGCATCGCGCTCATCGACACTGCCTTGCTGCCGACCCTGGGCTACCTGGTCGACGTGCGCTACGTTTCCGTCTACGGCAGCATCTATGCCATTGCGGACATCTCGTACTCGATTGCCTACGCCGTCGGCCCGATCATTGCGGGCGGCGTGGTGGAGGCAATCGGATTTACCGCACTCAACTTCCTCATCGCCTTTTCCAATCTAGCCTATGTGCCTGTCCTGCGCAAGCTGCGCAACATCTACGACTTCAAGCCGTTCGAGAACGAGGCAAACATTTTGATGCAGGATCCGCCGAACAAGGAGTACCAGACCTATGTCATGCACGACCAGAAGCCCGTCGACGGCGAGCTGAAGAATCACCTCGAGTACGGCCAGCAGTACCAGCCGGAGCAGGAGACCAACCTGGACGAGCAGCAGCAGCACCAGTACGAGTATCAGTCCCAGCAGGGCTATCAGCAGGCGGGTGGCTATCAGCAGGACCAGAACTATCAGCCGGGCTATCAGGAGCAGGGCGGCAGCTATGCCCAGCCGCGTGTGGCGAATCCTTTCCAGCAACCGCAACAGCAGCAGCCGCAGCCTCAGCCGCAGCCACAAAGCAGAGGTCCTGCCGGACCAGCGAATCCATTCAGACAAGGATTTTAAACTGTTGTCTTGGGCAAAGCAAACATTTTCAATACCTTTAGTTACTGTTTCTGTTGATATTCGAGTCGTTATTTTCGTTAAACTCACGCGTATTGGTTAGATATTACCTATATATATAGTAAGTGGTACGTACACTATAAAAAGCATAAAAAGCAAATAGTTCGAGGCAGCTGCTTTTTATGCCGTGCACCATTTTTGTATTATACACGATCGCCAGTTGAGCTATATGCATATATATAGTTAATGGAAACACGCACCTACGTTATATACATGTATAACATATGCATACATATAGCCCCATATCGACCGATACCGAAATCGGGCCCTATACTCAGAGTACTCCAGCAGCCGTTTCGTGTCTATCGATGAAGCTAGAGAAACCAAAGCATAGTCATAATCGGATCGAGCCCAAGGAGCAACGACGCTTGTTCCTACACTCAGAGAAAAACCAAGTTGTATGCCTATGTATACACATATAAATTCATAAAGTTGTTTTTTTTTAAAAAACTGCATTTCGTCAAAAATATATTTATAAATTAAAAAATTATTCTTGAGATCTCTACTCAAAGTTTGAATGGTAAAAATAGGAAAAAATACACGGACAAAGTTAAAAGTAAATTTAAAAATATTGCATCGTTCGAGATTGAAAAAAGTTCTTGATATACAAAATTATTTTCTCCGTTTCAATTTATCATAATTTTAAATTGATTTGAGTAAACCACTCTTGTTTTTTCTCTGAGTAGGGTTCAGATCTATAACAGATATCATATAAACAAATATATATATATATATATATATATATATATATATATATATATATATATATATATAGTATTATACATATTTATACAAGCTAGTTGTAAGTGGCGCAGCTGAGCAGGCGCCACTGTGCCACAAGTGCCGTCGTGGTTACCAGGCAATGGCATCAATATCGCAGACATATCACAAGTTGCACAAATCGAATACTCTTCCCAGTGAAAGAGAGAGTATACCCTTTCGGGTGTCATTGCGACGGACTTGTGCGCCTCCGGGTGGCGCCTGATCAGCTAAGCTATATCATTTCGATCTTAAATGTATTTTCCGTTGATATATATTTTTAACATAAGACACAACCAAGGTAACGATACATATCAGAGTCTCGATGGCTCGCCTGTTAAAATTACCAAAAGTGATATTAACTATTGCTATTAGTATATATATAAACATATATATATACATATACATACACATATATCGTATCATATCGATAAAGTACTTATTTTTAGGCCGTACTATAAATATATACATATACGAACAATGAAAACAATTTGAAAATATTAGATGTTTCATATTTACCTACCAATCAATTATTATTTGCTTGTCGACTCTATGCGCCAGATGGTAAACCCCCTATGTCAGGTATGGGTATAGCCGCCATAGCAGCTCCACGATAGCATAGCATAAATGTGTGTACCTTGTGTATGTATCTACAATTAAGTGCGATATATTGAATAACAGTAGCTATATATACGAAATATCGATGATATGTTTAATTTCATTTCGATTGCACCACTTTTTGAGAGCGGTTTATTGCTCCTTATATTATACACCCACTAGCCTGCTAAAAAGGTCTAAATATAGCCTTAAGTAACTGAATTTTTGTATACATAATTACAATTACTAACTATACAGATAATTATTATGTGTTTACGTATCAGATATACACACTTATATATAAATATAGATTTTTGATGTGTATTTGGCGAATTATACTACAACTTATTATAGACAAAGGAACTAATTGAACATTCTATATCCGTAAACATATCAGTGACACGGCCATTTTCAAATTAATAGCAATGTTATCTAATCTACGAGTATATATGCACATATGTATATATATATATGCATATATGCCAGTTGGAGCATTATCAATTGATTATTTTCGATTTCGACATTTTAGTTGTATACACACATAGTTATTCTTTTATATATATACTACATAGCTGTATGTTTAGCAAATGCACTGATTTTCAAAGCAATTAGTTTAGCAAAGATTTTGAGAGAGAGAAGGTAGCGAAGTTTGGCCTAAGATTTCGAGAATATATATACTCAATATATATATATATATATATTATGCATGAAGTTAATTATGTTTTACCTGCACTGAACCCTTTGATCAATTAGAGTGCGTTGTGTTTGACTATCCCGTCTTTTATGATTATTGTTTATCACTCGTATATAATTATAATAACTTTTAAGGGTTCTACATATTAACAAGCTTTAGTAATATGTAAAACTGCATAATGAATAAAACTCATGAAAAAATCTCCCATCAAATGTATCAATTAAAACAATGTACGATCGTACGAACAGAATCTTAATGCAAACTATATATAAACTTTATAAATATATAGAGAAAAAAAAAACAATTTATATACATAAACAAAACAAGAATAATATAGTTTATATAACTGAGAACAAAAATACATGCATATACATATAATAACGATCAATGTTAAGAAAGGAAATCATTCTACGCATCAAAGGATCATTATTTGGGAGTTCATTTCAAGCACATCCTAGCAGAATCTTTAAGATAATGCTACGATCTGTTTCAAATGAACCGCAATAATAAATGTATCAATCTAAAGATTAAACACGCATATGTATATTTAATGGGCATTTTTAAAAGCAATATACCAAATAGTTATACATATATATTGAAACAAACTATGAACAGAAGATATAGTTATATCTGCAAAACATTATGTTTCGTTACTCTTCTACAAATGGTCTCGTTGTTCGATCGAATCTTCAACATTTCATAAGACAAATTTTATGTTAGTTTCCAAAAAAAAAAATTAATGATGACGCAAAATATAAATATAAAAGAAGAGACCATTGGGTAGAAGAATACATATGTTTAAAGAATCTTCCAAAACGGTTTAAAGAAAATTATTAAATATATATAACGAGTATAAAATAAAGTTTTAAATTGATAATTAGTAACTGACTGGAGAGCCTGCGAAAACTGCGCAGCACTGTCGAATACCCTTTAACTATATACCACTAAACGGTGTATATTGGGACTCGAAAATAGTTTGTGCAGTTTTCGTAGATTATAAAGTAAAGTAATTGTAGCTTACAGAACTTGCAACAGTGCCGGCTATGTGTAATATCTTACGAAATTTTATAAGAAAAATATAAAATAAATAAAAATATATCTGTACGTATTGTAAAAATTAAATAATGTTGCTAAAATATAAATAAGTATTTTAAAAAAAATATTAAAACAAGTTAAAGAAATCACAAAAAAATGTAATATAAACATAATTGTATGCATAATTATAATGGCGAAACGTATACAAAATAAACAAAAAGATAATTTCAAAATTAAACTCACATAAATATGTATTTAAAGTGTTAAATGTTCAATAGCATACTATATATTTATAATTACAATTATATAAACTGAGCGCATTTTAAACTATTGTTATTATTTTTTGGAAAAACTAGCAAACATTATAATATATAAACTATGGGCAAACACTAAAAAATACAAATTTAACGTTTATAAAATTTAAAATAAAATGCAAAAAAACTTTTTTTAAATGTTATGCATAATTATCGTTTAATGAACATGAGTTATAGGAAATTGAATTTTGAATTTTCAAAATTAAAGCCCTAAAGAAATGCCGCCACAGTTCAGTTTTGTATAGTATAACACTTAGTTTCGTATGGTAAGTTCTGATCAAAGTGTTTCAAGTACATTATTAAAATATTATTAAGTACTAGATTGTGCTAGATTATAAAAATTACATTTTTCACAATTTGTTTCCGCTAATGTTATAGACGTTTGTGTTAAACTTGTACTTGTAATATTATATAATTATAATAGAAAATCAATTAAAAAGGCATTAAAGCTAACGTAAAAGTAAAAGCAAACCAAAAATAAGCAAAAAAAAAAACAAAAAAAACTCAAACTATTCTACCTAACCCAGTTCTGAAAAGTTGCTGTTCAATTTCAAAGTCTATCCAGCTATATCTCTAACCAAAATTGTGTTTCTATCTTGATATGCTACATTTTTACTATCTTCAAGCGAAAAATATAAATGTATATGCCCGTCTCTATATAGTTAAAACAAATATGTATTCATTCTTTCCCAGCTACAGGCGAGAAACAACAAAATTTTCAATAATCAAATGTATACAAAACATTAAAGAAATTTAATCTTCGGTTTTCCGATGTATACAATATTAAATACAATATCCTTGCAGAATAAATATATACATATATTGTATAATAGTCCTAGACAAGCTAAAATTGACGGGTAAAAATTTCATGTCATGGCAAATACTTATGTGCAAGTATATATAGAGTTATTTTTCAATTCGACAGGATATTTCAATGGAATACTACCAAAGGATTTACCAAAATTAAAGATACCCACACAAAATGCTACCAAATCATGGCTTAAAGGTTAAAGCAATAAGTTTTGAATTGAATGAACAGCTAACGAATACTATGAATACGTACGGAACTCACATAAGCAATTAAATTACAGTAATTGAAATGCTAATAAATAATGTGAAAATTGAATGGATAATGATAATGCATATTACAGAGCAAAATATACATACAACAACAAACATAACAAAACAAAACAAATACTATTGAAATATAATTGTTAACCATGAAAAAAAAAGAAAAAAAAAGAAGTCTTTCAATGGGACAATGCTATTTACTATATTAATTATCTAATTGAAAAAGATAGAAGAAGAGACGGCGAGAAAGAGAAATAGGTACACTCTGAGAAAGGACCAAGAACAAAATCAAGTGCAGACATTGTCGAGCTCAATAATTAATAAAGAAAACGTCTTCTTCGATTCTTTTTGCTTATTGTTAATTTAGCAGTACAATAGCTTTTAGCGAATACTTGTGAAATAAGAACAAAACGTTATGCATTCTATCCGAATTTAGTATATAGTTTTTCTCGGAGTGTAAGTGCAGTATTTTATACTCAAACTTTTTCGAACTTCATTGTATAAGCCGAAAGGTAGAAAGAGCCAAGTTGTACTGCAACTTTTCTAATGTAGGTCGGTGGTTGGTGGTGGCTGCTGCTGGTGGTTGCTGGTGGTTGCCGTACCCATCAAAGCTATCAGGAGCAGGCGGTTGAAGGAAGGAAATTGTGTGCGTGCCCTGAGGCCAGAAATTTGGACGTTGTTGCCGTGTGGAAAATGAATTTCTGTTTGCAATTTCCATTAGCAACTTTTGGTCACGATCCCAAGGCACGCATCAGACTGAGCCCAAATGTAACTTTAGCTTTTTTCAGGGTGGAGCTGTGAGCACGCCCCAACCACAGCCATAACAAAGGTAGTTGCCACCACATACGCAATGTATTCAAGTATCTGTGTAGCTGTATCTGTTATCCATTGGTTTTACGCGTGTATCTGGGAGCAAATAACGGGTCAATAAGTGCCAGGCAGGCCGCAACTATTCAGCCAACTCGGCAACTCGTTTCGAACAATACGCAAGCAATTTACGCTTTCCGCTTGTTTCAATCTGAACAATTAAAAAAAAGTAGAAAAGAAAATGCGAAATGCCTCAGTGCGGTAGTTAATTTGAGTTTGCCGCACACAAAAGTATGCGAGGGCAAATGTTGGCGAAAGGGGGAGATGGGGAGGAGACGGGTGGGGGACTAAACAATCCCAAGAACAGGCCGCAAACACAAAAGCGCAGCCAAAGGCACAAAAATGTATTGAAAGCGGCGTAAAACAGCAGCGCTAAGACCGTAAAGGATTTACGGCTCAATTGTTGCGTGCGTGCAGCCTTAAACAAGAAGAAACAGGAGCAGGAGCTGCGCCAGGAGGTGGGCCTGGCACAGCAGCCGAAGCTGGTCCGGAACGGCGAAACACCCTTAAATATATAAATGAAGCCCTTTACGAGCAGCGAAAGCGAACAAAAGAGGGGGAAACTCATTCATTCATTCTCTCGCTCGACAATACGATGTCCGTGCAGCTTCCCTGGCACCCAGCCGCACAGGACGACCGCCCACAGCCTCTCCCTGCCGAGGTCACAGCTTGTTCGGCTGGTGTTTTATGTAGTCGCAACGTGTCGCGTGGAGAAGCCGAAGGGGGGACGTTCTGCGGGTCTCGGATTTGTTTTGCCTTTTTAAATTGCTTCGCTTCATTTGCTTAGGTTTCAGCTGGAGTTGGGGAGGTGTGCTGATATATGGATTAGATCCCTAGAATATTACAATGTAACGCGCATTTAAGTGGCCCGGCGACGTCAAACTAGATATATATCAGCTGTAGAACGAGCTGCATTCACATTCTACTTAAATATAGAATAACACTTTCACTTTTTTTTTATTAGTTGAGCCGCAAATCGAAATGTTTATTATGACAACTCAGATCAACGTATCTAGTCGAGTAATGCATAATTACTTGTTGAAATAAAGCTGATAATCGAGCTGACATTGATACAGGCCCTTTAGCCGTTTTAATGCTGCACTCAAAAAAAAGTGCTTTCTGCTCAAATTTGTCAAAATCTGGCTTAGATCAAAACTTTATCTGGGAGAGAAATTTCTATTTAAATCAATTATATTTCAATCTAGATAATATTGTATATCAAACATGCAAATTCTAAAAATAAGAATTTCTTACATAATCCCAGCAATTTTCTTTGTATTTTTTTTTTATATTTATACAATAATGTTTTATTTGACATAATTTAGGATTATTGAGGAACTAAATTTAGTTACAATTGAACTCTCTCCCAGTCATACTAGAATTTATCATGTCGTTTTTCTCTCAGTGTGCTTGTAATGAGGTATGGTCTTGGGGTTGACTGTTGCTAAATTGGAATCCTGGCAGCAGAAAAATTATTTTTCATTGGGATTACATTTTTATCGTCGCGTCTGACAGGCGGCAGCAGTTGGCTGTCGTCTGAGGCGCGCCCCGCATCCTGCATCCCGCAGCCCCAGTTTCCCGTGAGGGGGGGTTGGAATTCCAGCGTGATTTTTGCTGCTTAATAATGAGCTTGTTGGTTTATTGAAGCGTTTTATTGCTGGCTGTTAAACAGGAGGCGTGTGGCCAATAAGCTCCATAATTTCTGGCACGTCGTTGGCTGATCTCCGGTCCCCGGTCTCTAGTCTCTAGTTTTGGGGTGGACATATGGGCAACCCCCTCCAGCCAATATTTCATAAATATGATCATAACGAGCTAATGCATCATTCTATTGGCACAAATGCAAATCGAGTTAGGGCCACAAAACTTTTGGCAACAGCAAAATGTAATCATGAGTAGCCCAAATAGCTGACAGCAACCTACAAATTGAAGTTGACGTTTGCATACGAAGGGGTTGGAACTCCTTGGGGTCTGTGGCAGCGGAAACGGAAGTGCGCCCCGTCTGCTGTAATGGCGCATGAATATCTGATTAGCCTGCTGTCTGTCTAATCAAAAATCCCAGCATCAATCAATCAATTGGAAATATGTCCATGCCAGAGCACATAATTGAATGCGATACGAATGCCATGTAGCTACCTAATGCTTTATGCCCGAGCAAACCAGCTGCCAGCTGTCCCGGACCCCGAGTATCCCGCTTCTCGCCGCGGGAATTCTTTAAAATTGCAACGTGTCAGCAGCATCAACAACAAGTATCAAGTATCAAAATCAAGGATACGCGTGTGCTTCTGAAACAGACTTCTGTTGCAACATGGGGCAAGCAGCACATGTCGTATTCTTTGCAGTCTGGGTAGCGTAATTGCATGCCTCGCATAACGCAGCTGAAGCTGCGACCAATTCAGAGTCATTCGGCTTAATTGTAATTTTAGCCCGTATCCATTCAAAAGGAGTCAAATGGGGAATGTTGGAGGTCGAAGTGTGAAGAATGCATACATACCCGTTATAACGAGGTTTTTGTATTTTATAAGTCAGCACCGAATGTCTGTACGTCCGCCTGTTACTTCCATACATAAATATAATACCTGATTTAAGTACCCAGCATGTGTTGGTGTGAAAGAAAAGTTGATAAAAAAAATAGTCGATTCGAATCACATAAGACCCACTTAAATTAAAGCGTTGCAGTCTTTCAGCCCCTACCCCTACAAAGTGTATGTGCAGGGTATAACCTCATGCTTAATTACTTAATTTGAATTTGCCACAGCCAACGTAGTCGCATCCTAACGCAATTTGTTATAATTTACAGCAAACTGCGAAGCAGAGCTCGCCCACCTCCTATTCAAAGGCAATCACAAAGGGGCGACAGGCGACAGGCGGCAGTCGGTTACAGGTTGTGGTTAATGTTATTCCAGCAAAGACAGCCGTGAGACAGCACAAATAACAACAACAATAGCAACAACAACAAAAGAGCGGACGCTCAAATTGGTGCCACGTGACTCCATTGTTGGCGGCACCCACAACGAGCGTCAACTGTAGCTAGTTGTAGTCACAGGGCTGTAAGCTAAGGGTGGTGGGGGGAAGGGGCATCTTAGGCCAGATAATGAAAAAAGGATAATAAATTGCATTAAATTTGGGCATCATTCTGAAGAGCGGCGCGTGCGCCATTTGGGCCCATTTCGGTGGAGCTGTTAGCCCGTTTTGCCTTTATCATGATTGTCGTAAAACCATTTTTATTAATAACGCTATGATTGTCATAAGTAGACAGGAACAAGGCAACAAAGGAAAGTGTGACCCCGCCTCCTCTCCCTCTTTCCCTACCGAGCATTTTTAGTTATTTTATGCTTTGTCTTCTTAAATTTGTCATCGGATATGTAGTACTACTCTATTGTCTGGCCAAAAGCTAATAACGGAAATTGCCGTCTCACTGGGCAACCGGAAGTGCTTACACACTCGACTTACAGCAATTCCTCTCGAACTTTAAAGGACACCAGAAAAGGCAACGGCCGCCATTTTAAGCCCAACCCAAACAATTCTAGTTTTCAGTTAGTTTCAGCCATCCGCTCGTTTTCGGCCAACTTTATTGCATTCCTGATAGCGGAAGCCAATAAATGTTGATTTGCTTTCGAATTTGAGCCACAACTGATAAGGCCAGTTGGATTTAGATTGCATTTTCTAAAATTAGACAGCAATGGATGGATGGATACAGTTGTCAGTGGCAACAACTATTTTGTGTGCCCTAGTTGGCAATACCTGACTAGGCAACACTCTGTATAAAATCTGAACATCTGAAGCAATTGCTTCAATTATAAGGAAACCTATTACACCCCTGTTTGCCCATAATGAAATACTAAGCGCATTAAGAAATATTCTCTTGAATACTATTTTTGGCAACTTTTCAGATTAACAATCTATTTTAATATAAAATGCTGTCCGATAATTCGTAAGTTAACCTGACATACGACAAGAGAGATAAACCGTAGTCTACTGCCCCACTGTCAGTCTGATCGATAACAGTTCACGGAAGCTACCAAAGTCACCAAACGGCACTTGAGTCGTGTGACAATGATTAACTGCCTGCTTGGATATCGGATCTTAGATTAATGCGTCATTTGCTCGAACAACACATTGGTCAACAATTAACATTTTTTGCTCAACAATATCTTTGTTTCTTTGTTATTGGGTCAAGACAGGGGTATTCCACTCGGGTGCGTGATATAAGAATTTTTGGGGAATTTTCATTGTATATGTCACATATTATATTCATTTTTTGGTTTCTTGCAGGATGGAGAGACTCGATATTGTCCATTCCCAAGAAGTGGCTCTCCTCCGCCGAGTCTGTAGACGAATTCGGATTCCCTGATGTGAGTAAAATTGATTAAACAATTTCAAATTTCTTTACAAGCAGCCTCAAATATTTGCACAAACGCTCGACAAACTTGCTACTCGACTAATTCAAATACAAATACAAGTACACTCATACACGCACACACATACGCACACTCAAAGAGACAGACTAATCCTGTTTGTTATAATTACAAATGCAAATAACGAGCACTTTTGTATAGCAACGGTCCTCTGGGGCAACCGGAACCGAAACCCAGACTCAGCCAGACAACCAGCCCACGGTTCCTGTAAACAAACATTCCACCCAGCCCAACTCTCACCTGTAAAAGCACAGCAGCAACCCCCGAAAACACGCACAGACCCCTTACAGACAGATAGACATCAAAATATGTAAAGCTCAGCGGGTGGGTGGGCTGCAGGGGGGTGGGTGTTTGGCTGGGTGGGTGACTGCAGCTTGACTGCTGTCAGAGTCAAATGACAGATGGAAAAGTTGCTGCATACTTTAACTATTCCTCAAATACAACAAGGAAGAACAGTGCCGAAGATTAAATACCCTCGCAAACATATATACATTTTCGATTATTCATATCATATCCTAACAATTCATATTCTAACAAGATTTGATTTGGATTTGAAAAACAAATTTTCGATTTGTTAGCCTTGTGATGTAGTAATCCAATATGTAATAAAAATGTATCTACTCTAGTATCTATACCAAGTTTCATTAAGGTAACTAAGAGACACATCGACTCGGTCCTCCTTTTCTTCTTTGATGTGTTACAAGCCTCGGGACAAAAATATAAAACCCGCTGCCTGGGCATACAAATGCCGAGTCACTTGAATTGAATACAAAGCAATGTTTGGCATACTGAATACAAATTTTGTAAGATAGAACTTGATACTGATTTCGTTAAAGTAAATTTGTATCTAAATATATAAGTATTTTATGTATAGTAAAAGCAATTCTGTAAAGATAAATGTAAGCAATAAAGTTGATTGCTTTTTATAACAGAAAACTAGTTAAAAATTTGAAATAAAATGATGTAATTTATATGTTTAACATGTTTGCTTTAAAATAATCGATATCCAGATTTTTGTAGCCAACTATATATCACAATCCAATTCACAAATCGATTGGAAGTGCCGCGCGGAACTTGCTCAAATAGGAAATTGTGTTCCCACTGGGGAATCTCAAGAGCAAAGTTCTCTCAATTCAAGTTTTCCGTGATGGGGCAAAGTAAATGTTCAAGAAATGCCAAACAGCTAGCGGCAGAAGTTGTGAGGGAAGTTAATGCAGCACGCCCCAATGTCAGATTCATCCCAAGCCCTTTTTTCCTGGCCTTTTCTTATGCTCCCTCGTTTTTTTTTTTTTTTGCTCTTCTTTGTGATTTGAAATTTGGGTCCCTAGGGTATACACTTCTTGTGCTGGTGTGCGAGTGTTTTTTGTATTTTAACTGTCATACCGTCGTGCATATAAATGAGCAAGTATACAAAGTTTATGGCGAATACAATTTGACAGAAATTGCGTGAACGCAACTGAATCCTTTCTCTCTTTTTCTTTTCTGCTTGCAGACTCTGCCGAAGGTACCTGTCCCACCGCTAGACCAAACCATGGCCGACTATGTGCTCGCCCTGGAGCCGATTACAACGCCGGCGCAGCTGGAACGCACCAAGGGCATCATCAAGCAGTTCTCGTCGCCCCAGGGATTGGGCCCGCGACTGCATCAGTACCTGCTGGACAAGCGCGAGGCCGAGGATAATTGGGTGAGCATAGATCCGTAAATACAACTGTCTGATTGACAGACTGACTGATTGACGAACGACGCGCAACTCACGCCGAAAGAGGTGGACAGCTGAATTGTTGACAGTATTTAAGGTAACAATTTGGTTTTAGGCAATTCCACCTGCTAGTGTGGAAAATAGGTGAAAAAGTTTATTTACAGATTTCAAACTAATTTTCAGACATCTTTGAAAAAATTCATTGGTGTGATTGTTTGGGTTAAGCGAAAATTATTGGTCAATCGAAAATGAGGTATAACAAGTAAACAGAAATGGACTTTTCCCGGCCATGTATATATGTGTGTATGTATGTAAATCATTGCACTATGAAAACTTTATTCAACTCCAAAAATAAATATATGTATGCACCTATACATATATAATGTGCCCTATATATGTTCATATATATGTATTCAGTTTGCAACTGGGGGTCCAGTGGCGATAGTGCCGACCGTAGGTTCTGGGGTTTGTGGCGCAGGTACATCGGGATCATTGGGCGAAGGTGGCTGTGGCACATAGATGGTGGTGCCCGATGGATCGTTGCCGTTGGTGGTGCCAGTGGCAGCTGTGGTCGAGTCCACAGGTGGTCCCGGCAGCGCCGTAGTCACAGTTGTGGGTGCTGCGGTGCTGGCCGCGGTGGTACCCGCCGAAGAACTATCGCCGGGCTGGGCGGTGGTTGTTGTTGAGCCGGCAGGTGGGGCGGCAGTGGTGGAGCCAATGGGCACGCAGTCCAGACCCAGCTTGTTTTGGGAGCACTCAACGGCGGGTATGTAGTTTGCGCACGTGGAGCATTCCTGGAGCACATAGCTGAAATAGCCCGTGGGCGCATTGCACTGCTCCTGCACTGGTTTGCCCGAAAGGCAGGACCAATAGCTGGTGGGATCCGAGTAACAGGGCAACTTGATACGCTTGTTATCTGGGCAAACGGGTGTTATGTCTTCAGTGTAGTCGGGCGTGGGGCAACTGTCCTGTGCCTGGACGCTGATGGCCAACAGCCCGGCGACTGCGATTAGAACTGAGAACATATGGCGCCGATAGAGTTAATCTGAATAAGTCGCTAAATATCCTTGCCCTGCTTCTGCTTACCGGCTTTCATGCTGCTAAGACTTCTCACTGGTGACTTGTCGTGGCGATCACTGATCATCAACAGCCTGCAGCAAAGCCTTTTATGGCGCTTGCCAATTGCCAGGCAACGTTCGTAATCAGCTGCCACGTCTAGATTAATATGTGTCTTCTTGTCAAAGTTGCCAGCCAAAAAGTTCAGCGGGCCTGGTGCCAAAATCGAAATTAAAATTTAATTGAAATTGAAATCAAAGTCGATATGCGCTCACACCCCATGTAAACGGGGTAATCTTTGGCATATGTTCTCTGATAACAGCCGGCAAAAGCAAAAAGTCACTCGTTAATTATTGAATAATCGGTAAAAAGGCCACAGACTGTATTTTCCATTCCCGTCTCCGCCTGTGCCATGTGTCAATTAGCATAGCTGCTCCCCAATCATCTCTGTGGCTGTGTTTCGTGATGTCTCCATATCGCCAGTATTTCCGTCGAATTGTATCATCAGCTAGCTGCTAATAACATTCACACCGAACTTACATACTACTATGCGATAACTGGGGCTCTGTCTTTCTTCGGAAATACAAAAAGAACGGAAATAATCGAGCCAAATTCCGCGCGATCTTTCATTAAACGCGAGCAGGGATCACACCTTCCTACACTCGGAAAAAAACCGTTTCGCTAGAGGTTCTGAAATTGTTTTTAATTTTTATATTCACTCAGATTTATTGTTAATTCGTCTATTCATCATGCGTAACTAGAAAACAATTATTAAAATAAATTCGATAACTTTCGAGCTTAAAATATATTATAAAGGAATTCGGGATTATAAATATTGACGTATTTCCACATTGATCAAATTTTGAATAATCTTTTTTACTGACTGAATTGCAAAATTCTTTATCTTTTCTCTGAGTGTACTGACTTATCAACAGCCGGACAAAATACTAATTGTGTACACACATTTTTGAAATACGCAAAGTGAATGGGAAAATATAATAGCTTAAACCATCTATATCAAAATCCAGTACCTGGCATACTAGGTCGTATATCCCGTACTCCTTAACATGGATAATCCCAGGAATAAAGGGTGCAATACATTGATATATTTCGTATATCATACTTGTATTAATTTGCAAGCTAACGAAAGGGTATTTTGCAGGCGACTATCATTTGAAAGCCTTTTCAGAGGATATTTAAGCTTTTCCACAACGAAAAAATCTTCTTCCTGTCCTCAATAGGTTTTTTATTGTCAATAACGACAGGCGAGGTATCTGCTAGTCGAGCAGGCTCAACTACAGCACGCTCACCTGTTGAATAACAGTTACAATTATTAATCAATTAATAGTGTCTGAATTGTCTTCGGAAGTTTGCGACAAGGTCAATTAGCTAATTGATTCATTTACAGCAGGCATATCTGCCTGTGTGTAAGTGTGGGTATGTGTGTGTGTGTGTATGTAGGTACATATGTTATTAGGGAAGCGACACTTGCCATAGCCAAACAGATATTTTCGAACGTCAGCACGATTGCAGTTAGATATTTATTTGGTGTTATTTAGAGTTTTGAATGAAATTCCGCTTGTTGAACATTGATTTAGGCTGTTGATTCAGTTGATTCTCTGGTGCTGGGTGTGGGTGTGGGTGGCTCTAGGCCAAGGGCTTCTTCAGGGTCTTGCTGGGCGGTGTCGGCTTCTTGGCTGCCTTGGGCGGAGCTGGGGCAGCGGGCTTCTTGGCGGCGGCGGCCTTCACGGGTCCGCTGGGTTTCTTGGGCGACGAGGCCTTCTGTGGCTGCGGGGCGGTGGGCTTCTTGCCGGGCTTGGGTGCGTCGACGATCACGGTAGGCGGCGTTGGTGGCTCGGTGGGTGGCGTGGGCGGCGTCGGGTCGAGTGGCGACGCATGGACTATCTGCTCCTCGTGTTCCTGCTGTTGGAGCACATGGACGGGCAGAAGTGCGCTTGTGGACGAGCCCAGAATTTGCGGTCCCTCGTTGACCACATGCGTGGTTATGGGCGCTGCCGTGGGCAGCACATCCATGGCCGGAGCGGGCACATAGAGCGCCGGGGAGGCGCACTGCTGCAGCACGAAGGTGAACACCTGTCCGGGCGGACAGTGCACGGTCAGCTGGCTGCCGAAAACGCTCTGGCACACAAAGTACTCGGAGTTGCTGTGGTAGCTGGGCCAGCGAATGCCCACCTCGTCCCGGGTGCACTGCAGCTTGTAGTCGACGCGCGCTTGGGCCAAAGCGGCCAGGCCGAGCAGGGTCAGAGCGAACACTGAAATGGGCAATGGGCGGTAGATTCCAGTTAAAGAGGAATCTGAGGACGTGGCCAGCAGCCGCTCACCTTTCATCTTCAGTCGGTAGGGCGGTATCCGTTGGGGTTAGATGAAACCGTTGTACTGATTCCAACTGGTTCGCTCTGGCCAATATTTATAGTGCGGCAAAACTTATCGAATCTCTGTGATCTGCGATCTGCGATCTGTGCTCTGCGATCTCTCCGCCTTATCAGTCGCTTTGAGGAATTCCTGATAACAGCTGCGCCTGAAGAGGCGCCCCCAAAAAATATACAAAAGCGGGCGGCCGCACCCATCTTGACATTGCGGGCTAATTGAATTTGTGTCGTGTTTGTAATGTGCTTTCCATGTATTCCATGCCAGGCCTACTACTACTGGCTCAACGACATGTACATGAACGTGCGCATCCCCTTGCCGATCAACTCGAATCCTGGCATGGTGTTTCCGCCGCGTCGCTTCAAGACCGTGCACGATGTGGCCCACTTTGCGGCCCGCCTGCTCGACGGCCTGCTGGCCCACAAGGAGATGCTGGACAGCGGCGAGCTGCCGCTGGAGCGGACCGCGTCGCGCGAGAAGAACCAGCCGCTGTGCATGGCCCAATACTATCGCCTACTGGGCTCCTGCCGGCGCCCGGGCGTCGAGCGCGATTCGCAGTATCTGCCGCGGCGCGAGCAGCCGAGGGACAGCGACGAGGATCGGCATGTGGTGGTCATCTGCCGCAACCAGATGTACTGCGTGGTGCTGCAGGCCAGCGATCGCGGCAAGCTCTCGGAGAGCGAGATCGCCTCCCAGATACTCTACGTGCTGAGCGACGCGCCCTGTCTGCCCGCCAAGCCGGCGCCCGTCGGCCTGCTGACGGCCGAGCCGCGGACACCTTGGGCCCAGGATCGGGAGGCCCTGCAGGCGGACGAGCGCAACCAGCGGAACCTGGAGCTGATTGAGACGGCCCTGGTGGTGCTCTGCCTGGACGAGCCGCTGGGCCGCAATTTCAATGCGCGCGGCTTCACGGGCGCCACGCCCAGCGTGCACATGGCCGGCGACCGGGATGAGACGAACATGGCCCACGAAATGATCCACGGTGGCGGCAGCGAATTCAACTCGGCCAACCGCTGGTTCGACAAGACCATGCAGGTGAGCCGGCCACCTGGCGCTTCCCTGCCCCATCCATCAAACCCGCTTCCATCTTGCAGCTCATCATCTGCACCGACGGCAGCTGGGGACTCTGCTACGAGCACTCCACCTCCGAGGGTATCGCCGTGGTGCAGCTGCTCGAGAAGATCTACAAGGGCATCGTGGAGCATCCGGCCGAGGACAACGGCCTGCCGCAGCACCACCTGCCGCCCCGGAGCGGCTCGAGTGGCACGTGAGTGCCCAGGTGCAGCAGCGGTTCGCAGAGGCTGCTCGTAGCGTCGACAAGGCTATCGACAACCTCGACTTCTACGTGTATCGCTACAAGGGCTACGGCAAGAACTTTGTTAAGTCCTGCCAGGTCAGCCCGGATGTCTACATACAGCTCGCGCTGCAGCTGGCCCACTACAAGTGAGTATCCCAACCAGGAGCAGACTCTAGCATAAGGACGCGGTTCGAAGCTTGATCCTCGATCACCTCGATCCTCGATAAACCGATAAATAAAATTGTCAATTGTTCGGTTCGTTAAAATGGTTTTACCCCTCAATGAACCCAGGTTAAATTAAAGTAAACCACCTTCTGAGAGAAAACGGATTGGTTCATTTCGTTCGCTTCAAATTTTGGTGAAATTAAACCAAACCATTTTAAGGGAGAAAATGGTTTGGTTCGTGTTAAGGTTCAGATTATTTGTATGGCAACTGGTTCGACTTTACGAAATATTGGCAATCTGCGTTCGAACTAATTGAATCTTCGATCTCTTGCAGACTTTATGGCCACCTAGTGGCCACCTATGAGAGTGCTTCCACCAGGCGCTTCCTGCACGTAAGCGCACGAATATCTCTGGCTTATTCCACCGCTAATCCTCTCTAACCCACAAATAGGGCCGCGTGGACTGCATACGTGCTGCCAGCACGGAGGCTCTGGAGTGGGCCAAGGCCATGTGCCAGGGCGAGGGCGCCAATGTGCCGCTGGAGAGCGATCGCGAGGACGACGAGGAGGATGCTCGCAAAGTCAAATTTAGCATTTATAGCGTGCGTATTCGATGTGTACCTTCGGCCTAGTTCTAAATAATCCCCTTGCTGCTTCCAACACAGAAGGAGCATCTGCGGGAGCTCTTCCGCTGCGCCGTCGCCCGCCAGACCGAGGTGATGGTCAGAAACATACTGGGCAATGGCATCGATATACCGTTATTGGGTCTGCGCGAGGCCTCCCTGGAGGTCACTGGCGAGCTGCACGAGCTCTTCACCGACGAGTCTTACAAGATATCCCAATGCTTTCTGCTCTCCACCAGTCAGGTATCCGGCTTTGATCAGCTGCTGCCCGCCGTCTCTTTGCCACTTGCCACGCACCCCGCACCGAGCACCGAGCACCTTTCATTTTTTATATTTTTTGTCTCTCTGCACCACATTTATCTAATTGCTTAACTTTTGCACCACAGCACCACCAGCTCCACACGTAAGCCATCTACTTTTAGCCATGTATTGGGCGCTTCCATCTGCTGCCTAAACAGATTTGATCTAATCCGATCCCCGTTTGTGCCCCTATAGGTTGCCTGCAGCACGGACAGCTTTATGGGCTACGGTCCGGTGACGCCACGTGGCTACGGCTGCTCCTACAATCCGCAGCCCGAGCAGATTGTGTTCTGCGTGTCGGCGTTCTACGCCTGCGAGGACACCAGCGCCTCTCGGTACGCCAAATCGCTGCAGGACTCGCTCGACATAATGCGGGATCTGCTGCAGAACTAAGGGGAAGGGGAAAATGCAAATCGGAGCGAATGAAAAACAAACATATCAGTAACTGTACCTTAGCAACAATTTGTCCATTAAGATCCTGATGGAAATCCTTAACTATACGACTAAAACAAAAAAGGAAGAGGAACAGGAGAGAAGATCTATCTTCGGACGCCCGAAGTTTAAATACCCTTGCAGACATAGGAAAGATACGTGCTATACAGCTATTGTAAACTGTTTCCCATAAAAAGCTATATTATATAGTAATCCGCTGATGGAGGCTTACAAATGCCAATTGTGGTTAAGATATCTTTGAAAACAAAAACGTTTCTCATAAGAAAACTCATTTTTCGAGCGATCGATCCTACGGGAGCTATATGCTATAGTGGTCCGTTGTTAATAAGACTTAGCCGATATGTTGAGAATATAGTGCCAATCAATCAATTTGGTAGGATATCTTTGACCTATAAAATATCCAATATACCGATTCGATACGTCCGACCTTGACATGTGGAAACTATATCGATTTGGCTAATCAAGAATATATGTACTTTATGGGAACGACATTGAATTCATTTTATTCGAAATCGTAATACTCACTGCAAGGGTATCAAAACAATCATCGTGTAAATGTAATCCGTAGTTAACTAGCGTCCACATGACGTCATCAGTTCATACAAAAAAACGCTTCTCGTGTTGTAAAAGTCAATTCGATCAGAATTGAACAACTGATGTCAATCATCTAGTATTCGTGAAACATATTGAATTATTGGAAAATGATTTGCTTTAGCCCAAGCTAACTAACTACTTAGTAGATGACAAAGAGGAACTCTGGTCAATTAAATGTTTTAGAGCAATTTTATGCGCAACTGTTAGTGCTGTTAAATGAATATGAAATATGTGTTTGTTAATTATGCAATATTATATTAGCTTAGCTGTGTTAGAGCTTTAAATTGAGTATCATCTATTTGGCTGTAGGTCTAAGCAACCATTTTACTCGCATTTCTTAGCTGATCTATCAATTTGGCAGCCACTGTGGCCGGCCGCTCAAAAGTATGCAATACTCTTTGTCCAACGTTGTGTTTGCAATATAGGAAATGTTATTAGAGTTGATATCGATATTAATACATATCTATTGATAAGTTATTGAAATGTTAACTGTCTTTATGTTGCTGTTTCAAATTAAAATAATTATATACTATATGCTTGTTATTTGGAGCTAGAAGAGGTACATCACAAATATTTAAATGCTTTTGCGAATGATTAAAATATACAATAAATGTATTCAGACGTTCGACATAGTTATTGTTGTTGTTTCGTTGTAAAACAAATTAAAAATCATTGTACGTACATAGACTTGAAACGTAACAATACATATCAATAAATTTATATAACGTATATTTACCAAAAATGCTAAACATATCAAATGAACGAAACGAAAATTATATACCTACTATATACATATATACACATATATAAATATATTTTACCCATAACTGTTCTATGGTTGAATTGTTGTTTTGTAGTGATGACAAAATCTTAACTATGTTATACATCTATTTGAATATATATATATAAATATACACAAGAGAAATTCTTATATGGAAATGTTAAAGGGCAAACCAAAGAGAGAAAAACTTTAAGGTTTATAGAAAAAATATATAACTATATATCTCTAACTAGTTGCTGTGTTCATTGTTGCTATATAAATGTACTTATGTATTCGTTAAACTGTTAAAAAAAACGACCATATATATTATCTGATCTATATGCTACACACCGTTAAGTTCGATTTGGTTAAATGTTAATGCATGCAGAAAATCACATGAAAATAAATGAAAACATTGCATTGGATGTTGTCGGCTATTATCTTGACCTATTTATATACCACTATATATAAAATATAAGGAGCAGGCGAGAGGAAAGGGTGGTGTGAGAAGTGCCAATTTATGGAAATACGCTAAGTTGTCGCATGTGTCATAGCTGCCCATTCGGTTCCAAGAACTGTGGGGTCGCGTATCCAATATTGGGTTTATTCCGGCTGAGATAAGCCCCGTCAGATAAACCCTTAATTAATAATTCAAATTAATTAAAAATAAAGCAAAACGAATTCGTGGAAAGGCGCCGTGCATAAAAGTCGCAAGTTTGCCGCATTTTTCCACCAGTCAACGAAAAACAATCAAAATGAAACGTAAGTTGAACGAGTTGAACAAAACGAAGGATTCCAAATTTTTAAACAAAGTGATATCTATTGCCCCATCTGTGTGCCCCCAGTGCTCCAACTGCTGCTCAGCCTGTGCCTGGCTCTTCTGTTGTGCGCCGCGCCGCTGATCAAGGCCCAAACGGTGCCCCCTATTCCGACAGCGGCTCCAACACCGCCCAACGGCGCACCCGGTGCCAACAACGACGGACCCCCGCCACCGCCCACTATGCCAACTACAGTAAACTTACCCGAAGTAAGCACCTATTACGGAGATTACGCTGGATAAGCCGGATATCAATTTAAATCCGCCATGCGTATAAATAAACTTGCGTTTAATAAAGTTGCAATTCAAAATATTTCATGGGATATTTATTGTCCAGCATAAAACCAGGCGAGCCCTTTAGCAAAACTGGACATTGGCTCGCCTTTTTATAAATTATACAGATCATGTACGCATACAAACACACATGCACACACACACACACCTACATGTGTGTGTGCGCGCAATGAAAAACAAAGATATTACATCATTTAGTTAGGGCTTAGCTGTGCGCCACATTGCGTCGAAAGGAACCCCGCATCTGGGTCTGCAGCTGCTCGCTGCTGCACTCCTCATCGCGGCCAGACTGCAAAAACAGGGAATAATTGATTTAATTTTTTTTTCGAGATAGATAGCTCTAAACTCACCTTGCAGAAGTTCAGCTCGAGCAGCTCAATGGCCGAAAGACGCAGCTTGGGATCGTGCTGCAGGCAGTAGTCGATAAACTCGTGACCCTCCTGCGAGAGAGTCTCCGGGGCCTGTGGCTTCTCGCCCATGCCCACTTTGAACATAATTTGGAAATTGGAATCAAACTGTGCCCAGGGGCGCTGCATAGGTTAGGGAGAAAAAAAGAAATTATCAATATTTTATATTCATTTGTAAAATCTGTAAAACGTTATCTTAAAAAAGGTTTTAAAAGGCTTTTCGTTAAAAATTTGTTTGAATTTGTCTTAATGATAAGCAAACATCAAAAAAAGGTAACTACTCTGAAAAGTTCATCTTGCTAGCTCTTATGCTTCGGATTTGCGTTAATCGTCAATCCGTCAGTCAGGCTGTAATCAGTCAGACAGACAAAATATTAGGACAGTTTTAAAGGTAAAGATGGCTAGAATGTAATTCATATTGCAACAGTGTGTCAATCAGTCCATCAATCAGTTTTCATTGTATAGATACTATTTGACTGTTATTCATATATCATCAATCTGTTAATTATTCAATCAATCAGGCAGTTAATCAGCTGCTTGTGCAGCTAGACTATAATTATTATTATTGAATAAGTCTATTTAGATTATATTAGTATTACTTGACTTTTACTCATTTAGCGTCAATCAGTCCATTATTTAGATAGATGTTATTTGACTGTTATTTATATAGCATCAATAGATCAATTATTCAATCAATAGGTCCGTCGGAAGAAAAACAGTTTTATATATGTACGTTTTACTAGGCTGTTGTTCATGTAACGAAGACACGTACTCCCAAAACTATTTAACCAATTGGCGATTGCTCATTCAAAATAGTTTTGGTGGTCAACAAATCGCTTATCTGCTTATCAGTGACCGTCGCACCCGCAGTCCGCAGCCCGCACTCACCTTGCCCGAGGCCATCTCGACGACAACACAGCCCACCGACCAGATATCGGCGGCACGTCCATGGCCGTCGCTGTTCGTCTTGGTAAACACCTCCGGGGCCATGTAGGCCTGGGTGCCCACGTAGCCCTGCAACTCGCCGGGAACGGTGGTGTGGGCCTGGATCTTGACCGCGGAGCCAAAGTCGCCCAGCTTGAGGCTGTTGCTGCCGTCCACGAGGAAGATGTTGGCCGTCTTGATGTCCCGGTGCACGATGCCGTGCTTGTGCAGCTCGGCGACGCCCGAGAGCAGCTGAGCGGTGAAGCGGCGGGCCAAACCCTCGGGCAGGCCGCCGGTGAGCTCGACGAGGGACTCGAGAGTGCCCTCGGAGCAGAGCTCCATGAAGATGAGCAGCTCCTCGCGATGCACCTCGATGCCGTAGTAGCGCACCAGATTCTTGTGCTTGATGCCCTCCAGTATCTTGAGCTCCTCGGCCACGTTCTTGAGGGCGCGCGTCTCGCCCGGCTGAATGGCGATCTCCTTCATGGCCATCAGCTCGCCGGTGTTGTTATTGACGGCCGTGTAGACCTTGCCGAAGCGGCCCTGGCCGATCTTGATGCCGCGATGCCAGCGGAAGTGGACGCTTCGCGCCCGGATCTGGACCTTGTCGCACGAGTTGAGCGCCTTCACCTGCCCGATGAGCCGGCGTTCGCGCAGATGCTCCTCCAGGTCCAGGTCCAGACGATTCACGGCATCGCGCACGCGCTCGTGGCGGGACGCCAGCGGTGTCGACACGTTGGACGCGCTACCCTTGCCGGAGGACGTGGCAATTGGCGGCGTCTGGGGCACCAGCAGACGCAGCTCGCCATGGCCAGCGCCGTGGGGCGCCTCCACGTAGTCCGTGTTGTCCACGGAGGTGCTGTAGGTGGCAGTGGTCTGCTGCAGCAGTTCCTCCTTGAGGCTGAACTGCGGATGCAGCAGCTTGTTGTACTGCGGCGACTGCAGCGGCGGCGTATTGGGATTCACCACCACGCCGGCGGACATGGGTGTGCGCGTGGGCGTCCTGGAGCGGCTGGTGGCCGGCGAGGAAGTTTTGCGCATGCGCGGCGATGCCTTCTTGCGGGCCACCTTCTCCGGCTCGGAGGTGAGGCCGACGACGTGCGAGATGCAGCAGTCCATTTGCTTCTTCAGCTCCTCGAACTGGCGATCGTCCAGGTGCTGGGTGATCTGCAGATCGCAGGCGAGCATCAGGAACTCCAAGCCCTGGGAGGCCCAGCGCGGCCGCATGCCGCGGCCGCGCTCGCAGCGCTCCATGACGAACTGCATCCACATCTTGGCAAAGGCGATGATGCCCAGGGCCAGATCGACGGTGTGGCCGCTGTCCTTGTGGTCCATGATGCGCTGTTCGAACAGCCGGATGACATCCTTGTGGTACTCGAAGCCAAACTTGTAGCCCTGGTGCAGGATCTCGCGCGTGCGCGACAATACTGCCAGCCGATCCTGCTCGTCCAGCTCGCGCATGTTGTTCAGGCAGCACCGCTGCTGGACGCCCTTGATGATGCCCGTCAGCTTGTTGCGCACCTCGAGCACGTCCTGCTGCAGCAGCTTGAAGGCCGCCTTCACGTCCGAGCAGATGAAGTCGTGCTGCTGGTTGGCCACGTCGTGCTCGTAGTGCTCCCGGTGGAAGTCCGTCGTCTCGACGTCCCGGCAGAAGGTCTTCGCAAAGAAGAGCACCTTAATCGAGCGCTCCCGCTCGACCGTGAGCAGCGCCTGCGTCTCGCGGCAGATGGTCAACAGCTGCCACTTGAGCTCCTCGCTGTCGTTGCTGTGGGCGGTGGTCGCTATCTGCTCGTCGAGCTCCTCGGAACGCTGCACCAGGCGCCTGGAGATGCTGCACAGCAGCTTGCTAATGATGCCGCAGAACTTCTGGGAGGCGAGCGTGTGCATGCCTTTGATCATGGGGCTGATCAGCTTGGTGAACATCCACTCCTTCTCGAGCACCGACTTCTGGTTCGTCTCCGGGACGGCGACCAGCACCAGCTGATCGATGTAGTCCAGGTACAGCTCGAACGTCTTTCGCACCGTCGCATCGTACTGGTTCAGGATGTTGATGTAGCTGCCCAGCTCCGTTTCGTTCTCGGCCAGCGCCGTGGTAATGTGCCGCTGGTAGCGCTCCCGATGCGTCAGGGCCAGGGTGAGGCCCTCGCGCAGCTCCTTCATCAGCTGCTCGAGGCTGAGCGGGTTGGGGCGCACCGGGCGCGTCTCGAGGCGCATGCGCAAGAACTCGTGCATGAACTGCAGCGGGATGCCGCTGAGGAACACAAACGTGGGAATGTACGAGGGCAGGTTGATCGATTGCGCCTCCTCGCTCCAGTAGCCGTAGGTGCGCAGCTCGATGACCTGCTCGCGACTGATCTGCGGATCCATGCGCGGCACATCCTGCTCGATGACCTCCGCGTCCAGCTCGAAGTCCTCCAGGTCCTCGGCGCCCGGCTTCTCCAGCGCGATGTGCGCCTTGTACAGCGCCACAGTGTGCAGCTGGTGAAGGAAGGCCAAGGACTTGGCCAGGCCGCGGCACTTCAGCACGTTCTCGATGAACTTGCGGTACAGCCCGGAGCTCTGCTCCCCGTTGCAGTCGTTGCTCGAGGTGCCCAGCGGTTCCACGCTGAAGATGTTAATGTCGTGCATGGAGCCCTTGCGCAGGTGCCCGCCGGTCAGCTCGTTGGACAGCTGGCTGACCTCCGTCGAGGTGGACCTGCGGGGACAAACTGGACGATTAGAAACAGTTCGCACTGCTCCACGCTGCACTTACTCGTTGCTGCTCGAGGTCTCGCCCGGCACGTGGGTCGAGTCGTTGAGCATGAATTGCACCCGGGCGCAGGACATGGAGCCGCAGGTGGGCCTGCGTGCTGCCTGTCCGTTAGGCGCCACGCTCGGTGGCTTCGAGGAGTCCATCGAATTGACCGCCGAGTCGTCGTTGTCCACGCCCGAGGAGGATGAGTTGCCACTGTCCGAGCCCATGTAGGATGTCTGCACCGGCCACGAGAACTTCTCATCCTGCAGCCTGCAAGGAACAAGCGCTTCGATTAATGGCGGAATTACAGTTGCAACTGCTAAAGCTGCCCGTCTAAGAGATGCCCTATCTACCGCCCCAACTAAGCGGGGAAATCCTTTCTTAAAGAATACTTTCAAAATTCAGAGCATATACTATGGGAAACCAACAAGTTAAGGAAACTAACATGTATCCAAATACCAAATATCGTAAAATTTAACCAAAAAGTTAAATATGCTTAATCTGTACAATGTCAAATTACGCATAAACCTAATCTTTGGACGAGGTAACTTACCGCGCCAGAATCCTGCCCAGCAGGCTCAGCTTGAGCTTGTTCTGCTTGGTAATGTTGTACCACAGGCACATGGCCTTGATGCGGCCCACAAAGCTCTGGGATTTGTAAATGGGATGCAGGGCGCCCATGGCCTGCGAAGAGGGGTACAGAGCCTCGGCGACCTCGAGGCGTGTCAGCAAATCCTCCACCTCGCGCAACGCCGTCTCCTGGCGCTCCATGCAGTCCTTGCAGTACAGGGACATGCAGCCCTGGCACAGCTTGCTGGGCAAGGGAGCTACAGGGGATTGCAAGGAGATGAACTGACACTGCTGGATATAGTTGGAATATACTTACAGCTGGCATTGGAGTTGGCGTCCGAGTGTATGCCGCTGTCCAGGCTCAGCAGGCTGGGCGCCCGACGGTAGCGTGGCTGGAACTTGTAGCTGATGATCTGGGTGAGCAGATCGGAGACGCCGTGACGCGCCTCGTACAGATACTTGTCCTGCTGCTCGAGGGTGCGGTCGGCTTGCCAGGCCTGCAGCTCCAGCCAGATGAGATCCTTCAGCTCCGTCTGCCAGGTGTGATCCTCCTGCGACAGCTTGGCATCCTGCCTGTCCACGCTGCCCAACTTGATCAGATTGGCGAACGTCTCGTGGAAATCCTTGCGCTTCGTCAGCCCCGGTGTCGGCTTCCCATCCATCCGCAGCGCCGGCAGCTGCGGCGTGAACGCCAACGGCGGCGCCGACGAGCGACAGCCGATGGGCCGCGAGGAGACGCAGCGATAGCGATTGCAGCTCTCCACCACCTTGGAGGCGATGCGCAGCGGCAGCACGGCCGGCTCATCGGAGCTGAGCGGCATAATCTTGTCCAGCGACTCCGCTCCGAGCGGATGGGCGCTCTCGTGGAAGCTGTTGTGCCGGGGCGCCGCTATCGTCGTGGCGGCCAGCGCGTTCTTCATCTCGCGCTCCGAGTCGCGCAGCAGCGACTGCAGCCGCTTGTCCGTCCGCTTGCCCTCCTCGTTGACGAACATCTCGTTGAGCAGGGCGCAGTCCATGGTGTTCCGGCGCAGCACGCGCGAGCGCGCCATGCGGGTCATGCCCTTCTTGGGCGTGCCGCCCACGCTGGCAGGCGCGTCGGTGGAGCTGCAGGGGAATCAGATGAATCAGATATGCACATATATATTCATATGTTCAGCTGCTGGACTTACGCTTCGACAATGTTGAACTTTTGCTTTCGCTCCCAGTCGCGATTCTTGATCTTCATGCGGGTGCGCGGGGGCGTGGTGCCGAATGCTTCATAGTGTGCCGCTAGCTCGTCGTCCGGATGCAGATCCTCCTCCAGGGTGCCGATGCGGGCGTTCGCCATGGGCATGGGACGCGAGGGCGTCTGCTTCACCCGGAACTCCACTCTGAAAAGGGATGGGCGGGTGAGAGGCGACTTTTAGCTGGTTATCTAAGGCCTAGGTTTTATTCTAATTTAATTGCTGCACTAATTGGCAGTCGCAGCAGCGACGCCAAGTGCCGCTGCCTAATCGCCGATAAACCATGCAAATATATAAAATACCCTATACAAATATGAGCTCTGAGTGAAATGGGGCGTGCGGGGGCGCAGGTGGGCGGAACTGTGGCGTTATCTTATCGCCGCTTTATCTATCGCACGCCTGCAGCAGACAGCCGCATGTCACGCCTATAATTATGCTTTAATTTTAATTTCATTGCTGATCTGATTTATGTCCGCCCATATGTAACGCCCGACAAATGATTGACGACCAAAATCTACCTGAAGTCTACCCAAATTGGCCCAAAAATTACGGCACAATTTCGAGGACAAGTTTCATCATACAAAAAGCTAGCTAGCTGTGAAAATTATGTTTCCTATACCCTTACAGTGGGTATTACACTTCTATCAGGCACTGTGTAACGACATATTATAAAATGTAAATAGAAATAAATATAAATTAAATACTGTATAAATGAATTTGCGCACCTGAAATAAGCGTTATACTCTTTCTAATAATAGCACAAGTTCTGTTAATTTCGAATTTCGGCACCAAAAAAGCCTTTGAGACAATTCATTGGAAATTATCAATCAACGCGTACATGTGCTATATAGTATGTGTCAGCAAGTGTATTTAATCTTCGACACGCCGAAATAACAAATTTTTCCTTTCGTATTTTACTTACTTTTTGCGCGGCATTTTTGCTGGTAACTTGTAAATGTTGAACAGTTTGAGCAGCGGCGCACAGTTGGGCAGCCACTGTTGCCGCGGAAGGCAAAGATATGAAAACTCTTTTAGATAATGCGACGCGGCGCTGCAATGTGTTTTATGGTATTTCACAAATATTTGTACGATTGCTTTTTAGAGGCGAGGGGAAACACCATTAAATTAGTGCACTTGTCATATTTTCCAGGGTAGTGGGGGAGGGGGCCTGAAGGGACTGCGACAATATTTTCTTTTGAATCCAACAGAAACACAAAGTAAAGAGCACTTGTGACAACAAGCGGGGAGAACTTTGACACGATGACTGTGCCCGCCAACCGAGAGTTTTCGCACCCTGTGTCCGATCCGACCGATAGTTATAGTGATTATAATTGTTAAATAGCAAATACTACGTACGGGCTGAATTTCACAAGGTAAACAGTTGTGAGAGCAAATCGTTTGAAATCGCGCTGGATATATCCAAGCCGAAGCGACCACTTGATGCGGCCATTGTCGTGCGAATTGAAATGCGGCGGCAGACCGTCAATTTATTAGCACTTTAACAGCAAAAAATTACCCCATGTAGTCACAGATACACAATACCGTCTATGAACACGCACACACTGGCACGTACGCTATGTACATGTGCACGTTTGTGTGTTTGTATTTTGAATTAATACAGCGAGCAGCGACCGCAGCGAACAGCGAAGCGCGACAAACTAATCGGCAAGCGAACCCACAAAAACAGAAAAAAGTCAATGAAAAAAGAGTCATCCAATTCCAATTGGCAGCGAGAGCAGCTGGGGAGAGCCAGCCAAATAGACAGAGAGTGAGAGAAATTAGTGGGTGGCAGCGCCAGCGAGTGTGCGAGTGGGAGAGAGTGTGAGAGTAAAGGAGAGCCCAGCTGAGAGACCATGCAAGTGGAACGCAAATTCAAAAACTGGCGTCGGCAGCTCGAACAAACGGTAGATCGAAGCGATTGACTTTGCGATTGTTTACTTTGTATTTGTAGTTATGTTTGTATTTGCGTCGAGCGTATTTAGTACTTATGGGTATTATTAATTTATGAAATTTTATTATGTATTGTGTGTATACGCAAAAACAACAAACTGATGTGCAGTACACAAAATCTGTTCAAGTTCGCGGTCGATGCTGCGTATACTTAACATGCGTTTGAAGTATACGCAGTGTTCAATATTAAAATTCCACCAAGCCAAGGGGCGAAACGTCCCCTGTCCAATGGCAATAAAATAAGATAGGCAACTACATATAATCAATAACATGCGTAGGGGTAATCTGTCTAAAACAGTTTAACCTGCGTCAAGACGAACCATATTGCGCACATCACCTCACGCGGACGAACATGTGAAGAGCTCTTGGCAACAGCAGTAGGCGGCTGCTAGTCTGTTGCATATCAGCTTATCACGTGTTTTATACATATTTATCTATATATATATTCATAATGCTTATTCAAAACAACATACAATGTTCAATCATTTATTTATGGACATTACATCAAGCTTTTTTATTATGGTTATAGTCGCGTTATTATTTAGCCATCACAAATTTTCATCACAATCAGAGACTTAACGGACATTTAGAAATATCAGTTTTTGATGTATTCTATCTCTTCAACTTGTAAAGTTTTCAAAACTCTTTCCTTCAAATTCGAATAGTTTTGTTATAGCTAATTATATATTTATACTTAATAATGTTTTAAAAATAGTTTGTTGTCTAGCTTTTGGAATACAAATTATGTTAAATATTAAGAAAATGTCGACATATTAAGTTTCGGAAACCATAGATAGTTTATTTTCCTCGACTTTACCTTTGCCAAAATTGAACCAATTTTCACTCCTGATTGACCCCTAGATTGTTTCTGCATCCAACAACTTTGCTTTTTGAAAGCAAACGGGTGTTGGCATTTTGGTGATAGATTGCCCCAGAGAAACAATAAACTGATGTGCAGTACACAAAATCTGTTCAAGTTCGCGGTAGACGTTGCGTATACTTAACATGCGTATTAAGTATACGCAGTTTTTAATATCGAACTTCAACCAAGCCTAGCGGCGAACAACCCCCTGTCCAATAGCAATAAAATAAGATATATAACTACATATATAATCAATAACATGCGTAGGGGTAATCTGTCTGAAACAGTTTAACCTGCGTCAGGACGAACCATATTGCGCACATCACCTCACGCGGACGAACATGTGAAGAGCTCTTGGCAACAGCAGTAGGCGGCTGCTAGTCTGTTACATATCAGCTTATCACGTGTTTTATACATATTTATCTACATGTATATTCATAATGCTTATTCAAAACAACATCCAATGTTCAATCATTTATTTATGGACATTACATCAAGCTTTTTTATTATGGTTATAATCGCGTTATTATTTAGCCATCACAAATTTTCATTTAACACTACAACATAATTAACTATGTACAGCAGACACAATCAGAGACTTAACGGACATTTAGAAATATCAGTTTTTGATGTATTCTATCTCTTCAACTTGTAAAGTTTTCAAAACTCTTTCCTTCAAATTCGAATAGTTTTGTTATAGCTAATTATATATTTATACTTAATAATGTTTTAATAATGGTTTGTTGACTAGCTTTTGAAAAAAAAATTATGTCAAAAATTAAGAAAATGTCGACATATTAAGTTTCGGAAACCATAGATAGTTTATTTTCGTCGACTTTACCTTTGGCAAAACTGAACCAATTTTCACGCCTGATTATCCCCTAGATTGTTTCTGCATCCAACAACTTTGCTTTTTGAAAAATATAATATTTTTAACTTTTACCGAAATGTACATGAACTCGCCCCTTACTAATTTTGGAAAAAAAATGTTTTTCAAAATTTAGAAACGTAAATTTTTATTTTTAATCGATTATGGTAGTCAAAATTAGTATAAAAATCCACATTTAGGCCTATTCAAAATTGGTAAACTTTTCTATCAAAAATCATGCCAAAATTTACTGAAATTTTGACATGTAAAGTTTCCCGATACGTAGTAGAGCGTCTTTCTAGACTTTGAACTGCCATAACTTTGCCAAAACTAAACCGACTTTCACGGTTGTTGGCATTTTGGTGATAGATTGTCCTCTAGATTGATTCTGCATCCAACAATTTTGCGTTTTAAGAAATAAAATTTGCACAATTGGAAAAAAAATCAAGTCATTTTCACAGCAAAAATTTTTCTTTTAAATTTTTCATTTATTTTATTTGTTCTATGAAATTTATAGACATTTATTGTTAAGAAAATGTAAACAATGAAAATGTAATTTTGAAAAATTAAAATTGCAGTCATGGTCAGAACTTGGAAGATAGAGAGCGAGAAAGAGAGAATATTGAGAAAATGTGTTGACCTATAATAGTGCATGTAAATGTAAGCTTTTTAGTCGGCCATGTGGTATTTTAAAGACACTTAAAAACACTTTAATTCTGGATTACACATAGGAAAAGAGAGGCAAATAAATAAATTTTCGAAGTTTAAGAGCAAAAGATTTGATCGCGCGGGAAAAACAACGGCAATGGCTACGTGAGCTGTTACGTGTACGTCGTTCCAGCTGACGGTGCCAAACGACGGTTAGCAGACTGAAAGACGGACAAATAGACGAGCGAAGGAATGTCATTAAGAATTCCATGGGCAAAAGAAGACAATGATCGGTAACTTGGGAAGAAAGCGAATTCGATTTAAAAACAGAATTGGCTTTTGCTTCGAGTTGAGTTGAGTTAAACGCATAACGAAAGAGGTTAGCAAAGCGGAATGTGCAAGCGCACGTATGTACACACACACAAATGTACATAGGTATTAAACGCGTTTTAACATCAATACCCTTCAGTCCCCCTTCCGCCACCCCCTTTCCCACAACAAACTGGTATATGGAGACGAAGACGAAGGCGAAGAAGAACAAGTGAGACTGGAGACACAAATTAATTTCACTAAATTTCAATAGGTGACACCCCAGCCAATACACGCACACACACACACACTAGCGCACACACAAAATTTATGCTTGACATTTTTATTTCGTGCTAAGAACGCAAGAGACATGCAAAATTTTCTTAGGAAACATGGCTCACAGGCTGGAGACCACGCGACACGCGCGAAAACCAAAATAATGGCCTATATGTGTGTGCCCAAAAACAAATGTGAACAACCAATTAGAAACAAAGTTTATGGTTATTTTATGGTTACATTTTTCAATCTCATTTCCAACCAATTTATACATTTTATAAATGTGGGATATACTTAGAAAAAGCTAAGATTAATCGTTTATTGAATCATTCAGTTCCATCTTCAACCTTGACCCAAACAACTTAATTTAAAAAATGAGGAAAGCTATTAAAACGTTAAAAGAAATCATTGTATTGTAATCTCAGAGATAAACCAAAAAGAAACATCTTTTAATCGATAATAAAAAATGGGACGATTCTACGCATGGGATTGGAGAATATACATATATGTCAAATTTCAGTTGTCCTGATGAAGAAAATATTACTACAAACTTTGTTTCTAATTAATTGTCAATGGCTGTATGTTCATGAGGCATGAATAAGCACAGCGGAAAAGGTAAAAAAATGTCTGCGATATGCATATGCATACGTGTGTATGTGTGCATTGTTTATCAGGCAAATAGCTTTTCTTATCAGCAATATCTTGGAAGAGCCAATTATCAAGAGAGCCAAAAAATACTCACACACACGTGCGCAATTAGCTTGTATTGGTCGCCTAAGTTAAATGCCACATTGCGAACATTCTTTTTGGCAAAAAAAAAAGTAATAATCAAGCGAATCGAGTATTGAGTTTCGAGCCAAATTTACATTTTTATTGCCGCCTTGCACTTTTTTTGCTGGCGCTCCAACAACAAACCTGCCAGTTAGTGTTGTAAAAATAAAAATGAAAACGCGAAAGCAATACGAAAAAACGTAGCTTTAAACACGTTGTTTACGTTTTGCCAATCGAAGCTGGCGAAATATGCGGGCGCAGGGCGTGGAGTGAGAAAGAGAGCGCTCACACGAGCACTCACACTTACATTCACTCCACTCTCCCAGCATGTAAGTGTGCATGTGTGTGTGTGGGAGAATACAAGAAATGTTTTGGGTTTTCCACGGCGCCGGCTGCGTTTCAATTGGAAAAGCACAGCTACAACCTTCTCAGCTTACCTGGCCACATCCTCTTCTACGTTATGCTCGCGCCGCAATCTTATGGGTGGCACCGGAGCCGCAGCAGGAGCTGGGGCTGGATCGGGAGCTGGGGCTGGATCTGGAGCTGGAGCGGGCGCTGCGGTTGACTCCTCTGCTTGTGCTGGCGGCGATATCGCTGCCGTTGCCGATGCCGCTGTCGCTGCCGCCGTTTGCGTGAGGTACTCAAGCGTACGCACTCTTCGTTTATAGTGTGACATCTCCGATGTTGTTGCTGGTCTTCTTGGAATTCCCTGACAACTCACTAACACATGCACACATCAATGACTGCACACACACGTACGTATATTAGCAGACGTTCTCTTAGTTGTTGTTGCTCTTAGCTGGTGCTAATCGAATTTATTTAAATGTACTTTCACAGCCCACCAACACACACGCGCGTTCATAACGAAAGCGTTGAATTGTGATTTAAAATCGTTTTTGGTGTTTCCACACCTCGCGACTGGCCGGAGCAATCAGGTGACAACGTCTTACCTGGGCGAAATTGCGGTTTTAACTGCCGGTGTGACCGCATATCGCGAGCAAACTAATTCCAATAAGAAATGCAACCGGTGAGCACAACAGCTGATAGCGAAAGAGTCAAAGAAACCGGCTGTTCATATCGCTGAGTAGCTTGTTCATAATATAGAATTAAGCAAGTACAATACGAGGATTTATCACGACAATAAGAACTCATGATTTTTGATATTAACTATATATTAAGAAATGCAACCGTGTGACCATATCCCAATTGCGTGAAAATATGGCGTTGCCATAATGACAAAATAAGATTGCCAGTCTACAACAGGACAGAAAGCTGCCTGCTATTTTACATGCGGATTGAGCGCGCTTATTTGAACTGAGTGTTAACAGAAATGTGCACACACTGGTCAAACGTAACTTCTACGCTTCAGCCGCTAATTTAATTTTCTGCTCTTAATTCGATTAGAATATAAATATCGCCCTACAAAGGCCCCGATCGGCTATACTACAAATTGATGTTGAGATTTAGATTTTAAATTTTGAAACATTAGCCTTGACTTTGTGGCCGGCCGCCCAACTGGCGATGATAACCAGTTCGTTTTTCACAGCTGTCACACATTTTACATTAGAGTCAATCAGTGTGTTTGCCTTGCCCGGGCCGATAAAATTTAATTAGGCGCAAACATGCAACAATCATAAATAAAGAAGAAGCAGCAGCTAAAACTCTGTGTATATTTCGAATTAGTTGCAATTCAATAATTGAGCCATAATGCGCCCGAGCACACAGGCGACCGGGCAGCTGGTCCCATTCCGGGGCCTTTGCCTTTACCTTTGCCCAAGTTATTAGCCAAACACAATATTGAAGATCCTCACACAACGACAAAAGCTTTGTGCGAATGTTCAACAGCATTTGCCCAATCGAGTAGTACGTGTTTTTCCGATTAACACATTTTCGATTCATAGGCCAAACAATCATATTCGGATCGACGTAGAAACGATGACGTCTGGTACCCGTCCACAGCCCCGACTCGACGGCAGTTTCACTTTTGTTCGCAAGAAATTGAATCACCTGGCGGCCTGCAAATCGTAACGGTTTCTCCCAGAGGCCAATTGAACGGGCCATATGAATTTTAGCCCAATATCGTTATCAGGTCTTGGCAACAGGCAATAAAGACCACATATGACTAATATATATACATGCACTATATATTCTTTCTACTCTGGCAGAAAGCATTCTAATTTGGACACGCATTTCTTAGTTTAAGGTACACTTTTCTATTATTTTTGAGAAATCCAAAACAAGTCAGTTCTATTATTTTTTCCATCACTGTATATTCTTGATCAGCACTAACAACAATTAAGTTTTTCTTCGGAAACACATTTAACATTATATGAAGAGTATTGAATATTCGGTACCGAGCAGATAGCTTTATTCTCCCGGGTTTTTGTTTTTCACAGAAAGTACTTTAAGCTGACGCATTTTGCACACAATCATTACCGTTAGTAGGTTAGTTTAGCAGATAGCCGTTATCGATAGTGTTGATTACATATTTTTTTCGTTCCCTCCAACATGGATTGCCTTGTTTGACAGCATTGTGTGCTTATCTTTGGCAAAACAGAACAACAACATGTTCTGATACTCGTGATCAAAGTCTGTGGCTTGACAGGGCAACAAACGACAAAACAATGATGAGTATTTCTAGTTTGTAGAATAACATAGGTAATGAAAAAAGTTCCCCATTTTCAGTGTCTACACGTTTGGAAAAAAACCCAAACTACAGAGATAGTTCTCTGTTTAAAAATGCGCATTTTCATTGACTTTTTTCTTGAATATGCATTTGTAAATATGCCTGGGTATATATACACTCTGAGAAAACATGACTAATAGAGCTAAAGCAAACTAATTAAAGAACATTTCGTTTTTTAATATTCTCTTTGATTAGGTGTGTATCATCCTCAGTTTTTAGTTTTAACAAAAACATTATAAAATCTGGCATCAAGTATTTTTTACAAGAATTTGCCTGCTACAAATAAAAATAAAACCTTCTCAAAGGAAGTACAATAATTTCTTATTAATTGATCTCTTATTTATCCAAAGTATTCCAAAGTTGCAATATTTAAGTTCTTAAATTTAAACTTAATTTTATTAAAAAAAATTCCAAACTTGTTCTTTAAGTGTACTAGGAGTTGTCTTCATCTGCATGCTAATTGGTTTATTCTACGATGATAATGGCGTTGCCAGACAGTTCAGCGACTAGACGAAGGGCAGGCACTGTTTAAACAGCACCTATCTCTCGCGTAGAGCGATGAACTGCTGCTCAAGTGATAATCCACATGTTCTCAGAAATTATCAGCGTTAAGTGGCTTTCTCTTTGATTACATGATATCAACAACAGTAACAAATGATTATCACTTAATCGCAATCTGTGATATGTGCTGTGTGTGTGTGTACACAATTCATAAGCGTGGGCGTAGAAGAGCAAATATCACTTGAATAAACACATCAATTACACACACAAATACATACATACATACATACGTTTTCGAATATGCATGCTGCATAACGTGCCCATTCTTTAGTTGCATGCTAACGCTCTCACACTCCAGTCATCCCAGAACTCAGAGCACAACGTGCAAATGAGTGGAAGAGCGTAACAGCGTAAGAGCGTGGGAGCGACAGAACGTATGCACAAGAGTGCTTCGTTCGTGCTCACGAGTTTTGACGTTGCGTCGATCGGCGTCGCGTCAGTTAGTGCTCGCTGGAGTTCAGTCGACAGTCAGTTGTTATCGAGCGTTACTTGAAGCTGGTTGGGTGCCCACTGCCAGGCTGTGTTGTTGTTAGTGTTTAGTTAGTATTAGTCGTGTGCGCGCTGCGAAAATCTGAGCACCTCAGCAACCCCCGCGCATCACTGCACCGCTCGCGTTGTCGCCGCCGTCGTCGTCTTTGCTGCCAGTTTTATTTGTGTGAGTGCCAGTGATTGCCCAAAAAAAAACCAAAAATAACAGAAAAAAAGAGGTTGCCATTTAAATACAACTACAAACATAAGTAAATACACACACATACATCTCGCGCATAAACAGTTCGAGTTGAAGCTTCAGTTGTTGCCAAGCGTAAGCAGCATCTGTTTCCAAACAACAACAAAACAATTATTAATTATATTTTTATGTCACACACACACACACATACTCATTATGTGCATGCATTTATACACCTACTTTATATATACACTTCCATTGTGCTGCATAAGCGAAACAAACAAACAAAATCTTAACAAAAACAAAAAAATAACAAATTAAAATAATAATAAATAAATAATTTTTGTAGATAAAAACACAACGTCAACTGCAAAAGATCACGAAATGCGGTACACGCGTTGTCGCTCGTTGTCGCTTGACGTTGTCGCAGACGGAAAACAAATTCACATGCCCACACACACATACACATGCACATACTCACACACACACACACCAACACCCGCGCACACCTGTACACGAGTCGCTTGAAAAGCCACTGGAGATTTGCACAAGTGCAAAGACAAAACGATTTCTTTGGGTTTTTTTGTGTTTAGCCTTGGCAAAAAAGACAGGCAGTAATACAGAAATATATACATATACATTCAGTTATAGTTAAGCAGCCATATACAAGCATATTTCAACTAACTGCAATATCCAAAAAGAAAAAACAAAGTAACTAATTGGGGAAACAAAACTAAAACTCAAAAACCCGCTTGCTAATCGAAAAAGTAAAAGAAATGTAAAAGATCGTGATTTATGGTCGAAATATAAATCAACCAGATTTCCATTTCCATTTGCGAGCCCAATAAACTCATATGAGCGACTGGCGATAAGTGAGAGTGCAGTGAAATGTTTATTGAAAATACTTAGAATATTTTACGTTTCTACACGCAGATCATTCATAAAGCCCAGCAACAACAACAACAAGTACAACAACAAAAGACGCGGAAATGGATTACATTGTAAAGGCCTACAAGGACTGGAAATTGCATTCGCAAGTAAGTACAAAGGCAATAGTCAACAGATACTATATACTTATACCGAGACAGATATATTAATATTTATATCCGCACAAAAAACATATTGTATATGCATGCATATATATTGGTTTATTTCATATAGCACATTATATATGCACATATACAATATATAGAGTTCTTTGAGTTAGGTTAGGGTTGTGAACTACACCTATTTAGATATGATCGCAAAAAGCTTTTCACGCAATTTTCAACCTCATTAAAAATTACAGCTAATAGTGCTCGACTAGCAGTTAGGGTAACAAGAAAAACTTAAAGGTAATCCGCACTTCTTCGATCTGTATGCGCTAACAAGAAACTTTATTTAAATTTGAACACCCTCAAAATGGGAGATAGATATGCTGATATCAGGAAAATGTTGGATATCTTGAAAAATAATATCTCAAAAATAAATAGATTAAATTTATATTTTATGTGCGCGGATATCTGTACACTGAAATATACCCCATTTTACGATTTTAAATGGGCATAGGGTATAAAATAAAAGCCAATTGACTTGACAAGCAGCTTAGAGTTAATGTTCTAGGTTTAGTTAAGGCTAAAGTGTCATCAGAGTAGGGCCTTCAAGTGAGCTGTAAGTGGCTAAAACCAAGATTGCAAACCCGTCGAATGAATGAATCAACGAATACGGCTCAAACACGAATTCAGAGCAAATTAAACTTTTTGCAATACTTTTTGCCACATAGTATATATATGTATATATAGTGTGTATCTGTATATGTATATAAGCCGCACTATGAAGTCATGCCAGCTCGCGGTCGTTAGCTCTTGACTTGGTGGCTTAAAACCAAAATACAGTAGAAAAAGAATGTGCCTGTGTGTGCGTGCGTACATGTGTGTGGCAACAATAAGCCAGACAAAGTCAGAGGCAGATCTATTCAACACACACACACACGTACACACACACATTCAGCTTTGTTTGGCGCGCTGCAGAAACTGTTGGTGCCGGGCCGAGGTGCTTAACCGCATTTAAAAATTTCAACCAACATCGGGCCAAAGCAGCTAAAGCGGCCCAAAGCAGCACAAAATAATAAATGATTCTCATGAAACACGATCGTGTCGAAATGGTCTCGCATTACCCAAGAAAAACCACTTTGAAGCGTTACTTTTCGTATTTTATTTAACGTTTTTTTCTCTGCCTCCAATGTGTGCAGCATGCCGCTGGCTGATGCCCCAGGCCTGAGGCTGTGTGCCGGCTGTTAGAGTGGATCGTGGCCGACGAACCAGACGATGAGAAGCCGCCAGCCGCCGTCGCACATCTGGCCTAAAGCAGCCAGCTAGCCAGCCAGCAATGCGGCCAACTTGCGCGACTCCGTCTGAATTGCAAATGAGTGCACGAGTGAATAAAGCCAAATGCATTTATGTATTTGCGCTTGCTGTTCTTATTGCACACTGTACGCGATGATTAACAGGGGTTTATTGGTTTTGTGCAAGGTTTGATGTGCCTACTATAAGTGCGAGCGAAGTTTTTGGCTGTTATCCTACACGTTTAAAAAAGGCTGCAAACAAGTTTTAAGCCGAATTCACAATGTCAAAACCTTTATTTATATAAAAAGAACCAAGTATTGAAGCTTAACCAATGGCATTAAAAATCTACCTTTGCAGAGGATATTATTATATTCTTGTGAAAGTCAGAAGTTTGTATACACAGGACCATATTGGACCACTATATTATATAACTGCAGCAGGGCCAATGGAATTTTATAGACGGTTTTAATAAGAATTCGGAAGAACTATTCCTAAATTGTTAATAGAGTACCGCGTAGTCGGGTACACTGTACTGCATTGCGTTCTCACTTGTTGTTGTTGTCATTGCTGCTGCTGTTGCCAGTTGTTGGCAGTTATTGCTAATTAGGCCAAAGCACATAATATAAAAACTCGAAACTGCATTTTTATGCTTCTTTGTTGCTGTGGCATTCCGCAATGATTGATCTAAAAATATCCTTAGCCTTGGGCTTGGTCTCTGTTCCTTTAAAACGGGTTCAATGCCCAAACATAAGCCCAGGTCCAAGTCCAATTTCCAGCTTAAGAGCAAGGCGTTGGCCGGTTTCTCAGCAGATGCCGCCATTTTAACGTTTTTAGCTGTTGCTTTCGTTAGAGGCCCAACAGATCCGACAGTTTGCGCACATACAGTAGAAGCTCTATTAACGGACAGTTCATTTTGGAAGTAAAAAGTTATTAGAAAATTGTACTGTATGAAATGCAAAATTATTAAAAGAAGTATTTAGGCCTAAAGGGACAAATTGAGCGAGCTTCCAGTTTTACTTATCACTAACATACAAAGGAATATAGATAAATATTTTGAAAATATTTTATTTCTCCCTGAAGCAGTAGTTGTTCGCCAAATAGCGTTTTGACTGTACTTCACAAGTACGTGGCATAATTGCATAGGCGTAACTGCCTGCCAGGCCCGCCCTTCAGCTAACAATTTGCAATTGGGGCAACTCGAAATGTTAAACAGTTTTACGGCCCGCTTATCACGGTTCGCATAATGTCGCATTACACAAAACCTTAACATTTCAATAAGCCGTAATTTTTACGACTGCGCCCAATGTGCGGGCTGCCCTGCATTTGGGCCGCCCCCTCCTGAGCGCCCACACACTTGTTGCTTCGTTTGAGTTCATTTGCATATTGCGTGTTTTTAGCGACAGTCTCAAATATAAAGGTGCGAAAAGCCCACGTTGCAAGCGGGGTATTTAGTGCGTGGCATCAGTGGAAAAGCCTTAGGGTGACTCAGACGCAGATCCGATCTGTTAAAATGATTCGTATGAAATTATGTGTTGTTCCAATGATATCTTAATAAGGTTTTTTCCAAGCTCATCTTGATTGGCCATCGTTTTAGCATGATTATTGTTTCCTGCTGCAATTCGGTTTTAACCGGTTAACTGGGCATTATCTTTGGCGTTGTTATTTAGTTACCAATTTGCTATATTTAGGTTTTTCTTCAACGTGCCGTTAAACCGGTTCGGGAGCTTTTATAAAGACTTCATAGATATTTATATACAAATTGTATTCTACAGGTTACATTCCAAATATCAATTATAAAGGTTGGCGTCAACTGACGCACTTCAAGTTGTCAATAGAAAATTAAAAAAAAATTGACTGGGATCTCTTTTGACAAGGAGATACCCAGTGAGTGTCTTTAATATATATTCGATTTAAAAGTTGTATACTCTAGATTTGTCTGAATTTTACGAAAATATGCAATTTAAATCTAAAGACATGCTCAAAGAACATAGGATAATTATCGATATTAGGAGAATAGGAAAAAAAGGAGGCTGAAAATAAACAATTGTTTTGTTTATGAAATAAGAAAACTAATGTATACAGTTTGCATATGTAGCTTATTACAAAGTCTATAGATAAATATTACCCAATATAGACGCATTCATATAGAGAAATGGTCGACCAATATACCCCTTTTTGGCGTTTCCAATGCGTATAGGGCACATAAAAACAATAAGAACAAGCATCTAAATATTTCTAGACAGTTATCATATATTTACTCAATCTGGCAGCCTTGACAAGCCCCGACACTTTGTGGTATCAATGCCGTAAACGTGTTTTTCTTTCATTTCGAGCGACATATTAACGATATCGGACCGCTTTGTGCCTTTGTTGAGGGCATTGAGAATTTTCCTTTGTTCAGTTATTGTTCCTATGTGGGATCAATCATATTTAAGCCACTAATAAATACACATATTGGCTATAAATAAGCCCCAGCCTTGCACTTGTACCGCCACAATGGGCACATTCCTAATCTTATCTGCAGTTTATTTTGACCAGCGCAGCCGTTCACAATATTGAAAACAAGAATATAATATCAACAACAAATTGAATAAATCAAAATAATAAACAGTCAATGGCTAGTCTAACGATTTAATGGCAAAAAAATAAATTAAATTCCCCCAACAATCAATCAAAGCCTCAAGTCCGGCGTCGTTAAGGAATAAAACTTGAATATATGCGATGCTTATTGAGATTGATATATCTGCATATGTGCACATATATATACACATGGTATATAAATGTATGTGTATATGTCAATCCCGTAACTGAAGCTAACGGCATATGGTCATTAACGCAAGCGTATAATTGATTTAAATATTAAAAACTCATACGCTTTATAAGTAATTGTAGTCGGAATATAGAAATATACATACATGTATATAACAAGTTAGAATGCTGAGTCGGGTGTATATGATAAAACAATACACTGCTTATAGCAAGACTGCCAACCCAAAAAAAGCTATTCGAACCTATATTTCGCATTGGGCTTGAGTAATGGAACCTAGTTTTCCACATCAACATACGCTGAATTAGAAGGAAAATATGCTATTTATTTATAAGAAAATAATCGGTTCGGTTTAAAAACAGTTTGTAGCCTTGGTTGTTAGTGTAACAATCAGGGTTGCAATTTACAACCGAACTGCTTCGCAATCTCTTAGATTTTATTGGTATGAAAGATATTGCTGTTTTATATTAACACCTTATCAATACCAATATACTATTTTTCACTTTAAGAACACAGTATAAGAGTTACTTAGTAAGCGGTTTGACCACAAAGCCATAAATATATGTACATATAAGACGTAATATTTATGTGTCTGTGGCAAAAAACCACAAAAACTGATAACCTGCGTCTAAAACAATCATATATTATAAGTGGAACGTATTCTTCCTGAAGCGCCCTTTACTTATACATTTTATGGGCCGTTAAAATGCCAAAGTAACTTAGAAATATCATAGAAAGTCACGTTGATTATTATACTGCACGTAGCTGATGTCCAGTAACGGGTGCTACGTAGTAAGATACTGCATATAGGTAGGTGTACGTATCGGCATATCTATATGTACATATGTATGTGCAACTACTGGGGAAGCGATGACGTTGCCCTTCAATTGGACAAACAGAAAGCTAAACAGCTTAATAAACACAGACACACACATTGTATTAAAGCATTTAGCATGTTACGAGTAACTATTCAGTAAGAACCCATCCATTTAATTTATCATAAATAATATATATATATATTTATATATATATATATATATATATATGTACATAAAAATACACTTAATGCCACTTGAGGTTCTGGCACTTAACTTATGGTACGAGGCTTTGCAATTTCAAATGCAACTCAGGTTATTATACAATTGATAGGGGGAACAAGTTGAGCCCATTTATATATCAGTATAAGTATAGAATGTCGGAAAGTGATCTGTTATAAGTCGCAGCTATGATAACGGACATGATGAAGCATATAAGCTAGCTGTTTACCACGGTATTCGAGGTATACGCAAAGGAGTGTCAATGCCTTGAGTACAAGCCCCTTGTAAACAGAGTACTTTTTGACAATCTTTGCAGTGCTCGTATCTGGCAGCCATTATCAGTTAATTAAGCATGTTACACAGCAAAACGCTTCAAATAGAGAAGTTGAGGTATCTTTCCTTAAATACATATGTACCTGGTGCTAATAAAAACGTTCCAAGCCATAGTAGTCATGCATAATAATTGTAATATCTAAATTGATATGTATAAGCTTTTTATATTTGTGTCACGTACGATTTGGTTCAGTTTTTTAATTTGCTTCTTATACCCTGTACACATTGCAAAGGGGTATTCTGAAGTTGTGAACATTTTTGGTAGAAGCAGAGGTTTAGCTGAGATTAATAAAATATTTTTGTCTGTTCAAAATAAAAAGCTGAATCGATTCAGGTAATTACGAAACTGTCGATAGCTGTCACAGTTTCCCAAAAAAAATAAATATCGACTTTCTGCCAAGTACTGCTGAGCTTTCTTGGCTAGGTAGATCAAGCAAAAAGATCATAACTTTGAATTTTTGTATACCAGCTTTACTTAAATACCATCTTTAAGCCCTAAAAATGTTATGACAATCAAATAGTTTTGTACACACTTTGATTCAAAGGAAAGTAGAAGCATACCAACACGTAGCTGCCAACAGGGTAACAGCCAGTCAGCTATCCCTGATCGGAGCACTCTTTGCTGTTTATCAATTTGCAATTTCCTATTTCGTTAGTTTTAATTAATACTAAAGATAGTGCGTTGACAGCAACTGCCATAAAGTAACTGTTACTTAAATTCAACCTTCGCTTATAATTTTTGTGCGCTTGCACAAATCCATAAATTTTGACACACTTACATACACAACTACAACAACAACAACAACAACAAGAGCAACAACAAATTGAAATAGATTGCAAGCGATAGCATTAAATTTATGGGCTGTGCGAATATTTATGTTACCGACTGTTGAAAGCCGTTCGATTCACTTGGCGACTTTTAATTTGGCCTCGAGAGTTGCTCTGTACTGCTTGACCTTCGAGTCCGGCGTAGTTCTTTGGCATCCGTTGCCAACTGGCCGGAGACGAAAGACCCAAGAAATTAGTGAGTCACATGTGAAATTCGGTATGTCTGATATTTCCATTTAGCGACTCTTTAATCTAAATCTGTGCAAAATCACACGTTCGTCTCTCTAGATAGACACAAGCAATTAAACCATAAATAATTAACACATCACAGTGGAGCGTCTTTTTGCAAGCACTGAAAAATCCCCCCTTTTCAATTTTTGATTGCTCATCAACAGATCAGTTTTGCCGGGCATGGACAATTTCAAGAGCTTTCGTAGCATTAAAAACATCTTATATACTACGTATATATATGTACATATTCAAGCGATATATAAATATAGCGAAATCCAATTGAGGGAAACCCGGTGCGTGACTAGCTTCTGCGATTTGCGCATGTCAATGACCGTTTTTATTCCCTTGCTAGGGTATTAATATATTATCATAATATATGTAACGCATAGAGAGATCTCCGACCTCAAACAGAAAATATATTATTCATCAGTACCAATGGTCGAGTTGGTCTGTGCGTTTCTATGCAAACTAGTCTCAGTTTCAAAGTTATCCTTATGGCAGTTATCTACAGTAGATACGTCAGTGTAGGACGGATCGGACCTCTAATTCGTGTAGTTGTCATAGCTCAACAATTAAAATGTATAAAAAAATGTGTTTTTTATTTTTTTGTTTATTTTTAAGGGCATCCTAACATATAAACTAATATCGCAAACAATTCACTTCAATATAACATTGAGTTTTTGTGTGAAAACACAAATAAATAGCCACGTTTACAAGGGTATTTAAACTTCGCCACAACGAATAATTCTCTTTGTTTTCCAATAGATCTGTGCAAAATTTAGGTTAAACAGCTGAAACATCGTCTGATAGTTTTTGAATATGGCGCGCTTATCAGTTGCGCTATAATATCAGCTAATATTTGCCATGGTTAAATAGAGTGCTCTCCCTGCACACATACATAAACACCTGCTTAGATATGTACAAAGTAGCCACATATTGTTATTGCAGAAAACACTTTCGACAGTAATTGCGACAACTTGTTGTTGACCTTAACAGCACAGGCAGCTGCCAATGCAAATACACACACAGACACATACACTCACATTACATAGTAATAATGTTGTCTTGCGTCTGCCAAGGAAGTAATTGCATTTAGCCAAGTTGGTACGTTTGTACGTTAGTAGCCGGACCAATAATGCATTAATATTACAAATTAAATACAGTGATACCATTAATAAATAAAGTCACATGTTAATTAAAAGTCATGCCGGCAATTCGTTTCAATAATTTGCATATACTATGCACCAGCTGCTGTCGCGACGGTTGGTTCGTTGTTTGGCTTTGTTGACTGGGTCGACAGGGAGCTGCTTTGTCCAAACAGGTTTAAGCTTAACAAAAACATATACAATACGCTCAGAAAGTCGTTTACGTTGTTGACTATCACGTGAAAAAAATTATTATTCGCCCTCGTAAGCAATAAAAAACAATCGCAAATTAGCATTCGGTCGAAACAAAAGACAACAAACAAACACGCGCCCAACTATTACAGTTGCAACTCTGTGTGCAATGCAGCAATCGATAACATTCAAACGGGCGTCCGTCGTAGAGATCTGTCTGGGCAGTATCGTGACACGACGTGTCTGCCTTGCAAATGGAGTACAAGCAGTTAATCGTGTCCGTGTCGGCAAGTCGGCCATGTCAGTTCCACAAGTGTCCATCTCTAGTGTGCATTGTGTACTTTGGTATCTTTGACTTTCTGTCAATCGGGCGATACGGTCACACCAGCAATACGACGCACCAACAACAACTTGTAAACACGTAGTAAACGTAGCTGAAAATCAACGGTATTGAAAAATACAAAAACAACGTACCCTACGAATTTTGCATAAACAAATACAGTAAAAGTGAAATTCATTAATTGAGTGCATTTAATTTAAAACAATGCATAGAGTGTCAGAGTAAAATACGCCTTTATTTGGCCTAAAGTTTGCAATCGTACTGGTTTTGCTTTCGGTTTCGGTTTCGCTTCGCTGCAGCTGCCGCGGGGAGTTTAGGTAAGCGGTGGGGGAGGGGCTTAATAAAGAAATCACAGAAATTGGCTGTGCGCTATTTATATAGATACATGTATATATATCACACACACACACACTCACGCATGTAAACATGTGTGTTACGCTACTACTATGACATCACAGCTGTTTATGCCAGAAAAAAGGAATGCACACACGCAAAAAAAACAACAAATAACACTTTCACCTTTCACTTATGCGCTTTTAATTGCAGTTTCAAGAGATCGTGCCTGATATGGATGACACCGAATTCATGTTCAACGAAAAGCAATCGATACGCGACTCCTCACGCACCCTCAAGAAGTATGGCAGCACCTGCTGCAATAATCTGAGAAATAACGAGATTCTCATACGACACACGGTTGAAAAAACGGATACTTTGCAAGGAATTTCACTCAAATATGGCGCAACGGTACGTTCCAAAAGTACATATATAATAATAAATAGAAAGGTAACAAAATATGCAACATCGATTAAGGCTAGCTGTAATTCGCCCCCAACTCCCACACACTCGCTTTTTTGTACTACATATGTATGTATGTATGTCTGCACGTGTGTGGACCCGCGCAACTTGCAATGGCTTCTTATTGTCGTGTGACACGCAAATATTTTTTTAAATTTCAAATGCCCTCACAAATGTCAGCTTTCTTTCAACTTTATCGATTTAATAAACCCAATCTCAGTCATGTAAGCCATAAATGCTCCGGTTAAATATTTCATTATTTATGAGCTGGTCCACACCTGTGCTGCGAGCGGGTCTTGACAGTGATTAGGGCAAATAAGATAGCATTAAAATTCAGCGGGTGTTTACTGGGGGCGGGTTGGCGGTTCTACATACACCATACACTGCAGCAGCGGGAGACCTACGACCGTTTGTCTAGTTTTTTATCAGATCGCGTTATCGCAAAAACTAGGGGAAATGCTGCAGCCAAGTGTTCCGACTCGACACACTTTGCTGCATATCACTTATATTCATATGTATATAGAAACACAGTCACGAGTAGTTCCAGAAACTGGGCTAATATTTAAACAGCCTCTCCCCAGATAAGCAGCTTAGAGTTTGACTTGCTAGAGTATTAGTTACATTCGGTTCATTTACCTTGTGACCAATTAATCATTCTTCTGCGACTGCATCAAATGCCTGGCCATCAATCAAACAATCACTCAATCAGTCAATGAGATTTATATATAATTGACTAAATATCGCTTTATGCACATTTCAGACGGAACAAATACGCCGCGCTAACCGGCTCTTTGCCTCGGACAGTCTGTTCTTGCGGCAGTTCTTGCTTGTGCCCGTGGAGAAGACGTCACCCTACTATTTGCAGGCGAATGGGGCTGACATGCTGGCCGATGTCCTGGCCTCTCCGCCCACCACGCCCGACGCCAATGTGCAGCGGGAGGCGCTGAACAACGCAAACAATTTGAGCCAAACAAATTGCTACAGCGGCGGCAGCAGCAACAGCTGCAACACCAACATCTCGAGCAGCTCGTCGAGCACTCGGTCCGGCCAGCTCCACAGTACACCACGTCCATATTCGATTGCCGGTGAGCTCTTGGTGCAGGCCAGCGACGAGGACCCTGCCCTCATGCACAATCACAATGCGTGCAACAGCAAGCAGAGCAAGTCGCTGGACTCAGTGGCCGCGATGACGCCCGAGGAGGAGAATCGCAAGTGCATGAACGATTTCCTCAACAAGATCGACAACACAATTTCCGAGTCGCGCAAATACGTGGAACGTTCCAAGGAGTAAGCGGTTAACGCTACGAGAGGCAAGAGACTTCCTGTACTTATCCCTCATTTTGTTCGCTCTTGCAGTCTGGTCAACAGTCAGAGCGATGCCGAGATTTGCATCGGCGCCACAACAGATGTCTTTGCGCAGCGGCGCAACCAGCAGCTGAATAACTCATACAAGAACAACAACAATCGTCCGCCGCACCATCAGCGGCACAGCTCGACAGGCAGCGGCAACTCGGACACGGCGCAGCTCCTGAACACGACGCAAACGCGTCGCGTGCAGAATTCACTGAAGCGCCTAGAGAAGCAGCAGGATGATTTCTTCGAGTTGTAGCGGCTGCGTGATATAACGCTACAACATTAGATCTAGTTTAATTACTGTGAGAATGAGAGATAGGTACAGAGACAGAGAGGGAGAGAGTTAATTTTACAAATTGTTTTTAATTGCGGCGCATCGTGAGTTAACACGAATCGCTGCGCTAAATGTAAATTATCTATATATATACAACATGCAAACACACATACATATATACATACGTACACTACCTATATACTATACCTATATATATATACAAACATATATATGTTAAGCAGCGCTGCGCTATTTAAACCTGTACTATATACTACATACTATCGTATGATGACGACACAGTTGTCGAATGTTTTTGATCTTATTGTTAAACCAACTATCAGCCCTTTGTAATTGCCGCCAATTTGCTTGCAAAGTCTGCCCCTAAGCCCCAATTTCCCCTTTTCCCCTACTCCCTGAGCCAGTCCCAATTAAGATTATATTTTTTTATTTTGTATGACTAGTGTTAATTACTCGTTTAATGTTTAGTTTAGCTATGAGAATTATTAATCTTAATTCACACACACCCACACACACAGACACTTAGTATTTAGCCAACACAATTACAACCACATATATGACTGCTGTTTGGCATAACTATTTGCAAAATTAATTGGCCGCTATGTAAACTGATAACTGATAAATGTAACTTATAATTTATCAAACTTGAAACTTGTATTTTTTAATTATAATTTATTCGTTAGCTATCAGTAGTATTTTTAGTTTTTATGTGCAATTGAATTTCACGTTGAAAGACGCCAACGCAATCCAGCCGAAACCTTTCCCAAGGCCAACTAAAATGCAAATCAAGTTGTACAAGAAGATTTTATAAGCATAATAAAGTAAGAATGTGTTAAAAATTGGCCGTATTTTTAATTTAACACTATAAGAAACTCAGTTTCAGTTTATGTTCATAGAGCACCGCTGCTAGAGGGTATTCCCTCCCTCTTGTGTTTTAACTGTGGGAATTTTGGGCAACGCGTGCGCAGGTGGAGTTGGTTTCACCTGGCCACAGGTTGCCAGGGCAACCAGTTGAGCCAAACAATTGGCCAACCAAACAGCAGTTGGTCAGCAATTTCAGGCATCTCAAGAGTTTCACGACCATGTCCGACCAGGAACTGGACGCAGCCGCCATAAAGGCCACCCAGCAGAGCCTCGGCAAATACATTAAGAAGCCACCTCTGACGGAGAAGTTGCTCAAGAAGCCGCCGTTCCGGTACCTGATGGATATTTTTACAGCGGTGGGGCATGGCTTTAAATAGAACTATAAGAACACTTAAAAAAACAAAGAATTTTTATCCTAAATTAAGTAGAAGTCTTGTCAAGTTGGAACTTAAGAAATTCTAATTTCAAGAAGGCTTTAATGAGCCCAAAATTCATAAATCGTACTTATAAGTAAATTTGCAAGCGCTTTTTTCTCTGAGTGTACTTTCTTCCTATGCACAGTTTATTAAGGAAACGGGCTGCTTTGAGGGTCTCTACACGCCGGAGGAGCAGCTCTTTGAGAACATAAACGATCGGTAAGTCAGAGCCAAGCAGAGCTGAGCTGGGCGCCAACTAATCCTCCATTTGAACAGGAATGACAAGACGCGATTTCTGCAGAAGATGATAGATGTCACAAGTGAGTCAAGGCCAGGGCATGGACCTTATATACCCTATCTAAATACTGATTTTTGTTAAGAGCTCACCACGAAACTGGAACTCAAGGTGCGCACCTCCAAGATTGTCGCCGGCCACGAGCCGAGGCAGACCAACGAGCTGCTGCAGGCAATGGCCAGCGTGATGGAGCAGCATCTGGCATGGCAGGATGCAGTGCAGCAGGTTCTAGCCAGCGAACCCGACAAGCCCCCGGCCATGCCCAGCAAACCCAGGGAAACCAAAGCCACAAGCAAACAAATATCACCAGCTGGCAAGGAGCCTCCATCACAGCGGCGCGAAAAGCGCATTTCGCCACAGGAGCAGAAGCTGCGCAAGGCCACGGAGCAGGCGACACGTGCAACTCCAACCGAGAAGGAGAAACCACAGCGCAGGCAGAAGCCCTCCCCAGAGGCGGATGCCAAGCCCAAGTTGAGCAGACAGAGTTCCAAGCAGAAGAGCCCCTCGCCCGTGAAGCCCACGGCAAGGCTCAAGCATCAAGCTTCATCAGAAAGCGAGATCAAATCCATGTCACCAGCTCCCGCTTCAGCTCCGGCTCCAGCTCCGGTACCCGCTGCCCCCGCGCCAGTCAAGCTGCCTTCGCCTGCCGCGAAGAGTCCGTCGCCCAAGACCAAGCCAGCGGCGGGTATGGAGCCGGCCCAGGAGTCGAGTCCTGCTGCAGCTGAGCCACCTCCGATCCCCGAGCCCGAAAGCCGCAAATCCTCTAGCAAAAGTCGACGCTCCAGCGCCACTCAGCGACAGCCGCCAGCCGAGCCAGAATCGATGGACACGGCCAAGGCCTTCAACGAGGCCAGCGTGGAGTCCGCATCCTCAGCAGCTGCCGACTCCAACAACAACAACAACAACAACATTAGCGGCAACAGCAGCGAACCCAAGCGCGAACGCGAAGGCACCTTCACTCGCGAAAACTCCAAGGAGTCCAACGGCTCGTTGACCCGCCCGCGCACCTCGCTGCGTCCGCCCAGCGCACGTCCAGCGTCGGCCCGGCCGGGCGCTCCACGACGTCGAAATGTGGAAATTGTGCTGCAGCCAAACGACCAGATCAAGATGTCTGGGATCAATGTGAAGCTGGAGACCTTTGGGGACTTCGACGACGACGGCGAGAACCTGGTGGTCATCGAAGATGCCCATGCGCACGACATAGAGGCGGGCACTGCGGACACGCAGCCCGAGCTGGACGCCCACCAGGGTCGCCTGGTGCAGCAGATCCTGGAGACCCAAAAGGAGCTCGTGCAGGGCGCTGAGCCGGGAAAGGAGGACGCTCAGCAGAAGGCGCCCGCTTCGGGAACGCGCCAGAGCTCGGCGCGCCAAGTGAACGATCTGCGGGACATCATACAGACGCTCACCAAATCCGTGAATCCGCTGGGCAAGCTCATGGACTTCATACCCGAGGACATCGACGCGATGCAATTGGAGCTAAGCATGTGGCGGGACACGTACACCCAGGCCGCCGTCGAGCTGAAGCGCGAGAGGAGCCTCACGGCATCCGCCACGGAGCCGATGAAGCAGCAGCTGCTCTCGATCGAGGCCAGCATTGGCGAATACAAGGATCTGGTCGACGAGAGCCGCCACAAGATCCTGCAGAACAACGAGCGCATTCTGAAGATGCTAATGGAGCAGTGAGAGGAGAGGACGCCTGATGGGCAGCAATTACAAGAAAATACATTCTCGAGCAGTTATATGTTTGCCAGGATATTTCATAAGTATATATATACTATATATGTATATTTAATAGAGTTCTTTAAAAAGTAGCAAAAGACATCGCATGTAAATTGTAAATAACAGTTCAATGGGTGGTACATTATTATCTTTCATTATCTAAGGTCACTTAGTGTTTAAACCGAAACCGACATGTTAAAAAACTAAATATTTGGGGTATGCACAGTGGATGCTCGTGCAGTTGTGGGTTCTCTATTCCTTTGTATATGCATGCATAAACAGTTTACTCTTGGCAGATGGGAAGTTTCGCATCCGACTGTGAATACCCTATAAGAATATTTACAACCGCTTTGTAAGGTAAAGTATGCTAGGCCTCGGTTTCAACGGCATCCTGTCTAGTTTCCACATCCGACTTATCGGCCTCCTTGTCCTTGCCCTTTTCTGTCTCTTGATCCTGTTCCTGGTCTTCGTCACCCAGCACATACTCAATGACGTCGTCGATGGGGAAATTGTTGAGCAGCGCCTTTATGGAATCATTGTGAATAACCACCGTGAACAGCAGTTTGCAGTACTCGCGCATACGACTGCCGTAGTCCAATTCGGCGTAGTTCTCGCTGCCCTTGGTCAGATCGTGGCCACAGTTCTCGATGACTTTGCACAGCACCGTCTCCTCGGAGCTGTTGGGCCAACCGTATTTCTTGAGTGTCTGCGGATCCACCAGCATGTCTATCAGCTTGGCTATGTTCTCCTTGAGCTTCAGGTCCTCTTCAGTGAGCACCTCGCCGCCGAAATCATCATCGCTCGACGGCTCCTCCAGGTTATCCGCAATGGCAGCGGCCAAGCTGGCGGCTAGCGACTTACGCTGTTCCTTCTTAACCACTGGCGAGACCGATTGCTGTTGCTTGTCCTTCGACTCAGCCTTGACGGTGTCGTCTGCCGTCGGTTCGGCTGTGCCGCCATCCTCCAGAGGCAGAATTGTGTACACTTCATTCTCGAGCACAATGGTCTGCGCGGTGCCGTTACCCTCATCCACGATGAACTCGCGCACCACAACCCCATTGCCGTCCGTCTTGCTGGAGATGAGCGAGCCCGCCGAAGTGTTGGCAGTCGCCAAGTCGCCCTCTGGTTCCTCATCATCCGCCTGCTCCACCACAGCCACAGACTTTTTGGCTCTACGCTTGGCTGGTGGCTCCGTGCCAAAGATGTCATCCGGGTTGCACTCGTGCACGCTGCGTATGTGATTTCTGAGTGTCTCGGTGCTGTCAAAGTTCTTGTCGCAAATGGCGCAGTCTGTGCGCTCAATCATCTTGGTCGAGCGCTTGGCACGTGTGGGTTTGACAGCTGGGGGCAAAGAGTATTCAAAATGATTTATAGATTTTTAAGTTGGAGGCGTGGCCAGTACTTACGCGAATGGTCGCCTGCGTCCATGTGCTCCTTTAGCAGAGCGCTGGTGCGGAAACTGCGTGTGCACTCCGTGCACGCAAACGAGGGGCGTTTCTGACGCGTATGATCCTTAGTGTGACGCACGAGTCTAGAATGAGAAGGAACTTTAGAGTTGAGCCCACAAAATCTTGTTGGCGAAACTTACTGCTTCTCCGTCTTGAACTTTTGGGTGCACAGCGAGCAGGAGTAGGGACGCAGATGCGTCTTGGAATGCGTGCGCAGCTGTGTGGCCTGTATGAAGCTCTTGCCGCACTCGTTGCACTTGTGGGGACGCTCGCCGGTGTGCCGCTTCATGTGGCGATTGAGCACCTCCTTGACAGCAAAGGATTGACTACACTGCACGACGAAGTGAACCAATTAAAAAGAAATAAGAGAAGGACATAGATGGCACATACCACCGTGCAGGTATAGGGTTTCTCGCCCGTATGATAGCGCCGATGTTTCTTGAGCGCCACCAAGGCCGAGAACTTCTTGTCACACAGATCGCAATCGAAGGGCTTCTCGCCCGTGTGGGTGCGAATGTGTATGCTGCAAGGATAAAGCAACAGGATTAGCAAGAGGCTACTATCTGGCAAGACTGCACTCACTTGAGCGTGGACAGGCTGTAGAAACAGTTCTTGCACACATGACACATGTACTCCGGCTTTTTGACCACTTGGGTGCCCAGGTGCTGCTTGAGATGGGCGCGCAGATTGTCCAGGCGATAGAAGACACGATCGCACACCTTGCAGCTCATGGTATCGTTCTCGTTGGCCGAGCAGGACGAGTATTTCTGGTGACGCTTCAAGTGATACGAGCGCGTAAAGTCCTTGCCACAGATCTTGCAGGCGAAGGGCTTGCCGCGCAGTTGATGCTGCTGCTCGTGCAGCTTCAGCAGGGCGCCGCTGCGCAGCTTGGCATTGCATATGGAGCAGGGATAATCGTTGAACTCCGAGTGTGTAATGAAGATATGACGTTCGTAGCTGGTCTGCGTCTTGAACGACTTGGGGCAGTCCGGACAGTTGATGTGTCCCAGCTGAAAACAAGTTTAAATTAGAAATTAAGCTAGATGGAACGCTGTGCTGTGGGTTACATGGAAGGTGTCGTAGCTCTCGCTGCAACAGAAGCAAATGTCCTTCTTCTCCATGACCACCGCATCCTTCTCGATCTTCTCCAGGTTCTTCAGCATGTCTGCCTTGCGCAGATGATAGCCGCTGTCGTAGCGACAGAACTCCAGATGCTTTTTCAGACTCTTGACGCGTCGGAATGTTTTGTAGCACTTGCCGCACACGTGCTCCACCATTTCCTTGAGCTCGCTGTTGTTGCCACTGGCGCGATTCGAGCTGCTTTCACCCACTGCCTCGCCCTCGTCCTCGTCCTCGTCATCGTCGTCCTCTTCATCGACGCCCGAGACCACAAACTCTTCGCCGTTCTCCTTGGCCGCGCCCAACTCAAGGTCCTCGTCGGCGAGTATGAAGTCAATTGTGTCGTCGTCCTCGACCACCACCACGCTGGTCGTGTTCTCCGCTTTGCTGTTCTCGCTCTTGATGGCCTGCAGCACGTAGTGATCCATTTTCTTCTTCTTGCTGGGCGACGTCTTGATTTTGGCCGTTTCCACTGCCGCGGAGGTGGACGTACTGCGCTTCTCGTTCAAGATCTTGACCCCGCTACCCGCGCTGCTGGCCGTTTTGCCCGTGGAGCGCCTATCGCCGCCCTTGGAAGTGCTCTCCGATTCATCGTTGTTGAGTATTTTGATGCTTGTGCGTTTCTCCTGCTTGAGCCTGGGCGAGGCGGAGGCCTTGCTAGCACTCTTGGCGGCCACGTCGTTGAGCAGTTTCATGCGTGTGCCAGATCGCTTCTCCTTGGATGTCACGATCTGTTCCACGTCTAAGATTTTGATCACTGTGCCGCCGTCGCTGCTGGGGGCGGGGTTCGCCTCGGGGGCGTCTGTCGGTTTGGCCTCCTTGCTGGCGCTCATCGCGTGCGAAAGGGGTCTGTGGAAAAGGGAAGGATCAGTCAGGCCCAGGATCAGTGCTGTTGCGTAAGCTAGTCTACTTTTAGGCTCGTGATTTATTTAAATCGATCTGTTTGCCAGCGTCACGTCAGCAACGCCTAGAAGCAGCGCACAATAAAAATGGCGGCGATCGGGAGAGCGAACGGGAGCGAGCGAGAGCACGCTACGTGCTGGCTGCAGAAAAAACAACAGCAACAAGTTCTCTCGCTCTTGGGCCCCTGCTCGCCCCTGTTGGCAGTGAAAAATGTATTTAGGGTTGAAAATAATTCTAATATTAAATTGAAAATTGTTGCATACTTTTCAATATTGAATATTTCTGTTGCCGGCTTTAAAGGAATTTCGATAGGAACTTTGCTATTTTCGAACTTTCCTACACCAAATGCTTGCTTTAATTTGAATTTTATTATTTTCGAGTTGCACACACACACACGCACTCCTCAGTTGTAGTTTCTCTAATTAAATGTGAAACTTGCGTCAATGGAAGTCATACGTATGAAGTCGTCGTCGATCTGATCGAGTGTAACGAGATGCAACACAAATGTGAGTAAAAACTGTTGGCGAGAGCGAGAGAGATAGCGTGGGCTTGCTATTTGCCCGTGAGCCTATGTTGACCACAGTGACTGAAAACGACAGTTTTTTGCTCTTATGTCCGTGTCTCATTTTAAGAATACCTTGGGCAGCTCTTACGTATGCTTATTTAATATTATTCACTCACAGTTTACAGCACGAGCGAAGGCACGTAAGCGTACACAATGGCGCTAGCGTCTGACTATTCACAGGTCACGTAGACAACGAATCAGCTGTTTTCACATCAATGTGGCCAAGCATTATTGCGTTAGCTCGCGCTCACTGAGTTCGTTACTCGTTCGAGTTTAAAAGAGATAATTCTTAAAGATATAAGTTTTTATCTAGTTGTTTTGTATTAATTGACATATTCCTTATAATATGCAAATTGAGGCATACAATTAATTCCTTAAACCTTAAATGGGTAGCTCAATAAGCGCAAACTGTGACTTAAAAATATTTTTAAGCGTAAAGTCGATATCAAACTTATCGAAATTTATCGCTGTTTATTTGCCATTCATATTGCTATAGCAAAACAAATTCAAGTAAACTGGTGTTCATTTTGTTAAGAGGCAATTGTAAAAGTATTTGTAATGCCTGTAGACTCCATGGCTGGCCTGTTTGATTCCGCACATAGTGAAGGACCCGGGTTCGTGGGCATTCGTTTCTGCCAGGAATGCAACAACATGTTGTATCCGAAGGAGGACAAGGATAACAAAATCCTTATGTACGCGTGCCGCAATTGTGACTACAAACAAGAAGCCGACTCCAATTGCATATATGTAAACAAGATTATGCACGAAATCGACGAGCTGACGCACATAGTGCCCGACGTCATATCAGATCCCACGTTGCCGCGCACCGAAGATCACGCATGCCCCAAGTGCTCCCATCGCGAGGCGGTCTTCTTTCAGGCGCAGACACGCCGTGCGGAGGAGGAGATGAGATTGTACTATGTGTGTACGAATCAAAACTGCACCCATCGCTGGACCGAATAACAGCTGACGTCCCCCGTCACCACCGGCTTATTTCACACAATTGTGCAAATTGGCATTAGTTTTAAGTACATTTGTAGAGTTTTGTAAGTAACATTTAAGTATGTTCTGATAGCTAACGCGCATTGTACCGGCTTTAGGCGTCGCCGCAAATGCTTCTCATTCAGCTGGCATTATTCACAGTACTTGTTATTCAATGCAACACTCGATTTATTCATATAATCAATGCTCTTTTTGTTTGAGCAGCGAACAAGTGAGAGCATGCAACCAGAGCAGAACCCTCTCTCGCATGCAAATTTCTCTGATCATCGCGGTGACAAAATTCAATATCTATCAAACAATCACAAAAGAATGAAGCAATTATTAAACAAGTTTCTTGTGCGTATCGAGCTGCTGTTCTGGCTGTTATTAGCTGCCTAGCCCAGAGACGACAGTTGGTCGTTAGAACTTGCCGCGACGTGTTGTCTGAACATGTAGAATCTGAGCATCTTAATAAAAAAAATTATATAAAAAAATAACAAATTTCGAATTCGTGACAAAATGGCAAAAACAAATCAAACGCGTGATGCAGCAGCGGCGGCGACGGCGGCGGCTGCCCAGGAGCCCAAACTGAACTATATGCAAAAACTTTGGCGCTATCGCCAATATCTGGTCATCGAGCCGTTTTTCTTTTTCTACTTCATGGCATCGGTTTTCAACCAGGTGGCCATGCAGAACTTTCCACTGGAAAAGGCGTGTCGCGTCAATCTCGGCTACAGTAAAGCCACCTGCATGGTCATGTTGGATAAATCCGAGCTGGGCATCGACTGCGATAGCTTCAACTTCGAGAACACCACCAACGGCGCCTCGCCCGAGCAGAGTCTGCTGGATATCCACTCGACCGGCTTTAACTATACTGTGTGCAAGGCAGAAATAGAGGCGCAAAAGCTATCCGCCGATGTTTCGGGAAAGCGTGCGCCTATAGGTAAAACACGCGCATACCCTAGCATATTAACGCGGCTAATTAACTATGTGCCAAAGTCTACACAAGTGCAACCAGTTTTGAAGCTTCGCAGCTTAATATTTCATTTTCAGGTTTCATAAAAATAACGCTAAATAACTAACAAATTATTTTGCAATATGTATTCCCATCCAAATACATGTTGGCGCTGTTTAAAAAGTGAAATTGGGCATATTAGCTTATATAATATTGGTATTGAGCAGGTTGAAAGTTTATTAGCTATATCTCTATATATATAGGTTAATAATTGTGTATACGCTGCTCAATAAAATGACAAAGGGTATATTGCTTTCGAGTCGCTTTAGTCATCTTAAAAGTCAAGAACAGAGTATGACGCAGTCGGTTCTTACTTGTTTTATACCTACATTTTATACATCCGTATATGCCACAAAAATAAATTAGCAGATTTTGTGGTTCCCTCAGCGTTTATTTGCAATTATTTGATTTTATTCTCTTACGAATTCTCTGAATTCTTTTCGATTACATAGGTTTTATTGCCGATTAAATTAAAGCTTCGTTTTTAGACTCTAATCATAGGCAAGTTTGAGTTAAAACCGGTTCGCACACAGCTTGTTTTTTGTTTTTGTCGTTTATTTTGGATATCTTTTAACCTTTAGATTTGTCATTGCCAAGGCAACAAAGTTTTCATGTGTGATTAGAAATTTACAATGTACTCCGCAGCATCAAGAGTTAAGCAGTTAACTGTCAATAAAATGTTTATTGATAGTCATTCGCCATTGCATCAGCGTGGCAAGGGAAACAATAGTTTAATTGATGCCATTGAGCATTATGCACTTTGTTGGCCATAACATTCCATTGTCATATATTTAGAAAAATTTGAACTCAGTTTCGGACTTTGCTAAAGTCAGAAAGTTTACATGTTTACTTTACAGCTTAGTTTTAATTGATTGAGTATTATTTACTATAGAGTAATACTTATCCGACATATATATTACTCAATATGATCAGAGCCGAATTGATATAGTCAAAAACAGAGCATTTGTATAAAAAACTTTGTTGTTTTTAAAAATATAATATATAATACATAAGCAAACATTTTTCTCAACATCGGACTATTATCATATTATTATCAGTATCATATAACTTATATAATACATAGCCGCCATATTCCCACTGATTGTGCTGCTCTTTGCTGGAGGCTGGTCGGACAGGTACAACAAGCGAAAGCCTTGCATGATATTGCCCATCGTGGGCGAGGCGCTGTCATTCACCTGTGAGTAGCCCCATTTGGCAGGAGGAAGTAGCAGACCCTGATCTGAGAGTGCTTTGCAGGTCTGCTCATCTCGGCCATATTCTTCGACAGTCTGCCCATGGAGTTTGGCATGTACCTGGAGGTGATTGTGCCCTCGCTCTGTGGTGGGCTCACCTTCTGCCTAATGGCCATATACAGTTATATCACCATAGCCACGCCCGAGGAGGATCGCGTCTTTCGCTTTGGCATCTTTGCCATGTTTGTGACCGGAGTGCCCTTTCTGGGCGCCTTCAGCGGAGTACTCTTTACCACATTCGGTTATATAAGTAAGTGGCTGACCTGATTATACCCTGTACCCATTGCAAATTGCTATATATATTTTAAGCCATTGCTGTATTGATTCTGTAATTACATTTTTGACCAAAATTCATGTTTAATTGTCCCCAAAAATTCCCATATAAGCCTAGCATTGAAAATTTGGATTGTTTTATGTTCGTTAGCCAGTTTGGCGCTGAGTACATGGTTTTTTCCGGTCACTCCAGATAAGAGAACTCTTGTTTAACTTATTTCAATTCTGATTGCAGTATCTTTTGCATCGGCCGTAGTCTTTCAAATAATTGCCATACTCTACATCGTGTTCTACATCAAGGAGATTAAGCCGGCGCCCAAAGTCACGGATCCGCCCACGGATTTGCCCACGGCCCAGCTACACGGCCATGCGGCTGATAACATGGCCTATGAAACAACCAATTTGGACGAGTTGCCGGTGAACAAGAACGTCAACTTCCAATTGACGCCACACCTGGAGCCGCCCAAGGTGGAGCCACCGCCCGTGCCGGCACGTCGCTCCCTGCTCAAGGAGCTCTTTGATCCCACGCTGGTCATGGACTGCCTCCGATTTCCGCTGGTGAAGCGCAAGAACAACGGACGCTTATTGTTGATCCTGCTGATTTTTGCCTACTTCCTGACCTTGGGACCCGCCTCGGGCGAGAACGACTATTGGTACCGCTTCACACTGAAGAAGCTCAACTGGAATGGCAACGACTTCAGCATCTATTTGACCATCTCGGGTGGCGCCGCCCTGGTGGGCACCTTTATTGGCACCGCAATCCTCAGCAAAATGCTCAAGGTGTCCGACGCTGCGATTGGCATCCTTTCCGCCCTCGCGATCGTCTGCTCCCGCGTCTTGTTTGTAAGTTGCGAATGATCACTGATGGTTATACTCTCTTTACAAAGTGCAAAAAGGGTATTTTGGGTTTTGAGCAATGTTCACCTTGCTGTCATTCTTTGAAGCTGTCATCGTGAAACTTTGCATAGGTCCGCCTTTATATTGTAGGGAGTACATATGTCGGAGCCTATGGGATCGGACTACTATATATATCTCTCTAAAAATTTGTTTTTGTATGACAAACCTTTTTTTTTCAAAGATATCCCACCAAACTTGGCAGATTCTGTCTATGTCATGTGTCTAATTGTTCTCTCCTTTCATATAGGCCTTTGCCACTACCACCACTTCCTTCTATGTGGCCAGCGTGGTTGACATGTTCGTCAGCCTGCGCGTGATTGCCATCAAGACAATTGGTTCCAGTCTGGTTGCCGGAGATGAGCTGAGTGAGTTCTAGCGGGAGCAAAGCCGCTTGGAATGGTACCTCAGATTAAGCGCTCCCATTTCAGGCAAAATGTATTCCATTTTTGGCATCAGCGAACCCATTGGCCAGTTCATATTCCCACCCATCTTCAGTGAGATCTACAAAAACACCGTGGATACATTTCCGGGCGCCTTCTTTCTGTTTGGCGAAATCTTTTATGTGCCCAATGTGCTGGTCTTTGTGTAAGTTTTAAGCCCGTTCAAAATTGTATTTCATTTCGAACTAACTTGTGATTTATATATAGCCTCTGCTACTTCCTGATGCGTCGTCGCAAGTCGAAGGAGGAAAAAATGCGGTGGAATTGGCCGAAAATAACGAAGGCAATGGGCAAACGAATGCCGCCAATGGCACCGAGATTACTAGTCTTTAAACCAATTATATATACATGTATTTTTACGATTTGCTGTACATATGTACATACTCACTTTTGTTATACACTGCACAAGCCAAGTTTAGTTCTGCTTCTAAATATAAACCTATGCGTAAGCCAGTCCAGGATTCGAATGTTGAATTCTGTCAGATACGCTGCGAGATGAGCCTTGGGCAACATGCTTGCCCTTGGGCACGGGGATCAGAAGGAACGCAATTACAACAATCAAAGCGAGTGGGTGGGTTCTCATGGCGGGTAGCCGACTGGGGGATACCCAGCACACAGCTTCGAGCTACTGTAAAATCAATTCAATATACACAAGTCAAATACTTTTGATATGGCAACCTGCAAGCCAAAGTTGATGCCTCTAAAATTAATCCATAGTTATCGATTTCAGGGAAATGGAGCCAGTAATTCACTTATTAAGTCTTACTTGATTTGCCAAATTTGAAGGTTTAGCTAGCATAGTTCCCGAGACCTTGTTAGAATCTGTGGTTAAATCAATTTGGTTTTATATATACCCCATTGCCAAGCGTTACAGGGCATAAAAACAGCAGCCCGAACCCTTTTACTTTAACAACCGTGCCGCGAACTCCGGCAAAGTTCTTGCGCAGGACTCCAGACGTGGTGGCAATTTTCCAATCAGCAAATGCATTCAATTTGATCAGCCAGCCGAAGTGGTGGGCGTGGCATGTGGGTGCTAAATGCCATCTTGGCCACGCATGAAAACAATTGGCAACTAATAATCTCAGTTAATCTGCATGTTCTGCGGCTAAGACCCCCGTCCCCATCGCTCCCTGCCACCCCATCTAGAGCCACGTTTATGGCCGTGGGATTTTAACGAAATTGCAGTTGCTCCTTTGGATATAAAAGCCGTAGTGTGCGCCATTAAAGGCTCAGACGCTGCTTCGGCCTGGTTGTGTGTGGTTAGGCTAAAATAATTTTGATTCCCGGCAAGTGTGAAAAGTTTTTGAAAAGTAAACTAAACAAGTTTGTGCGACGAGGTCCTCACTATAAGTACACTCTGAGAAATCACCAGAAGAAACGTTCTTCAAATCCGGCTAAGGTAGACATTTTTAAAATTTTCCCAATCCCAAATTCTTAACAACATTCATCCCAGTCTCAGTTTGCAAATAAAGTATTTATTTAAATATTTTTTTGTTTCTATTATATTTATTTTAGTTGACAAATTTTAACTTAACTCAAGAATTTGATTTGTTAAGCAATATTAACGATCTATTATAAAATTAATATTGAACAATTTCGATAGAAAATGTTCTATAAATCTTAAGAGCAAATGTGTACAACTTCTTTTCTGCTCGTACCTTTATGGAAAACAGCGTTTTTCTCTGAGTGTAGCGTCTACATATTTTTGCATATTCATTACATCTCCGCAGATTCCCCTACTGTCATGTTGCGCCTGTTGCTGCTGCCCCTGTTTCTGTTCACCCTCTCGATGGCGTGCATGGGGCAGACATTTCAGTATTCTCGTGGCTGGACCAATGGCAAACGGGCACCGCCTGCCGCGCTTCTGACCAATGGTCATAATCTGGGCCTATTGGATCTGTACGATGTGCAAGATAAGCCTGTCGATCTTAAGCTGGAACGGTAAATCATTTCTACATCCTTTTGAGTTGTAAGCAAAATGTGCTCTTCTTCTTGGCCAGCTGCCTGGTGCAACTGCAGCAATTTGTGGGCAACGCAGTGCTCCATCGCTCCTTTGCCAACGGATTAGCCTACAACGCCAACAGACCCGAGTCGGAGCAGGAAGTACGCAGCCTCAACATTCATCCCAGACCCAGTGCCAATAACAACAACAACGAGAGCGGTTTGTACCCAAACTCCAATCATCATCAATCAAATGAGCTCTTCGAGACGCTGGGAGCCTCTGCGCCGGGCACCGATGCGGATTATGGCAAACATTAGGAGCGTTCAGCGGCGGCATATGTGGTTACAAAAATGATTTAATTAACAATTACTGTTATTAGCAACAAATGCTACAAAAACATATAAAAAAATATAAGAGTTGATATTGCCAATTGAAGTTGCGTTTGGTTAAGTTTTATGCTAACAGGAAATTGCCCAGCAAAGGGTTCTTAAATTGAAACCCCAACTGCAGCCACCTTTAAACGAAGTCTTTCTACACGTGTTGCTTCTACGCTTGGTTTGTGGAACACATTGGCAATTTTTTAATCAGCAAATGCATTCATCTTCATAGTGCGCGCATATGGGGCGTGGCCTGATAGCATTGCGGCCGCTTTAAAACTGAGCTAACTACTAAGCCCTGTTAAGCTGGGCTGGCTATGAAATAATACTTGTGTTATTAAATCCTTTCAACATAAATAAATTTTTTTTTTGAATTATAAAAGTCGTTAAAAGAAGCATTAAGTGCTGGGCATAGTTTTGGCCTGGCTTATACCAATTATTCATAAAACTATATTATAAACTAAATCAGCTTTCGAATGCGCGCCTTCACTGCTTGGTTGTTATCTTGGCTAAGTCGGTTGGTGCTTGTGCTTTTAGTTATGTGGCGCCATCTACTGTTTGAGTGTAAAACGAAACGGTTATTCAATTGAACCGCTAAATATAAATACAAAGAGCTAATTTATAGTAGTAAGTAAAGTAGATGTTTGTCGCTTAGTTCAATTGAACGTCATTCAGATGAGCAACTTAATTTGCTCTGATATTTTTAAACGAAATTGTATCAACTGCACTTTTAAAAAATAATTTTAGAGATGTATATGTATATTTATGATTTGAAAAATCAAAACAAAATTATTTATTTTATAATTTTCATTTAAAAACGAAGTTCACGACATAATTCTAAATTCCTAGTCCCTCCAAGAAATCACATACTACTGAGCAGAATTAGGTACACATTGGAATGATTACATAGTGCTATGAAGCCCAAAACCATTATCAGTTTATACAGCCGTTTGTTACGAATCCAAATAAACAATAATGCTTAAGGCTAACGTCGAATCCGAGGTAATATCATCAATCAAAAAACCACTTTGGCACAGATGGGGGCCATATTGTTTGGGGGTGGAGTCAACCGATTATGATAAGCATTAAATCGAAACGGGTTGAAAAATCGATTATATTATATTTAAGTGGGAGAAGCTCTAAACGTACTAAGCTATTAATAGACATTTGTACTCTCAAAGTATGCAAGGAGGTCTTACTAGAACCTTAAGCTGTGTTTTTATCACAGTGTATGCACAAAAGGCCGTTATGAAGACGTGCAAATACACTTATTTATTATTAATAAAGAAAAAGCCAAAATCAAATTATTTGAGATTGGGCTCCTTTATGGCAGGAAGATATAATGGCGCATTTATGACAAATGTTGTGTGCACTTAGATGGGAAAACGTTGTAGGCACGTTTGGCGCCGCCTGCCGTTGATGGAAAACAGCAACCATTTAATTTGGCCGGGGATGAAGAGGAGAAACTGACGAGCGTCTCTCACCATCTTAGAGTTAATTACTTTAAGTGGTTTGGGCGCTGGTCGGTCGCGTCTGCGAGGCCACACTGTGCCCGGACCCGGGCACCTGTTCGAGTGCAAACGGGCCGCGGCCGTGCGCGTTTGTCAGATATCAAATCAAACGGGCTGCCATAAAGCTGAGCCAGCTCATCATTCACGCAATCCCTTCATAAAAAAGATATATGACACGGTCACAGGCTCGGAAAAAAAATGGAAAGAGAGGGGGAGAGAGAGAGAGCATAGAAAACGCAGTTTTCAAATTGAATTCCTAACAAGCTAATCGATCCTCGGGGAGAGTCTATGCAAGCGCGCAGGACACGGACACGGACACGGACTCTGCGCACACACTTCGCACGCACGGCCCTGGTTGCTTGGGGAATATGAATTTATATCTTTTAATCTGCGACTGGCAGAAACGCCGGCAAAGAGCAGAATTGACTGTTAATACCCTGTGGCTGGGTAACCTGGGGTATATGGCAGTTGTGGAAATGTAACAGCCGCAAGAGGCACATCCGAATCTACATAGTATAGTCGAATATAAGAGCTTGAGATACGAACTTGGGTTAGTTTTTTTGTAGTAACCAGACAAAACCTCAACATCAGATTTGATGATCAGCTTTATTTTTATTTTATTTTCTAATGTCTAAGACTTATCTGACATTAAGTACGAATTATGCTTAAGGGATATCTGCCTGTCGTGCACTGCACTGCTGCCGCTGCTGGATATAACGATGGCGATGGCTTTGGCAAAAATAAAAGTGAAATTAAGGACGCAGGACATATTTCAACAATGCAGCGCTGGCTGCGCTGTTTATTGTCAATGTCAAGTGGGCCTTCGGGGGTGTCAAGTGGCGTGAACCGGCCTGCAGCACTCGTCGGGGGTTGGGGTGGGTTGGAGTGGGGTGGGCATGAGTTGTAATTGCATTAAAATGCAATTGGAATTGCCGTTCGTTCAGCTCGGCGCTTTCCCAGGCTCTCGCCCTGTCGTCTCTGTTGTCGTCATCGGCATCATTTGTTGAGTGCCATTCTGTGTACAGAGCGTAGATGGCCTCCTACTACGTACGCTCCTCCTAGGTGCCAGGAGGCTACATAAATTGTATTGAAAGCTGCTTTTATCGCCCTTTCAAGCGGGTCACCATCGAACTCAAGTGACCAGCAATTCGAGGACATATCCTGTTGCCGCTGACAGGGAAATAAAATTGGTTATAGCACCTGGACATGATTGGGCAAAATTGATCTGCAATTGAGAGCCATTATTGATCAGTGTTGTGTACTTAAGTTCACAATATTACCGTTAAAGAATATGCTTAACTTTTGATATAATCTCCACCTAGCTATAAGTTAATGTCCTTCTCCATAATCTCTTGTGCAAAGTATTTATAAGTGATGAAATATTTATCTGTTTGTATTAAACAATTATATCCTTTAAAGTTACGAACAAGTGAACGAAAATCCTGCAGCGATTTGCTTTGCCCGATAAGCTTTTTTGCATTCCGGTTATCGCAACTTTCCCAGGGTATTTATGTCCAAGTCTATTTGTAGCAGCTGCTATTGTTTAGCCAGGGGTCAACTGCTATCAAAATCAAGTGCTGAGGGAATCTCAACACTTGCTGCGACAGGGCAACAAGAACAACAAACAGTACTCCCCCTCTAAGAGAGACAAAGCGGATAACAATTATATTAAACAGCAAGCAAAACAGCATTGACACTGGATTTGTAACAGGATACGCGTGTAACCACGAAATGGCAAGTCCTTCAGCAGCAACAACAACAGCAACGATAATGCGTAAAACACCCTTTCAATTAAATATTTGAAAACAACATTCGGCAATTACACAATTGACACCAGCTGAGGGGTGGCAGAACAGCCCGCACCCTCCACCCTCCACCCACCAACCTCGAGCCTTCCACAATCCCCCGGCCATTATTTCGGCGCAACTTCATCAATTTGAAATGCTGGCAAACGCATGACTCGAAGGCACGCGCGTCAATTCTCGCCGCGATCCGGTCTCGGGCACCGCAGGGATTTGAATAGAGAGAGACAGAGGGAGAGGGAGACGGAGACGGAGACGGAGATGGACGGGGCGGTGGGTTGGGTCAGACGGAAGCAAAGTCGGTGGCAGGTTCATAAACAACATCAACAAGGACAAGTTGCGCTCGTTAAACATTAGTCAACATGAACATGACATGGCCAATGCCCCATGCCGAGCGCTCCCTGGCATTACTCTCTGCCGCTTCTGCGCTCCTGCGCTCCTGCGCTACGGCCGTATTAGGGCCCGTTTTCACGTTCGTTTTTGAAATGTCGTAAGTCGTTGGCTGTTTGTTCTTTTTTATTGTTTGGCCCATTCGTTTGTCGTTTATTTTTACAGCCAGGCATTTATTTGGCCAGCAAACGGGACACAAAATCTGTGGGACTTGCGTATTTTAATATGCATTTGGGAAAAGTTTGGCAGCCAACCAACGGTATTCTGTGTGTGGGCTGGGACGGATATCTAAATGAGTTTCTTTTCATTTCAATTTTCGTGTTGCGCCGTGGCCCCCCCGATTTGGAAAATGCGTGAACATTTTGCGGGCGTAGCTGCCCATTTTGGCCTCGATGTGATTGAGGCAATTGCCGGCGCGCTGCATTATTTATGGGCCAGCTACGAATTTTGACTTGCCTCGCACAAGCTCAAGAAAAATTACGCAAAAATCAAAATTTGCCCAGAAGGCCACTTACACGGTCCGGACATCACAGTTCAGACAAGGGGCCAAATAGAAAGAAAAAAGAAAAAAACAAAACAGGAAAAAGGTCGATTTTGGCGTAGCAAATAAAAATGCAAATGCTGCGCGTCCAAGAAATGGACAATTGGGAATGAGCACAATCAAAACGAAAAGAAGAGGACAAGACAAGCGGGCAGAGTGACCGACTAGGAAATGCCCTGTTCGCGGCCTTGAGCTGACGTCACATACTGTCGAACATTCGTACGCTCAGAGTAAAGAATTTTGAACTTGAATCAAATACACGCGTTGTTAAAATGCGGCTAAAATGGGAATTTTTTATCTTGAAAGCAAATTGTTTCAAATCTAAATTAAGACTCAACTACTCAAATTTGGACTTTCTTTAAGTTTTACTTCCTTCAAGCTTATTTCAAGTACGAAACTTATTCTAATAAGTATTTTAAACTCTATGCAAAGTTATATTTTTATCAATTATGAAATTCAAATTTAATGAATATTGAGGAACAAAAAGTTTTCCAAATAAAACGATAGGAAATAGATATAGTACACAGTTTTCTCTGGTCTTCTTCTATTCGGAGTTTTTAAGAATCTATTTACTGGGCTCGAAGATGCCTCCTTCTATCTGTTACATACCTTTACACAGGTGCAATAAGCCCTAAGGGTAATAAGGGTACCAAAAGATTGGCAAGAACAAATGAAGTGAAAGTCTCGCTTTTCTAAGTGGAAATCTTGCTCAATTTGGCAGCTTGATTTGAATATTTCAACAGGCAGCGCTTAAATAGACTTCAGAGACTTGTCCCAAAATCTTTTGTTGCGTTCAAAGTAGTTTGATTACTTAGCAGTCTGTAGAGCCTCCTTCTTCCCTCCTGCTTCCTCTTTTTTAATTGGAGCATTGATTTTCATTAAACAATTTCAAAAGAGCCGCGAGGCAGTTTTCGCGCCATAACTCTAATGGAATTCAGCATAAATTTTCCGAGCTTTTCAATATTTGATGAGCCTGTTTACTTTTTTGTTGGACCAAGCGAGGCAATAAAATTGAAATGTTATTTTCCTTTCCTCTTCTTGGATAGCTCCATGCTCGTCAAAGTCAGCGACCTTGTTGTTGGTTTTGTTGTTGCTCTTTTATTGGCTGGTTATAAATTTGTGTGCTTGGCCATAAATACCAGGAAATCGGAGTACGCGTAATGCTACGTGTATACGACCCAGGGTCCAAATGCTGCTAGCTGTTGACATTTGTGGCCAAGGTAAGGGGGCTGAAGTGGTGAGTATAAAAAGCAACCCCCGCTAGACGGCTGACCACTCAATTCACATTGAGTTATATGTCTGCCGCCTGTCCGTTGCTTGGAGTGGGGTCTGTACCTGGCACTTTACACTTTGCACTTTCCACTCGCCGCTTTCCACCTTTTTTTTAATGTTGCTGATGTGATTTTGCACTCAATTGAAAACAACTTGATTAAATTTTCATGTCGAATTGCATGAAAAGTGTGAAAGTACCGAAAATTCTGATGTACTGAGTACTGAGGTACTCCAATGCATTTTTCTTATACCCTGTACCTTTAAATGGGGTTGTAATGCTCTTTATCAAACGTATGAAATACACAGAAGGAGGCATATCTAATCCAAGAAGAATATTTATATATATGTATATATTTCAATATATATTTAACTCTCGAAAATTTCCATTCTGCCAAGAGTTGAAATTGGAATTTCACATCGTTATCAAAACTTAACTGATTTTTATGAGGAATAATTTATATTCATAGTTGGGGAGACAAATATGGAAACACTATTTTAGTTAAAAATTCTTTTACGCTTAAAGCTTAATAATCGTAAATTAAGGGGGAAAATTGTTGATGAATATTTCTGTTTTTGGTTCGGTGGGGACTATCATTTATATAAATTCAGATAAGATAACCAAATCGGTTTCTAAAGAAATAAAATTAAAAGTTCAGCTATTTAAACTCAGCTGTAAATTGCTGATTAAAAACGTATGTCAATAGAATAACAAGTACTGCTCTTCTATTCTATCGCACTTATATGGGCCTGGGTGTAAGGAGTCCTTTTCTCTTATTGCTTATTTTATTCTAACAGTTCTCATATTAAATCTTTATTAAATACAATGAAATGTAGTTTGTTTGTTTCTTGAATTTAATTGCGATGTTTTCGCGTGTTGCATTTAGTGTCAAAACTCCTTGTCCGCTGAGCACTTTAACAAGTTTCTTTAGCATTTGAGGCTAGTTTTAGATAATTTATATTCTAATGTATATTTTGTTGTTCGTTCTGTTAACTGGCAGACTGCACATGTGTTTGGGAAACTTTTTCTAAATCATTTAGCCGATCAATTTATGGCCCAACGACAACACCCGACAAACAACATGTCATCATCAGCTATTAGCATATTCTTTGCCCACAACAAACGCAAATGTTATACAGAAACAAGTGAAAAAGTTGCAGTCAGGTGTAACCGACAGCGTAATACTTGTTCACAGTGTAACAATAAATCAATCTAGAGGACAATCTAAGGCCGGAATGTCACCAAACATGAAAATCTGTTAGGTTTTGACAAAGTTGTGGGTGTATGAAGTATGGGTTATTGATAAAATGCCATCGAACATGAAAATCGGTTTAGTTTTGACAAAGTTGTGGCACTTAGAAATATGGGAGCTATGGATCCAAAAGCTTTACATATCAAAATTTTTCTCAATTTTGGCATGATTTTTGACAAAAAGTTTGACCCCCTCAGAAACACTTTTAATGTTATTATTTATACTGATGGTGACAAACAGAATTGATTAAAATTAAAAATTTGCAATTCTAAATTTAAAAAAAAAATTTGTTTCTAATAATGATAGATGATGTACTCCCCATGCTTTTTGTACTAAAAAATTCAAAAAAATTTATTTTCACAAGTGCATAAATTTTAGATGCAGAATCAATCTAAAGCACAAACTATCCATGGTTGCCTGGAATGCCATCAAACATTAAAATCGGTATGATTTTGAATATTTTATGGGGCAAATTGACAAATTGATTACTAACGGCGAAAAAATTGCGTTCACGCGATCAGTCGGACGGACAGCAAGACGGACATTGCACAAAACCAATATACTCTTCTAGCTTAGTGAACGAGTATAAAAACACAACACAAAAAACAAAGTAAATAAAAACAAAAACAAAAAATACACGATAAAGTGTGAGCACATGAAACTAATGACAAGCCAAATGATTAATTTGGAGAACGGCGCTGTGTGGTCATTAGAAGTGCTGTTAGTTGTCGCCGTCGCACCGGATCCCAACTTCTGGTGGTAGATCCATTCGGTTTGCACACAGACCGGTGAACAGTGTCCCGTTCGGGCATAATGTCTGCCCTTGGTATCGGGGTATCGGGGTGTTGCACCTTCCACTCCATTTACTCCATTTTTAAACTCATTTGGACTCGCGTTTTTGTACTAATTTTAATAGACCTACCATCATACAGTCTGTTTGCATATGTATGTACACAGACAACTAATGACAGGCCCCAGTTCGTTTGCCAACGATAATAGTGTATTTGAAAAGTAACAGGGGGATATTCGTGGGTATACATATATAGTTGAGGATGATCTAGACTATGAGTATGAGACTACAAATGCTAAATGCCTTGCAGGCTTATAACTGCCCTTGCCATCAATTATGATGTATAACAAATGCAGAATTAAGGTACTTGTAGAAATCTAGGATGAAGTAACTGGAAGAGCTGTCCGAGATCAGTCCTGCTCTATTGATGCCATTACACAACTAACATAGACCGCAATACGAACTTAATTGTGAAGTATTGATCCCTTTGAGGAGCTTACATATACAATTGGACGAATGGGCAGAGATCAATCAAGATATATTGATACGATATGAGATCAGTTCTGGTTCAAATCAGTCACGATGTATTGATAACGTTAAGAAACTAATATATGAAATGGAAGTGCTTTCATAAAAGTTAAGGGTAGTTGTTAGTCACACAGGTCCAAATGCATTCTAATATGTTGTTTTTTGAGGTACGTTGTTAAAAATGGTTTCCTTTATGACATTTTTTATGACCGCCATGTGGCAGGTTGACAGGCCAACCAGCGACGACGATAATTAGAGGCTAGACGTGCCACCGTTAGCCAAATAACAACAACAGCAACAACTGTAACTACAGCAACTATAACGACTCATATTTAATTTAAACGTCTCCATGATGGCCGCTAATTATTTGCTGTCACTGTGCGCCGTCTAGTGTGACTGCGATTGCGACTGCGACTGCCAGAGCTATTGTGAGTGGCTGTCAAACTTTGTTGAGTATTGTCAGCAATTCCCTAAGCTTTTCTTCTTTTCCATTCTGCAGTCCCCCCATTTTTCTGTATTGTTATGAATGTTAATATGGAAATTGCAGCTAAAAACTGTTGGCTGCAAAAAGGCTGAAAAAGTAATTTGAAAATGGCTCTGCTTTGTGCCAACTGGCAGGTTGAATGCCACGCTCCAGTTGCTTGGCCAGGCTAAAATCCCTTTCAATCTAGCCATAATCCAAATTGACATGGCAGCCGGACCAAGAGGCTTCACTCGTAATCCTGCTGTGTGCCTCCGTCTCCGTCTCCGCCTCCGCCCCTGGTCATGACTGTCTTGTTGACCAACCGCATGGCTGTTCATTTGTATTTTTCATATCCACTCTGGCAACTGACACACACACACACACACACCTTGCCGCACACCACCCCTCTGGTCACATCCAATTTGGCTTTCTTTTTGCGGATTTTCGGCAGAAACTCAAACAGACCTGTGGCGCCTGTCATTCCACTAAGTGGACACAAATAGATTGTTGCTTCAGCTTTGCTCCGGCCCCAAGTCCAGGCGTGCCTGTCCGCAACTTTGCTCAATAATCAATCAAACCTGGTAGCGAATACAGGCCAAATGCTGCAAACTTGGCAGCCAATTAGAGACAACCCCATCGGCAATCGGCACATGCAATGGTCGGGATCATCCTCATTACAATCCCATTCTGTTCTGCCGCTGGCCACAAAGAAATAAAACAGAAATTGTCCAATTAAACGCAATTTATGCGAATTTCCGAGTAGTCCGAGTCCAGTCCGAAATTAAAAAGGTGTCTCTGTTGAAGTTTCAATAAAAGAGCATTTGAACGGCGGACGGACGGAAGGACGTACATACGGACGGTTGCCTGCAACTTTGTGGACGCCGTCTTTCAACTGGTTTCCGAAAATGGTTTACTTCCGCACCGGCGACCACCGGCCAACTTGTAGGAGTTCAAGACGGAGCCGCCGGCCGACGCTAATGTGACAGCGGCCAACACTTTAAGGGCCAGTCCCTAAATATAGGGACTACCTGCTGTCGGCCACCTCGGGCCAGGCGGCGTCTGTTTGTTTTGCCTGTCAGCGCAAAAAACACGTAATATATTTATAATGAAAGGCCGCTGGATATACAACTTATATACAAGTTCCTCCACTGCTAATTGTTGTTGGTTTTTGGTAGAATCCAGCATATGGCTGATAGAATATATCCGGCGTTTGGCCCGCCAATATCTGTCCATAAATCATATTTACAAGGCCCCTCCCAAGTATTACGAATTAAATAGCCCGAATTTTTGTTTGTTTTCTTTGATTTCGTAATGTATTTATTTTCATTTCTTTTGCTTTATGTTAGTCATATTTGTAATAATTATTAATTTATTTTATAATACTAGGTAATGCCAGTTGACTTACGACTAACGTACAATACAAGCCATATATTTAAGATTTTGTATATTATATACTAGTACTATATGCTTTGAAGTTGTCATTTTGAGCTGCATGTTTTTGCCTTGAAGTGTTGAACAGTAACTAAAAAATAAGGGAAACACTGCGCTACAAACTAAAGGCAACTACTTAAGCCTAAATCGAGTACTTAGGTCTCTAGGTGAATAATATATAATGTATATATATATATATATAGTACGCGAAGTAAAGCTAAATATTTACAACTTGCAATAACATGTTGATTGATTTACAGAGAGCACTTTGCACGCGTTCGTCTAGGCGCGCTCTCACTGTACGGTGTACACAAGTTATTTTCAACTCTATTTACAAAGCAAACTTTATCACAAATAAACCTTATACACATACATTTATGATCTACTATTTGCCCAGTAGACGATTAGCAGCCCGCTGCATGCGACGCCTCCGCCCACGGCTGCAGTCCGTGCAGCGCGGCCAGCGGAGCTCCATTCACGCCGGACTGCGAGCTGAGCGGCGCCGCCGGCGGCGCGAAGCCCTTGCTAATGGCCTCCGCCTGTAGGGAGAGCATCAGCCGATTGGCCGCCTGTCGCTCGGCCTCGCGCTCTTCTGCCGTCTGACGTCTGCAAAGAGAGCGATAGAGAAAGAAAGAGGTAAGTTAAAAAGACGAACGGACATTGCATTTTTTTAAAACAGTTAATTACCCGCTGCAAGGCTATTCGATGAGGTTTATCAATTTATTCGCATCGGCTAATGTGCATATTCATTATCGAAAAGCAATTTGCCTGAAGTGATAGCAGACAGCTGATATGGTGTGTGGGGGAGGCGGACGGAGGTGGGTGGTGGCTCATCAAGTCATTATGTGGGCGGCTTATTAAGACCATTTAAAACTAATCAAATCAAATATGCTGATTGCCCAACAATGCTCGTGCGCAATTATGGTCGCAATGGATTGGCTTTGTTTCGCTGTTGTTTATTGAAAATTAATTTCGAGTCGTCGCCCGGCGTAAAATTACATTTTAAATGTTGCGCTTAAATGGGATTTAAACGTGCAACAACAACGAGAACGTTTGGCAATTTGTGTGCGGCCCCGACTACGAAATAAATTATTCAACTGCAATTGCAACTGCCTTTTGCTCTCTGCTGCTGCAGTTATTATATCCTCCACGCCCAGTTCCATTCCAACTCCCATTCTAGTTCCACTTTCAGTTCCTGTCTCTGTGTTTCGTTTCCCTCGCCCTCTTATTTCGCGTTTGCGCAGCATTTATGCTCTAATTGTGGCCACCCCCACACACACACACACACCCACACACACACACTTCATCTGCTGTCTGAGGGTGGGTTTTTGCCATCGCGCGCCATATTGAATATTTCATGATCTAATAAAGTTCTTATGGTTGCCAGCTAAATACGACGACGTCTACTACAAAGTTTCGTCCCGTAATTACTATCCTAAATACTTTGCTCGTTAGTGTGCGAGTGTGTGCATGTGTGTGCGACCCACACATGTCATGACTGTATTACAGTTTAATATGCTATCATTACGGCTTTCATCAGCAATGTCATCATTCAAACTATAAGCTCATAACTTTAATGCGAACTTATTAAAAATTCATTTGTATCATTGTCAAACTGTGGACCCCTTGGGTTTAAGTCAGAGATAGAAATACTGGAGACATGGGCTACATTACAGATTTTATATAAATAGACCTGACTATAAGCTATCTATATACATTTTTAAATTTAATTATCGAATTTTTATTAATTTTGATAATTGTATTATGGGCAATAAATAAGTAGGGCCGTATTAATTCAGGGGCGGCCTTTAATATTCTATGAGCAAAGTGGTTATTTCATTTGAATTTTGATAGTTATTAATAAACCAAGTTGGTTTAAGCCTCTGAAAATATATTCAAATACTGTATATTTCAGATTCGTAATTAAATAATTATTTTTATTGATTAGCAAGCTATTATGTAACTGTATAAATCCAAAAGGCCCCACTGTACATCGCACACTAATTGAATTATTGGCCATAGGAGACAACGGCAACAATTGCAACTACAACAACTCAATTGTCTGGCAATGGTTCAAGTAAATTATTTTATGGGAAATATTTCACTTTTACTTTCGGGCGTTTTTGGATGCTTTATCTCCGAGCATTTTTATTTTTTTTTACAGCTACCGCATGAAAAATTCAACGAAAATTGATTAAAAACTCCAAAAACAAATGTGTGTGTGTGTGGGTTCCATTTAAGCTGGGAGCGGAACAGAGAAAGAGGCAAAGATAGAAACAGAGACAGAGACAAGAGGCACGACTGTAATTTATCTTCAGTCACGAGAGCTTTGGAAGTGGAAATGAAAATGCAAGAAACGCTTTAGAAATGTTAACTGTTTGTCTTTTGGCGCCAGGGCGATGAAAATGTTGTTGCTGCTGTTGTTGTTGCTATCCACGATAAATAATGGCCAGACATTAGGCTAAAATGTTTATTAAAGCTCAACGCATAAATCGGTTGACTGCGCAACGGGGCTGTAGCCGTAGGTGTTGGAGGGGAGTGGTTGGGGGAGGGGGCCTTAGATTAATGTTGCCGCAAATTTAATGGCAAGTCAATTGTCGCACTGTTAGCAGCTGCTAAAATGCCTTTCTGGGCCGGTAATTAAAATCATTTTACACACAAACACACAAAACAGCCCGCAAACGATGTCAACAAATTACGACAAAATAGCCATGGCCAAAGTTTTGGGTCTTTTGCGCTGGCCTTGTAGCCGACTGCCCGATACTCTGTTTACAGTGCAATAACAGCCGAGAAAGACATCGATTTTACCGAAAAAATAATGTAACATTTTATTTCATACGCCCTTTGCACTCTGTGAACAGAGTATAAAAGGGGCCCTTAGGTAATTATCTTTCAAGACATAACAATTTAGTCAGACCATTAATTGGGTGGCCGACTGGCCAACTTCAAGTTTTGGTTAGTCCTGCGGGACTTGCGCCTAAGACAAAGATTTCGTCCTGGCTCGGGGGTGGCAGGACACGTGCCGGTCGAAAGAGCTTCAAAGTTAATTTACAAATGGCCAGCACAGCTGTAATTAATTTCAGTTGATTTTCCTCTTTTTGGCCAAGAAACTTTGCTCTCTGCCAAATTGATTTTTGCCTTGCGGTTTAAGTTTTCCAACAACTTATTTTGCCCACTTACAGACACACGCACACATTCAGTGTTCATTTGTCATTTGTGTTGCGTGTGTGTAAATTTTTAATTAGACAGCTTTCAGCAAAAACTTCAGCAAAACTTTTCCATATGCCCGGGCAATTAATTTCGTGTGAGTTTTCGTACTCGTATTTAAGATTTGCCCAACGCGAAGAATCTGAAGTGGGGCACAGCTTTTGATGCATGGCCGTGTAATTAAAAAGGGTTTAACGGTAACTTGATTTATGTGCCGGTTGCTAATTAAATTATGTATACACTCGGTGCAACAAGGAGCAGGAATTTCCCTTCTAGAGTGTGCTTGATTAGGAAATACCCTGTACCTTGTTTTCATTGGGTCAAAATAAGAATAGATTCTTGATTTTACAAAATTTTGAAGGAAGATATTCCAAACATCAAATCAATTTTGTATGCTTATTGCTAAGAAGCAATTATATTCCATATTTTGTAACTCTACTTGTGATAGCCCAACAGCAATTGGCCATTTACGGGGTACAAAGAAGTACGTGCGAAAGGACTTGCCCAGCCAGACAACTGTTAGACAATGCCATTTGTTTGGCCCCTTGCCAGAATTTGCGCAATGACATGCCATTTTTTTCCTTCACTCTGAGCTGTGTTCCCTGTAGGTCCTCCTTCCTCTATTTCCCTTTATCTATTTGCTGTCAGTCTGCCTTCTGCTTTCTGCTTTCATTCGCTATATTTTACCTTTACAGAGAGTATTATAATTTTGTCAGCAAATGTGCAACGCTCTGAACAGTAAATATTTATATTTTTGATCTGCATAAGAATCAGAGACCTTGTCTTGTCTTTTTGTTGCAGGCAGTAAATATATCTACCGGATCGGAACAATGAATAGTTTTACTAAAGTGGTTTAACTATATTAACATCGGATCACTATATCAAACAGTTCCAATAGGAACAATAGGTTGGAATTTGTGTTTTTGTATAAAAACAAATATTTTTGTCTGAAAACAATTTTTTTGTCTGGCTAAGTAGAAACATATATCGCTAAATTTGCTTAATGTCTGCAAGAGTATTTTCTCTTCGGCAACTTCAAGTCAACTTTACTCCCATGTATTTTCTTTCCTCTTCTTTTTTCCATTAATTTTTTTTTGCTAAACACAGTGTCAAATTGACAGGCAACAAGCTTCATTCAATTGCTCAGTGTTCAAGTCTTCAGCCGCCTGACGAGCATTTTGTTGTTGTTGTTAATTATTAATTATTTTTGTTGTTGTAAATTTTGTTGTTAGCAATCAAAGTATTTTAAAGCCTTCAGATAGAAAATATTACAGGCCGTTGTTGTCGTTGCTATGACGGCCTGCAAAACGGGTTACAATTTATTAAAAACAAGTAAAAACACATTTAGTAATCTTTGGGCCAAGCAATTGGCAACTGAACATAACTCATACGCCATATTGAACGCTGCTAATTATTTAAATTACTTGGCGCGCAGTTTGCAGCATTGCATTAAGGCAATTATGTGAGCAGACACACACATGCACACATACACTCAGAAAAAATACAGGAATATTGTACTCATGTGCAAAATCTTAAGTTGAAAACAACAGTTAAATACTTTATTTATAATTTATGTTTGTTATATTTAAAGAATAAAACGTTCGTTAAATAAATTCCAGAAAGGCCTTTTTCTCTTAGTGTATTCTTTGCGCTGTAAATATATATGTATATAATTTAAATGTATAATCATGGGGCTTGTATAATGCCGTTGCCATTTCACTTAGCCACAAACGAGCCGTGGCCATTGCCGTTAACAAAATTGCGTTTTACATCATTAATTTTTACGAGCTAAACTAGGCCCAAAATGGCTGATAAGCTTTAAGAGCCAAAAGCAGAGAGCGAGAGGACTTGGACGTGATGGGACGGGGTCTGGCACTGTCGGCCTGGGACAGAGCCTGCTAAGCGGCAATTAGCGCGTCTCAAATGCGCCCACAGTCGACACTTTGGTTGTTTTTGTTGTTGTTTGCGACGGTGTCGCTTGAGAAAAAAGTTGTCAGTTTTGAAAAGTTTTCTTCATCGTTATTATGATGGTAATTGCATATGGTATTCATATATGAAGGGAACATTTTGTTATAATTCTAATGCTAATAATAAAATAGAAAACAATTTGAGACACGCAACTGCCCTCAACGCATCAATGCCCCATTAAATTAGAGCCAAACAAGCGCGTGACTTGTTTATAGTACAGTATACACATATCTACATATTAAACATATGTACACATATGAATTTAACTGGGCAAACTCATGCAGCTTGATAAGGCAACGAGTTAAAACCTCTCGTTAATTGCCATTTGCATGGCAAATGCTCAATGTTAGGGTAGTAGGAAGTGCTGTCATTGCGGGCGCCATAAATCAAAATGATAAACAACAGATGTTAGCTAACAAGCTAAGTAAATGTTTCATGTTGAAGAAACACATGTAGAAACATGTATTTATATCAGTACACCCAGAGAAAAGCTCCATTTTACGTATATACAATTTGAAGAACATTTTGTTCTTCAACAACCTTTAATAATATATAAATCAATTTGATTATATAATCGGTTGTTAATCTTGCATGAGAAAAAATAAGTTTTGGATTTTAATAGCGACAATTGTTTTTCTCAGATAGCCTGAAACCCAATATACTCTACTCAACTTTTGTAACAGAATATACAAAATAATTTTTGAAATTCCAATCAAGTGTACACTTCGTATTTAAAATGTGTGATTGGGCAGACATTTTATTTATAGAATATATATGATATCAGATTTAACTTTTTTGGTGTTTATAGAAAGTTAACTAATGTAAATATTCATTATATTTAAATAAAGTATTTTTATTTTAAAGTATGATGCTAGACCTACAATTAGTGTTAGTAGTAGTAGTATTAGTATATTGGTATATTAAATTGATATTTTTATTTGATTGTGGTTGTCACAATCCTCTCTAATAGATAGCTCCCATATTTCAGACTGGCATAACTTTGTCAAAACTGAACCGATTAGATTTACTTTTAGCTCGATTAATAGAGTTCCTCTTCGAATAATTCCATATTTTCATGGCCGCCATTTTGAGGTTATGATTAAAGTGTGGTTAGTGAAACCCTCTGCTCATTATTAGCTAACGCTAGGAGAGAGCTCTGCACTCCACTCTCTACACACTAGAAACAAAGTGAATCCACCCCCACAGATTGCCAACCCCTAGACCAAACGCGATGGAAGTGAGGAGGGGTAGGGGTGTTGGGGGAAGAGGCGTTGCTGCTTGCGCTTTTTCATTTAATGCGCTCATGCATAATGGATAAACCTTTTACCCCCAGTAGGAACGCTTTATTTTTATTTGTATTTTGCCTTTTTCCTTTTTTTGTTTTTTGTGGACAAAAGCCTTTGTGCATTTTGTAGTTTAAAGAGGCGGGCAAAAGGGGGTTAGAAATGGGAAAGGGACAGGTGCTACCTGTCAACACTTTTGAGATGCGTATTGATTTTTCTTTGCTCTTTCCGTCGACTGTGAACTTACCTCCATTTGGTACGTCGGTTCTGGAACCACGTCTTCACCTGTGCATCCGTCATCTTGAGACCTCGCGCCAGTGCCGCACGCTCCGCAGATGCCAGATACTTTTGCTTGTGGAAACGCTTCTCCAGCTCCGCCACCTGGATCCGTGTGAACGAGGTGCGCGGCTTTTTTCGCTTGGGCGGCGTGCGATTCTGGTAGGGATGGCCAATGCGACGGGCAATTGGAAAGGCAGCTGTTGGGGAAAAGAAAAAGAGGTAGAGAATATAGGTTCACTCAAAGAAAAATTAATAAGTGTTTATTTATTACAACAGTACAACAGTAGCTCAAATCCAGTCTCTTTCAATTTAAGAACATTATTCTTTTAGAGTCCCGAATTTTTCCTAGTGTAGTTTTAGCCAACTTTCACTCGGAGCTCGTCTGTGTGTCTTGGCCAAGCAATTAGCAAACAATAAATTCCTGGCCAGATAACAAGCAATTTCCGATATTCGCTTCCGGCTCCGGCACTGGCAGCGGCACTGGCAGCGGCACCTGTACGGCTACTTAGCAACCTTAGGGACCCGCCTCTACCTGCCGTTCGCGGCCCGCTGTGAAATCAATTTGGCTGGCCAGCCCTTAAGAGTCAGTGACTCGGGCCGCTAAGCGGCTGCCTAATTGCCGCAGTCTGAGGGCGATCTCTAACCTCTATCATAGAGCCAGGCGCAGCGTCTTGTAGACAACGCACGCGACATCAATTTCATTCAAAGCCGCCTTTGCCGGCACTCGGGTTGAGTCATAAAGTCGCGGCTTCCTAGGATGCCTATGTGACCCAGTGTCTGGACTGGGCCTCTGTCGCTGTGGCTAATGGGTGCGGGCAGGGCGCGGATTCGAGCTCGGCTGGCGCTGAACCTTTTAAAATTCCAGCCTGTCGACTTACTTTTGCCTTTTTGGTGTGCGTGTTGTTGTTTATTGTGTGCGATAAGCCTGGCGCAGTGGTCACCAAAAAAAAAAAAAACAAAATATTAAAACGATGTCGTTGCCGTCCTGTGTGACAACTGGTAAACCGGCTTGACCATCGCCACCACCGGGGTCATGCGATAAGTCGCGGTGTTTGCTTGTGAATAACTTGGCCAATTCGCTTGCCAAAACTAGCCAAACATAGACTTAGCAATTGCTATTCAAAGCTGACTAAGAGCTTGACTTTTCGAATCCAAAAAAAATGTGGATAATTCTAGGTACATATAAACACATACATATATAGACATTTCGAGGAAAAGTTCTACAATGAAACAATTTTAGAATAACTTTTTCATCAAAGTTGATTACTTTTTATGATATAATTTAAGACTTTTAAAAGCGAATCCTAATTTTTCAACGTAACGTTCGTTATTATTAATGCTTGTAAAAAAAAATTGGGATGAATTGAGAAACTTTTGCGTTGCTTTAATATTGACTAAAATTTACAATGAATTTGTCCAGTTATTTATATATACTTAGATCAACACTAAATTGGCTACACGGCGCCAAAAATTTTCATTTTCTAATAGGTTGCTTAGTACTCATAACGAGAATTGTACTATAAAAACAAATATTTATAGCATGTATTTTTATGCCTATGTGAGCTGTAGTCCTTTAAAAAATGTTTCAACCCCCAATAAAACCCTTATCAAAATGCGTGAAATTTCCATCAATCGGAAAACGCTGCCAAAAACAGCTCAATGTGGCCAGAATGTATGGTGGGTGTTAAACTGACAAATCATGTTTTTTATTGCGAATTTTCCCAGGAAGCCTCTTAACCGTTTACACAACCAGTGCTAGATGCGTGTGTGTGGCATAAAGTGCGAGCGGATATTGGCCACCATTTGAATATTTCAAGCAATATCAATTTCAATAAGAAGCCATTTATCGCACCACATAAGTGGGCGCTCATATCCTTAAAGGATTCGAGGGGATGTGTGCATGGATATTCGCGTAAGCATAATTTTATGGCTTACCAGCGCTGTCCCCCTCTGGCACGCCCCTGCCGCTTGTCTACTTATGCACGTTGTTGTTGTTCTTATTTATGATGTTTTGGCTCAGTTCTTGGCGTATCTTAAAGATACTCACAACCTGTCTGTGGGCTGCGGCTTTTGCTGGCGCTTGACTGCCTGTAAACTGCCTTCCCAAAATACGTAAAATAATGCTAAAAGCTTTTAGCATGCATTATTGATGGCGCCTGTGGCCGAAACCGAGCCCAAGTCTGAGACTGAGGCTGAGTCGGAGCCGGCGCTGACGCTGGAGCTGTTTCCGCCCGTCGGCCCACCTGGCGTATGCGCAATATGTGCCAAGTATCTTCACTCAAGTGCTTACACTTTTGACCTTTTTGGCTATAGTCGCTAGGCAGGCGTTTTAGCCACAGTTAGTTGAATGCGGCTTGAATTTGTTTTTGGGCCATTTGGCAATTGCAGGAAGGGCACCCAAAATAATTGGCGCCTGCTGCGCTGCCTGTCAGCAAAGCCAACAGCATTCCAATTAACATGCAATGGTTATTAATCATAAGGCTGAGGGAAGCGGGGAGCGGTGAACGGGGAGCGGGCCAGGCGGGGCGCTGATCACGGCAAGGGTCAGTCTGTTACGGCTGCTCGTTTGTCTTGTTAATGAAAAAAGCCAAGGCGCCAGCTTATCAGCAAGCCGAAGCGACACAATGCACACACACTCGCACTCACACTCGCACTCATACTCACACTCACACTCGTATTCGGGCAGACGCTGACGAAGTTGTTGACAAAACGAAACTGGTCAGAAGACGTCGCGTTTGGTTCACTGCTTGAAAAGTGTGGCCAAGTTCTTCCACTACTTAGGAAGCTCTCTCCCTGTCTGCCTCTCCCTCTCCCTGTCCCTCTCCCTCTCCCCTTCTCTGTGACTAATTAAAAGCTGCCCATGTCAGTTGAGCCAGCTCACATTGAAGTGTGGTATGCAGCGATAAATAAGCCAAGTCCGCAGCTCAGCTAGCTGTGAGCAGAGCGACCGCCCAATGTGTAATTAATTCCTTTTCGGGGGCACAGCGCGAAATTAAAAGTCATGTAAACCAGCTCATTAAAATAACTGAAAATGCAAAAAATAAAGGGCCCGCGGCGGATGTTGGCCATAAAAGCAAAGCGCCCGGACTCTCAATCGCAACGATCGCCAGCTAAGCAGCTTTTCTGCATGGCCGAAAAATATCCCAAATATGAGTTACTGAGCCAACTCCGATGAAGATACGGATTCGGACTGGGATGCGTATTCAGATGCATACTCTGACAGCGCGGGGACAGCTGATAAACGAACTGAGGCTCAGGTTGAGGCCAGCAAGAGTGCTCTAGGCTAGCAGATACCCTGTACACAACTTCATTCATAAAATCAATTTTGAATCAGTTTAAAATAAACTTAATCTGCGAATAGTATATGTAAACATATATGGCAAATTCTGTTTCTCTAGCTCCTATAATTTCAAAGATATTTTAGAGAAACTAAATGAACCTTTGTTCAGCCGGGCTACTTTTGTATTCACCATACCCCGTTTCTAGTTGCATTCAATGCGTGCAGGGTATAATAAAATCAACGCGTTCTCATTATTTAAGCGGCTCGCGCTGCGACTCCCGCTTGTAGCTACAAGTGAAGCTCATAATGTAAACAAATTAACGCAGAAGCCCGGCCCGGCCTGGCTCCGAGGATTGCCTGCTCCTGGCCAGTACCGCCTGCCTGGGCCATATGCAAATGCGAGTTGAGTTTTGCTTCTGGGCGGTGGCGCAGCGTTAAGTTTTTTCCATTTTTTTTTTTTTTGTTAACTTAAGCTGCGATTGCGCATTTGAAGGCAAACATGTTTTTATACTTTAGGGCCCAACTACAACTATAGAGAGTGTGTGCGTGTGTGTGTGTGTGGCACTGGTTGCCCAAATGACATGCCGACAGGCATGTTGGCTTAAAAGACTTCTCTGATCGCGCTTATTAGCCGAGCCAGAACAAGCCACAGGCTTGGACTTCAATAAGCCGCACTCGAAGTCGAAGTCGAAGTCGGAGTCGAAGTCCGAGTTGCATTCGTGTGCGTGCCACATGGCAATCGAAACAGTAGCCGCTTGTTTTGGCTACCGTTGGCGCTCGTAAAAGCTGGGAGTGCACGGGGATTGACTCACCTGCCAGTCGATCCTTGACCGCCTGATGGGCCAGCGCCGCATGATGCAGCGGCGGCAGCGCCCAGGTCAGCGGCGTACGCTGCGGCGGAACACGCAGCACATGCCCAGCGGCGGCCGCTGCTGCCGACGGATACAAGTGCGGATATGAGTAGAGGGCGCGGCGCTGCCATATGTCGAGTTGGCGATGCTGGTGGCCAGCTTGTAGGCGGCCAGGTCATGTTCGTCCGCTTGCAGCTCCTTGTCGTCAGCGTTTCTATCGGAGTTGCTGTTGTTGTTGTTGCTGTTGGGGCTGCTGTTGTTGTGCAGACTGCTGTTGTTGTTGTTGTTGTTGGTCTCGAAGGGCTTCGACAGCAGCCGCGATATGCTGAAGGGCAGATTCTCGCTGGACGAGGAGCGCGTCTGTTCCGATTGCAGCGATTCACTGAAAAACAAAAACACAGCACGAGATACAGAAAATGTTGTTGTTGGCTCATTAATTTTAAGAGTGTCGCTTGATAAGCGCTCAGGGAGAGAGGGGTGCAAATTATTAATTAATGTTGCAAGCTGCATTTCGAGACCACTTGCCCACGCACAACCCGTACACTCAGAGAAAAACGAACCAACAATTTCGTATTTCCATTAAGTTTAGTATTTCATAAACGAACTGCGAAATACTTATTTTACGCCCTTTTTACCAGTTCCAAAATCACTTTTTGTGAGCATTTTTAACTGCCATAAAGTGCTCGAGTTCTTGTTAACAGAGTTTGGTATTCAAATCTAAACAGACGCCTTAAACTGAGTGCGAAATTATTCTTCCAAGAATTTATTATTCAATAATGTTTGACTTCAAGTAAAAACGAGTTTTTGATCACGTTTGTAATAGTTAATTAATAAATATTTAATTTAAGTCTACGTAAAAAAGTCTTTAATTTGCATCCCAATACTAGAACTTAGAATCAGCTTTTTCGCTGAGTGTACTCGTGTACCTGTTGTTGTTATTGCCGTTTGCTGCTGCCAGCCTGGGAGAGATAACGCACAAAGTATTTGCCCGCAACACGCAGAAATCATGTTTCAGGCCGTCGTCATATGCGGCGTATGCGTAACATTTCGTTCGACTCTTGGCAAATTAAGTAATTATGCAAATGCCAGACGCGGCATTTGATTTGGGTTCTATAAATCATCGAAAGCCATCCAAAGCTGACAGGCAAGTCACGATCGTCATAGACAACAGCAACAAAAACAAATTAAAGTGTTTTAAAAGCGACTACACTTGCCAAAAAAGAAACAACAACAAACATATCTATAGGCCTATAAAACATAAAATATATGATTTGTCTTTCGGGTTCTCTCTTTTATAGGAGTTTTACGGCGCGCTCTATTAAAATGTTAATCCCGGCTTGTGGCTCTGCCTTTGTCTCGAACTCGTTTGAAACCATTTGGGAATTGTTATCGGCGCTCGCTTTTGGCGCCTTGCTAATGTGAGTTTTATCGTCTTCGACTGTTCCCAGTTCCCAATTCCCAATGCCCTTACCCCTCTCTGCTAGCCCCTGTCCCTAACCCTGACCCTTACCTGTTGTTGGATAGTTTGTTCGTCGGTAAATTCAGGAAGTTTCTTGGCGGCTGCTGCGGCTATTTATTAGTCTTTAAGAGGTTTCTTCACGCCAAACCCAAATTGGTCCATCGGACAACCAGCTGATGTGAATGAAAGCATTTATTGGAGGGGGCTCAGCTTGTTAGCTATTCAAATGCCCCAAGAATGGGGCATTGTGTTGCCAGACAATGCCAAACTTATTTGAATAGGTTCTGCTAGTGGACCCATCGAAAGATTAAAGCAAGTGAGCACCTTGCAGTCGGGTGTAAGCGAATAAGCAACACACTGTAACTCTGCTGTAATTCTGGAGTATGTATTAAATATTATTAGCTCAAGCTTTAGAGCAGTTCATCAGTTGACTACCTCTTCAACTGTAGCTGTAGCTAAAAACATCTTTAAATCTCAACACAATGCATCTTCCTCACAGATCGACGGGCAAAGAGCCAGATTATAATAAACCAATAAGCCCTTTTCACATTGTAAACAAAGTATAATTATGAATAGAGTCTCTAACAACACAATAAAAGTTTAATGAATCCCAAAAGCTTGCTTCACAATGTGTCTTAACGAATAATACAGAGAATACTCCCCCGATTGGCGGGCTAATTCATATAGTATATGGTATTACCTGAGCGGAGTTTCTGACTCATCGTAGCAGCTGCCACCGTCCATATCCACATCTGAGCCGCTGCCGCAGGACATCCGCGAATCGGAATCAACATCGACGTGTATCTCCTGCTCCTCGAGATCGTCGCCGTGCTCGTGTTCGTGTTCATGCTCGTGTTCATCCTCCTCGTGACTGGACATGCTGAGGGCAGCTAAGGGCGCCAATTTGATCAGTTTAAGCAGTTCACCACAAATTGCACCAGATAACTTGTTTATTTCTTATTTATTCTTTCTAGATATGGACCATATATATTTACGTATATATGTATTAATATTCCTGTCACACACTTGAGCACTTGAGTTGGGGCTTTAATTAACTGGGCTTATTGGCTTCCGCGACGCGTTCGACGTGCATTCGTTAACCGACTCGACAAATTGAGCTGACGCCGTTGACTGAACCGTCGATCTGCAAAATTCCGTGCTGGGAGCGGGCGCGTGCTGGCGGGCGTGAACGCTTTTCATAAATGCAACCAAAAATGTGCCGACGGACTCTGGCGCTGCTGCTGCTGCTGTCGCTGCCTGTGCCTCTGCCTCTGTCTCGGCTGCTGCTAGTCTTGAAAGAAGGAGCCACCCCGCTGGCTGCGCGAATTCAAACAAGTAAAACCAGTTCCGCTGAGGCGGGCAGCGCCGCCGGCGCCGCCGTCGCTGCTTCCTTCCTATTTGGTTAACGTTAACGAGCCTGTTTGCCACCTTGTTTGAACCTAACCTACCATAATAAACGTTAGCCAGCCCGCACACCCGCTCCCACCCGCTGCCGGCCACCGTCTTTGGTGGTTGCTCTCGGTTGGCCCGCCCCGGGCACATTGCCGTCTCGCTCGCACAGCTCACTCGCACTCGCTCTCTCGCTGGCGCGCTCCGGCTGCGGCACATGCTCAATGAGGAAACAGGTTTCGCTCTGCGCCTCGCTGGGCAGCACTGGCCGACAATTGACGCAGTGGGCGTGCCGCTGCCTGGCTGCCATTGGCTGCCGCTCGAGCAGTGGGTGTGGGGAGTGCGGTGGGGACGGGAGGGGGCGCAAGTGCGCTTTGTATTTGCGACGACATTTTAAATGGAAAACGTTTTGCTTTTGGGGTTTTTATTACGAATAGACGAGAGTATGAAGAGAATGTATTTTCATTTTGATTGTTTCTATTTTCGGTTAAGCGAAGCGAGACTGCGACTAAGTGTGTGAGTGTGTCGGTGTGCGTGTGTGTGTGTGAGCAGGCCAGAGCATGGCCTGAAGAAGTGCAAATGTGGTAGATTAATAGCACAATTGGAAATAGCAGCGTTTTGTCAGTTTGAGTTCACAAAGCGACGGTCGGCCGGTCGGTTGGGGGTTGGGGGGCATTCGGGTGCTTGCCTCCAGGCAGTGCCGCTTCTTGGCCTGTGTTCCATTTTCCAGCGGCTTTTCCTAATGTCTGTCCATTGACAGTCGCTGTGAGATCTCTATTACCGCCAGCGCAATATGTTGCCGCTGCTATCGCGCCTGGCATTCTGGCAGGCGGCGATAAGATATTCCCCCCCCCCCCCCGCCACTCTTCATCTTCCTCTTTCTTGGCTTAGTGGCCATGCAAATGGAAATTATTTCGTTTCAGCGTCTTTGGCTGGCATCTTCCTAGGTTCACTTAAAGGTTAATTGACAGTTTTATTGGCGAGTCTTGGCCTTGAGCACGGGCCCAACTCAGGTGGCAGGCCGGTTGGAATGCGGCGTCTTGATTGTGGCATGGAATGGAATGGATGGCCACGAAGCTATTTCTGATATGTTGGCATGTGCCGTGTACACACATCGCTGAAGAATTGAATTAGAAAGGCAGCGAAAGAGACTGAGAGAGTGAGAGGCAGGAAGTGAGAGGTAGAATAAGTCTCTTTCTTTGGGGTTCCTTCAGGCTGCTGTTGTTGCTCTTCTCCTGTGATGGCGAACCCAAAAAATTAATCACAAAAATTCAATTTTGCACTTAAGCGCAACGCGTTTTCGTAGCAGCCAAGCAAACCACGCAAAATCATGGCCAACAATGAAACGGCCAATTACTGCATATTCAATTGAGCGCGTGAGCTTCTCCTCATACACAGAGCGAAAGAAGAGTGCGCTCGCAATAGAACCAACTGTTGTCAATTAGTTGCGTTTTCTTCTTTTCTACAGGTAGGCAATTTAAATATATCACATATATTTGCATTTCAAATAAGATAGCGAACTATGAACTCAGGCTCGTGGCATTTTCCCCAATTTTTTTAAATCTAGAGTCACCAAATTTGGCAGACAGTTTTGAGTCACGCCCACTTCCACACTTTTACCAAAATAGAAAAAATCTGTTATTATGTTCAAGAGATGTTAAACCTACCTTGAAGATAATTGTTTCTTCTTTTTCATTTGGAGCCAATACATTGCTAATATATTTTTGCTTGCACACTTTGTCTTTCTTTCAGTGTATGCATCTGCATGCAGTCATAGACGCACACACATACACACACTCGCACAGCCAGACACAAAAGGACTTTGCCAGTCACGACGCATCGCCATCGACGTTGTTCGTAGGCCTTGTAGCCAACTAATTGGATTTCATTTGAACAGCAGCAGCAACAGCAACGAGCAGCAGCAACGAGCAACAATTGCCATAATAAAACAGCAACAGCAGCAGCAGCAACAGCAACAACAAAAGGTCTCGACTTGGGCAATTGCAATGCAATTTTAATGCAAAATGAGAGGCGGGCCACATTTTTATTGCATTTTTACTTTTATTTCAGTTAATAGCAGGCACAACAACAACAGTAACAACACTAAGAGCACAACAATAAGTGCAACAACAACAAGAAATTGGTGCTTGGCATGAATACAAAATGAGGCCAAGATGCCACCACAATGCAGGGCAATTGCCAGCGCCTGTTCGGGAGGAGGGGTAAGCGGCCAGAGGCGAGCAAAATTAGTATGCAGCAGCTTGCTGCAGTCAACAGCAGCAGCAGTGGCAGTAGCAGCAGCAACTACTTCGAGTGCCCCCGTCTCTGGCTTCCATTCGCAGGACTTGCCACTTGACTTTATTGGCAACTTCATGGAATATTCAGCAGCAAAGTTTTGCGCAAGTGCCTCCAAATGGCAACTGCCACGCCCCGCTCCAAGCAGCTCTCCCCTGCTCCTGCTCCTGCCTGCCGGCTGAAGCTTCATTTGATATGCATTTTTATTTGGCTCATATACAAATGGTAGCCTGGCAATCAGTTGGGTTCGAGGGGTGGGGTGGGGTGGGCGTGTGTGCTGGTAAATGTCACTTCAATTGCCAATACTGATTATGGCCGTCTCTGCCCGTCGCTGCGCGCATTTTATGTGCGGCCAGCGGTGCGCTATTATTGGTGACAGTTTTAGCTTTTATGCGAATGTCTCTCAAATCGACCCACGAAACGTCTCAGACAGAGACAGCGACAGTGATAGGGATAGCGAGTGCGTGTGTATGTGTGTGTTTCCATTCTCGTGGCCATTTGTGTGATTTCCCTCAACACGTGGAAGCACTTTCTTTCCTTTCTGCCCTAGGCCACGTCTTTGTCTCCCGCCTCCCACCTCCCAACTCCCACCTCCCGCCTATCGATATTCGAAATTCGAAATTCTTTTCGCCTGTCCACACTTGACTTCGATTTGGGGGCCAAGCAGCTTTTGGCCAAGCGTTGGGTCTATGCGTGATTTTGTTAGTGAATTGACCACACAATTTGCTAAGCGATAAATTAGCACATTAATTATTAAATCGACTTGGTGTGTGAGTGTGCGTGAGTATGTGTGGGCATAAGCTGTTGCTTGCTCTTGGTAGTTGCTTGAGAGCTTTACTTGTTGAATCGAAGCCGAATAGTGCACTGATTTGCGGCCAGGGGAGGGGCAGCTGAGATTTTGAACTTTTTGCGTTGAAATAACATTTGATTTTTATATTTTAAGAATTTTTTTGCCTCTAATATATATGTAAAATATATATATATAATGAACAATTTTTATTTCCATAAGAATTTAGCTTCTTAAAGGAATTCGCCAATAGTCCAACAGGTCGCAGTACACGTGGATTTACCAAATAACAATAATTCAGTGCCCTCAGCACAAGGGATATATATAATTTAATCGATAAATATCGATTATTAAATATGATTTTAAGCATATTTCGTAAATTATAAGACCTATACACAACAAAATTGGTTTTTGGATTCTCGTCTTACACAGATAAAGAAATTTTCGGCTTTTGGATATACCCCCTCCCAATTAGGTTATATATTCATGAAGTAGTATAACCCCCTGGGGCTCAAAAATGCCGACTTTATGCCGTTGGCTAAGTGAGGCAAAAACTTGTATTTTTGTTCGGTGTAATAATCGTGGCATAAAAGAGTGTTCTTAATTAATTTCGCACTCACTCTCCGCAGCAACCACTGATTTTTATGTAGCCGCACTCAGCCCCCCGCACACCCTAACACCCACACACAGACGCATATTCAACATACATACATGCATATTATATGGTATATGGGCATTTTTAATAAGTAACCGATTTTTTTCACGCACTTTCTTGCCGCAGCGCTTTCGCTTTCGTGGCACCCTTCACAACTGCTTCCGGCCCCACCCTCTGCCCCACCCTGCCCACAGCCTTGTTCTCTCCTACACCCTGGTCTTAGCATAGTCATTCGACAATTTTGTGCACGCCATTTTGGTCGTTTTATAAATTAAATATGCTCCTCGCGCAATTTTAGCCTGCGATTGTTTCAATACCCTGTAATTTATATTTGCGAGGGGCACATTGTTGGATGAGTATAGTTGGCACTTAATAACTGAAACAATCTGAAATAAGAAGTGTTAAGAAAACAAAATCTATATTTTCAATAAATTTTTTATTTTATACTCTTGTTGCTTGCAATTTTTTTTTTTTTTTAGAAAGCATTGGATTATTATATATCCTAATCCGAATCGTTTTTCTTGATACAGTTACAGGGTATTTGACATTTCAAATACAACGATTGCCGTTTAGTGCCGGTTCCTGGTCGCCACAAACGCAAATTTGGCACAGTTTTTGGACCGAGTTAAATGGAATACAATGGGGTTGTTCTGGCTTGCTGCTAGTAGGGGGTACGTTAGGTACGTTAGAGGTTGTGCTAAGTTCGTTTGGGTTGGGATGGGTGCCACCGAAATGTGCGACACGCCGTTAAGCAGTTCATTTGTAGGCAATTTTCGTAAGATTACAAACCATTTCCGTTGTTTTCGCTCCGGGTACGTGCGATTAGCTGCAATATTTATGGATCCTACTTAGCTGTTTTGCAGGGGCAGCCATGATTTTTATGGCGCCAACTGAGGGAGGCAGATGGAGAGATATTTGGTGGCAGACTGAATTGCCCGTATGCTTATGATGTGTGTGCGATTCATAAAAGCATTTCAAAGTTCTGGTTTGAGCTGTTTGCTCTTGAAAGCTTATACATTTTTGGCAGAATTTGCTAATTTGTATAACAGCTTTGTTGGGCCTTGTTTGTCAAGGGGTTTCCAGAGCTTAAATGCCGTTTGGACGCATAAAACAAATTAAATCAGATGCGCTCGTAAAAACCCAGATCTATAGCTTTCATTCATTTAAGTGTTTTTTATAGCGACACGTACGCCCCCATAAAAAGCCTAAACAAAAGCACAAAGCCAGTGAAATATTTACGTTAAATATTTGGAAAGTAAATTATAACATTAAATGCTAATAAAAAAGGCACAGAAACGATACCGATATACCAATATGATCTCGTAAAAAGTTTCTTTATAAAAGGCATTTCTGAAATACGATTTCAAATCGAGCTCACGACACGTTTTTGATTTGCATACGCAAACTGGCTAAAACGAAATGCATTATAATCGCCCAGATCGAATACACATATCCATACACTTGGAAAAAACACTGAGAATTTTATGCTGAAATCAAATCAAATGTTGTTCAAATACAGTAAGATAACTGCGAAATTCTTGTTCAAAAATTGTCTGAACTTCATTTAAATAAACAGAGGCAAAATATAAAAAAATTATAATGTTTTTCTATTAAATTTTATAGAATGTTACAAACCAAGGTTTTATCTTGGTTCGTTTAACCTTGTGGAAACATTGGTTCGAACCGTGAACCGAACCACGACAATTTCTTTTGGGCTTACAGTTATATTTTTAACTTTATGGTCAGTTTTAAAATTAAGGATGATTATTTTATATATGATAATTTGGGAAGAAATTGTTAAAATTTTTTTTAAGTGTGTATGCAAAAATATGGAAATCATCTACAAAAATCGACACCTCTTTGAGGCCACGGAGCAGGGCAGGGCAGAGCAGAGCTGAGGAGAACTGAATGGAGTTTGGAGTGTGAGCGCCTTATCTCAACTACCCAAGTTAATTGCTTAATCTGCGAGGGCCGCCTCAAACCTTCAGCCTCAAACCTGAAACCTTCAGCCTAGTGCATGAGACGTTGCTCAGTTCTACGCGGGTCATATTTTCGGTTTTACCTGATGCTCTGCTCGTGCTCGGGCTCGTGGGATGACTCATGCAACTGGTCACATTTCGGAGCGCAATCTGCTTATCGAGTCGAGAAATGCGTGTCTCCTGGCGGTGGCTTCAATAATTTTATAGCCCACGTTGCCGCATCGAACCTCGCTGCAATCAATTAGCAATGTGACCTGTTTACCCCTCTACCCATCTCTCTCTCTCGCTCTCTCTCTTACATACCATAACCCATCCTTATCAGTTTGACGCGCTTGTTAATGAACGAGCGCGGCTTTATGAGCAGCGAGGGCGGCGGGGGCGGCGAGGGTTGCGAAGGGGATTCCTCTCATATTTTGATACATCGATTTAAAGCTGACTTGTTTGGCTTTTTGCTGTTATTGTTTGTTGTTGTTATTGTTATGGGGCCGTTTCTTAAAAGCTTTTTGCTTAATACGCATTTTAAATGCTAATTAAAATGTATTTAAGTATTTGTTCATTCAGCTCATTAAGTGTTTTTATTTTCATTTGCATATGCACTAAAATGCTATCGGAGTTCTTAAATTGCACGTTTGCAAACGTATTTCGTTGGGATACGAAATATTATAAATGACTAGCACGATGCGATTCGCAATCATTTTTCAAGTTTACCTACGACAACCGAAAAAAAACGCAGAACTTTCCGTGTAACAAATGAATATTTTCATTTTTTCTGGCCGTCTTTTCCCAAAACAATTAAAAATTGCAATGGGATGGGTCGGGGCGGGTAAATGGAACAGGACCTGTATCTGAATCTGTAGCTCGACTGTCTCGTTCATCATCCGAAATGCATTTTAGTTGAAATTAAAAAATCCCGTGCCCTGAGGCCGTCCCGAATCGCAGTTCATTAATTTCAAATGGCCTTAATGCCAATGGACACCAGCCAGTTCCGGAAGCGGCTTCTGCCAGCTTAGTGGAGGTGTTATTGTTGCTGTTGCTGCATTGCAGGGAAATTCAGACCAGGAGCAACCACAGGCACTAACCCAAACTGCCTTCTGCTGACTGACAAATGAAGCTGCTTGGCTCCCAGAGCTGGCGACACAGCACGACCAAATTCAATTCCCAACAGTAGCAGCAACTACTAGATAAGCGCAGCCCTCAAGAACTTTTTTAGTAACAAGCATTCAAAGCAATGAAGTAATAATTTCCAAATCTAAAGAGTTTGCTTTTCATTCTAACAAACAGAAACCTCAACACAAAAGGTATTTAGTAAAATGTATTTTCTTCAATATAGAGTCCTCGTATATTCTTGCTTATTATCCGCACGTTTTTCTCGCGTTTTCACACGAGTGGTTAAAGGGTTACAGGGTATAACCATGTCTGGCAAACTTTAGCTTAAGCGACTTACTTTAATTTTTAATTTTTTAAATTATTAGTGAAATGAAGTCAACCCATTTTCGTTCGTCAAGTATAACTCAATTTAAAAGACATTTTGTAAAAGTCCTTAATTCCATTATCAATAAAAGGTTTATCTGCATGACATAATTGATAAGGTTTATTTAAAACAATCACATTGTCGGGTTTCCTTTAGTGACGATTAGCGAAATCCAGCCAAATGCCGCCATTGAGGTTCGTAACGATACCCAATGGATCGTACATATTGTCCTTGCGTGTCTTTGGATTGACGCTCACATCGAAGTTGACTATAATCTCGACGAGGGCCGCTTTAATCTGTGCTAGAGCGAAGCGCATGCCTGCAGGAGCCCAAGGAGTTTGAAAAGTCACCGGGTCAGTTTACCCTTATAAAAAAAATGGAAGCTCTACGAACCTATGCAGATGCGAGGACCGTCGCCAAAAGCCATGAAGACGCCGCGATCGCGATACTTTTTGGCCGCATCGTGCTCCAGAAAACGATCGGGTTGAAACTCCTGGGGATTGGGGAAGTAGTCCGTGTCTTGCATGAAGCAGGAATGAGGTACCAGAACGATGGTACCCTTCTCCACGGTGAAACTAGTTCCGTTCCTATTGGGCAGCTTAATGGGCTCGGTGCACACCTTGTTGGACACCGTCAGTGGCGGAAAGAGCCGTATGCACTCTGCAAACGTGATAATAAGTTGATGCAATTTAAAAGGTTGCTTTTTCTGTGTATTCACCATGCACACAGGCATCCAGGTAGGGCAGCTCAACGAGCTTGTCGAAGTCGACAAAGCCCTGATCGTTCAGATGCGCCTGCAGCTCCTCGCGCAGTCGCTGTTGTGCCTTGGCGTCCCTTCCGAGGAGCAGCAGAGTGTGAGCCAAGACGGTGGCCGTCGTCTCAAAGCCATCCAGCAGGAAGGTCATCGTGTAGGCAGTTAACTGGCGTGCGCTTAAGCTCCTCTTCTTGGCCAGCTGCAGAATGTAATCCAGGAAGTCCACGCGCTCGAACTGCTGGCCACTTGCCCTTAGCTCCTGGCGCGCATCAATCGCAGACTGCATGAAGTCCACGAAGAACTTTTCGATGTGCATGGGTACGAAACTCAGCTTTTTAAATTTGCGCAGGGAGGGTAGTAACGCCATCAGGACAAAGCTGAACGCAAAGGTAAAGATTTGTTGGAACAAAGCCTTGCTTTTCTCCATAACTGGAGTAGGATTCTCGCTGAAGCTCTGTGCGCTTAGGCCCATAACGCAATCGGTGACCATTTCAGTGGTGAAGCACAGGCTGATCTGTTCCAAACATCAGGATTTAGTAAACTTCCTAATATTCCAAGATTTTAGTACCCACATCCTTGCCATTCACGCCGCTTGGTGTGCCAATGCGAATCTGTTTGTGAATGAATTCGTTCAACTTCTTGCATACTTCATTGGTTACCGGGTAGACCGATTTGATCTGTCGACAGAACGGAAATTAGTGGAGGAAATCTATAGGAGTTCTAAAGAACTTACCCGACTCATGGTTAGACCGGGAGTTATATCGGAGCGACGCTGCTTCCACTTGTCCCCCATCATTGTGAAAATGTTGTTGCCTATGATAAAGTCGGACTTCTCATTCACCAAGCACCCCAGCTCGTTTTGCTGGAAGTGCTTGAAGTCCGAGACGAACACACGATGCGCCAGCTCCGGACTGAGAATCAACAACTGGGGAGTCCGCGCCATATAAATGCCAACAGCATTATATTGTTGCTTGTATTTACTGCAAGAGGGGAAAGTGGCCTTAATGCAGTCCGGCTGAGGCATGGAGTTTGAGTTACCTGTAAATCTGGTTGAGATCATAGCTAGCATGTTGCTTCATCTTAAGCAGGTTGGCATAGTTGCCTATTAGGACGGCTGGCATCGGACCAGGCACCTTACGCTTGCGCCAATAGCTATAGTTCCAGACGAGAAACACATAGCACAGAACTGCCAACAGCACTAGGAGCGCAATCGTAACCAACACCATTTTGCGACAACTGTTCAGCAGTGACTCCGGGTAGCGACTTTGGAAAGTGGCTCGAATAACGGCGTATTTATATATACTATCTGTATCTGGCTCTATCATGTTCTAGCGGGCGAGAAGCGAGCTGGGTTAGGTCAGTTTTAGGATGGGGCTGATAGCTTATCGGTATTTTACTAGCTATTGCCAACTGTCGCAACTGCGGACTGAACTTTTGAAATAAGCAATCGAAAATTGTAAATTTGTTTATTTGGCAAGATTGTCTTATGAATTTCGCATTCGTCATTGTGAAGTATCAAAATTGCTGTGCAGATTGTCGTTCTGTAATACCAGTCGATCTACGCGAAAATAATGATAAGGTAATTTTTTTTTTAGGGACACCATGTTTTGATTTATTTTCATTCATCCAATAAAACATGCTCTTTGTTTAGTTCTTTTTAACTTTTTTTTTAATTTATCTATATAAATATAAAAAATAGTTAATATTATATTATTCTATTATATTAAATAACGTAACTATATACTTATATAAAGTTGTTTGTCCTAACTGACTGATTGACCGACTGTAAAACTAGGGGGAAAACATTTGTATCAAATTTTTTGTTTATCATTTAAAATATAAAATAAATATATTGGAGTCGTGTTTTATACTTAATGGTGCTTCGATGTTATACAACAACATTTTAATTTTAACACATATCTTACCCGTATGGAATATTCACCCGCCAAGATTGTCAAATGGGAATATTTATATTTTGCCCTTACCCAATTAACTGTAAGCTTAATTTTAGAGATATATGTGAAATCCAGCTTGGCGTTCATAACAGAGCTGATTTGTGCATTTGAAAGGTATTTATGTGTGTCGCCTGGGAAATGCTTTTAGCGGCACATAAAGAACCATTAAGCAACCAAGCGCCAGGCTCAACAATCAACAATCAACCATCGGCGTCCGGGCGACAAAGTCTGATGTATGTATCTGTGTCTTGTGGGGGCGGGAGGGGTCTGTCAGTGGTGCATTTGCATTACACCCACTCGCATTTCGCGCTGTCGTCCAATTGGCCACTTAATGGATTGCAAGCGCAGTTAATAACTTGGACAACTTGGCGACAAAAGTGTGCCAAGTGTGGCCAGTCTTTCAGTTCGCGCTGGTGGGCAATTAAACACTCGACCGCAAAACAGTTCTTAATGACAGGCGAGGATGGGGCGACGTCTGCCTGGATTCCACAGTCCACAGTCCAGAGCTGACCTGACCACGTGTGACAAATTGACGCTTTTTAATTTCGCCTGCAGCCGCACCACCACCAGCCGCATCATCGCACCTCCGAAAGACCACTTTAAACGTAAAGCGCTCCACACGAGTCACCAATAACGAATAACGAATTACGAATTGCGAATCACGCATACGCCGCGTTGTACGCGCCCCCCCCCCCTCAACGGAAATTGGACTGGCACATTTTGTAAATGGCTTCCAGGCTGCCGTTGTCAACTGATACTGATTGACGACGTTGTTCTGGTTGTTGCTGCTGCTGCCACTGCTGCCGCTGCTGCTGCTGCTAAAAAGGTGTTTTCATTTTGAATGCAGAAACGTCGCCTTGATTAATTGCCTTGCACAGGCATCGCCTGTTGTCCGCCCGCTGGCAAGCTGACCGCAGTAGAGTTGGGCACGTGTTGATTTTTGCGAACATTGACAACCATTTTTGAGACTTCTATTTTATTTACTAAGTTTTTAAATTACACTTTTTCTTATTTTTTTCAAGAATACAACATTTTTAAAAACTTTGGCCTTTTTTGTTTGGCATTCGCCAAAAAATGCATTTTGTATTTGTATAAATGTTTGTAAATGTTGTATCTAGCTTTTATACAGTTTTTTCAAATATCTAAGAAGTGCTTATGCGTTGTCGTGCTTAATACAATCCCGCGCGACCTTTTATTCCCTAACACACGTAAAAAAGTCTTTAAGTGAGATGTGTTTTTTTAGATTTGGAAGGTTTTTAACTAGATTTTTATTTAAACTTTCGCAATTTTATTTTTCAACACAAGCATTGCTTTGTTGCTGTGTTCTTTTTTCGTGTCACGAGAGAAAGCACGACCCGCGCCCAACTCTAACTCAAAGCGCTGCACAGTGCTATATAGAGAGCAGCAGAATCTCACTCCGACTCCGACTTGGATTGTGATTCTACTTTATTTAACAAATGATGTGCATGCCTTGTGCGTTGATAATGTGAGAGCCTGTTCTGTTCTTTTGGGTTCGGTTCCTGTTCCTCCTCCTCTTCCTCCTCCTCCACCTCCTCCTCCACCTCCTCCTCCTCCTCCGAAGCTGTTCGGGCTGAAGTGGACTTGCGCGGCGTCGTGTCTGGCAAACCAATCAAAATGTTAATGACACTCTCAATACAGTTATCACAACAGCGTCAACTTTGTTGATATGTGGGGGTTGGTCAGGGAGGGGAGGGGGAGGAAGAGGGCCTTGGCGATGTCCCAATGCAGTCGCTGGCCACTTGACCGAGAGCCTTTTAACATTTCTGCCATACCTTTTGTTTTCATGCTCTTACAAGGGGTCTTATACTTTCATCAAGATGTCAACACAGTAGAAGATAAGCATATATATTCTTAATCAGAATCAACAGCCGAGTCGATATAGCTATGACCATCTGCATCGTTCAATTGTTCAAAAATAAGTTCTTGTGTGGGAAGGCATATTTGATATGTCTGCAAGGGTATTTAGTATTCGGCACTTCTTAGTTAACTGTGCTTACTTGTTTTTGTTCCTTGTTGTTGTGGTTGGAGTCGCCATCGTGCACGTCTCCATCCTCGTCCCCGTCATCGTTGTTAAGTTGTCATTTCCATTATGACCATGTCGCTTTAGCATTTAACAAATAGTTGAGACATTTACAAGCATCGATAAGCGCCGGACTGCGGCACCTGGGACAGCAGGGGCTGCCGCTCCCCCTCCGCTTCTTGAGGGGATCAATGGCCCAGCTCCAAATGCAGCAACGAACGATTTGTGTTAATGTATTTAGATTTGGGGCTAAGCCAACGGCTAATTTATGTCGCTTTTAAATGGCCAGGCAAAGTTTAATATTCATACGGCTTTGTCCGCTGCGCTGTCAAACATTAATCAACAGGCAGCATCCATAAGACTCATAAATAACCAAATCCAAAGACAATCACTGGCCAAGGCATCGGCCCACACACAATGGCCACAGTAGACACTCACGACGTGGCCATAATAATTGGCTGGCGCTTTTGACAGGCCAACATGATAATATGACAGACAAGTCAGCGGCGCATCGAGAACTTATCAAAGACAGCAAAAACAACAAGCATGTAAGTGTGCTCTAGTCGAGAGGGTCCGCCTTGTGTATACCCCGTTTTATTTATATTTATTTCTCACAGATTGTCTGTAAAATTGGTTCCCAAAAAAACTTCTTTATTATACATAAATGTATAGTCTGATATTTTTAAGTGGACATCCTAATATTTGTATATAGAAAAGCGTCAGCTCTTGAAATGTTCGTAAAAACTTTTCGATTATGTGGCACATGGTATAAAGTACCTCTAGTGTCCGATTTTGCAAATGGACATGCAAATGCAAATGCAATATACCCTTTGTTAACCACTCGGGCTGTTGCATTACAGGGTATAACAAGACGCTGAGACACCGGATATGGAATGGGAATATGGATGCGGATACGCTTCGCTGGCGCTTGGCTAGCGGCCATTGCGCTGTCCATTTGCGTTGAGAGCGTTGACAAAAGGTAAAATTATCAATTGATAATGCGGCAAATTGTGGGCTGCTTAAACAAAGCATTAAAAACATATCGGAAACAGTTTGGATAATTTATCAAAAGATATGGGCGCACGAGCGTGAGAGCGAGAGGGAAACAGAGCTGATTGGTGGGCGTTATTGTTTATAGAGCTAATGAGAGACGAGCTGTAACAATTTGAAATCGATTTGTCATAGATAGAGAGCAAGGGAGAGGGTCAGAGGTCAGGCCATATGGCCATGCGACGATTCCTTTGCTTGCGTCTGCTCATTAGAACGAGCATAAATCATTCTCAATGATCGTTTCCGTGAATCGATCGGTTTTTGCCATACAGAGAAAGAGAGAGAGAGACAGAGAACGACCACACTTTGAGAAAAATGTCGTTCTAACTCCGTTTAGCTCTTAGAATTTAAATAAACTTTCGTTCTTTAATATTCTTAAAAGTGGTAAAAATATTTCTTGATTTCAAATTTAACTGTTCTTGAGTTAAGTACAAAAACTTTAAGCAAGTATTTATGTACTTGAAAAATAGTCTAAATGGGAGTCCAAAGTGAGTTCTCAAATTAAGAAGCTGTTGAATTTGATATAAGTATTATACAAAAGTCAGTCGCTTTTTCTCTGAGTGGAGCAATCAGCAAAAACACTTCCGATGAGTCGATCAGATCTTTCAACTTCAACCATCTTTGAGTTGATGCAACACGTACAGAGTAAAACCTTTGCGTAATTTGCGACGTAAACGTTTTGTTTGAAATTGAAATTGGTTTTGCTTTTGCGAAACAATTTAACCGCAAATCGAGTAAACGATAGGCCCAGCCCCTGCGACCATTATGGAACTAAGAGCTCTGAGAACTGAGAACTGAGAACGCGCAAAAAGATTAATTCGAGCAAATGTTAAACTTTCTGTACGATTTAGCATACCCTACAATGAGCGAACTATATAATTGGACACGGCGCATCAGGCAGGCACGTTTCATATTAAGAAAATCGTCGGGTTCGCTAAAGACCAGCACCAGCTAGACAGAGCAGGGACATAAGGAACAAAAAGAGATAGAGAGAGAGAGAGAGAGAGCAGGGAGAGAGGGAGAGGTACAGCGGTCAAAAGCATGCAATTGGCTATGAAAATGATGGCAAATCGCCTTCGCAGTTGCATTTGCATTCACTGCGAATCAATTTCAAATGGCCATCCATTAAACTTCATCATCATCATTGGGATCATCATGATGAAGAGGTCTTCGCTGACTGATTGCCGCAAAATCATTTCTTGCATTTTGGCCAGGAAAAAAAGAAAAACTCTTTTGCGCTGATGTTGATGAAAACGATTTTAAATTATTTTATTTCAATTGCAAAATTATATTATTGCCCGACTTGGCTCTGCTTGGCTTGGCTCTTGGCTTAGACCACGGTTGAATTGAATCCCATCCGTCCCCACCAGCCAACTGCCAACTGCGGCTGCCGCATGGCTATATCAATTTTTTGCGCTTTTTCTGTTTTATTGCTACTCCATTAAAATTGAATTGACTTTTTTGTAGCTGTTGTTGTTGTTGGTGTATTGCCTGTTAATGTTGCAAATATAATAATGGTCATTACTCTGAAACAGAAACGATTGTGCGATTGAAGTTAAATTAAAAATTATTGATTGTGCAGCAAACACCAGTTGTAAAATATTAGTACAGATGTACAATTGTGTGATGGGAAAATATGTCTAGAAACGCAGCAAAATCATATCTAAAATCATTTACATAATCTGATAAATAAATTAAATTACGATTTTTTTTCTATGGGAGCTATGGAAGAACTTTTCGTTTGACAGAACTATTCCAGGTAGAAGTGTACCTATAACGTTGATGCTAAACAGGAATATATAAATATATATATATATACCATATCAGTTTCGTTGTTTTATTTCAGAATCCGTAAAATAATATACGTAACTAAACCGCGTATACAAGCAGTTCAAAAGAAACAGTTCACGTGATTAATGAATCAAGCAGTTCACCAAGCAGTTTACAATTATTGGAAGTTCATGCAATATCCGCTATGTGGCGCGCGTACTGCATTTAAGGTGTGTGCCCTGGCTAAATCGTTCAAAGCAACATTTAACGAACCTTATTACTTAACGATTCTGCCACCCATCGGCAACATAACGTATTACCGAATATATGCACAAATCGACGACTTCTTAACGTTCCCATAAAACTTAAGCACCAAAACAGAGAAGTGTAAGAAAATCTGGACTATGTTGAAAAATGTGAAATTACACAATGTGGAATTACACACCATAATTAATACGGGTACTTTTAATTTTAATTTCATACTGTATCCCCACGTACCCAACAAAATATTTCAACTGCTAAGTGCAGGCAAGAGTCGCATATGTTTTAATTTAATCTCAAATGACATACATAATCCACATTAAATCTGACGTATTTCTTGTGTACCTCAACAGAGTCGAAACGAAGATCGCTGCTGTCAGGCCTCATTAATAGCCCCAGTTTTGCGTGGACCGCCCTGATGCTCCTGCTCAGTTTCGATGCGTTTTCGCTTTTCCTGTGATTGTTTTAAATTAGGCGATGTCAATGAAGGCTTTCCACTCTCTCTCTCCCCGGCTCTTAGGCACTCTCTGCATGCGCAAATTGTGTGGTAATTGAAGTGGAACGGTAAATGTGGTTGGCGTCGCAGCAGCAGCGACGCTGGCAGCAGAACACTCATACGCACCGTTGCTGCTGATGAAGGGAAATGATAATTACAGCTACACACACACACACACACCCATCACACACAGCCGCAATTTTTGTGGAAAACCGTACATAAATAGCAACAATCTCATTAAAAAATCTACGCCAAGGGCTCTAATGAGCGCCTCGAGTTCGCTTACAACGAACTCCAGCCCCAGCCCCGCCCCGCCCATGTCTCCACGGCAACTCCTAACCCCGAGCTGAAAGCAAAACCAACAAAATGTAATTATATCGCATTATTTGTCATTTCGAGCAAATGAATTGAAACAAATTTAGTGTGACAAATGAATTGTTTATATGCGTGTATATACACAAACAAAATACACTCACAACTGCATGAGCATATTTATAAGTACACTCAGAGAAAAGAGCATGAATTGTTTACTTAAATAAAGAACAATTGTTGTCAAAACAAAAATAACTTCCGAATTCCTATGCAAAACTTTTAAGTACAAGATTTGTAATGATTCTAAAATCAATAATGGTAAGAGAATATTCAAGAACGAAATATTTTTAAAATTGAAACAGTAGAACGAAACGAATGTAATACGTGGAACAGAGTTTTTTCTGTGTGTATTTACCTATGTATATATATGTATATGTAAGTGCACATGCATATGTATGTGCATACGTAGATACAGTCAATTTGCTTTAGGTTTCTAGCCAATTTGATTTCATTTGAATGCGTGCGAGGTTTGTCCTATGCATTAGAACTTGGCCGCTTGGCTGTTGGCCGTTTGGCGTGGTCGTATCTTTTGGCCATCGGCTTTTTGGCTTTTAGCTAATTCAGCTTTATGAGCCATGTCTAATTACCAAATGAATTGTGCAATTATATATTTTTATTTATTAATTGGCTACCTCGCTAATGAGCCCAATGCAAAGCAAAGGCAGCAGCTAAAAATGAGAGGCGATGAGATGGGATGGGTTGAGATAGGATGAGTCAGCTCTGACTGACTGGCTGATTGACTGACTGACTGACTGACTGACGCGGAGACATAAATGTCATGAGTTATGACAGCTGATCTGCAGCTTGTGGTCCCGAGCCCATCGATCCACATTGTCTGGAGCGAGCTTCGCGTCGCGGCAGACATCGCCAGTTGCCATCAGTCAATGCGTGTTATTTGCGGTTTTTGCGCGCATAACGAGCGTTTTGGCCTACAATGTTGCCAACGCCAGCGGAAGCAGCCACCACGAAGAGCCATTTATGCAAAGTGCTCGAGCATTTAATGCTGGTCCTCGGCCTCTACACTCAGCGCTCATTGTGCAACTCATTAGCACTTATTAAAATTAAATGCAGTCAAAGGGCCTCGACTGGGGCCCAACTGCTACACTCAAAGAAAATCCGGTTCGAAATTCTAGTAGGACCAAACTAGCAGTTGAACCATACAAAACCTACAAATTTTCCAGATTTTAAATACTATATTCTTCTTCAAAACATTTATTTATAAATTGATGAGATTTGAACTAATATTCCATTAATCTTTCGCAATAGAACCAAAAAAATTCCAAAGCTTTACGAGTGCATTTATGACTGGAAATTTTGATTAAAAAAAGAGCTTTTAAAATAACAATTTAATTTTTGCTAAAGGTTTCTAACCTAGATTTGATTTGAATATAAAATTCTTGACTTTTCGCCGAGTGTAATGTTAATACTAGGCGGAAATGATGGGCCTAGATTTGTGGTGGTGCGGGCTAGGGCTGGGCCCTGAGTGCAACATCATCAGCCGTAAAGCCGTCGACGGCAGCTGCTGCGTCAGTTGTAATCAACATTTCAGCAATTGTCAGTTACAGTTGCAGTTGTTGTGGTTGATATGCTCGTTGTTGTTGCTGTTCTTGTTGTTGTTGTTGTTGTTGCAAGTGCGCACTGGCGCGTGTCGCTGGCTGTGCATAAAAACAAACAGAGAAACAGGCAAAGACACAGCAACAGCAACAGAAACAGAAACTGAAACGAAATGCGCCTCAAAATGGCGACCAATTATCGTGGCTGCCATATTTGTTTTAGTTTTTTTCTCATTTTGTTGTTGTTGTTGCTGTTGTCTGTTGCCGGGCAATAAAACATTTCATTTATTAGCCAGCCAAAGCCACCACCAACCAAGCCAGGTTGAGGCGTGCCCCAGGCCAAAGTTGCAATCGTAATTTGCCTGCAGTTTCATTGATTTTTGTAGCTCCACCGAAAATTGCTGGCTTGATGATACAGTGAACTCTGCATATGGCAACCATTTAGTGATAAGAAGGAGCTCAGAGATAATGAAGCAGTGCCTTTATATAAATAAATTTATAAAATCTTAAAATAGTTTTTCTTGTTTGAATAAAAACCAAAAAATAAATTCCAATTAATTTGCGTAGTAGAAAAAAATTAATTTTATATTTTGCCCAAAATGTAATATTATTATGGTACGATTACAAATTATTAAAAAATAAATAAATATTATATAGGGCGAGCACTGTATTTGTTTGGTCGTGTCAGTAGGCAGTTAGCTTAATTCGTTTGGCTGGCAGCTGTGCCCCAAACACGGGGCACGCCCCTCGCAGCCACAACCCACGAACACTTCACACTTTCACACAGCCAAAGGATGCGGCCCAAAAAACGGGAAAACAAATTAAAACAAATTGGTCAACACAATTTCATTATAAAAGCAATAGCCACACACACACACACACACACACACACACACACACACACACACACACACACACACACACACAGCACAGCTCTCATCACATTAGGCAGGCAGCTGGAGGCGCCGCGCGTTGAGTGCGCTGGGAATCGATTATCCTTTTGGCCCAATCCTTTTGCATACGTGCCGCACCTGTTGTCATGGTTAATCGACAGGCGCATCACATCGCGGATCTTTCTCCCGCTCTCGCTTCTTCGCTCCTTACTCGCTCTCCTAAATGCTGTTAGCCATGCGAGCCGAGATGATATCGCTCTAATGGCGTCCTGGCCATCAAATTGGCCTGGCCATTAATGGGTGACGTGCCCGAGGCTTTTGTTTGGATTGGACACGGCAACAGGCTGCAAGCGGCGGCACGGCGAAGGTGTGAAGTTCGCTGTTGCTGGTGCTGCTGCAGTGCCTCAAAGTGTTGCCGTTGCATAATTATATGCAATTTATATTGAGGCACTGCTGGTCCTTCTAGGAACGGCGGCGGCTACCGTGTTACCTGGCCCAGACGACCCGCCTCATTCTAATGCAGGTCGGCGGTCACTTGAAGCGAATGAAAAACCGGGCAAAGGATCTCTCGTTGTGGACTATTTTAAACGCTTTGTTTGCTTCTTTAATGTGCACTGGGTGTGGCGGGGGCAGCTGCAGTTGCACGCGTTTTAAAACGCGCAGAAAACGCGCGCGTGCTGAGCGGCTACTAACTTGGCTATAACTCGCTTAATTAGCAGTCAATATCACGCACTTCATATTGTCCAATTAATTTAGCATATTACTAAGGCTAACTACGAGCTGCTGCAGTGCAGCAATTGTTGTTGTTGTTGTTGTTGTTGCTGTTGCTGCTGCTGTTGCTGGCAATTACCTGCGCTGCAGCAAGCTGTTGGCTGTTGGTTGTTGGCTGACGTTGACGGCTTCGTTTGTTGCTGCAACGTCAACCAGGCCGACGCCGACATGCAAAACAAAAATCAGCATATTGCATGTTGTCGCAGTCATGTCCGTGGACTGGTTGAGTAGACCCCTTAACCCCATGGGCGCCTAATGATAGAGCCTGTCGGTTGGCGCAGCAAAACGTCAAAACGTCAAGCATCTATTAGCCCGGATTTCTTTCTGTTTTTATATGTGTTGCATGCGTCGTCGTCGTCTAAATTCAACGCCTTGTGCTACTCCCTAGTTGCCAGTAACACCCCTGGGCAATATAATAAAGTATTATAATACTAGACTAAATACACACACGCACACACACGCGGACTCTTGCATGCGCTGTGCTTTTTTAAATCAGCTAACAAAGTCTGGGCCTGGCCCGTTCGAGCCCAGCTTCGACATTGTTTGTTCGTTAACATTCCCTATGCTCACTCAGAGAAAAACTTGAGCAACTCAAATCTAAATCCAATATTTCCGAAGTTCGTAGATCAACACTTTTTTAATCCCGAAATTCTTAAATTTGTTAAAAATGTTGTACTTTTATGGGAAACAGTAAACATATATTTTAAAGCTGTATTTAATATATTTTTTGCGTTCACCGATCATTTAACGTTTTCGCTGAGTGTATGCAAATGCCACCGTTGAGTGTTGCATGCAACCGATTTTCTTGCCACTGTTGTTGTTCTTATTGTTGTTGTAATGCAATATTTAGTAAATTTATATTTTGTTGTTGTAGCTGGTGTTGCTATTGTTGCTGCACATGTCTCTGAAATTCGTGTCATGCGCCTGTGTAATTTAGCGTTTAATGAGAAGGCGTTTGTTGGTCATTAAACTATCGCCTCAGTTGCCCCTCGTCGCCTGTGTCGTCTGTGTCGCCTCAGTCGCTGTCCGTCAGTCACGTAATTGTGACTTGACTCTTTTTTTGAACAGTTTTTTGTTCAGTTTCTGTATATTTTGAGGCAATATATCTCGCATAGCCGCTTATTAGTTGCACTAAGCAGCTTGTAACGCAGCCATTGAGCAAGTTGCGTGTTAGTTTGGCGTGTTTTCAGTTCTTGTTTTTACTACTTTTAGTTGTTTTTTATTATTTAGTTTTTATTAGTTGCGGCTTAGTGTGTAATCAAGGGTTAAGAGGCACGCTTAAAGAGGTGTGCCATAATTGGGCCCTATAAATATAATTTAACAATTAGGCGTAATCAATGAATTGACACAACAAATTGCCCATTAAGGTTATTTTTAACTTTAAAGACCAGCTATCACGGCAAATATACAAACTATAAACTACTCATTATTCAGTTGCTTTAATCACATGAATTTTCACAAGCAATTTAATTCACAATAATTTGTAATAGGCCCATCCCCTTGAGCTAAACATATTTAATGCAGATCACAATCGCAATAGAGCAAATCTATCTTTCTTTTTCTATATTCGCTTTGAATGTTTGTTTGTTTTATTTTTCGCAGTGCTTTGCCATTTTGAAAAACACATAAATAATAACCGCAATTAATTTTCACGTAAAATACAAAATTGTCATATGAAAAATGCATGTGAAATGCAATTAATTCAAGTGCTTTAAGTAACAACAACAACTACAACAAAAGCAGCAGCAGCAGGCAAACACCCACACATCAACAGCATTGTTGTAACAATAATAAAAGATAAATTTTAATGACACCGTTGCCGCCATTTTTGAAATTGTGCCAGCAAAATCTGATTGTGGTTCTAGTTGTTGTTGTTGTTGCACTCTGCATTGTTGTTGCATTCGTATTAATTATAATTATAGCGCTGGCTAGTTGCAAGAGTATCTCATTTTCCAAATTGCACAAAACTACAGCTGCAATTCCAACCCCAACACCAACACCAACACCATCTCCGATTCCGATTCCAGCTCCAATTTCAATTTGTATTCAGCTCCAACTGGCATTTAACTTAAATATTTTGTCTGTTCGTTGTCTCTGTTTGCCTTTTATTATTGCTGCATTCGAATTGGCGCATTTGTTCTCCAAATGTGTTTTGGCCCCGGCTCAAAAGCCGCAACGAGACGGACGCCCGTGACGAATTGCCATTGCCAACTGCCCTCCCGCCACGCGCCCCATCCCCTCGACAGACAGCCCCTTAAGCCGGCCTGGCATGTCTATGTATGCAGATGCGATTGCCACGCCCCAGCCCCAGTCCCAGCCCCAGCCTTATTTGTAATTCATAAGCTTGACGGCGCCTTTTTGATGTTTTGTATACCCTTGCAGAGGGTATTCAAGTTTTGCGCATTGAAGGACCCCATTCTATCTATCGGTAACTATCGGTAACCAGAGTTTTTTTTAAGAAAGCCATATTTGTTCCAATTAATAACATCGGACTTCTCTCTATCATATATCTCCGCCATTAAAATCATATTTAAATAGAGTTGTTATATGAGAACACTACACAGGGTATTCAATATTCGGTAACCCGTCGATAGCTGTTTCTCGTTTTTTTGGCTCATGCATTTGTCATTTGGCGGCAAAACTTTTCCTCCAATTACACGTTGCAACAATATAATGACATAATGTGTCAGGCGATTCACTGGCTGCTCCTGCACCAGCTCCAGCTCCAGCTCCAGCTCCAACTCCAGTTCCAGCTCCACATATACATTCACACTGTGTTTATGCAAATCACACAACTCTGCGGCTTATAATTGGCAACAGTCGGCAATTGCAGTTGGACACAAGTGCAAATCCTGGCCAAGTGCAGCGCAGTTGCAGTTGCCACAGTTTCAAACGGCGACTCCGAAAGTCGTAAACTGGTAACTGGGCCGCTTTGATTGGCCAGCCAGGCAGCTGGCAAGACCAGGCCAGGCCGCCATTGCCATTGCCATTAAGCTGAAGCGTGGCTTAGGTGGCGGCTTTGTCGGAAATTTGTTTATGGCTAGCCCGCCATATTGTGCATCATTAGCTTTTAGGCCGCATTGCATTCGTCTGGGCTTTATTCGTATACCGTACACTCGGCGAAAAAAACATGCATTTTCTACTCAAATGAAGTTTGACCCGCAAACAAAATTCTTATTTCAACAACCATTAACCTAAGAAATTATGCGCTTTAATTAGACACTTTTTACGCTTACTTCCAATATGCAATATAACTGCATTTTTATACTCGTTCATAAAATAAAGAAGCATGTATATTAGGTTTGTGCAATGTCCGCCTGTCTCTCCGAATGAACACAATTTGTTTCGCCGCTAATAAAGCTAGAGGCTTGAAACTTGGAATACATATCCATGTATTCGCGTCAGAGTAAGGGCTTGGAAATCGCGGCAGTCTATGCATCTTCTGTGTTTAAGCTAGTTAGATCAAATTGACCACAATTTTGACATGTAAAGCTCTTGCATCCGTAGCTTACATATTCCCATAACTTTGTCAAAAGTGAACCAATTTTCATGTTTGATGGCATTATATCCATAGCTTCTGCTTTAGATTAATTCTACATTTAAAATTTATGCTTTTTCTAAAATTGGTTTTTTTGAATTTTTTGGTACAAAAAGCATATACTCCCACCTTATCAATTTTTTTTTCAAAATTTAGAATTGCAAATTTTTAATTTTAATCAATTCTGTTTGTCACCATTAGTATAAAAAATAACTTTAAAAGTGTTTCTGAGGGGGTCAAATTTTTTGTCAAAAATCATGCCAAAATTGACAAAAATTTAAACATGTAAAGCTCTCGGATCCATACCTCCCACATTGCAAATGCCCATAACTTTGTTAAAACTGAACCGATTTTCATGTTCGAAGGCGTTTAATCCATGGTTTGTGGTTTAGATTAATTCTGCATCTAAAGTTTACGCATTTGTGAAAATAAATTATTTTGGAATTTTTTGGTACAAAAAGCATGGAAAAAATTTTTTTTCTAAATTTAGGAATATTTTATAAACTGAATATACTCAAAACTATATAATTTTCTTCGAGTGTGTTACTGTTCAATGCTCATCCTGAGCCAGCTTTAGTCTCAGCCAGAGCCCCATCTGCAGCATCAGCCTAATTGCCTTAATTGCGCTTTGTTGTTGCCAAGTGTAAGACTTTAAGTGTTAATTTTTTATCTACGGCCCAAGCATAATTATCAAGTGGGCAAAGTCTGGGCAAAGTCTCGGTTCGATATGGCCGTGTGCATGTGACTGGCTGGGCATGAGACTTGGAAAGCTGACGTTGAGTCAGAGTAGGAGCGATCATGCTCGATATAATGGCGATCGGCGATCGGCGATCTGACTTGCTAACCAAAAGACACAAAAATAAATCAATTAGCTGGCTGACTGGATGGCTCTCTGGTGTTAGCCTAATGGCTGACTAGACTAATTAGTGGCTACCGATCACAGTCTACGACTATTTTTATTAATTCGTTTTAGGTTTCACCAATTAACACATTTTGTTTATGGTAATTTCGTATCGCAAATGATAATCCATACCTGATCGTATCTACATAAAGCCATGTTTTCGTTGATTTTAATAGTAGCAAAACAGTTTTATTGCTTTATATAAGAACACACACACACACACATATATGTCTATATCCTACTTATATATGACTTTAATTTGCACATCGCAAAAGTATCACGCAAAACCAGCGGCCACAAAAGCCGCTAATTGAAATTAGTTAAAACCCACTTGAACCCCATTTTAGTATTGCGCAAATCACGTCCAAATCAAGCCGCAACTTGGACCGGGGCCTGACAGCATTCCTTACCAACACAAATCAATTAGTGGCTGCTGCGCCGGGCCCGTCCCCAGCTATTTGAGATCGTGACCAAGTCATCAAAGAATCAGTTTAATTAGAGAAAAGAAAATAATAGGAAGCTAATACTGAACTAAACACTCGTCAAATCAGGGCAAGCCAAGGGGATCCCATGAGATCATGGCTTGACCAATCAGGGAATAATTAATAGTATCGGCCGTATTCAATTGCGGACTAAAGAACTTATTGCATCAATTTCGCCTATTATCAACGCTATACGTATCCTGAAATTGCTTGCAAAAATGTTATTTTCAAAGGTTAAAACTTAAAAAAAATAAAATTGTAAAATTTGCCAAAGTTATGCGAGTTTGAAAGAAGAACATTTAGATATTGCATTTAACAACTTTATATTATTTTAAGCCGTTTCTGTGTCAACACATTAAAAAGTCATTGAAAAGTATTTTGTACAGAGTTTATTACGAACGTGACGTTCGGCAATCCCCGATTTGGGATTGGGTTTAGCGGGACCTGGCAACATTCATTACAAGCACAAATCAATTAGTTAGCAATCCAGCCTGGGCATGAGTTTCATTAGCAACGTGGCCCTAATTAAGCTAAACAATCAAAGCCAAGCAATTGTCATAATTTAGTCATGGCAACAGATAAAAAATAGACAGACAAACGGACAACCGGACAACGGTCGCCAATTAACATTAATATTCATCAAGAACGTTCGCATTTGAGGTAACTAGAAGTTATAGCCCAATGACTGATCGGGCCGGCGCCAACTGTACCCAAATGTCGTTTGGCTTTGTTATTTATTCGAGTTTTATTCAAAGCAATTGATGTCTGCTTAATAAAACTTAACGTTTCGTATAATTCCTAAGAATTGGCAGCGATCCATGCCAAATGACGGGACTACATATATGTAGGAACCGGGAACCATCGGACCATTGGAGCACACAGGCTTTATGCTTGGCTGGGGGCCTGGGAATCGGGCTGGAGATCGGTTAGCGTTGGTGGCACTTAAAAATTCATATATGCATTCATATATATTTGGGAATTTTTCTCGGTTTTTTTTTTTTGGGTGTTCCAACACATCCGGCACAGATATAGTGTGTATGTGTATGTATTATTATTTCTGCTAATTGGACTGTCAGTTTGGTATACGAGTGTTGAGTGGCCTTTGTTTGCTGAATTTAACTGGCATAAATTTCACTTTAGTCGGAAACGCCCACTTTTTGTACAAAAGCGCTCTATTAACATAAATAAAAACTTATTTTGTTAATTATATGCTTGATATACGAGTCATATGGCACTATCATAATTATAAACTGACACTTGATAACAATTTATTATTATTAGAAATATTATTTAAATTATAAAATATTGCCTAACATTTTTGGGGGAACTCGAAACTCCTTAGAAAATTCATCTGAAATTTTCTTTTGTCAGAGACAACAATTAATTATTTTTAAACAAATTTGTCAAATAGATTAAAAATGTTCATAAATAAATTGTCATCTAGTCAGCTTTTTCAGTCTACGAAAAGCGTTTTATGCATGCCTCAATGCTGCGGCACAGTTGTTAATTAAGTGCCATTAACTGAAGGATATAAACGCAATTAGCGCCGAGGGGATCTCAAGCAAATCGCTCAGTTCCCCCCTTCCCTCCCCATCCCCTCCCTTGCCCAACTGCATAAACGCGCCCGGCGCTGTTGTAGATGTTGCGTAGCCGCGAGCAAAGTGCCGTCTGCTTAATTAGTCTGCCTCAGACTGATGCATAAGTACGTGCATGAGACATACCTACACATGTGAGCATGCACTGGGCATATGTCCCAACTCATTTAAGTCGCATTTAATAAAATCAAAATCCATTACGCTTAATTTTGATTAAAACATTGGCATTGCAGTCCCAACACCAGCCACCAGCGAGCAGCAACCAGCGACTGCTCATTAAATTGTCACGCATGTTGTGGCACACACACAAGCACACACACGCACACCCAGTCGGGGAGCCAGGGTGCACTTTGAAGTTGGTTTCGCAGGCCGCCAACACTGACACTTGCCTGACATCCCGTTTGACAGTTTGCGTCGCGGCATGACATACTCTTCGCACACTCCCCGATTTTTCCATACCACCTATGTGACCCTAGCCCCCTCCTTCCTGCGATTGGCTTTCGTGTGCCTCCAGATTCACCTCGATCTATTTGCAACATCTGGCGGGGTGGAAACGGTGGACGCTTCAGCGGCATTCTTAAAAACGATTTAATTTAATTTTTATTGTTGACATAAACGTAATTGTCAGACCATTTATCCGCATTAAGTCTTCTGATGCGTAAGGATAACAGCAACAACAACAGCAGCGACAACAATAACAGCCACAAACAAACATGGCGTCAACATTGGGCGACAGCAGGGTAGGGACTATGGAACAAACACAACAAATAGCGCTTACTTTTTCGATATCAGTTGTAATTAATAGCAGTAGGAGAAATATAGGCTAGGAAGAGAATGAGAATCTAGATAAAAGTACATTGTTTATTTTACTACTTACTTCTAATAGAAGTATTGCTCGGGCATTTCTGTTTTTCTCCTTAACCAAGTAGTGGTAGATCTTGCGGCTTATGCTGTAGGTCGTTAATCAGTCAGTCAGTCAATCAGAATTTTTCGTCACTCGCAACCACTGTACGTCATGGCAAAAAACATAAATATTTACAATTTCGCACACCGTAAAATGAGTTTAACTTTATCTCCCTTTGTGGTTGTTTACCCGATTCAGGCTTATTCTGGTATCCTGGGCAAGCAAACGGCGAGGGTCGAGTGTGGGGAGGGGGGAGGTTATCTAAAGCGAGAGCAGTCATTTCGTTTGTTTCGTTGGTTATTTATATGCAAGTCAGGTTTTGTCAACAAAATGTTGTACATAATGGCGTCAAAAGTGCTCGAAAGAGAGGGCGGGCCGAGCGAGGGGCGGGGGTTAACGCGCATCACGCGCCTCACTGGACACTAATGGAAAACTCGACCAACCCCCCAGACAACATTGACCGGAACCAGGACCAGCATTCATGGTGGTTGTTTCCACTTTCACGCCCAGCAGCTACAGCTACAACTACAGCTAACTGGCCTCAAGTTGGCTTTAAAACGCCTGAAAGCTTTACTACATTTTTACTACAAACTTTTCAATTTGGCCTGAATAGGATCGATGCCTGGCATCGGGCTGTGAATTGGCTCAATTTATGGGCCGTTTTTGATATTGAAATCGATTCAATTTGTTTGATTTGCAATTAAAAAGAGCCGCAATTTGTGGCTGCCACATGCTGAGTTTCGAATTTCCGATGGGCGCGGCACGTGCGCGCGTGTGTGTGTGTGTAGGGTGTGGGTGTGACTTATGTTACATGCGAATTACCTATGCCTACTTCACATGTGGCCTGGCCCTGCAAATTCATATTTCATATTGAATATAATTATGCGTTACTTTCTCGATCTTTAATGATGTAACGTATATAGTCTGATTATATCGGCATAATTTGGCTTGCAAGTTGCCCACATTAAAATCTAATTAAACAAACGATGTGAAGCCAAGGAACTGTTTCTAACACTCAACCGGGGCAGCGATTGCAATTAGCATTTACATGAAACAAAATGGTAGCCCCTAGCACCACAGCACCCCCTCCCCGCTGAGACCCTTTTTTGGGCGTTGGCTTGGGGCACAACATGGCGTATAATTAATAAATTGTACACGCGCACCAAAAGGCCCATTATTTAAGTTGATTGTTGCTGTTGTTGTTGCCTGGCGTTAATTGCACAAATACGTTTTTGAACAGTCCATTTTGGTATTACTTAAGCCCCCTCTAGCCCCCCCCTCTCTGCCCCTTTCAGCTGCGACACCCAAGTTGCCGCGCGCGTCAAAAGCGGAAATTTGTTTATAATCGCTGTTAGCGTGTGGTACGCGCCTACAGCTATAGCTATATATAACTGAAGGCCCTTTGCCATATCAATGCCCTAAATGATTTCGAACCCAACAAACCCAAGCTTGAGGCTGAACTAAATTGATACATTACCCCGCGGCCCTTGCTCTGCGATATTTCAATTTCAGACTCTCGGGCCCCGGGTTCGGCTCTTGCTTCTGGGTGTTCCTGCGCCTACATACCCATTACTATTCCCATTGGCCATATGACATGGCCACTTGGCTGGGGCCCATTGTCTGTGTATCTTTTCTAATTTGTGCGCTGTGTAATTTTTCGTCTCGGCCTTTCTTTCTTTAATAAATTTTTTATTGTTTGTTTGATGGCAGCAACAAAAGCCTCGAGTCGAGAGTCGAAAATATTTGATGGCCTCTGAGCACGCGGCGCTGGCCCTCTAAAATGTATCTATTAGGCACTGCAGTATCTATTAGTGCGCCCCCTTTCTTCTTTCTATTTTCTCACAAGGGAAGAAAGAGATAGTGAGTGAGAGGAGCAAGGGAACCCTTTGTGCCTATTGTTTTGATAAAGGATTTGGGTCGTCTAATTGCCGTTGCCTGCTGGTATTTTATTTCTTATTTAGTAATTTGCCGTCTGAAAACCGCAACGAAAATGCACAACATATGAGCGTCATTAGAAAATTGTTTTGCCAAATGGTTTTTAAATTGTTTTTGTTTATACTCGTCATCCGGCCAGCGTTTCTAAACGCTTTCTATTTGCCCGACCGCTGCCAAGAGGCAGTTGCCAACCGCCAATTGCCAACCACCAACCACCAACTGCCAACAGTTGTTTGTTAACCGCTGAAAATGAGTTAATCTCTATCTCTCTCTCTCTCTGGCTTGTGGTTTGCACCGAACGTTTAGCGATTTCAGGCCAAGCGCTCCAACAACTGTTGTTGGGGATTTGGATTTGGATCAGTTTCAGCGTGTCATTGATTGGCATTAATTAGTGATGCCGCAATGCAAACAGCGAGTTTCGTATTGGCAATTATATCAACTGGTACCAGTTGAAGGATCTGCTAATTGAAGACGATGCTTAACTCATTCGCATAGCTTTAAATAAAAGCCGTTCGCCAAAGATGCTAAACACTATTTTCGGGAACCTGGTTAAAGCGTATGTGTGAAATATTTTCTACTATATTTAGTACTAGCACGTTATACTTTGGGTACAATAAAAAAATTATTATTTCTAGATATTTGAAATTAATTAAAAGCACCCGTATTTTGCGACCACGGGGTTGGCCTCTGTGATAAGAGTAAAACAAGTCCGCCGATCAGTTTGTCTATCAGTCAGTCAATCACTTATTCAATCATTCAATTACTCAGTCAATATTTTACTCATTCAATCTAGCACTCAGTCGATGAATTATCAGTTGGTCAGTCAGTCAAGCAATCAATCAGTCAGCCAATCAGTTAGAACATCTGATCATCAGTATGTTCATTCAGTAAGTCAATCCATCTATCAATAAGTCAGAATTAAGCAAATTCAGTTTTAATGTTTATTGTTAATAAATAAATGTTTATATTTGAGTCAATCACTCAGTCATTGCATCAGAAAGCAATAGATATATATCTGCATATATGCTAAAGAAATTGACACAGCATCAGCTGATGTTATGTTACTCATCGGAGGCTTTCAAGAACTCGTATTCACTCCTAATTCAATTAACTGTAAAAGCCGTCATTAAGGTCTTATAATGTACTCTGCCCAGGCAGGGGAGTGTGGGGGGGGCATACAGAAGTAAGTAGCCCATCGTCGGCATCATAAAACTGAACAACAAAGTCACACCTCAAAGCGGTACGATAAATCAGCCAACAGATCTGACCGATCTGCCTTATACTGTGAAAAAACTGACAAAAAAAAACAAAACTGGCCAACTGGCTTGCGGGCGGCCAATTTTAATTACCAAAATTATGACAAAGTTGTTTATGACATTTTAACGCGAGTTTTCGGTTCTCCGGAACGCGCTCCGAAAATTTGACTGGGAATTTATTGATTTTTAAGAGTCTCGCGCGGCAGCTCAAAGTCGCCACACGCAATTTATGCAGATACGCGCCTGAAAATATGTGTATATATATAGATCCGCTTAGCCGTTGTGCCCATCAATAAACAACGTTTGAGAGCTATCATAAAACAACAACAAAAGCGCTAAACTGCTGCCACCGCCAAGGGGCATCGTTGGGGCAGGGGGTGCCTCGGCTGGGGCAGGTTGCTACCGTTTTGCGGCCTCGAGCGTTGTAATTTTCGTAAGAACTCATGGACGCGCAGCCAGAACCAAAAACGGGCCACACGAATTCATAATTTGAAAATAACCAAAATTCTTGAACAGGCTGCGGCTTTGCATCCACATCAAAATCGATTTAATCCTTGGCTGTATTGTTGTCGAGCCGGCCAATGGAGCGCCCAGCGCCCGCCCAGCCGCACGCTCGCTTCCAGATTAATTGCTCAGACGCCAGACGGCGAGCTGCAGATTGAGTTGGCCAAAGGGCTGGGACTCGGTCGGGATCTGGATGTGGATGGGGAGACCTACAGCAGCGCAGCAAGCCATGAGCCAGAGCGAAACAGCTGCGCTGCGTGTGCGATGTGTGGAGGAATGCGAGGCTAAAGAATCCAATAAAGCCAAAATTATCAATTTATTTCACGCCTCAAAATCACAACAGCCAGCAAAGAGAGGGACGTAGAGGCTGGGCCAACGGCTTAATTACAGTCGGCCGGTATGCGGCATTTGATGAGGCTGCGAAAGTATCTGAAAGATACTAAGCACTAACTAAGGGCTAATGGGCATGCAGTGCACTCTGATAGTTACTCAGGCACAACTTGAGAGTAAGTTGTCAATTTCAAAACGAAAATGAAAATAAAGTTTGGTTATCTGAGATGCCGAAGATTAATACCCTGTGGAAGCTATATATCTAAACTTAACTGTGTTGTTACTTTATTGATTCAGAGGTATCTGGTTCTGTGCTCGCATGTTTTGCTCACCCGAAACAAGAATTAGATATTTGCAATAAAGGGATTTTACTTTCTTCATTCGTAAGCCAATCTGGGTTGCCATTATATCAATGATTGCCCAATACTCTTCCTTGCGCAATTTCACTTTGTGTGTGCCGCAACACAAACAATGTGCCCGGGTAGGCGTTAAGAGGGTGTTATCCTTTAGCGCCTTCGCTTTGTGAGAACTCGGCAAATGCGTCCAAAATCGGCAGCCAAGCGTCGTCGTCTGCGCCGCATGCCGCACACCTAATTGCAGCCTCAATCTGAGGCGAGCCCTTAAACACAAAGGAGAATTCACAATGCCCGCAAGGACACAAGCACAAGAAGAAGCAGAAGAAGAGGCAGAATAAAGGCAAGACGAGCCCCTCTAGGCCCATTGTTGGTTTTGCCAATTCCAGCGGTTTTGTATACCCTGTATTCACTGAAAATGAGACACCAAGGCTTGCATAGTTTTGTGTTAATGTATGTATCAGTATATATATTCATGATCAGGATCCGTCATGAAACCTTTAGACTTGAAATTGAGTTGGAATATATATGAGAAATCATTCTTCCATTCCATAAATATAACATGTTTATAATTTTTTCGATATCATCCCGCATTTTCAACGAATTTTGGAGATTATAAAAACTAAAGTCGCCAAATTTTGTGCCTACGTTCCAAAGCATAAACAGATCAAGATATATCTGGGGGCTGAGCAAAAGCTCGAATATAATTGACAGCTGTTCGCAGCTGGTTACAGGGCATCTCCCAGTCAACCAGCCCCGACTAGAAGAGTCTTACTTTTTTTATTTTGTGGTCAAATCGAGCAGCAGCGTCGACCACCGCCTGCTGTCCATAATGAATGAATTCTATTAAAGACTTATGCCAGTTTGATGATGCCGCACAAGGATCGAGAAACAACGCCCAGGCTCGAGATCGGGATTGGGATCGGGCTCGGACTCGGACTCGGATTCAGGTTTTGCCTTGATTGAAGGTTGATTTGTTGCGTTTAGTCGGGTGATCTGTCGGTTGTTTTGATGAGATTAGCACACGTGTTGAACACGTATTGTGTAGGAGCAGGAGCAGCAGCAGGAGCTGGGACATTGACTAAGGATTGGGCGGCGGCTTGAAAGGCCGTCAATTTTATTTTGACAAATGACATTTCAATTGCAATTGTTCACACAGCATGTGGTCCTCCCCTGCCCCTCAGCCAGCTCTGCTGATGCAATGTGGCTGCGGCATAATTCAAATTGAAACTGCGCAATTCATTTGGGGCAGATCAAACAAATCGTAAAAGGCAAGCAGCGCGCGAAAAAACGTGATTGGAGCCACCTCAGCCAACAACGTTTGCCAGGCCAGGCCAAGAGCAAGTGAGCTGTTTCTCTCTCTCTCTCTCTTTCTCTCTCTACCTACAGCAACGCTGCAGCAAAGTGATTTGATCTTTGCACCAACGTGGTAATCCGCATCTAATAATGTGAAGCATTCGGCGCACGATCCGCGGCTATGTTGCAGTCCAAGCTGGAGCTCAGCTTCGGGCCGACAAACTCGGCGACTGCGACTGCGGCTGAGACCTCCCAGTTGGAGTGCGCCCCTCTTGCTGTATGTGCGCCGCCTGCCCAAAGTTGATTGGAGTCAACGATGGAGTTATTTGTACGATTGCAAAGGCCGCGGCCGCTGCCTCCGCCTCCGCCAGGTTTGCAGCAGCTGCTGTTGCGCCAATTTGCGGACTGGCGATCTCGCGATCTGCTGCTGCTGCCGATCAGCGATTGTGCCGCGTATAACAACAAATTATATGCGTCGCGCGTAATTGAGAAATATTGAGACATTATAAACGGCGCGATAAGAGAGGCAGCGAGCGTGCGAGTAGAGAGAGAATGCTCAAGGTGTGGCAACAATTACAAACAGCCCGAATTCGAGACCCCATTCCACTCCATATCAATGCCGGGTCTTCGTCTGGCATTATTTCTAATTACAAATAGTTTGAAATGAAACGTGTGCTCCGGCCTGGCCCGGCCCGGCCGGTCCGGCCCGGTGTGGCCCGGTCCGGCTCCGACTGCTGCGTCATTCCCATTCCCATTCGGATTCTCCGTTGCTCGTCGCGGGCGCCGTGGCAACAAAACGAACGGTGATTTTATTTCATAGATAATTCGCTTAAATTATGGCGCAGCGGCGTCGACTTAATGCCCCAAAGCGACCTACAGCAGCGCCTGATTGGATCGCTTCTCTCCACCCAGCGCCACTCCGCTCTGCTCTCTTCTGCTCTGCGATCGATATCGATATCGATCGAGCGACGTCAATCATGCCACGATTTGAGGCAAGAGCGACCAAAGCCATCCAACGCCAACAAAATGGCCGCAGCTAAGTATAATGCCAAATAGGGAGCATATAATACCTACAATAATGACTAGATCGGGTGTGCTTGACTTACCCTACAAGTTACCTTACAGAATCCCCAAAATATATTCCTGACTATTCTGTGATTAATCTGCTCTTCTAGAAAGTCAGCAATAGCATGAGAGTGTCCGACGTGAAGATACCCTGTACCCAGACCTGTTATAGCTAATAGAGGTAGACGATCATTTTAAAAAGCTTTATCTACATCTTTCTTTATATTCCGCCCCTACAAAATTATTTAATTAAATGAGCCTTTGTATATATGGAATATAAGACAAATATGTTTTCAACCTGCTTTCACTGTTATTTTACTGTAGAGAAGAAAGCATTGCTTAGTCGGTTAGTGTTAATATAAATGGAGAGAACATGCAAACACATATAACCGTATACAAGTGTTGGTAATTCCTTTTTTACCCATTTATAGGGTATTAAAGCAACAACAATTAAATTCAAGTGTACCACATTATTGTTGTGATAAAAATGTTTTTTGTTTCGCCTTTGTATGGGTGTGTGTGTGTGTGTATGTATGTGCAATTGCAAAGAGCTGTCATGCATATTTTATACCCGTATTGCACTGCGGCATTTAGCGGAATTAAAACACGCCCCCGGGGCACAGTCATGTGTAAGAAGGAGGTGGGTGCGGGTGGGGGTGTGGTAAGCGAGATTGACAAATTGAAACGAATGTGGCCATTCACTTGGAAAAGTTCATTAAATGCCCACCAGCCCACCCAACCCCTCCGGCAGCCAGGCATATCATAAAAGGCAGGACATGAGCATTATGACAATATGGCAACACCTCAAGCGACAGGACAGGAAAAACAGGAACTGACGGCCTAACTGGACCGGCGCATGGAATTGAAAATTCTTCATAGTCATCATGAGAGGGGGGACAGCGACGACAAGGCCGAGGCGGTCGTCATCCGAGTTTATGCCCATGGCCCACCCTGCACCCAGCCCAGCCCAGCCGAGCCCAGCAAAAAGCGTGACGTATTTCCGCTTCCCATTTGCACCTGCATTCATTATCCTGGAGTATGTTGTTGTTGTTTTTACTGCTGCTGTTGTTGGTTTTTGGTATGCGTAGCTAAGTTTTAGCTGTCAGTTTTTATGTCTGCCGCATAATGAAGTCGGAACACACAGAGGGCTCGAGCTTGGGCCCATGGCTGAGATGTATGTCTATATAGTGTGTGTGTGTGCGTGTGTGTGTAGTACAGGTCTGGTACAAGTGCGCGTGGCCAATCCGATTTAATGCAGTCAAGTGACTTTATTTTTATTAGCACAACTTAATGAACTTGAAATTTCAAACAACATTTATTACAATCTCCTTTTTTGCACTCCCTGTGTGTCTGTGTGTATGTGTGGTGAAATTTGAAATTAGAAAGTCAAGTGATTTATGAACGTGCCATGACTGAAGATTAAGTATTGTTCGTACGTAGCCCGACAAAAAGTAGAACCCGTATTGTTGCCCAGATTAAATAGGTACAAATAAAAATCGCGGCTAGCGGGGCTTACAATTATTATATGTAGGGAGAGTAGCTATAAACTAAGAGCCTTTCTTTAGTTGCCAAAGATATATAAATGCCAAACTATATTCCACTTATACTTCATAATATCGAATTTAAACTAACACACTTATCTATTTTTCAAACTTTGCCGTCGTATTTCAACGTTGGCACAACAAAGTTCACAGATTCACCAGACCTTAACTCTACCCAAAACCCCCTTCCACTCTCTCCCCGTCGCTCTCGAACCGCCGGAACCGCCCAAGTGGCTCATTAATGAGCGCAAACGATGCATTTGATGGCAATGCAATCAACAGATAAAAGAGCGAGAAAGTTTAATTGCAGCTTTTTAGCTTAAAAGCAAAAGTACGCCGTAATTATATACGTGTACAAGCCGCGGAGAGCCGAACTAGGGACGCGGCAAGAGGTGCGAACCATGACGCATGCGCCTAATTGCTGCAACGCACACGAAAAGTTGTGGAAAACATGAGAGGAAAATGGTTGTTTCCTAACTGCCGAATATCAAATATCCTTGCAGACATATTGCGAACGGGTTATTTATTAAACATTTTAACTTCTGGTCGATTGCTTATATACGACCAATTTATAATTTATAGTGTATTTAGAGTTTTCCATACAAGTTTTCTTGCACCTGATCCATAGTTTTGAGTACTATCTAAGAGTATACATACATTATTAGTACTTAACTGTTATTTATTTTTTATTTACTTAGTTCTGCTTGTAATTTTTAGAATTTCTTACCTATAATATATCAATTTCGTCACAAAATCATAGTACCCTTTGTAAGTGTATGAAGAAACGTCAAATAACGGCTGCATGCAACAAGCAACAATAACAAACAACCGGGTAGCAGCACGAGGGGTGCCATTGTTGCTGTTTACGTGACTTATTTATATGGCCTGCATTGTTGTCTACCGCTGACGCGACGCGTCGTCGTTGTTGCAAGTTAAGCAAATCGCATTCTCATTACTTATTCGAACTGAGAGAAAACGGGGAGAGAGCGAACAAGAGAGAGAGAGAGAGAGGAAGCAATACCTTAGAGAGGGATACGTTGGGTCCGGAACCGAAGCTCCATTAACGTCAGGCTCGCGTTAAAAATCGATAGATAGATTGAGCACCGGCAACTACTGGGACCAGCGAGGCCTCGTGGTCGCCAACGAAGCTCGAGGAAGCAGAAGGCGCATCAAGGCGATCCGAGGCGATCTCTGGCTTTGAGTCTCGTTGCGGCGGCAGAGATCAAAGCGCGCGAAAAACCACCATCATCTTCTTAAAGGTGGTAATTATGTCTCGGCTTGGCGGCTGTCCCCGGACAGCAAGCTGGGCAGTTGGTCACAAGGTTCTGAGTGGACGTTTCTTGTGCTTGTTGATAAAGAACTGAACTATAGGATCTTACGCTGATCAGTGATCAGGGATCGAGCTGCGGCTGCTGAGTCTTGTTGCCAGTGAAAGCTTCACAGTAAATTTGTACGCACTTGTGGCCCAAAATGGCCGCCGGCTGTTGTGTCCGCTGTCCGCTGTCCGCTCTGTCCGCTGCATAACCCGAAATTTAATTTAAGTAGCCCTATAGCCATCCGTAGCCCCTCATCATAACTCAGCTGTCAGCTGCATGTCACTTCTGTGGCTACCGTTGCTGTCGATGCCGATCGAAATTGTAGACGCAATTAGTTTGAAATATTATTATCGACACGTACTCCACATACTCCGTGCCGGTGGTGCCTGTGGTAACTGTGGCCGCACCACAATTACCCTCATTTGAAGGGAACCTCATTCGTGTTAAACTCTTTGACCACATCTCGCACTTAGGCAGCACTTGCCACAGTTTGTTGAGCTGATTTCACTTGCCCCAACCCCGGGCACATCCATTGAAATATATATAACCATATATCGAGTACACATGTTTGAGTACTCGCACTGGTATGCGTATTGGTTCGGGTACTCGTTGTTTCAATTGAAAAGCTGCTGACAAAAGTTGTCATTGATGATCTTACCGCTAGTTGAAAATCAAATTGCGCCATTAAGTGGTGGCAATTAGTGTAGCCAGACTCAGACAAAGTGTTTTTTTTCATACACTTAGAAAAATAAGTAACGTGTTTTAATCTTAGAACAAAATTCGAATTTGGAGAACTATTGCTACTTTCTATTTTTAATTAAGAGCTAAAATATATTACAATCTCATTAAGCCTGCCTCCAAGGTCAGCCAGTACTATTTAAAAATAGGTTTTGGACAGGTTTAGGCTCAAGGAATTTTTTAGCAACTTCGCCAAGAAGTTAAATTTATGATATAGAAAAATGGTAATTTCGGGCTCGAGTCGGTTCGGTTTGTGTTTCAGTTTTTGTGCCTAATTTAAAAAGTTGTTATTTCTTTATTATATCATAAGAGCTTTAAGAGCTGTATTTCATACTTTAATTAAGAACGGTTTTCTTCGAGTGTAGCTGTTTTAGACATATAGACTTGGCCTGCCAAACGGTAGTGGAACGTTACTTTTTCAATTATGAATAGAGAATGATTGTTTCGTGCCGTGCTGAATGATGGATGGGATGCGAGCCCCAAACGTGGACAATGCCAGGCGGAATGCCTTTTGCGCTAGACCCAAAGCCCCAGTCATCAGGCCTAATGGCCAACAATAGACGTACTCGTGCCCTCTGTGCTGAAGGCGGCGTTAATTAATTTGTGACAGACAAAACGACAGAGACAGCGAGACGGCGAGACAAAGGGACGGAGCTTATTAATTAGACAATATGCTTCAGTTGGGGCCTCTTCAAAGCTAACATCGCTCGTTCGAATGTGAATGCGAGTTCAAGTGCGAGTGTGAATGTGACTGTGAGTGCGAGTAATAAAAGCTGAAAGCTTAAAGCGCAATTATCAATAATAATATGATATTATAATTTAAGTAAATGTATGGCTCGATTCCATGCAGCCGAGGGCACACAAATTATAGGTATACATATCCCCACTCTTTCGCTCCCCTTCAGTCGCTCTCTCTTTCTTCCTCTCGCTTTCTGTTTTGCAAATATTTTGTCACAATATTCGAGCTCTGTCATGTGAATTCATTTCATTAATTTATTTTTGAGTGACAAAAAGGCAAATAAATACAAACAGTCAAACCTCGCTATAAAGAACTCACAATAGAAAAATTAAAAGAATTTAAATTCCTTAAATAAAGCTTTGAATGAAATTTAAAGAGACTTATTAACTCTAGCAAACATTTTTATTATAATTTGAGCACCATTTGTTCGTTCAAGGGAATTTCGACTGTAGTCGCGTGTGTCTGTGTGTTTGTCTGTATAAAAATTACGACAGCCGCGCAGCAACAGAAAATTACACTGAAATTATAGCAACAATTATTTTCAAATTGAATTACATCCAATTACAAATAAAATGAAATGCAGATGGCATGAAGATAGCGACTCTCTCATTCAGCATAATGGCGTCGGAGGACCGAGCAGAGGGCCCCCTATCCACCTGGGGGTTGTAGGGGGCGGGCACGGGCACGGGCTGAGGTGCGTTGGTGTGGGTGAGTTTCTGTCGCCTCCACTGCCGCAGAAGGAACGAAAAAAACCAATTAGGGACTTGGCCTGAGCTGCCTGCGGCTGTCACAGTCGGGCGGTGTCAGCTCATAAGTTATTATCCTGCAATTAATTTGGCTAAATGTTCCCCTGCTGCCTGTGGTCCCGACATTGCGCCGACGCGCAGCGCAAGCGCCTAAACGAGCCGCGCTGATTGGCTGCTTGCCATCGATGACGTCACGCTGGCAAGAGCCATGCAAGACACGCCTGCATCGCGACTTGAAGCTGGAAGAGCAGAAAGAGTGTGAGAGAGAGTGAGAGAGAAAGCAGGAGAGCGAAACAAAGCGAACTGCGACCAAAGTGTCTGCTGTAGTTGCAACTTGTTCGATGTTGGATGTTGCAGTTGCAAGCGGGTTGCATACAAATTGACCACAGGATTTCTTGTTAATTTAAAATCAAGTTCAATTTAAATATGGAGTTATGGGTATTAAATATACAGAAATATTTACACAGTATTAAGCGGCTTTTGCACCTTTGGGTGTTCCAAAAACTTTTACACATATCTTTAAAAATAGGCTTAAAGTGGATTAAGTGAAATTCAAAAATAATTCAAACACTATATTTTCTCGAATTGTTTAATGTTTTCATTTTGGAAAACCCGTATTCATATTTCGATTGTTCAATAATTTAAGATATAAGTAATCTAAATTTTACTTAATTGCTAAAGTTTAAATAAAGACCAAATCCCAAATTCCACAAGAATTGCTTTCCACTAGAGATCCAACCCACGCAGCTTTAAAGATTCAAATTTAAATATTCGAATGGTTGGGAAATAAAATTTCTAATTGATATTATCGAGCTGATTGATTAATTTAATTTAGATAAAAACTAATACATTAGCTTATCTTAAAATCAATTTCTATCTAAAAGGCTGCCTACTTGAATTTGAAAGAACGAAACTGTGATGGAACCAATTGTCAGTTCTTTCAGTTTGGCTTTTTCGTGCTTATCGGTAAAATGGTGGAAACCTTTTAGGCCACGACTTGTGTGGCAAATTAAAATTCAATTTTTCAAAATATCAAATCAAATCGAAAACACAAAAAAAGAATCTTAGCAATTTGGACAATCAGTTTGATGCACGATGCACAAATTGAATGTCAGTGCAGTTAATTCGATTTAGTTTAATATACTCTTTGTTCTTCATCTTGTTGTTGTTGCTGTGTGTGTCAGCGCGTGTGTTAATGACGTTTTACAAATGCAACAAATGCATTGGGCCATGGACAGGACTGGGGACTGCTGTGAAGCTGCATTGTATCTGGCCAGAAAGGATGCGTAACAAATGCGCCTAACAAAGGGAATTGGCACAGGTTTGCCAGCAGGTCTAGGAAAACTCATTATACAGCGTGTGATAATCCACAGTCCGGCACAAAAGGACACATTAGCCACACGTAGTTAGCGCAAGGACCTGCACACAGAGCGAAAATCCTTCGGTGTAGGTGGCTAATGGACTCTCGCCGAGAGAGCACTTTAGTTTTGGTCAATGCCTTTCACACCTAGTCCTCGCACTCCTCGCGCTGAGCGTGAAGAATCGTAAACGAGAGACGGCTGAGCCGATCCTTTTGTATCCCTATCTTTTGATCAGTGCCGACTCACACAGGTGTAGGGGCAAAAGCAACAAGAACCTGGCCAATAGCCAGGCCGCAATTAGACTTAATACGCATCCGAATCTGCTTTCCAATGTGCAGCCAGAGATTTATAATTGTGTTAAAAACTCGCGCTTGCATTTCATGAGAATCCATTGCCCTAACCGATACGATCTGATCCAATCTGATCTGAACCGAGGGCGTCACACTATTTGCTGTTGAAATTTTAAGCTAATTTACACATTTCACTACGAGCAACAAAGGGTGTCTGACTGTGAGATACCCTGTACTCAGCTCAGCAACTGAACTTAGTGTAAGTTGTATAAATACAAGGGGAACATTTTTGGGAAATGTGCAAATGATCTGTATCTTATTCGACATATATATCGATTTCAACGTGATTCGCAGATGCCTTCTGCCTATTTCATACATTTGCATAACTAGCTTATACCCACTTTCAACAAGTACAGAGTATAAAAATATAGCGTCACTGCGTTAATTGCTGCCCGTCCGCCCGCCAATTTCCAATTTCCACTTTTCACACTCCAGACACCACTGTCCTAGCTTGCCTCTAATCTCAATATCGGCATCTGCATCTGTCTATTCACGCCCCATATTAATCTCCATTATTTGGCGCTACCTCCTCTTCTCAGATATGTCTCACCGAAATCTCGCAATTGCGGCTTTCAACGCGGAAGCAATAAAAACTCAAATTACTTTTCGTTTACATCCTGCAACGGAGACTGTGACTTTTGGTTCCACTCCTAATTCTCATGTTAATGACAGCAATTAATTTCCCTTCGCCCACACGCAGCTTGTAGCTGTATCTTTATCTGTCTGTGTGTAGCTGTATCTGTATCTGATCTATGGGCGCCCAAAGTCAAAGTCAAACAAATCGAGAAACATATTTTTATTGTCGCAACGCAAAAATACCGCTGGGAGCGATTAATTACTCAAAATGTAGTCCGACCCCAAAGAATCCCAGGCCAAAGGGCAGCCAAGCTGGAACGTGTTTGTCTGGCGTGGCAAATTCTTATCCCTTTTCAATTTCAGCCAGCTTTCCCTCTCTCTCTCTCTCTCTCTCTCTCTCTCTCTCTCTTTCACTCCATCGCCCACGCAAAACTGTCGTCGGTCCTTGGCTGATTTATGGCCTAGCCCACAATAAATTTCAGCACTCCAGGTGCTGAGGCACATAAATCAATCCATTAGTTTTCCGCACTCGCATGAATTTCGATTTGTTGACTCTGGACTTTTATTTGCTCGAGGTCGCTCTACTGAGTGGGGGTGGGGGAGGGGGGGGGGGGGGTTGTTTGATCTGGGGGTGCAGTGCCCCTGGGGTACGTTCGATTCGTTGCACTGATTTCGGACTTTGGGCTTTGCTTTGAGTGACAATAAATTATGGCCATGATTAGTCTAAATTTGGCAGCAAACTTTACCCAATGCGGAAAGTTAATGCCGCATCAGATAATTCCCACAGCATGGCTAACGTTTCGGCCTAATCGCTGTTGCGAAAACTTTCCCAACTCGGGCCGAAAAATTTTCTCACGGCAAAAATATTGGTGAAAATTGAAAAAGCAGCTCAACTTAATCATTAGCAAAGCTTCGATAACAAATGTGCAAGGCGACAAAATGACAAGAGACGTGCATATTAGCCGGCAAAACGCCGCAGGGTATGCAGCAAATTGCGGGCCAATGCAAAGAGTGTGCGTGAGTGTGTGTGTGTGTGCGTGTGTGCGTGAGCAACACAGGTGGCAATGTGGCCATTATGGCTAATGGGCAAACGCAAGAGGCCCCGCGGCCAAATGAGTTAAGCCAACAAGAAGCAGCAGAGGAAGAGGAAGCAGCAACAGCAACAGCTCAAAGTAAGCGTTAAAGTAAGCCATAAAAAAGACAAAGCCGTCATTTTTCTAATGAACCAGCAGCAGCGGCAGCAGCAACGGCGGCAGCAGCAGCAGCAGCAGCAGGGGAGAAGCTGGCTTCTTCTTAAGGCAGAATCTTTTGCTGGCCAAGTAGAAGCCAGTTAAAGACTTTAGTTGCGCCTTTAAAGCCAAGTTAGCTCAGCCAATCAGGCAGCTGCGCCGAACTTCAAAGCCAAAATCAGACAGTTGGCTGTGTGGCGCGGATATGAGCCGCTTAACGCAGTCAGAGATACACACACACACATACAGCTAGAGATACAGATACACACGCACTGTGGGCCTCAGCTTTGATAAATGAGCAGACAGGCGTACAAAGTGGAGAATAACGAGCGAAAAACAGGCTGAGAAGAGCAGAGCAGAGAAGAGAAGAGAGCGAGAGGCTTTCAGTGTATGTGCGTGTACTTGTGTGTTTGTGTATGTGTTTGTGTGTAAAGCAGGCTTAATCACATTGCTTGGCCATTGGCCAGGCGGCAAAGATCAAAGCGCGCTTTAGCTGTTAGATGTGGCTAGCTTGGTGGTCGCCTGGCCGAGTGGCAAAGGCGAACGCCTGGGCTAGAATGATGGCTAGGTAATTGGCAGGTAGCTGAGGCTGACGCTGACGCTGCAGCCAAATGACATGCCAATGCCAATGCTATATGGCCAACAACAACAAAAAGCTCTTCCTCTGTCCGATTCCGTGGCAGTCGCCAAATGTGATATTTGCGGCATTCTTTCAGATGCTCATTCCCATGACATCTCGGCGCTCGATCGACAACGGAAGTTGGAAAGTTGAGTGGCATAAGATCAACACAGCCCAACCCCCCGCTCTTCCATCGATTTGGGCTCATTTTTCGCATGCGAAATGTGACAAAATGACAAGACAAAATTCTGTCAAATTAAAGTCAGTCATGACGGCAACGCCCCTGTAAACCAAACAGAAAAAGATCCCAAGCCGAACCGACTCATGATATCATTAGCATAACTGTCAAAGCCGGGCAGAGGCGTCCCAGAGGCGTCTCAGAGGCGGCCCAGTGGCGTCTCCACGGACCGCGACATGCATCGCTGCCAAGCAGACAAATTTTTGGGTTGAATGACGACAAACGAATTCGCGGTAGACATTAAATATACAATATATAAAATACTATACACTCTCAGAAAAATTCAAGAACCATGTTTGCAAGCCCAAACAAGTGTGGGTGTTTCGGTTAACGGCTCGAATTAAAGCCTCAAATAAAAATTGGTTTGGTTTAAGGTTTGGTTATATGATTCTCAAAAAATAAATATTTTTCCAAGTATTTAAAACTATTTACTTTATTTAATATGTTTTAGTTAATTTTAGCCATACTTACAACAATGATCAATTTTTAAACCAAGATCATAACACATGGAACAAAGTCGCATACAAGAACATCGAACTGGGGTTTTCTCCAAGTGTAAATGTATATGCGTCAATGAATTTATGATTTGCTTTTTGAGTCGAATCTCAACTGCTGTCAGGTTCCTTTAGTCATCAGTTTGAGTACTTTAATAACTGCCGCTTAGCTGCGCAAATGAGGGACATCCTGAAGGAAATGCAGGACGTGCACTTCCCATGCTAAGCGGTGCCACCAAAGAAGCGCGGAAAATTTGAAACTAATTGCCGTAAAAAGACAAAAATACCGAAAAAAGGAAAAGGGCCAAGGAATAATAACAATGTACAATAACAATCAAAACACACTTGCAACGCCCACTCGAGTGCCCAGTTGTCAGCCTAAAACAACAAATAAAGCAATCAAACTGAAGAACTGAGATACACAGAGAGGGGTATACCGAATTGCAGCGACATATGTTCTCACACGCGGCACCTTTGTCCATCAGCATTACGTCAGAGACAGAGAGAGAGAGAGAGAGGGAGAGAGAGAGGGGAGGGAGACGAAAGGAACAAATTGTGGTATATTTATAAACGTCAAAATAGCCAAAAGGAGATAGAGAGACCGGGGGAGTTCTGTGAGATCCCTAAAGATATATTTTATGATGCACAGCGAGGTGAGGCCTGGGCGTGTGAGTGGCCAATTCTGGTTATAAAAAACACACACACACAAATCTATAGATTGACATTGGCATTGCCTTTGGCTCTGGCTCGGGCTCTGGAAGCTAGGAGCTAGATCTGTGTGAATAGAAACATCAAATAGTCCAAGTCAAAGAAGGCTGCAGAAGGAGGCCGCCATCAAAGGGGCAACAGCCACAAATCGTAAAAACACCGACAATTTCACACTCGCCTTTTTTTGTTTTTGGTAATAAAAAATTAAACGGTAGCTAGTTAGGATGCATTCTTGGAGTTGGCATTGTTTGCATTGATTCCTCTTCGCTTGGTGTCGGCGGTTTTTATCTGCTGTTGGGATTTTCATTAACAAATGAATTTTTCGTGGAAATCCGAAGGTGACGGCGGCTTTGATGCAATTCCCAGAACGAGGGAAACTTGGCCAATATATTCTCCGATTGCTGCTAATTAAAGCAGTTTTTAATGACAACCCCTACCCCTGTTTGCTTTTATCTTCAAAATAAATGTTAATTTATGAATTTGTTCCGGTTCGCTAGCCTGATCGACAGCCAATATCTACTATTTAAATTCTATTAAAATCTGCCATATCATGTAGGCTGTAGGTCGATAAATATTGATCGCTTGATTGATGAGCGTCCGCATAGATTCGATGTGCTGTGCAAAATTGCGCTACGTACCTGCCCCACGTGTGAGTGTGTGTGTTTGTGGTAAATAAATTACGAACTAATCATTGAGAAATTAATCACAAATCAACAATTTGGCTGCTAATTAAAATGTTTACGCAAATGAATAATTCGTTAGTCGCTACGATGGCAATGAATATTCATGCGCGCCACAAGACCGCAATCTCGCGCAGTTCGATATTTAAAATAAATTAAATTAAAATAAATTCAGTCGAAAAGCTAGTTGAGCAATGAACAAATGCCACCGACTGCGCTTCACGTTGCTTGCCCCACTAATAAAATTAATTAATTGTTTGCTCCAAAAGTCAAAGAAGCCGCTTCAACGGTAGCAGCCACACACACTCACACACACACACACACACACACACACACACACTTGGGGAGAGAAAAATGCAAAGTTGGCCATAATAAATTCCAAATAATGATCAAAATTAGTGGCAACAACAAAACGTGCACCAATCGCAGCCAGCATGCAACTAATCACAGTTTATTAGCTATATAGCTAGTCTCGTTGTTGTTGTTCTTGTCACCTGTGACAGCATCAAATCAAGCTGTCGTCCATAACAACTGAAAAAACTAGTTTCAGTCGGGTGTAACCGACAGCGCAGCTCTCGTTCAAAGTTTGACAACAACCAAAACATATACCCTAGAAATATTTTTACATATAAAATATGACAATAAAAAGACTTTTCATCTAGTTTTGGTTTTGAACCCTGGACCTACCGCACAACTAAAACTTAAGCTGCCCAAACAAATAATTTCAAACAGATAATTTGGACTATATGCTATACTTGCATATATTTCAAACGGAGAAACAATCTAGAGACCAAAATACCAAAAAAAAAACTTAATTATAAATAATGTATATATTTTAGATGCAGAATCAATCTAAAGCACAAAACATGGATAAAATGCCATCGAACATGAAAATAGGTTCAGTTTTGACAAAGTTGTGGGACTTTGAAATATGGGGTCTATGGATTCTAGAGCCTTACGCGTTAAAACTGAGGGAGATACATATATGCATTTTTGTGAATTTCCAAGCCCCCATGTGCGTTGCCAAAAATCATTACAATTTATTTTACTCTGGTATACGAATTACAAATCTCCAGCTTCAATAGCGGGGGAAAAAATTTTGAAATTAAATTTTGATATTACGTTCTTATGGATAGATCGATGGACAGCATTGCACAAACCCAATATACTCTTTTCATTTCGTGAACAAGTATAGTAATATCTTAAATAAGTCATCAGCTTTTACCCAAATGCGAAAATTGTTTAAGGTTATTTTTAGCTCTTGTGTACAGTAGTAACTACCCTAAAATCGCTTTTATATAAGAAAAGCAAACTATAAGCATTGCTGCCAAAAAAATAGTGTGTTCAAACAAATGTCCAGATTTTGGATTGGCATGGCTTGCATGGGCGCAAAAATTTTTTCTTTGATGAAAACTAGTTTGGTCTTGATATAAATATTTATATTTATTTTGATTATTTCAACTTTTCATCGGAACATTTTTCTTCGTACCAGTTTGCAGTCCTATTATTATATTGCATTAAAATTTTATTTATTTGAACGCATGATGAAATGAAATGCAGTCATTTATGAAAAAAACACTTCTGTTATAACCAAGTGTTCACTGCAAACTAGAGTCTACTGTACCCGGCCACCATTTTGGTGTTGAGCATTTAATTTCGTAGAGATTTAATTGACTGAACGCCATTAAATAAAAATGGAGATGAGATTTATGCTGCAATTTGCGAAAAATTATGTTAATTGTCGCCGCGGGGGTGTTGGGGGGTGCTAAAATGCACTTGAGCGCAAAAATAAAATTTATATATATATCATTGATTTAAATTAATGGACATGTCAGGCAATTAATAAATGCAAAAACCATGGCACAGCAAGGGAGAATGAGAGGAGGAGCGGGGAGCGGAGCGAGACGAGGCTAATGAATGCCAGAGCGCGATATTTGCCGCTATCTACGAGTCGCGTGGAATCATTTGGCCACTCGAATGTGGCCTATTCTATAGTTAGCGTCGGGTTTCTGCGCAGTGTCGCCGCAATTTGCTGCATTTGCGATCATCTTTGAGGGCCTCATAAATAGCTGAGGCATTGGTCGCGCTGTCAATCAAACTGGCAGGCACCCCGAGCGACTCTTGACTCTAATAGACCCATAAATGCATACAGCCGAGCGCAAATTTTCGACGCCCAGCTGCACGTTGGCCCTCAATTGGGCCCATTGTTCTTGTCCTTCTTTCTGTGCTCCGATTGCACTCGAAATGCGAAGGTTCTAATGAGTTTTCGATTAGGTGTGACATGTTCACGTCTTCTACGGCTAATCGATGAGCATATTGTCTGCTCGTAGCACAAACCCCCACCCCCAATCCTGCTCAGCGCCTGTTGGCAACCCTCTCTTGTCCTGATTTTCCACTCGAGTGCAAAGATTTAATTTGTTTACATTAAAATGCCATAAATTCAAGTACAGTTGAGTGCGTCTTTCAATGGGCTTGTGCTGTGTGGCAGGGGCAGGTCGATGGGCCATGGGGCATGGGGCATGGGGCATCCCCGAAACTGTTTAGTCATGTCGCATGCGCCAAGCTCGGAGCTCGAGATGCCTTCATTTCCGGTGCTGCATGTACAGGTATTGCTGGCACTCGCCATTTTCACACTCATGCGGCTAATGAGCAATAAAGCTAAATGAAAATGCCACTAAAGAAAAGGCAGCTAGCAAAAAAAAATAAAGAGAAAAACAGAAACAGAAACTGAAACGATACAAGAACATTGTAGTTGGCTGGCAACGACTGCACAATGCTCTGTTAACAGTGCAAGCCGAACTGTAAACCAAGTAAAAAGGGGTTGTTTGTTACAGTGGGGTAGGTGGCTTTCAAACTGTAAACCTAAGGCGATGGCTTCAAACTGTAACATTAGGAAATTTAAATTTGTACTAGTTTTAGAGGCGGTAAGAGGGCGTATCTGTATCCTTACTTGACGAAAATATATACTTATAGAGTTCAAGAAGATGCCTGCACAAGAACTAAAATACTCTTTGACACAGTGTAGCAGGGTATCGGAAGAAGAAGAAGCCTCCGTACAAAAGCGAAGCCAACAAATCGATTTGGTCAATTTGTTATTGTTGCAGCCGCGTTGCCTTTAGCCGGCGCTGAATGCCGTATTCAACTGGATGCTGGGGATACTGTGGATGCGCCCCTTGCACTGACCCCACCCTGCTCTGGCCAAGGCATTGGCGAGGCTTTCTGCTTTTTGCCAGGCCAGAGAGCGCGAGAACAGCGTGCAAAAGTGGAGTCTGCGCTGGGGCTTGCCGGCAAAGTTGAAACGTGTCGGCATCCTTTGATCAGTTCATATTATAAAATACTATGGTCACGCCTTAAAGGCATTAAACGAGATGGCGCTCAGCTCCACACACACATACACACTTGAGGGGGAGGGGGGCAGAGGGGCTGCAGTGTGTGGCAATAGATTCCAGCCTGCAAGTTCTGTGCAGCATTGCGGCTTCCTCATGAACAGCAACAAGCTTCAGCCTCAGCCCCTCCTCTCGCTCATCAGGGCCGCAGCCAGTTCTGTTCGCAACAGGAATTGTTATTTCCACATATGGGCGCGCAAAAAAGAAAAATAAAATCTAAAGAAGTGAACAAAACAAAAACACATTTCCTCGCTTCCTGCCTCGGCCGCAGCCTCGACTCGGGCCTCGTCTCGAGGTAGCGTCGCAAATGCAACGTCATCTCGAGCGGCGCGCGGCAATCAAGTAATGTGGTCCCAGTTCTTTGAGTCCACGGCCAGGGCCAGGGCCTGGGCCTGGGCCTGGGCCAGGGCTAGGGCCAGGCCTGCGCAGCTCTTAATGCTTACTCGAGGCGTTGTGGACCACCAAACGAGCATTGCGAGACTTCGAGGTGTTTGAAATGCGCTTTTTAACTGCATTGTAGTTGATTTGATATTCATACGTGCGCCCAGCCCCAACTGGCCCTTAACCCCCCTCCCATTGTGTGTGTGTGTGTGTGTACATGGGGCTCTTTAGTAACAATAATTTGCAAGACACACTTTGTGACTACAAGTCGAAGATTTGATACTCTTGAGCTTAAAAGATACCCCGAATTCTATAGTATAAAGTATCAAGTTTACAACATTATATTAAAGGTCATATATGGATGCCTTGGATCTGGTTCGGTATTCTGTTTGCAATACAAACAAGAAACACGTTCTTAATTGTGATTGTTATTTTGGAAAAAATATAGTTTTTTTGTAATTTGCGGGACTGGAGTGGGCGCGGTATCGACCACGACTCGATCATTAGAGGAAATAATCTGTGTCAAGCATTTGTACCCAATTGATATAAATCGTTTTTTTGAATCACACATACAAGCTGAAGCTCTCTCGTAAAGGGTGTATGAATGGCCGACAATGTGCGGCCATATAATTAGTGTACTTTGCATGCAAATGTTGATTGCATTTGCAGCTATGAAGTACACAGAAAACAACAAAACAAAAGAAAGCAACGTTATTTCCTCTGGTCGATCGCCAGGGCTACTGTAATTGCCACTTGCATTAATTATGTTAAACACAAGTCTCAATATTTAAACAAGCAGCCGCCGAAAAAAAAACTACAACAACAAGAACAATAAAAGTGCAGTCCAAATGCCAGTGAACCGTTTGTTTGCGCACGGCCAACGCAAACTTTGAGTCAAAGAAAAAGACCGCTGCCGCCCCTGCCCCTGCCCCTTATCAAAGCGGCCGCAGCATCGATGCCAGGGTAATTATCACACATCGGTCAAAACGAACACCGGCCACGCGTGGACGCGGCCAAGAGCCCAACTAACTCAATTAAGAGGCCAACGCACAAATATTTGTATGCGGCATTCAGTCGAAAAAGTAGCTAAACAAAGTTCTCAAGAGATGTAAATGCGCCGCCGACCCGACTAGCGTGGAGTGGAGCGTGTGAGTAGCTGGATCAGGGGTCAATATTGATATAGCTCGCAACAGTAGCAGCGTATGGGAATGGGCTCCCTCGATCGGGGGACAACTCGGCCCAATACACTCCGAATCCACGTGGCTGTGTCCAGTGCCAGCTCGATTTGAGCCGCTTTGCACCGCTGCTAAAACCCACTCGAGATATTCTCGCCAGTATGAATGATTCACGGCCATGGTTGTCAGCTGGCCTTGTAGATACCCTGTAATATTTTTAAATTAGCTCTAGAATAGGTCAAATGTCAGCTGAACGCGTAGAATTTTGAGCTGAATCGGTTAGAACCATAAATTCAAATTTTTTTATTCATAAACCATAATAGTTGTCCAAAAATGAGTAGAAAGTTAACTTCGAGGCAGAACAAAGTTGACGAGTCGAACGTTTGGGTTTGCCAAGAGTTTATATGCTTTTACTATTAGGACCATATTTTAAACATCATTTGAACTATCGGCTACAAATTCAATTTTTGTATTTTTGTCTTATTTTTTAAGATATTATTGGAATAAAGGCAAAAAGGTTTATATTTGTAAATTTTTGTTAGATTAGCTTAAATTTAAATCGTTTCAAGTCTCTTACACCCCTGACAGTTGAATGTACAGGGTATTAACAAAAGTTTAACATTTCAATTTGAGCATCGCTTTAATTAGCATTCGCTTGTTCATTGTTTTCCCATTTTTCGTGCTTTCCATTTGCAGCGAGCGTTTGATTTGTTGTCGCTGTTTCTCGCTTTTAGCTTTGAGCTCTTAACTTTTCAGCTGTTGGCTTTTAGCCGGGCCTGCGCCCGTGTTTGATTAGCGTGGCCGAGTGCTGCTACCAATCTTGACCTGAAAGCTGATTTTCTCTGGCTGCTCTCTGACTGGCCTGCTCTCAATGTGGGTGGCCCCGAACGGCTTACTTCTTCGATTTGCTACTTTTTTCGACTGTCGCCCTTTGTCGCGCTTTGTTTGGGCCCAGCTCAGTTGGCCATGCAGCTGATTACTGTGAAATTGGCAATGTTTAATGGTCGCTCGCGCCCAAGTGCCAAGTGCCAGGCATTTGTGTCTTTGGGCTTAGGTCTAACTACTTTTTTTGTTTTGATGAGTTTTCTTCGTCATTTCGCGGCCACAAAACATTGATCTCCAACACTTTCTCCACGGCAGCTGCTGTGATCTCTTTAAAGGCCAAAGTTTGTGTGCCAAACGGAAAAACTAGCCGCGCTACTGAAGAAGTGAAATGTGTGTGTTTAAATGGGTGTTCTTAACACACACACATGCCAGAAACCAGCTAAATCTTCCTATAGTAAATTATATTTTAAAGTTTTGTGTAAGAATAGTTATTTTATCAAGAATATACTTTTCGCATATTTGTAACAAAATTTTAATACCCTTTTTGCAATGTTTAAAAAAGCAGTTTTGTTCTTTCCTTCAGATTTTTACATCTTAGTCGAATTTTGGCAATGCGTGTGAAATTGCTTGATTGAAGTCCGAACTTCCTGGCATTTTCTCTGAGTGCACTTAGCGATAACTTTATTAGACTCAAAAAATGCCATTCTCTGTTCATATCTAATCTGCAAATAATATAAATGAATTCTCAGCCCGACAGACAACAGTTTGTTTCCAAGTATAACCACAAAGCAGACTTAATAAAAGTAAATAAATAAATCCTCAGGCAACAATCTAAATGAGTTACAGCCAAATCTGACTGCACAACTAGGCTAATCAAGCACAAATATCCGTCAAATTATAGCACAAGCGTATATATGCAGAATTTGAATAACAATTCATAATAATTACAATGCGAAGTCAGGTAATTTTCGATATGCTACCAAACGGCAGCGAATCGCTGCTTAAATCGTTGATCGTTGATCGAGCACAGAGATCAGAGTCGACACCAAGTGGAGGTGACAGCCATGTGTCAATGCAGCGTGGGCCGCTGCGTCGCCAACTTGCCACGTCGTTTGGCGCTGGAGGTGAGCCGAGGCGACGCCAAGGCAAATGCAAATTGGCGGGCAGCTCCCCGAAAGTACTGTGTGTGGAAACTGGGGGAAACTCTCAAAATGAGCCACACCAAAACAAAAGTGGAAGCTGTGACGCGGCTGCTGTTGAAAGCTTGCTAATTGACAATTACGGACAAGTTTCTGTCTTGGCCATGAATCGCTGCCCCGGGCCACATGCTCATAACAAATACTCCGATGTGGGCGTGGGCCGTTGCTTTCGAGAATGCGCCCTATACGCTAACAGAAAGTCTTTTGATTTTGTCACGAAATGTGTATGACCTAAAACCTCAGAGTATACATATTCTTGATCTGTATTAATAAGTATCAAGCCCGTCTGTTTTTTTGCCGACTCGGAAATCTTTATCGTATAGTTTTTATTGTTTTAACAATTTATTTGCTTTTTTGAGACTGTCACTTTGCTCCTAGCATATCAGCAATATCTTATCAAGATTAAACTATTCTATCATATAACTCTCATAGGAACGGTTTTTTGGTTTTACAGGATATATTAACTTACTTTGCAACTTCGACCTTTACAATGCTGCTAACATATGGCGTAAAACCTATCAACATCGGAACACTATCGCACACTGCAAGGGTATTTAAGCTTCGGTACAGCAAAGATAAATGTTACATTTGTTTTGGTTAAAAATTGAAAATGGAAATCGTTAGAGCGATTATTCGAGCGATAGCTGGCGATAAGCTAAATCAGCTAAATTATGGGGCATGTGGGGCAGGCGTTGGCTGTATTTCCGCCAGTAGCTGGCACAGCTGCCGCTGCCACTGCCACAACAGCTGCCCCGGCTGCTGGCTACCCTTGCCCCAGTAACAGCGATAAATCAATGAAATCGTCGCCATTTGCCGCGGCATTTGAATATTAATGAACCCTTTCCACCACTTTCACCACAGGAACGGGAACCACAATTTATCAGCGTGTGAATGAAGCCACACACGCTCGCACACACACACACACAGCAGCGGACACAGGTGTAAGGTGTAAATTGACTTTCCTTTTTTTAAGGATTTTCATAAAAATTGGCTTTGCTCAAGGACTTTGCCGGCATAATTAACACCGCAGGCTTTCCCACGCAGCGTGCCCTCTCTCGGCGTATCTGAATGTGTGTGTATCTAATAGATACACTAATAGCCGCCAAGAAGAAAGAACCAAATAAGAAATTAGAATTGTATAAAAAAGGCGCTGGGGCAATACAGAAGCGCTAAACTCGAAAATCAAACGCGCCGCTTTGTTTGGCCGCCGCGGCGAAACTCAATCACAAACCCCAATGCTTAAATATTTGTGTGATTAGTCCTTATCAACAACGGCAGCAACCGCTGACCGCCAGGTAGCCGCTCTGCCCGGGATGCGGGACCCACTGCGGCTAAAGTCGAGCGCTGCCGGCTGGTGGTCGTCCGTCTGCCGGTGCCGGCGATTCCTTTTTCATTTAGCATCCTGCAGCGACGGCAATTGGTTTCGATTTTTCCGAGTTTTTCGATTCTCTCGATTCTTAAGAGCGTTTAGCTAATAGACCCTACGGCCCATTGTTTTCAGACGCCTTGACGCCTTTTGTGCTGGCCTCCTTGGCCTTTTGTTTGGTTTGGGTGTTGGAGTAATGCGCATTTGTTTCAATTAAAAGGATTATTAGAGCGCTCTGTAGAGCCCCGTAAACGTCAGCAATATGTTTAAGTCCAACATAATGTGTCGACAATTGAACAATGCACTGAAAAATGTGACACCCGCAACAAAACACATTTCGTATTTGGTTTGAGAGACAGACACTTTTCAGGTCAGATTTTTATTTAGAGATATGCAGATTAAAGAAAGACCAAGAGAGATTCAAAAATCTTGCATTGTTTGCGTTCAAAGATCTGCTTTTACATATTTATTTAAATATCACATTTCAAAAATAAAATAATACAATATCAGGACGACGAAGTCAGTTGATATAGCTTCCATAACTATGTTTATATATTAAAAACGTTTCTAGTTTTCAGATATCCCAACCAAATTGGCAATTGAGTTTTACCTCGCTTCTAGCAAATTACTTCATAATATAGCTCGCATGCTTTATGTCTGCAAATAAGTTTAACCTAAGATAAGTTTTCTTTCTTGTTTAAATTCTCGTTTGTTTATTACCTTTAAATTACCTTAAGCTGAATGCCGTAAGTTTCTTGAGACTGATATATGTTTTTCATTTCGAAAGCTGTATTAAACTTATTTTACTTATCCGTACATGTAATTATGAGGGCTACGCTTTGCTTTCATTACGCGCATAGCTTTGTTAAACAAATTACAATCCACAGTACCTCTGTTTATAGTGTTAAAAAGGGGTTTTCATTTGCATATAGATCTAATATTTATGTGATGTCTTTTTCTAGTTGAACTCCTCGAAATCATTTGCAGGCTCCTCAAATTAATTAAACGTTTCTTCTTGCAACAAATTAAATGCAAACGCTTGACAATTAAGCACGACTGCCAGCAGGCAGCACTGGAGGCACGGCTGATAGTCTGTAGTATGCGTCATTAAAGGCATAGACCCGGGGCGGCGAGAACGGGCTGAGGAGTAAGGCGATGCCTCTGCCGGCGTCGCTGCCGAAGTTGTGAAAACTTTTGCAGAGACTGAAATACTAAATACAGTCTCGTTACAAACTGAGGAGCGTCGCGTTTGCGTTGGGGTTTCTTTTTTTTTGTTGTTTTCTCGTTTGGTCTTCGCTCCCACTCGCGCTCAGCGGTTGCGCTAGCGCTATCTCGTTCGTGCGCGTGGCGCATGATGAACGCCATAATTACCGTTACGTATACGCCACCATTGCTATTTTTCGTGAGCATTGCTTTGCGCGCAGCCGATTGGCTGGCGAGCAAGAGAGCGCACAACTGTTGGCTCCTCGCTCACACGCACGTTCAACAAGCAAACTGGTTGCCTCTCGCAGAGAGCGCGTCCGTTGTGCAGTTATGATTTGATTGCCGAAGTTTAACCACCGACAAACGAGACACGACGACACGAGAGAGCAAACGACGTTAAAGAGACGGCACGCACACACACACGCACACGAACACACGAACAGGCTAACAGACGGGCACACGAGCAGAGATACGAGCAGAGAAGCGCGGAGAGCGGCGCGGGCAGCAAAAGAACTGAAGAAATATCGACGTGTCTAGTTAGCAAACCAATCTTCAATCTAGTTTCGAACAGTTGACTGTGAAACGTCGAGTTGAGAGGTCCTCCTATTGGATCAGCGTCGTTGTCGTTTAACGTTTATCGTTAGCGTTTAGCGTTTATCGTTTATCGTTGCGCGTTGCACGTTGCACGTTACCGATTGATATAAACACAGTGATATATACACACCATAAATTTATTAACAAGACGCAGACACAAAGTGAACACCGAAACCTACACACTTCAGTGCAGAGTTTCTTGACATTGGCTACCAAAGGGCCAAACTAAGTGAGTGTGTGTGTTTAGTGTGTGTGAAAGATTCGCCAGTGCTTAAATGCTCTGTCCGCCCACAATGCGACCGGCCAGCCCTGCCGAATCCGAGATTTCCGTCGGCGGTGCACCCAGCCCATTGCCATCGCAGCACCATCAGCTGCATCATCCGCGCGGCGGCACCATCGATCTGCTGCAGCAGCAGCAGCTACTGATGCAGCAACATGCGGCCGCTGCCGCAGCCGCCGCCGCCGCAGCTGCCGCTGGCCTCACCCGCAGCGCCGTCGGCACGCTGCCGGAGGATTACTTCCAGCCGTTGAAGCGGCTGCGCATGTCCTCCTCATCGTCGGAGCCGCGCGAGCAAACGCCCAGTCCGCCCGCACCGCCAATGCATGCCACGGCCGCTGGCAACACCAGCACCACCGGCACCACCAGCACCACCAAGGCGGCCATTGAGGGCGTCAAGAGCTTCTCGATAGCCGACATCCTCGGCCACTCGGAGAAGCAGCGCTGCGCCTCCAGTTCGCCACCGCCGGCCGCCACGCTGCTGGCGCCGCCAGCAGCCCGCCCCGTCGCCGGTCTGCTGCAGCCGCGCACCGAGCCCCTGGACATGCATCCCGCTGCGGCGGCGGCCATGCTGCTGCCCGGCGCACAGATTGTGCGTCCCTGGGATCACCTGCTCGGCCCCATGCCCGTGCGCCCCTTCATCCCCTCGGCCCTGCTGCACTACGAGCAGCGCCTGGCCCTGGACTACCATCGCCAGCTGCAGGAGCACTTCAACGCCCAGGCACAGCTGCTGCGCCACATGGGCATGGACATCATACCCTCGGAGAGCGGCTCGGATCGCTCCAGCTCCGCGGCCAGCGACTGCTGCTCGCCGGAGATTGCGCGCGACTCGGCGGCCGCTGCTGCCGCCGCTGGCGCTGCACTGCGTCGCAGCCACAGTCCCCAATCCTCGTCCCAGGCGGCCTCCGAGCGTGAACGTCATGCGTCCGGCGGCTCGGCCAATGCCGCCAGCCCAGCCGCTGTGCAGGCGGGCAGTGCCAGTGCCAATGCCGCCGCCGAGGCCAAGGCCAAGGCCAATGGCACCCCGCTGGACGCACTGTTCCAGATGACCACCAAGGACTTCGACGAGTCGCAAGGTAAGTCGCAGCCAGAAGCCGCTTAACGTGGCCATAAATTAACTTTCAATCGATTAGCATATAAATGTTCCACTGACAAATGTCTCAATTGTTGGCATTGTTCTCGAAATCGAAATCAAGAATGATTTTCTCTTTGTTGTTGTTGTTGTTGCTGCTGCTGTTGTATTTTGGGGCCTCTAATTAAAATAACAGCCCCCATTAATTTTGTGGCAATTTCCAATTGACGCGACTGCAACAAATTGTTTGCGTAGATTTTGAATTTTGCCTAATTGAAATGAACGATCATCAGTTGATGCCATTCTCCTTCTTCTTCGTCTGCTTCTCAATTCCATTTCCATTCTGAATTTTTGTTGCTTTTGTTATGCAAATGCCGCTTTTGTATTTCCAATTAATTGGCGGCATGTGCCAAAAATAAAAGTAAATGAAATCTAAACAAATTACAGATAACTAAATATTTGATAGAACACATTTATAAACAGTTCAGCTCCACAGGTCCATATGCATATAGCTAATGGCTTCAATTTCGCCTATCAACGGGTATATACACCCGCATCTGTCACACTCGCAGTCACAGTTCATGTTTACACCCATTTGCCGTATTAAGTGGGCGTTTTAGTGTCAGGCCCCAAACACAACCCCTCACTCAATTTTGTGTTTTCATGGTAATTATTGCTTTAGTACACTCGAAAAAATTTAATTCTAAACTCTACTCGAAAGATGGGCTTTAAATTTAAAATTCTGATTTCAAATGCAAACTTGCTTTTATTAAATCAGGCTTAGTCCGAATTCATTGAAACAAAAATAGGAAAAAGAAACTTGGCCTATATATAAAATACTTAAATTATGTAATTCAATAGAAAAGAAAGACGCAACATTTTTCAAATAGGATAGATTTTGTATTTGTATTTGCATTTCATTTGAGTACAGCATTTTTGGATTAGTTTCTTCGGGTGTAGCTACAGTTAGCTACAGCTATATGCGCCTCTCGAGACTCAGCTCTGTGCATTCGTGTCGATTCTGCAACGATTAGCAACAATTAGCCAGCGGCCAAGTTTGCTCATGTTCATTACCTAATAGAGTTTGGCGTTTTAGCTGTGTTTGTTGTTGCTGTTGTTGTTGTTTTTGTGCACAATTAACATGCCGTTGCCATTTGGTTAAATTACAGTTGTTGCTGCTTGTACTAATAGCTGACAAGCCTCAGTCGCGGCTGATAGTCATAAGCATATTAGACGCACTGCAGTTGTTGTTGTTTCAGTTGCATGTGTTAAAACTAAAATATGTCTATTTATCAAATATTGTATAACCAAAGTCGAAATATTTACGACTGCCCGCCGCCAGCGAGTTTTATGAGACTTTACTGCGCCTCATCGTTAGTCAATCCGCGGCCAGAAGTCGAGCCGATAAACATGTAATATATAATATGCTATATGTTTGAGAGATAGAGAGAACTCACATTAATATCATTAACACTCGGGGCGCAGGAAGCGAGAGTTGACATTGATAACACTTCAAAAATAGCTTCAGCTCCAACTAAATAATTATTATACATAAAACTATTTGTAATGATTGATTGCGGATCAATGCATATCCCTATAACCATAACAGCTAGGATGCTGTACAGTAGTTACCTTTTATGACGACAGCGAACACTGGCAAGGGGCTTGAGAGGATTCTTCGCACAAGGCTGGAACATTAGTAAGAAACGATTGTGTGAAACAATTGCGTTTCTACAATCTACTAAATCAACTTTAAAGTAATTTCATAAAATACTAACCACAAGTGTATCCGACAAAACGTGCCAGACGCAGTGTCGACATCGCTGTCCACTCTAATTCCTGGTAATTCCTACAAATTAAAACATAGCAACGTTGCAACTGCAACTGTTGCAACGGGGTCAGAGGACACAGGTTCTTTAGAAAGTGTGGGCAGTCGGCAGTTAAACTCGAATTACAACTGCAACATATTCGAACATATTGTAGAGAAAGGTTTTCGAGTACACGAAACGCTGACAAATGCAACCAAAACAAACCACCCCTCAAAATTCAATTTAAAGCGAACATTTCTCTCTGTGTAAGTGGACACCTGACAGGACCCAAGCGGCCAGCACAGAGCTCTTTCTCATTTCTCCCTTCGTTTTTTGTTCTTTAGATAAGTCACAGAAATTACTTAATGAGTCCCTGATAAAAACAAATACAAGAAGTATATGTGGCACATATATATATATATGTATACTTATATACTTGGCCTTGTGTGTGCGTGTGTAGTAACTATAGGAGGCACACACTCGCTCAAGTGCCTAATGGGTTTTGTGTTACAAAACGTGCTCGAGATAACAAATAGGCCAAATTAATGCGTTTTGCCTTTTTAAATATACAAATATACAAATTTACTCGGTGCTCGAAGCGTTTAATTAGTTTTTAATGCTGGGCTAGTTTGTTTGACAAGCAATCGGTTCGAAATGGGAAATGGGCGTCAAGCACTCCAAATTGGACCGGTTCATATGCATATATATAAGTATATAACCAACTAACTATGTATACTATATACATATTTATGAATAGCAACAGGGGGGTAAGCAGAAGATAGCATCTGAGTTTCACAGGCCAACAATAAATTGGCTTTGAAATGAGCCGCGCTTTCAGCTCTCTTATCTGGTTACCAGTCTCTGACTCAGATTCCGACCAGGAAGCATTATGCAAGCGCCTCACTTTTACAATTGCGAATTAAAACTTGACTGCTCATTAATCAGGCCACAAAAGCATTCCCGCCAGATTTGTAGGTGTCAATAATTACGAGGTATAAATCAAGCAGCAAACGAGACAAATGATCGAATATCGAATATCGCACAGCCAAAGTCCGTCAATGACGCCCACAACGCAATCAATCAAATCGAAACCAGTAAGAGTCGTTTGCTTGGGAGTGCTCGACTAAAAGATACCCCGTAACCAATTTCTTTACACATATATATTGAAATACAAACTCATACAAATCATACAAATTTGTGTAGGGCTATACTTTTCTAAGCACATGTCCAAAAAGTGAAATTCTAAAATTTTGATGTCTCTAAATCACATAATCTCTCACATATGCTCTGAAAACCAAATAGAAAATAAAAATAAAAAAACAGGAGTAATTATATATAATTTAATATAAACTTGTGCTGGGTATGGTATACAAGATTTTATATTCTAATATTTTGGAGATTTGCTCAAAACTGCAATTGCAACATACCCTGTTCAAACCCTTGCCAATGAGTGCTTACGTTTAATTACATAGGAGAGTCGCTTGGAAAGCGCTTGCAATTAAATCAATTAAAAGTATAAATCAAAGCGCTTTTATTAACACTCGCCCCGACACTCGTCGCGAGCAATTAAAAATTATTTCTAATGCGACTTGCAAATGCGCTTGTTAACACTCGTGTTTGGGTTCGACTTCGAGTCTTGAGTATTCGATCGAACCGGTTTGGCAACATGCACAGCAGACCCCAACTAACCCGCTCTCTCTCTCTTTCTGTCTGTTGCAGATAAATCGCACCTGGACATATTCTCGAACCGCCCGCAGCCGAAGAAGAAGCGCAAGTCCCGCACCGCCTTCACGAACCACCAGATCTTTGAGCTGGAGAAGCGCTTTCTCTATCAGAAGTATCTGTCGCCCGCCGATCGCGACGAGATCGCCGCCTCGCTGGGTCTCTCCAATGCCCAGGTGATCACCTGGTTCCAGAACCGGCGCGCCAAACAGAAACGCGACATCGAGGAGCTGAAGAAGGACTTCGACAGCGTCAAGGTCTTCTCGGCCCACAAGTCCTTCCTGGAGAACGTCAACGATTTGAGCATTCTGAAGAAGAAGCCCATGCACGAAGCCGACATGGTTGGCCTCGCCGCAGCAGCCGCTGCCGCTGGCATGGTGGGCGTGCCCGTGCCGGTGTCCGCCGCCCAGGCGCAGGCCGCCGCCCATGCGCTGGCCACGCCCCCCAAATGAGCGGGCAGCGGGATGCGTTTAGCGCATATTCAACCTGATGAACGGTACAGAAAGCGAGCAAAGTATTGAGGACGACATTCACATCAAGCGACAGCCAAACGAGCTGTGCATTTTGTTTAATTTTGGGCCAAGTGATCGAGGAGGACACCCAGCCCCCCACCCCCGCGGGACACTGCGGACAACCCTCGCGCACTTGGCAGCAACGGCGAAGAGATTTAAGACTGAGACTCTGCCCCAAAGTCTCCAGAGATTTTATTTGACACGGATCTGACAATCTAACGAAACCTGGCAAAGGCAAAGACAAAGGCAAAGGCAAGGGCAAAGGCAAATGCAAAGCCCAGCCAAGATCAAATGGACTAAGGTCGCAAACGAGGCATGCAACACACACAATTTGCTGCGCCTCCTGGCCTAAGAATCCAGGCCAAGGCCTATTTCGGCCAACCCTGCAGCAGGCATCGGAAAACCCAACAACTAAGCTATGAGAATAATACCACACGGCAAGGAGAACAGGAAAAACACAATCGGCTCTTTTCAGAGCCACCAAAGCAATCGCCAAAGAGTGTCGAATGCATCCAATCCCAGTTTCAATAAAATCATTGCAATAAATTCCCAAAAATAATAAAATCGTTTTCTTTATTACGAATGAATAAAACTTAAATTAAATAACAGTGCTGAGAGCTAGCTGTTAATAAAATGCCATCAATCATAAAAATCGGTATAGTTTTGACAAAGTTGTGAACGTTTGAAGTCTGGGAAAGGATCACAAAAAATTTAAAATGAAAAACTATTTTATCGAAAATATAAAAACTTTAACTGTAGAATTGATTAAGATGCCAAACATTTACCAAAATGTCATCAATCATAAAAATCAGTATAGTTTTGACAAAGTTAGAGGAGAATTCGGATTTAAGAAGCACATGGGAACTATTCGGGAACTATGCGGTTGTTTTAAAGATCAGGGAGTTCATCTATTGCGGGTCGAATGACAACATTTGCACAGCTATTTTATACACTTCTTAACCCATTTTATGGTATGCAAATTTAGAAACCGTTGCCAATAAATTTTAACATATTTAAGCAACCAACGCAGAAGTCGCGGGTCATTAGGGAAACGAGTTGACAGAGCTTCCATTTCTCCACACTCGCCCCTAGCCCCTGTGTGCGCTCCACTCTCCCCCCCCCCCCCTCCCTTCATAATCCCTCTGACTCGTTTGCATTTTAATTTTAATTCTGACGATTTTGCTGCGTATATTGTTGGCCGGTGATCGAGTTGGGATTCGGATTCGGATTCGCAGCTCTTAAAATAAAAGAAATCTTTTTTAAATTTTTATTAATGATTATTTACAACCGTTATTCAAAATTTAAACTAATTAATTATTAATTTAATCACTTGGCAAAAACAAAGAAAAACGGGTTGCCTACATATAAAAATAAAAAAATATATATATAAAAACTCCACCGCTCCAAGTGTTTAAAGCCGAGCGCCTTTTGCAGCTCGCAACACGGCGAACGCCAACGATTTGCATACAAAATTTACTTAAATTTGTTCAATATTTATTAATTTTCAAGCAATCATTATGCCACGCATATGAATTTAGAGACAGGGGTATATAAATTTATTTATAATTTATTTTCGTGAATTTATTTTCGAATTTATTTTCGTGAAAGAAAACACTGTTTGTATAAAATACAAATAATGAAAAACAAATTAAGAAGAAGAAGATATTGAGTAAAGTTGTGCAAATACTTTTCTTGTTTTAGTATTCGCGCTCTTCCGCTCTCACCTGAACCCTAAAGTAAGGGAAAGCAATTGATCCCCAAACACTGAATACAGGGTGTTTAGCAGTCGCGCAGTCTGCCTGGGTATACCCTTACTTGTTTTTAAATATTTCAAATGGCAGCGGACGGACGTAGCTTGCGTTAGCTACCGTTTGCGGGCAAGTTCAAAGGCTTCGGACGCCGCCGCCGCCGGCGCAGACATTTTTCACTCTCAACTCGAGTCGACTTCAACTTTGAGCTCGACTTCAACTCTTCCACTCTGACTGGGAGGCAGTGTTTGTGACCTGGCGGCAGCTGAGCACTTTCCGAAACTGAAGCGCGCCATCAATCGTCGCTTTTGGCCTGGCCAACAACGAGTCAAGTCCAAGTCGTCCGCCGATCGTTTGTTAATAATTTGAATAATCAAGCTATCAATTCCGCTGCTAATGATGCCGACCGATTGGAGCAGCCGCTCGCCGACAAACTGAAGCCGCAGCAGCTCCAGATCGACTCAGTTTTCGGATCGGTTTAATTTGGCGCTTATCGCGCCGCCAACGAACGATTCGATTGTCTCTAACAGTTCGTAAACTAGGAAAACCCTATTACATATGCATGAGATCGGCGGGGCAAAGGCATACACTCAGCGAAAACCAGCAGGCATATTATATTTAATTAGAATAAATTTATAAAATCAAATCAAGAATGATTCATACTTAATTTGTGGCTAAGATTTCAAGAATTGAACGACACGAATGCCATTCAGATCTTTTAGGGATTAGTACCCCATTTTTTTCTGAGTGTAGGGTTCGATTTCGGGTTCGAATTCGGAATTGGTATCGACAAGGGCCTAGCATTTAGTTAAAAGCAATTTATTTTCATTTCCAAATGTGTGACAATGCGACGCATGCGTCGAGATAAAGAAACTTTTAGACTCTGCGTCTGCCCCACTCCCCACTCCCCTCCCCTCCCTCCCTCCAGCCCCTCGCCAAGGCCCATGTGTAGCTGGGCGTGATTAATGCGTTTTGAAAGTGCTGGGCGAAAGTTGCACTGGAAACCGTTTAATTGAAATCAACTCATTGGCCAGAGAAAGAAATAGAGAAAGAAGGAGAAGGCGAGTGTGAGTTACAGCTAGCGTTCGAAAGAGATAGCGCTAGCTGGGCAAGCCGTAAGAGGTAAAGTACAAATGACCGGCCATTACCGGTGGCATTTAGTTTTAGTAGCTGAGAAATTTGCTCGGCAAATTGAGGCAAGCTGTGGCTCTAATTATGGGAAAATCTCTCGGCGTTTCCGTAAAAAACAAATAGAAAACCAGGCGAGAGCTGCAAATGCCACTTAAACACGGCTATCATAATAGAAATGCGTAAATGTCGAAACCCATTAATCGAATCAACTAAAAATGACTAATGAACGCACCTCACGAGAAGCTGGCTCCGAGCTTCGGCCTAATGAACGATACTCCCCATAGGGAGATGGCGCTACAAACGAGCACTCACTCCCAAGCTCATTGCGCAGTTAGATGAAAATATTTGATTTCGTATTGCGGCAGGAAGAATATATATAGATTAACATAATGATAACGGAAACAGCTTGAATGGGCTGAAATGGGATTGTCATTTGAAGATCATTCCGATGTCAAGCGATTATTTACTTATTTCTGTCCTGTCTGAAGAAACAACAATTTCGTATAAATGCCTGTCAATTGACATACCTATATATATAATATTATACACATCGAACTACTACATAATATAGCTTTTAATCTTTGGCACTCCGAGGATATCTATTCTTTCTCGATTTATTTTTGCATTATCTAATGAAAACTCATTTAACCGCAAATCTGGCATTGTATCTTTGGATTAATTTTGTTGACTTAGGGTATCTCTTATTCGCACACCACTCCAGAGCCTTTATGCTTAACTTATTTGATTGCTTGTTAAAGTGTTTTCGTACTTCCTGCTCAGTCACATTGTCAGCAATTACTCTACGTTGACTCCCCGCCCCGTCGGAGCGCAGCTCGCACGATCAAGTGCTGCCCTTAGTCGACCTACATCGCTCCTCAGACCCAGAGCCAGATCCAGACCCATCTCCAGGCCCAGGCCCAGCCCCCGTTGCACTTCCAGTTGGCGGTTAACTGGCGCCGTTGCCAAAAGAAAAGCTGCGCCCGCGGCGCTTGAAGACGACTTTTGCCCCACTGTTGATTATGATAAATGTAAACAATTCAGCTTGGCATACAAATGCAATCAAAGGACTGCAATTACAACTTTGTGGCAAACCAGTTCAGAGAGAGAAAGAGAGAGAGAGTGGCACCGGACAACCAGCTCTCGCATGCCCCCCAATGTGGCGATCAGTGCATCGGCATCGCTGAGAATGTGTTTGAGAACAAGTGTGTGCCATTGTGTGTGCGTGTGTGTGTATGTGTGTGTGTGTGAGCGTGTGTACGATAGAGATATAAAAGCTAAATTGGTAACTCATACTTAATTTGGTGGCGGTGCCTTTGAACGCGCTTCCCAATTAGCTTACAGCCGACACCTCGGGGCTCTTTAATACCAAAAAATGCCGCTCGGGGACTTCCACAGCGTCTTTGCACCGTCCGCTGCCGTGTGAGGCCCAAAAGGATAACCTTGCCACCAACAAAAAAGACCAACAACAACCAGCCAAAATGGGAAATGAAAATGGAAATGGAAATGATACAGCAGAAAATGGCAAGAGTCGAGCGCACTCAAAGCAATTTGTTTCATTCATCCAACCAGTTGATTCAGCCGATTCTCCAGTTGATCGTGATGCGGCGCATTTCTATACTACAATCCACAGAAAAAAGCAAACTTAACATAATTTTTGGGATTCATGAATGAAACTTTATGATTCGTTTCGAAGCGAACGTATTGTTAATGAAGTTGTAAATTATGAAAAGCAACATTTAAATCTGAATTAAAAGAGCCTCAGACAGAGCTGATCAAGGCGCAGGCGCACAAATCATGTCGATCATCATACTACAGCAAAAGCTGCTGAAAGACAAATAAATTGATTAAATAATGCTGATCTAGCGAGAGCTGTGACTTTAGATTTAATTGTTTACACAACTAGCTTAAACATCTTTTAAGTCTATATTTAACCATGAGGTAAAATGATTTTCATCTAGCTCAGAACTGCTTTTTAGATTTAATTGTTTAAATACCTGGATAAAACATCTTTAAGATATATATTTTAACATTGGCTTTTACTACTCACTACTCTCCCTGAAGATTTAAACCCCTTAACCAACTCGTTATAATGAGAGCCGCAACTACTTAAAATATATATGCATGAATCAACAGCTAAAACTAAAAGAATCTTTGAATACGAGCATTTGAAAAGGTTTTTATTTCAATAATATGTAATAGGAATATTCATTTATCTTTACAGAACTTGAGCTGTGAGCAGCTTTAAGTACTCAGCTACCAGTCAGCGCCGCAGCTGTTATCTTTAAGATGCACTGTTCCATTGAAAGCTGATAAAGCCAGCTTTGGGTCACAGCCTGATTCACAGGCAAGATCTAACACAAAAGCCGCTCAATATAAAAGCAATATCCAGTTCCATCTTTCGGCTACCAACCAATTAGTTGCTGCTCGTCCAGAACACACACGAAGAGCGCCTCCAGCCCTCAGCTGTATATATAATATGTGTATATGGACATATAATGTGGATATATGTATGCTTTGTCCCATTCCGAAGTCGTTATGGCCACTTAATTCGTTTGATGCCGATGAATTGACGTTGACGCCATACCGCTATATCATCGATAAGAAGAGAGACCCAAACAACAACAACAGCACAAATATATTGTGAAAATCAAAAGTTTCACAGCTCCAACTACAAAAGTGTTAATGTCTGTCACTTAAGTAAGAGCCCCCCTCCCTCCACCACACACACACAAACACACATTCATGCCGCTGACATTAAGCTTCATCAGAAATTCAACTTCAAACTCCAATTTGCATACAAATTAAAGACGAGCACTCAGAAATGTATTTTTTTTTAGTGTTTTTTGGGATTTGGTTTTTAGTTTTCAGTTCGCTTGACCACAACAAAGAGCCGAATAAAATCCACCTTAAATGCAGCCAAAGGGCAAACAGCTACCGATTTTATTATTGATAATGTTTTGATTTATCACAAAGATATACAAATTGCCCATTGCCCCGGCCAGACTCAGCGTCTCCCCTCCTCCGCTGACCCCGCTCTTCTCTTTCTTCCTCTCATTTCGAGCCAATTATTTATCATTCGAATGCGGCAAGCGGCAGCAACTACGCACAAGTGGCAACAACATCGTCGTTGTCACTTAACTTTGATTCTTGCGGCTTTCTGCTCCACTTATGCGAGTCAATTCGATGCTGCACTGAGAAAAAATGCGGCTCGAAAGTCAAGCCTGAGTGGTTGCGGATTTATGAAGTTTTACTATTCAGATTTCAAGTGCATGTCCTTACATATTTGTAACCTACAGAAGAACTAAAGAAAAACTGAAGATTAAATACACTTGACTTGCATTTTGAAATATAGGAATTGAAAAAACAGCTCTCAGTTTAATTTTCGATTTAAGTACACATTTCTAAGCTTTTCTCTGAGTGCACAATCAGCCAATAATTGCTATAGATATGTTCTGTTGGGCTGACACAAAACGCTTTTGGGTTTGTGGTCAAAATCTGCATAATTATTTGCCAAAATGCTGACAGCTGCAGGTGCAGACTCCGGCAAGAATTGAGGATCGCTTTAGAAGAGCGACCCGGTTTCTGGCACTCATAAGCGCATTCGTCACAGTTTTGGGCACAGCTGAGGCTGAGTGTGAGGCTGAGTGTGAGCCAAGGGCAACAGGATCGAGCTGCGAGCTGTCCATTAATTGCCGTGCAGTTCGCTTTGGGATTGCTGCGGTGCGATGTTGACAACGACATGGCACAACTTCATCATCAGCCGCAGGCGCAGAGGCAGAGGGGGAAGGAGGGAAGGCGGGAGCAGACGCAGTCGAAGCTAAACAAAAGGCGACATTAATGCATTGCCGGCAGCCGAGCCCGCCAAGGGGCGTGACAAATTTGACAACAACGACAATGGCAATGACTTTATTACCAAGTGACACTCGTGGCCTACCCCTAACCCCTAGCCCCTACCCCTAAAACCTAACCATGAACGAGTACCCAAGCCGATGACATTGTATACAAATACGCGCCTGGAGAGCCCAGCTCCTGAGGCTCTGTCTCTAGGGATTTGGGCTTGCCAGCTGTCCGTCTGTCTGTGTGACAATAAACACTTTAGCTATTTATGAGGTTTTAATGAACACGCTGGCGCGGCGGCCATCTTGTGCTGACTAATGAAAAGGATACCGATACATGCATTTGGCTTATGAATGTGCAGAATTTTTAGAGGCGTGGCGAATGCGCCCATTTCGCTGCGTGTCTCTGTGTCGAGTGAGGGGCGCGCGCTAATTATGATTGACGGGGCGTGTCGCGTCTATTGAGGCGCCCAATTAAGAGGCATTTTGTAATTGATTTTGAATACGCTCGCACTTGAGACAGGGCAGCGAAGCAGCTGACGGACACGTTGCTATGCGCCAACGCTCTTCTAAATTGAACCAAAAACAACAGAAACAACAACTTTCAAGTCAGTCAAGTGCAGGCATTAATCAAGCCACACGGCCATCTTGTGAGCTAAACAAAACGACTTGAATCGAATGCAAAAAAAAAAACTGCAAATGCCAGGCAACGGCATTGAGAGATAACAAAACTGCAAAGGCCAACATAAAATTATACCCTATTGAAAAAACAAATCCTGTGATCATGACGTAATATAAAGAAAGAAGCAAATATCATTGAGACTCCTTGCTTACACTGATAAATTTAATATTCTTTATAGTCTTATCTGAAGCTCAAACTATTTTAAAGTTGTTTGATTTAAGTACAAAATTGATGGTTTCTTTTTTACAGGGAGTATTTCTATCTTAGCAAACTGAAGTCTACTAAAGGCTTATGGCCTAGTGTGTCCCAAGTAGAGTGGCATAGCTGATACACCCAAGCCAGAGTATAAAATGTATTATCGATTACGGCTCAACAGTTGCATCATTTCACTTAGCCGATTCCATGAGGGGCGCATTGCAGTTAAATAGACATTTGCATGCAAAAGATATGTCGGAAAAAACCAGGACAAACAACGAAGCAAAAATTGAATAAAACACAAACACACACACACAATCACACACACACACACACTCACACACAGGGGGTATACGTAACACTGCAAGCTGAGCAAATGGCAAATGTGATTTACTGCAATCAATTTAAATGCAATGCAACAAGGGAAAGGGTGGGAAAGGCAAGGGACAGAGAGTGTGGCAATGACAAAAGCAAAGGCGGCAGCAGTGGCAGAGGCAGAGGCAGCGGCAGCGGCAGCGGCAGAGGCAGAGGCAACTGACATGCAGCAACTTCAAGGCAAACAAATGTGTGCCAATATAAAGCTACAAACAAAAACATATACATACATATATATATGTACATATATATTTTTACTGAGCTATAAGAATGAGAATGGGGCAATGACAACGACGCGAAGACGACGCGACGTCGGCGACACCTTCCCAAAGCTGATTTTAAAGACTTTTTCGCAAATTGCCGCAGTCAGCGAATACATCAGCGGCGAAAATAGGCGCTCACAAAGGCGAAAAGGCAAACGTCGCAACAGGACAGGGGAGGGGAGCGTAGAAAAACAAACGGTACAAGCAGAGTCAGAAAACTAGACATCATTATTGATGACAATTGAGTGCGCCAGCAAGCAGCAGCTGGGACGAACAGGCACAGGAGTAGCCGAGAGCAGAGAGAGTAGAGAGCGCGAGCTTGAGCGAGTGAAGAGGACAGAAACTGCAGCAGCAATTACGATAATTAACACAGTCAGCCGCGTGGAAAGGCAGCCTCACACCAAGGCACCAAGGCACCAACACACAAAGGAATGAGAGGGCAAGACACTAAGAGAGAGCCCACAGTGCGCGAGAGTGGGAGAGCGAGCGAGCGAGAGAGTCCAGCAAGCGCATGTCAAATTGAATAAATTGATGACGTTCGCACGTTGACAGCAGCCCCGTTGGACTGATGCGTCAGTGAGCGCGAGAGAGAGTGAGAGGGGGGACGGTGAGAGTGTGCTGTGCGCTGATTGGCCCAGCGCTCGCATACGCAAAGCACGCCTCTGCTTGACAGCATTTCCAATTAGAAGGCGGACTGCGCAGCTGCAGCTGTGACGTCATCGAACAGACAACAAACTTGTTTGGCCCGGTCGCTCCAAACCGGTTGCTTGCACAGGGGCAGGCAGCGCCAACTGAGCGCCAACACAGAGAGAGTGCGACCGAGAGAGAGCGAGCAAGAGAGCGAGCAAGCGAGCGCCCTCGGCATAGCCAAAGCCATTTTTTGAAACGAGAGCAGAGTTCGCGTTCACGTTCGCGTTGTTGTGTTGAATGTTGAACGTTGCACGTTGAGCGCCAGACGCTGTCGCTGTTCGCGTTTTTGCCGACGCGTTTTTGGCCAAATCGAAATTTTGAATGTGTGTGAACGATAAAATGTACGTCAAAAATTAGTTAACGATACAAATTGGACTTGTGCTTGATTAGAGCTGATTGAGACTGGAACAGGCGGGCCGAAGATGCCGCAACGTACGCCAAGTCCCGTGGCCATGATTGCCACGCGTAGCTGCAGCAGTCCGGCCGTGTCCGAGATCTCCGTGGGTTCGCCCAGTCCGCCGCCGCCGATGGCCATGAGGCCGCTAAATATAAAACGCTTGAGATTGCTGCGCAGTCCGGCGAGCATTCAAAGCGGTCACAAGTTCAGCCAGCCTGGTGCGGGTGAACGCATCAAAAGCTTCTCCATAGCTGATATACTGGGTCGTGCGGATGAACGCAAGGCCGCCACACCCGCGCCCGCGCCCGCTCCGGCACCGGCGCCGGCACCCGAGCCCACAGTGCTGCCACATGAACGATTGCCGCCAACAGCTGCAGCACCTCCAATGCTGCATCCTGGCCTGCATCCGTTCCTACCGCCAGCGCTACTGCACAGCTACGAGCAGCGCCTGGCCTGGGACTACCAGCGCCAGCTGCAGGAGCACTTCCAGGCGCAACTGCTCAGGCAGATGAGCATGGATCCCGCCATAATACCCATTCCCTCCGAGGACGGCAGCTCGGAGCGTTCGCAGCGTTCCAGCAGCAGTAGCAATGGCAGCACCGACTGCTGCACGCCCAGCCAGACACAGACTGCCCGAGAGCACGAGGGGAAAGCGAAGCAGACGCTAACAGATCCCGGCCAGAAACCAGCGGCGGGCGCCGACACGCCACTCGATGCGCTCTTCCAGCTATCGACCAAAAACTTCGACGAGGAACAGGGTAAGTGGAGCGGGAGCCGCAGCCCCAACTGGCTGTAAGACCAGTGGGCAACCGCAAGTAAATTACATTTTAATATAAACCGATTTGGTATTGGCCCGGTCCATTAGCCGGGTTTGGCTGCAGCGCCTGATCAATTGTTGTCATTACGGCTTGATGAGATTCTGCTTAAAGCGTAAAAACAGTAGTAAGGTCAGGCTGCCCCGAGGTGGCTAAATCAATTTCAGCCATTACCAGACACGGTTTCGGTCTCGGTCTTGGTTTCTTCACTTTGATTGCCTCCATTCGCGTTTCTGATCAGCGCTGATCACTGCCGACTGATCGCTCTAGCGCATGCGTATCGTTCGGCATAATTTGCTTAGCGGCGTTGATTTCTCGTTAAGCCGGACCTGGAGCTGGAGACTAGAGCTGGGCGCGATTTGTTTCGTGACACGATCACGAATATGAAATGTGAAATATAATTGCGGAGTTACACAAAATTCTTCATTGATAGAAAATTATTTGGGAAAATCAAAATATGATTCATTTGAATTATTATAATCGAACTCCAAATAAGAATATCGTTAATCTCGAACATTACATTTTCCGATCAAAAGATAAATTCAATAATAAATTCAAATGCACTTAAAGCTAAAAATATTTTTATATATTTTCTAGCACAAACCTATTTTGTTTTCCAAGTTAAAAATTGAATCGCTTATAATAGGAATTTGTATCCCAGCATTTACATTTTGTTTTTACTTTTATTAAGATTCCAAATGTAAATGGTATGAAACTATTAAATATGTAATCACAGAATGGTAGTCGTGTTCGTGTCGTGTTTGACGTACGCGACCATCTTTAACCCAGGCATGGACTCAGTCTCAGACACAGACACAGATCCCATCTCGGACCAAAGTCAGCAATCCATCAGCGCGATTTGCTTTAAAAACGCGGCTACTGAAATTGAATTTACGCGCCGCACGTACTGCCACAATTTGTGGCAACATCCAACCGATCTGGCGGCTAGCCAGTTAATCAGTTACTTAGCCCGGCTACCGGCATTGACTGGCCAGCAATATGATTACGCTTACGTCTCTGTTTATGATTATGATTATGATTGCGATTATGTTTATGATAATTCAGTTCAGTTTTGGGCTGCCTCTGCAGCGTATCTGATATCTTAGCGCCACGTTGCGCGAAAATTGTTTTCCCAAGACTTTCTGCCATCCGGTTGGCAATTTCTGTTGCACTCAGCAACAATCTTGGCTAATAAGAACATGATCAAAAGCGCTCGCACCGGCCCCGCGAATCAGCTCGCGAATCTTGGGCACTTCCGGCTGCAGAGCAGCTGGCAATTAGGAGGAGTTGTTCTGCCAGCTAAATAACCCCCATTGCGGGCACTGCGACAAAACTGTAAAACACTCTTCATACACATAATAATTGCATTGGAAATGGAAAACTAGGGGAAAAGAATGGTAAAGTGGAAGTAAAAAAGGGAAAATGGCTGAAAAGTTGTTGCGATTTCAGACAATGAAATTGTCGTTAGGGCTTGTCAATTATGAGCGCAACTTCATCAACTGAAATAATAGTTAATAATGGCTGCACAGTGGTGTGAGAGAGGGGCAGGGAAGGCAGGGAGCGATGCTGGCACGGGCTGTTCCCGCTGCTGGTTGATAAAACGCCAAGACAATTGGCACAGACAGTTAAATTATTGAACGCACAGACGCACAACAAAACCAGAGAGAGAGAGAGAGAGAGAGAGAGAGAGGAGAGAGGGAAGTTGAACGGATGCAGCCCTAATTACAATTTAATTACTGAAAACTTTTCCCACTTGACAAAAGGCAGCCGCAATGGCAGCCAAAGACGCGGCCCAGCCAAGCGTGAACCACAAAACGCACATAGACAACAGCAACATTAACATTAACAACAACAACAACATAACGAACAACAACATTAACAACAACAAAGAAAAGATCTTGCGATGGCACTTTGAGTTGACAGTTGATTTGACAGATAGCAGTGTAAACATTTTACAACATGCGGGTTGTTGGCTGACCGGGAGAAGGGAGGGGAGGGGGCGAAAAGGGATGGGGAGCGGCGCACAGTCAAAACAAATTAGTTCAACTAGACGTATACTTAATGCCAAGTCAAGAGAGTGCCAAAAATCAAATTAAGTACATACTATGTTGAGCAAAAATTGATATAATTACGAAACAAGAGAAATGCAGGTTAAAGTGCTTTAGAGTGAATGACGGAGAGCTACCCTGTTCCTAGGTGTACTCTAATTTCCGTAAGAAATATCCAATGCTTAATTGTGAAATTTGAAGATTCCTTACAAATTATATATGTATACTGTAAAAGAAGCGATTTACCAAAATGTATATTTTCAGATTAAGTAAATCAATAAAAATTTATTGTGGGTAAACAAGAGTAATGGTTGATGTTTCAAATAAACTCGATCTGTTGATAACTTATATTTCAAATTTAGTGCTTTTAGTCTTTCAAATCTCTGATATATGCTTCAAAAATTGGGCACAAAAATTGATTTTTATCGAAATTGGTGAACATAGACCATTTACCGATCACTTTAAATTAACTTGTTCTACGTATTGTAAATTTATTTAGTTTCTTTCAAATTAAGTACTTATAGACAGACAAACGAGCTACAGGGTATAATAATACACATAAGTGTGTCGAGTTTCCTCACTTGCTAAGTACCATGTAAACTGGATTTTAACCAACATCGTTAGATTGTAATTTTCAGTCACGTCAGCAAATGGCATGTCCATACCATCTATCTAACTATCCATCACAGTATTCGCATATTCATATCCAGTGCATATCGACAGTTGGCTGAGTTGGCAGGAAAATTACTTTCTGCTTTTCAATTCCACACGTAACCAATGCGAATCGCTGGCTTGTTCAGAGCCCAGTTTATATATACACACAGTATATATATATCTAAACAACGTGACATTCAAAATGGCGTGCTATGATTATCGAACGCCTACAAGTGCCACGCCCATACCGATGTTATGCACACAGAACATGAAGCTATGTCTACATAGGCATTAGCCAAAAGATATTTATCTGACATATTAGTGGCTATTTGATTTATAATTCCAGTTGCATTATTTGCCCAGAGCTTTCGCAGTGCCAGATCTGATAAAATATTATAGTATGGATTGTGAGTGATATATAATTATTACGAAAATTGTCTGTCGTTTGGTTAGGCTAATAAGCAGTTAGCGAATGCAGAACCAATAATAAACAGACTAGATTGACAGACTAGATTCCAGCATACAAGTGATGAAAATTTATAAATTGAATTTTTGGGCGATTAAATACCCTTGCATAAAGATATGCCACACAGCTAGTTGACTCAATTTTAGTGGACTTGTTCGTCAATAGAAAAATATCATACTATATGTATATTAAAAGATATTTCTATTAAATTCTTGAATAGCAAGATAATATTTTTGTTCGAAGTTGATTGACTCTTCGATTAAGTCAACTTTGGGATAATTATAAACAAATCAGAGAAACACTTGAGAATCAAGTGCGCAGAATATATCGTAAGCAGCTCAACCTTCGGTTACAAATGCAATTTCATTCGATTTAAATGTTTAGCGGGAATAGGTAAGCACATCACGAGGCGGTTTTAACCCATTGAATAATCATAAAAGTGGCGGGCAAAAATCAACAGCAATTTCCAAACATAAATCAAGCAAACAAAAAGAAAATCCAATAACGAAAAACAAAACAACAAGAAAAAAACAATTTATTTCAAATGATTAATAGCAGCACAACGTTTCAACAAAAATTTGTTAATGACATTAAAACGGGGGAAATATAAATAAAAACAACAAAAATCTGCCTCTATGAGGCTACTATAAAAATTACAAAGTAAAAACCGCGAATCGTTTGCGATTGCCTCAATAAAATTAATAAAATGACTTCAGGCGCAAAAAAAATAGAAAGAAAAAGAAAAAACATTCTAATAAATACTCCAGCAGACACTTGAAGTGAAGTGGCATGAGGGGAGGGGGCAGCATGAAAAATTGCAAAAAACGTTAAGGAAAAAATTAATGCCCGGGGGCATGAATAGCAAACAAGTTGACAAGCTGGCGCTCGCATAAATTCGCTAATTAACGGTTGCGCCTAGCAAAAATATGAGAAAAACGAGCATAAAAAACCAAAATAAATAAATATTTTATTAACAAAATTTTTAAGTAAAATTGGCAACAGAAATATGAGCTTGCGTGTTGGCCGGCCATAAAACATTTGCATTTCTAGTTGGCCATTAAAAATTCGCAAAATACCAACGCGACTTGCGTGGCAACAATTCTTTGTATTTTTTTTCTTTCGGTTTTGTGGCAGCTATAACAATCCAACGATTTTGCTTTCACTCCGCACCACTCCCCCCGCCACGGGGCTGCATGCCACACACACACACATGGGTGGTCCAACAGACCCTTCGAGCAAATTGCAGCAGCAGCAACAACAAGTCGCTTGCTAAAAGGCCAACACACACACACAGACACACACGCACATCAGGCTGCATGAAAGGTGTGCAAAAGCAACGCACTGAAGGTGTTACCTGCACGCTTTTGATGAGCACTAATTGAGCTCAAGTTGCATTTTTCTTAGCTGGCCCATTACCCCGCGCCACGTCAAGATCAAAGCCGGCAAGCCGGCCATATAAAAGAGTATAGAGACAAGCGAAAATCAGGCATCGACAGTTGGCCAAGAGAGGGACAAAGAGCGACAGAAAGTGAGAGAAAAGGAATGAGAGGACACACAGACAATTTTGGTAATAACTTTATCATACGAGCCATATGGGAGGCCCAGGAGGCCCAATCCGAGGCACAACTGTTGCCAAAAAGCAAAACAAGTACGAAAGTTATAGTCAGGTGCAACTGACTGTGCCATACTCTGTTTGTATTCTAAAAACGTGAAAAATAAACCAATTTAACTTGTTTGATAAAAGAAAATATAAAAAACTGCAATTGGACATTTGGGACGAACCAAGGTTCGAAACAAAACATGAGTTCTTGCATGTTAAAAACGAAGTGCACGAGTGCACCTTAAGGTGAGAAATTGGTTTGAACCGCCAATGAATCAGCAATATAATTTTTTTTGTTCAATAGAAGCAAAAGAAATTACGTTTATGGACACACCAATATACTCGATTCCACTTTGTGAACAGAGCATAAAAAGGAAGCCAAAACAAATGACTCGCCAGAGTCGAAGTCGAAGTCGGAGTCAGATCCGTTGCCAGACATATGGGCGGCCCCATAGCAAGTCAGGACCTTGTCAAAGTTCTTAAAAACGCATTCGCTTTTGCATTCGCGTTTATGCCAAACATTAATCAACAGCAGCAGCGGCGGCAGCGGCAGCAGCGGCGACGGCAGCGGACTCGACGGCCGCCAGAGCTGTGAATTTTCGGCATGTGGTGTCGAAGAACATCAAAAGCCCGCGCCACGCACATAAAAAGCCATTTAAAAACGCATTTTCTGCATGCGCCCTCCCCTCAGCCTCCCCGCCCCGCTTCCAGCTCCCCACTCCACACACCCAACTACTCCCCAGAGCAACAGCAAGCGACCCCGCGGGGCCATTGGCCAATGCAATTGCAACTGGCCAGCAGGGAGTGGGAATCGCGAGTGGAGATTGATGCGTTCACAGGCAGCCCAGCCCAAGAAGACGGCGGCAGGAACAGGGAGGGCAGGGCAGGGGAAGGTGCTGGAAAACACACTGGAAAACGCTGCGACTGACGTTGGCTCGTTATCGCCGAGCTTTGTGGCGCATTAGTATATGGGTCACTTGGCGTCGTGGCATAGAAGAAGTGAAACCAGTTCTTGCGACTAGGCAATTAGTCGAAACCTACATGATACAGCTAAGGATACAAATACACGTATAAATACAAGTATAGTTACACATTCAGATACAAATACAAATACAGATGCATATTCAAATACAGGTACAGATACAAATACAAATGCAGATACAGATACAAACACAGATATAGATACATATTCAGCAACAAATGCAAATACATTTAGAGATGCAAATACACATGCAAATTCAGTTACAGATGCAATCACAGATACAAATACAGAAAATTTACAGATACAAATACAAACACGGATAGAGATACAAATTCGGATACAGATACAGATACAATCAAAGATATAGATGCAGATACAAATACAGATACAGGCACAACAAGAAAGCGCATTTAACTTGAAAGAGCCGACGATTGAACACCCTTACGGACATATTTGCGATATATTTCGATATTGGACTCTATATCTATAGAGTCTATTTTCCTTATTATAAAGAGAGTATGGTGAAGCTGCACTAAGAGAGATCGGACTCCGTTTGTGCATTACACACTTCATGATGGAATCGAAATACCGTGCACTAGGGTAGCAAAAGATGTTTGATAATCGTGCAACTGCAGTGCGACAAATCATATTTACATGGCCCGCTCCAGTGTCCGGCGATGTCTACTTTGAGTCTTTGATGATAAATGCTGAAAAGCCAGCATAAATTAAAGCATTGAAATCATTAGCAACGATGCCGAACAAACGAGCGAGTGGGCTACCCCCAGATGAAGGCGAGCGGATGGGGAAATTATTCACAGCTACGGCTCCGACACTGGCATTAAGGAGCGGGCAGCGGGCAGCGGGAATTGGAACTGCGGGCTGCCCCAAAGGAAGTGCCCGCAAAAGTGTCCCAGCAGCAGACAAGGTGTTTCTTGTTTTCAAGTCCATTCGATGCGCTGGCAGGTGCCTTAGCTGATGGACTCGCGACCTGATCTGGCTGCGAAGGGGGATCGTTTGATGCAAGATGAATGCGCATTGTAATGCAAAATTTACAGCTAAGCAGCGCCAATTAGTTCGGCCCAAGCAACGACATGTGCTCCATTTAATTCAGGAATTCAAGTAATACCCGAACGAATCGCGAACATCAATAATGGCTGGGTTGATGGAAAGGACCAATAAGTGATGTAGATTAAAGTAGATTAGCTTGATCAACCTAAAGAGTGCTAAAGCTATATAAGGATAGTAAAAGAATTATCTATTTACCAATATTGAGTAGGATGTTATTTAAATTTGAATACTTCTACTACTATATATTCCTCTATTCAATTTGGTCAGCCACTTTTGCTGTTATTCTTTTTGGTTAGATCTTCAAAAGCGAGTTTGGCTCTATTAGGTGATAAATAAAAACGTTTCATCAATTATATAGCTTTCCGGCAATTCCTTAAAGCCCCTCACTTCATTAATGGTAACTTCTGGCAACGCAAACATTTTTCTATATAAAGATACAGTTCATAAGCATCTCACTCGCTAATAAAATCATTTCCTTTGCTTCTCTTGACATGGTCAAATTGTTGTTAGAAGTCACCCCAACACCCCTTCCCCCTAGACATGTAAGAACACAAGCAACCCTTTGACAACTTCCCCAATACCCTGCATCTGTCTCTCTCTCTCTCTCTCTCTCTCTCTCTCTCTCTCTCTCTCTCTCTCTCTCTCTCTCTCTCTCTCTCTCTCTCTCTCTCTCTCTCTCTCTCTCTCTCTTCACTCCGCATTTAGCCTAACCCTTATCTAAATGCCATAATAAAAGCATAACAAATTTCTAACAATTTCGAACAATCAAATCGAAAATTGAAAAGAAATTCAGTGATTTGGAAAAGTGCACAAGTTGTTTACGCCCAACACGCAACAACAACAAACAACCACCGCAAGGCAACAAGCAACAACAACAACAGGTCTAACGTCAGCGACAAACTTCACGCTAAAATCATGAGAAGCTGTGAAAAATGTTTCTCCCCGAAATGCGCAGCTCATAAAACTCAACAACACAAAAGGGGGCGGAGGCGGGGCGAGCTGTGGAAATGTATGTGTGTTGTTGCTGCCAATGTCAACAAAACATTTAACACCTTCATCCGCCTACAGCAGCAGCAGCAACAACAGCCCCTAGGGCCTTGACTGCGGGCGGAAGAGCGGGCATCGCCGGCTTTCTATAGCTGCCACTGTGTATTTGTATAATCGTTTATTAAAGTGTGAAGAAAATTAATTTGACTATTTGATGCACTGTCGCAGTGCAGTTGCTGCTGTTGCTGATGTTGTTGATGTTGATGGTAAATGACTTGCAGTCGTTGACAAGATTAATTAATCCCCTTGGCGGGTGGGTGACTTATTTGTGGGTGTCACTGACTACGGCGTGTATACGTGTTGCGTACAGCTCAAAATAATAAAACCCATTGACAATAAATGATTTTCTTTCTTTTTTGTACATTTTTATTACTCCTTTTTTCGTATGGCCTATACCCATTGAAAATGGGCATAAAGGGTTATATCGCAATTGTGCGAGGGTATAGTAGTTATATATTTATACATATATCCATCAAAGAGACTATTGGATTAAAAATATATAATATATTAAGAGACTATTGGATCAAAATAAATAAAATACGTGGAATTTCAAATATATAATTATATTCTGCATATTTTATATTTCTTAAATAGCTTACATATTTTCTACATATCTTTTCGATAGTCTATTATTTACAATCGATAATTATCAAAACCCATACCCATACCTATTTAATAAATATCTCGTGAATTATTATGCAATGGGATGTAAGTGCTCTCTCGGGTGTCTATGAATGGATATAAAGTAGTACAGGGTATTTGCTAGTCGAGCACTCACGGCTTAAGCACTCTGACTTGTTTCTTAGCTGACTTTCATGCGCAATTGTTGTGACAAGTCTTGTTATGCCAACGAAAGGCGGCACATGCATATACTTATGCGATATGTATACCGCCCTCCCTGGCACCCCCTTCCCACCTATTGCTCCAACCCCTAGTCCATATGCTTATGAGCTTATGTGCCGGCGTCGTCGGGCTGTTTCATGTTCGCGACGCCTTCCGCAGGCAGAGCCGAAGCCAGGCCCAAACCCTGGCCTGGCCCGTTCGCTTTAAGCCAGCTCAGACAGCACGACTCGCGTGCGTGTGTGTGTGTGTGTGTGTGTGTGAGTGGGCACTTTTGACAAGTAATTTAATAAAGCCAGCGACAGCGTTATTGTTGCTATTGTTGTTGTTGCTTAAACATGCATCAACATAAGCCAGAAGAGCCTCAGCCAGAGTCGAAGTCGAAGTGGGAAACGGTGCCCAAGTCAGAGTGGAAATGGAAGCCGAAGCCGCCGGCTCGAGTGCCAATGTCAGTCAGTTAGTCAGTTAGTCATATATACACATATACACGGCCAGTCACAGACCCGGGTCTCCTCCTTCGTTGCTGTTGCTTGATTCCAATACCTCTTTGTTGCTGTTTGATTGCAGCTTGTAATCACAATTAAAGTGTTAAACATAAATGCCAGGGGCCAACTAGCCAAAAAAAAAAAAAAAAAAAAAACTGCACAAGGGTTGCCCAAGTGGCACTTAAGTCGGAATCGTTCTTCGGGTTTGAGCTTCGAGTTTATCATTTAACGGCCACGTCTACTAGTTGACATGACATGCTAAATAAATTACAAAAAATTAAGAAACAAAAATTCGCTCGAAAATCAAAAACCAAAGTTATTTTAAAAATATATAAAACACATATTTATTTAGTTGCGATTTACTGGTCAACATACTAAGTACACTTTCATAACTTTTCTTAAGTGGCATAAAACTGTTTTAAATAAATAATAAATAATGTTTGTTTGGGTTGACTAATAGACTGATTGATGGATTGATGACCAACGCCGAGGTTAAGCCGTTAGAGCCAGAAAGCTTAACTTTTCACAGCATCTAACTTTTTACGATGAATGAAAAAACGAAGAAATGGTTTTAGAAAATTATTCCAGCAAAGTTGGAAAATTAGCGAAAAATAGACGGAAAGTAGTTGTATGCAATTTTTTTGATTACCAAGTGGAAATTAGTATTCCTACAACGGAAAATAAGTTCAAAACTGATTTTGCATTACATCAAAAATACTTTGTCAGTGATGGGAACTATTTGCGTGCCAGAGCTAATAGACTGGTTTCTTCGGTAAATCGTAGAATTGGGATCGCAGAACGTGTAAGACATGAGTTTAACAAGCATTTAAATGCCTGTAAACGGAGTCTATAAAAGTGCGATTAAATCTAAACAGCAGCCTCATTAGAGCACCGTGCGCTGCCCCAACCCTGAACCAGGGCTGCTATCGCAGCTGCCCATCAAAGTCAGTGGCTTAATTGATTTTAATGTGCCAATATTCCAAGTGATTCCGAGTGACTTCGACTGACTACAGATTCGGACTTATCGGGTGCACACACAAAACATGTGTACCGATATGGATCGGCACTTTTCACTAATCGGTTTGGTGTTAATTTATGGCGTATCTTTATGACCGGCCAGCAATTGCTTCCGCCTTGGCGGCCATATTGGAGCCGGAGCCGCAGTCGGAGCCGCAGTCGGGGCGGCCGGAGCAGACAGCAGCTGGTGCGCTTCAGAATCCACTTGAATGTCTCGCTAATTACGGCAATTAAAATGCACTAAATACGAGTAACGAATCGGAGAAAATTCAATGGGATCGCTGCCGTCGCCTTCAAGTGGCTGCTGCCGGTAGCGCCAGTTGAGGCTCAAGTGCCGCAACAACAACAACTGCAACTACAATCAATTGCCGCAATGAGTATTATTAATAAAGCAGCTAAGCTAATCGCACAGGCTCTAATTAGAGCCAAATGGAAATGGTGGAGGCATTGTCAAGTGCGAGTACTCAGAGTGCATCCTTTTGTGCAGGATCTCAGTCAGATGTCGCCGCTGATCACTGCTAACTGATAACTGATTACTGGCTACTGATTAGCCAAGTGCATAACTCGAAAGTGAGCCCACTGTGCCATTAGACCATGTTCAGTCTTGGCCAATTTCAGCACATTGTTGGGCGAGTAACAACAACAACAACTGCAAGTCATAAACAATTTCAATTGCCGTTGCACATTCGCAACACTCAATTAACGCTTTTCAACAAAGAGCCAACAAAGTATGCACAACAACAACAACAACAACTACCAACAGCTACAACAATAACAATAATAATAATAATGCATTCATCACTTTATGACAGCCACATACAAACTTGGCCTAGACAATAGTGTCAACTATAAAGCGACTGCAAAACTTGGCCGCGTATCTATTAAATTATGCTTAACTATGCGCTTTTGTTGCCCCACGACACTTACAATGTATTCTTGTTGTTGTTCCAAGTATCTCTCGTCGGAATCGGGCCTGACAATGGCCGAGCTACTTAAGAGCCAGCCAGGCAGGCAGCTGGTGCCGAACTCGCATGCCAGCTATATATGTATGTACATATATATATATATATAGGAGGCTTCCATTTCGTAGGCTAAGACTGAATTTATATCTCCTTCAACAACTAGAGGGTATATATACACCAACATTAGCTGTCATTAGTTCTCGACAAACCAAAAACTGCCGCAGGATTTCATTTTTTAAAGGCGTTTTGAAAAGTTGACACACAAAACACAAATAAGACAGTGTGTGAGCGTATCGAATTAGGTGTGTGTAAAATATCTTCCAGATAATGCGAATTCCTTATAAATTTGCCACTTAAGCTTACTCATAAGATGGCAATTTCGGAATGCCTGCCAGAGTGAAAGAGAACAATAGGAAAGAGCTTAAATAGAAGTTGTCAAACAACAAATTCCTGTTCTAATCAGGGTGTTCTATTTAGCAGAGATGTTGAAATAAGAACGTAGACGGCAATTGAGTATTTGCAAATTTTGAACCGTACCCTGAACCGAAGAAAAACAGCCGAACCTCAACTGAACCAGCGACATTTATTTTTGGGTTTGCAGCCCTGAAAGTAGCTGTAAATATAGAGCCTGGCTTACAGTCAGGTATTGGTTAAGATTCAATAACTCAATTTCCAAGCACCCAATAACGGCACTTGCAAGCCAGCAATTTTAGAGTGAGTCTTTAAGAGTCGCTTAGGTGGCAGCCAACGCTCAATTGAACCGCATTTTTAAGGCCACTTGAATTGATGCATTTAGGAGCTGCCACAGCTGCGAGCCGAATGCCACTCCGGCTCCAGTCGCAACGCACGACATTAATAAACGCCAACGGAATTGTCATAAGGCATCATTTGTTGGCCAGTTTCGGCCACTCAACCGCAATAAGCGGCGCGGCAAACGCGGCGTATGCGTAATGGCCGCTGCGACTGCGGCCTGGGCAGAAAAAGTGCATAAACTACGCAATTTATGCGTATTTGGCAGATCAGAGCCTCAGCCGGCAGCCAACGGGGCGTAGATTTAATTAAATAAATTCCACGAGCGCGGCGCCGTCGACGTCAACAGAGGCAGCGGAGGCGACGGCGACTGTGACTGCGGCAGCGACAGCGCAAAAAGTTGTCGTCGCATTTTGTTATTTGTGCATACATTTTTCAACACACAGCACATGTGTTTATAGAGGTGTGTGTGTGTGTGTGTGTGTTGTTAGCAATTAAATAAATCTGCGCGTTGTTTGCGCCTGCAACTACAACAACAGCAACTGCCTCAAATTGTTGCATATTATTGTTGTAAATTTATGGGTTTTCTTGTTTTATTAATTTGGTTTTTGTTGCTTTTTTTCTTTTGCCCGCCTCAACGAGCATTGCAATTACACACGCAAAAGGCGCGACACGCCCATCGCTCGCGCCCTGGCATGTCTGTTTGATCCTACATACCTCCACACACACACACACACTCACACACACACATACTTGAGCGTGTATTTACTTGGCCAAATATATCAACGGCTTAACAATTGGCTCTGACATGTCGTCAGGTGGCCGACGCCTTCAACGCTGCTGCCGCCGCTGTTCCTGCCACGAGTCCATGCAATGAGCTTGCCCCTCTCTCACTACCTCCTCCCCTCTCCTTGCACACGCATTTTGATACTTTAATTTATGGTTTCGCCTGCAGTTTATTTGTCATGCCAAACGTCCATAACTGTAACTAGTTCTTCGCCCGTTCCACATGCAACAGTTTTTTCCTTTTTTTTGAACGAACTCTTGTTATAGTTAATGTCCAGGTCTGGATCGGTTATAGAACCTGTTTCCAAAGAAGCCAATGCGACTTTGAGAAAGCGAAAGGGAACCAAATTCTATTTCTGTGTAACGTAGAAGATTATCCCTTTATTATTTAAGATCTTTATTAACTAGTTTTCTTTTTATATTTAATTATAAAATACATAAATAAATACTTGTCACTTAACTAACCAGATAGAGTCGCTTGAGAACTCAAGCATGTATCTAAATTAAATAGGCTTTCAAGTATCATTTTCATTCGATCATGGCCGATCACGTTAACTCTGTGTCCTGTCTCCTGTCCCTGCATCGATTAATTTTATAGCGCCCACTAAAAAGGCAACCTACGAGCGCACCTACATAAGTAATACAATCGATTGGATGGCCGCTCGCGATTACAGCTGCTTATCTGGCTGGCAGTATCGATAAACATAAATAAAATAATATTGTCGAGCCAACTTGGCAACTTGCAGCTTTAGGGGAGGAGAGGGGCCCCAACGCCTTTTTGCCAACTGGCAGTCAACATGCAGGCGCACATAAAAACTCGCAATAATGATAACGATAACGATAACGATGCGCAGCGGTTGTTTTACAAGAAAATTATGTGTTATTAGCACACGCACACACACACACACGCACACTCATGCACACTTGTTTTATAGCCAGACATTTGGTCGTCCTGCTGCGTGCGCGGCGTTATAAAGTTGCCTGCTTTATCACAGCAGCGATCCCTGACCCGACCGAGGGGGAGCGGGGAGCTGGGGATTACCTGGCTGCAAAATTAACTTGTTTTTGAATTGTGAGTTCTGCTCGTGCCGCAGCCAGCAGCAGCGGCTGCTGCGCATTAACGGAAATTTATCATAAATTCCAATACCCTTGCCTACTAATGGGCGTTGATTAGCTAATTTGCTGCGCTCGTTTCATTTTCCACTTCATGCCCAAGCCGGAAAGTCATTTCAAATACTTTATGCCCTCTGCTGCTGATCGAGCTGATCATCTTTGTGATCGCCATCATCACGGTTGTTCGATCAAAATCGTCTACATATTTGCCACGTTTGTTTGCCCTCCCTGCTGCCTCACTTGCCCCGGCGGCATGTTTACTTTGATCTCACGCACAACAACAACAACGATAAAAAAGAGTATCAGTAAAAAAAAAGCCAACTTTGCCAACTGATTTGCTTTGCTCAACGACCTCCGCATTCAGTAAACGCCTCTCGCCGGCTCCGGCACAAAATAATGAATGAAATCAACTCCAAATCAAATTCAAATTCAAATTCAAATTAAATGCCGTTTTAGCTGTTTCTGCTCGCTCTGCGTTAACTGGACCTGGTTAGGCCAGCCCGGGGATCGACTCTGCTCCGGCTGGCGGATTAGCATAGCATTTGCGTGTTCTTCTGTAATTTTTGGCACGCATGCCCAGGCACCGAGCTCTGCAACACTTGCCACTCCCCCTTCTTCATACGCCCCCTACCCCTAGTCACTCGCTCGCCTAACAATGGGAAGATTAATTTATGTTATTAAGTCGGCAGTGCGGTCTTTGATCTCGGCTTCTTCGCTTCGGAGGTGTAAGAACTAACCAGGCCAACAACGAGGGCCAGAAGCATATCGATGAAAATCGAAGCGGAGACGAGATCTAGATGGAACGCATCCGACTGAAGCCTGGCTACCTGCAGTCTCTCCGGCTGACCCGGCTGAACTCGGCTGAAACAGAATGGGTTTGGGCCAGCGATCAGCGATCCTGGCCAGATATTGCGTGCCAAGTCTCTGATTCATTAATTTGTAATTTATGACAGCTTGTCATAATATCAACGCTTGTCTTCCTCTTCTGCTGCTGCTGTTGTTGTTGCCTATTGTAATACAAATTGAGCTGATGCTCATTAAGCAGCTGAGTTACCAAAGCTATTGAGCAATGTCTCTGGGCCATGTTAGCGGTGGTTTGTTCAACAACGCATCATCATCATGATCGCCTCTGCCTCATCTATGGCTCGACTGCTGCCCGGGGTCGTATTGTTGTTGGCTTTATGCTGTTGTCAACGCGTTTTTGTTGTGCCACCAATAAAACGGCGGCCTCTTTCATCTGTCGGCCAGTTCAAAGACCCAGCGAACTTCTAACTCAATTAGTGTGTAGTTTTTTAAACGGTTTTGATTACAAGCACATTTCTCTCGCTGGCCTATCAAAGCCCACTAAACGGCACACCAGCACATATTAGTCATATACATATATATATACATATAATACCTAGGTACGTGTGCTCAGGCTACTTATAAAGACATTAAGCCAACTAACACCGGTACAGCCCAGTTCGGCCTCCGTTTGGCCTACTTTGCGCAGATGAACAGATGAAGAGATGCAGAGGAAGGTCACTCAATCAGTGCGCAGGACTCCACAATCGGGAGTCGCGACTCGATAATCGGGAGCCGGGAGTCAGGAGTCGGGAGCCCGGAGTCTGGGGTAACGAGCGTTCTTTAAAACGCGCCGCGCTTTGATCGCATTTTAATGATGATGACCATTGTTAGCTGATGTTAGCGATTGCACATCCAGATTTTCACTTAACAACGCCGCCAACTACAGCCACTGCTGCCACTCCTCCCCGATCCCCCTCCCCAGGATTCGTGCCCCTGAGCCAACACAATTTTGCCGTCTCGCCACTCGCTTTAGCAGCGGCTTTAAAAGCCGTGCAAACATAAAAATGATGTAGCACGGGCAACGGCAGCGGCAGTGGCAGCCAATGGACCCAAGCCCCCCCTTTCCCCCTCCAAAACCAATGCCAAGGCTTCGGGTCTGCAGGAGGCTGGAGTCTGGCCCTCTTTGCTTCTGCCTCTGTCCCCGTCTCCGTCCCCGCCTGGGTCTGGAGCTGCATCCAAATTGCAACGCTACATAATTTTTATTATTTCTGCTCTGACTGCGCGATTCTCGCACTGTGGCACAAATTAGCATAAATAGCCTGTTAAATAGAGTCCTAAGACATTATCCATTAGCTCATTATTTTTATAAAACTTCGGCTTCAGATCATATGGGAAGAGTGGACAACTATTCCCACTTTTACATTTAGTTTCCATCCGAGTTGCTTTCCTACTTTCCGAGAAATCAATGCAATGATTTTTACCACGATATTTTTCACGATTGCTGCAATATTTTAACTGGCATTTAATTATTCTGATCCACTGTATGAGCAACAACTCGTGCGACTGCAGCCAAGTGCGCCTCGGGATGTAAGCGGCATTCGGACCATGGAAGTCCAAGTGGAGGTCGAAGTGGACGTCGTCGTGGTCGTCGTCGTCGTCGTCGTCTACCGTCTGACTGACTTCATTGCTCTTTACGTAACGTTAACTTAAGTATACGTTGGCCGAGCGCCATCTCGTTTAATCTACCTTTTAAAGGGCGTGGCCATAGTATTTTATATATGCTGATCAAAGAGCGCCGACTCTTTGTGCCTGGGCCGACACGACGTCGACGTCGTCGATGAAGACGAAGACGAAGCTGAAAACGAAGACCAAAACGAAGACGAAGACGTCGCATGCTTTTTAAGCTCTCCGACATCGGAGAGAAGGAGCAGTGTGTGGTCGGGGCTGGGCAATAGCTTTACGTATTCATTATTGAATTAAGGATGACCACGTTTTCGGCGCTTCGTTTGGCTGCGTTGGAGTTGCAATTGATTTGCCAGCCATTAAAATCAATCAAAATATCAGAGAGAGAAAAAACACAGTCTGCTTGTAATTATGTGTGTATGTGTGTGTGAAAGTGGCTGGGATTCCTCTCTGCTTGATGAATTGCTGGCGCTCGCATTCGTCTTTTTTGGGGGCCATCAAAAGTGAAGGAACATGGCGCGCTAACGGTTTGTTGATATACCCGTTTATGTTTTTAGTGCAACTCCCTGCCCCCTTTCCACCCAAGGATATTGCTTGCGGCTGTATAAAAGAAAGTCATCGACAATATGAAGAAATTAAGCCGCCTCTCGTGTGGCTATTGATTACAACAGTACTTGATTACAGGCCCCGCGGCCCATTGACATGTTCTTTGGCACCGAAAATTGCCAGCACTCGGAAATTATTGGGCCAACTTTTATGTTTACAAGATGTAACTCAGCAATCAAAATAGCTGCGGGCCGACATGAGCGAAATTTACGCTGTCAAGAACCTCAAATATGGGGGAGAAGAAAGCAGGGATAAACTGTGGCCAGCAAATGTTCTAACTAACCTCCTTAAAATAAGAAAATACCCTTTAACTCATGTAGAATTCACTCGAGTTAATTGCGGACACAGATCAAGGACTTGTAAGTAGAAAGACAGAAGTAGATAGGGGTATTTCTTCTGTAGGAAGCAAAGTTTCTCTGGCTAGGGATAATACTTCGTTACCTTAGAGTCTAACTTATTAAAAAAGCCATTCTCAAATAATTTTCAAATCAAATCTATAAATATTTACATTATTTCTCGATGGTAATACCCATGTTATCTGTCTGGTCGTAATCTGAACAAAGAGACCAGAAATTGGCAAGCAAACAAATTCGTAAAGAACACTCATTGCCCCATTCAGAAGTGGGTCTCATTTCAGACTAGCTCAAGCTAGTTTGCTAGCTGCCCCCACCCCCTCCCCCACTACATTACGAGCGTGTAAACAAGCAGCCAACGATGACAGTTAGAGACCCCACCAGTTGAATGCTGGCCCATTGTAGACCATATGCGACTCGTAGCGGCCTAAATGAAAATACCTAAATTTATAACTTTCTCGTTATGGAGCGTTGCGTTCGAATTTGAGTTTGAGTCTTTTGGTTTTGGGTTCGTTTCGAAGCGCAACTCTCTTTTGTCGGCGGCTGAATTTGTCTCATCTTCTTATATTAATTTGTGTGTTATTGTATTTCGGCTTTTGGTAGCAGCAACAACGACAACAACAATAGCTATGGCAATAACAGCAACAGCAGCAGCAGCAACAAAGGTAGCCAAAAGGTATCGAGTTTTATAACCTGCTCGAACTCATCAATTTCGTTGCTAACAACACGCAGACACGCCAAAGTGAGAAAAGGTATGCAGTCCGAAGGCAGCCCGGGCTGCCGGCTCGGCTGAATCATCATCATCTCTCACTCTGGGATTATTTGCGGTTAGGTTACGTCTTATATACCCTGTAATCATTTCAAATGGGTTAACAAAATGGGCATACAGCTTAGAGGGACTTTTATATACTGCTCTTTGACTGCTTTAGAGTTCTCATTCGGCATGCAAATTCTCAAGTTTATTTATAATTATTGATAATTCCTTCCAATCTTATTCTATCGTTTTTTGAGGATTCCTCTAAAAAGAGATATGAGGTATAAGGTATATATATATATATATATATATATATATATATAATAAGGTATAAGTATAAGCTATAAGATATATAAGGTACTCTTAAATATTTCTCGTTTGGGATACACTTTCCCAGAACTTAAACATTTCCAAAATTTTGGATAGGACTCACATTTGAGTGTCGTCGTTAGACAGTACAAAGTTCACATTAGGTTCACATTAGTTAGGTATAGGTTATTGGCGGTTCGATCATCCCCGACTTTCACACACTTACTCATAAGGAAATTTCTTGTGTTGTTTCGGAGATTTCAAAAAGCCATTTAGAATAAATTAACGTGGACCTACCGCTAAAATGATGCGTCGATCGGCTCAGACGGTTCCGTTCCGTTCCGTTTCATTTCATTTCATTTGGGGCTCGCCGTTGTCTTCGCCTTCGTCTTCGCCTCCTCTTCGTCGCATTAATCTGATCCCTCATCAGCGTGGCCCCAAACAGGATTAAAATTAGTTTTTGATTACGCTTTCGAGCTTCTGGACAACGCAATTTGTGGTCCACTGCGGCTACACCTCGGGATCTCTGTCGGGTCTGGGTCTCTAAGGGCCAGAGATGAGCGGGGGGCTTGGGGCGTGTAATTAACGCTTTTAGCAAAACTCTTTGTCGCTGCGGCACTCTTTTGCATTTCGAAGGTCGACGGTTTGTCATAATTTTTGGCTTATGCGGCGGCAAACTTATAAAGCTATTGGCAGGTATTTAGCCAGGCTAACCGAAAAATGTGAAATTCCTGGTGCTCATAAATCCGCACAATCGGCTTCTAATTGAGTCTTCCGCTGCCGATACAATCCAGGCACACACACACACACGCACACCACATTCCACATGTCATCCTCCTGCTGGACCTCAGCTCGAGGTACCTACGGAGGTAGCTGGGCTCATCTTACGCTCGCTCGTCCGCATTTGACGAGCGTGTGAAACAGCACCTTGTGCCCAAAACTAAGAAACACTTTTCCTAGCCGATACTCATCTTCATCTCGATCCGAAGATTTCAATCTACCTCGGGCTTTCGGCTTTCTGTTTTCGGTTTGGTTGCTTCTGCTCTTTGTGCTCCGGATTAGACGCTGCACTTTATTGGACTGGTTCGAGCCCCGCCGGCTGATGGCTGATGGCTGATCGCAGCTGATGGCTGATTGATCTGCAGTTGGCTTTAATTGAATCGTTTTTCGTTCTTTCCCGCTCGGCTCTCGTTTTGGCCTCTTAATTAACATAATTGACGCTGCTCTGCTTTTTATTCCACTTTGACACTTAAGCGGCTCAATGGCCAACAGATTTTGATGGACTTTTCACTTGGTCCGCGACTGTGCAGCCTGTACAGTAGACGCTGCCTACACGCCCCATTATGCTCTCTACTTAATGAATGACTCTTGATTTATGCGCGCGCCGCAGCTACTTAATTTACCTAATTACCGCCAACGCCATTTGGCCGAGGTGCCTGGGCCCGGTTTGATCTGGCAGCGATAAGGCACGTCACCCAGCATATATATATATATATATACATTGTATATACAGATATAATAGCACATGGGAGTCTCGTGTGCGAGGACTAGAACCACGCCCGTGTTCTGAGCACTATGCGTCATTATACCCTTGCAAAGGGTATATCAGTTATTTCATCGTATGAATGACCTATTGAAAGAGACATCTACAATTCTATATAATGCCTATATTCTTGAACAATATCAACAGCAGAGTATAGATAGTAAATGCAAGAAACTCAGTTTATAAACTATCTTGATAAACTTGACTTATAAACGACTTTATCGAAGTCTGTCGGTTTGAATCGGTGATATTTGAGTTTGGTTTATAAGATATACTAGCCAAACTTACCAATTGTCAGCGTCCCTTGACTTTTGTATCAAATTCTCCATGGTTCGATTTATTGATCGAACCATTTTCTAAACTTAAAGTTTAGTTAGCTAGGCAATTGGTTCAGTTCAATGTTGAGTTAGTAATCGATTTGGTTTAACACCGTTATCGTCGCCTTTTTAGCAATACATCGCATATTTAATATTTCTGGAAGGGTATTTTCACTTCGGCGCGGTAAATTTAAATATTATTTCCTGTTTTGTTTGTGTCTCAATTAGCCACGCTGCCAACTGGCATAACTTATACTTATTTTGGCCAAAGCAGCAGCAGCTCCTTAGTCTCAGCTAGGACACCCCGCCTCGCTCTTTCTCTCTCTCTCTCTCTCTCTCTCTCTCTCTCTCTCTCTGACACTCGCCTGTCATTCTGATTAGTTATGCTAATGACATTGTTTGTTCTGCTCAACCCCCCTTCCAGCGCCTCTTTGTGGGTGCAGGCCATAATTCATTTGGCCAATTTGAATGTGTTGGTCAACCGCATTCACAACTTGTTAGTGCAACTTCGTCCACGGCTAAGAGCACGACTTGGCCTGCCCATTGGCGCAGGCTTCATAATTAATAAAGCGCAACAAATGGCCAAAAGACACACACACACACACACACACACACACACGAACACACCTCAAAATGTAAGTGCACATGGCTTTTGGTCAACCCGAAACTCCGCCAACTCTAATGAGGGGCGTGGCCAGTTTGCCCACAACACGACCAAACTGTTGGAATGGGCGGACTTCATAGGCCAAAGTTTAATTGGCAACAAGCGGGGATTTTTCTTTTTGGCAAAACCGAATTTGAGACGGCGATTTGATTGATCAATAGATAAATTGTAATATATAGTTATATAAGCTATTGTTTGTACACTTTCATAATGATTATATAATGAATGATAATAATTAATTATGTGATATGTATTGATATATGTAAATATAATATATTTAAGGGAAAATATTGATATTTGTGGCTGAAATTTGTCGGCTTCATCTTTAGAGGAGATCAACAGAAAATTTTATGAATCTAGCTCTAAAATTGTGGGAGACAAATAGATACATAATTTAAATCGACTTTCCAAAAAATCTTAACACTATTTTACGCGAATATACGAATATATATTCCTTTTTCAAACAAACAGATGGAAAGCCAATACACACAAGTATAGGAACAAAATGTATTTTCATTAACATCTTAATTTTTGAATAATTGCTCCTGTGGCAAAGGCATGTTCTCCTCCTCAAGGCTAACTTAACCTCCCAGCATTCCTCTTGCCTGAGCATGGGATGTACATTTCTATCTAAATGATAATTCTGCCAGGGCCTGCAGCGCTACTAGAAAAGGGCGTGCAGCAGGGTCTGGGTAAATTAACTTTACAATAAACACATCACGAGGGTGTCAAAATGGCTCCGGGTCGCAAGAGCCGCAAAACAACCCTCTCGGTGCTCGAGTCGTGGCCCGTGCTCATCCTTGTGGCTGTCAAGGACCAAGTCGCATTCATTTTTTCGGGGCGTCTTAATTGTTAATTGTCCATCGTGTTTAACAACAATTCAAGTTGTTGTTGTTCTAGTCGTGGACGGGGGATTAAAATGCCGCCAGCTGCCATTGCCAAGAGACTTCCTGCGACCGTCCGAAAGTGCAGCCATTTCCGCTGCTATTTTGGCCAAGTATCTCAACGAGAGATCATTCGGGCCACGTCTGCACAAATTTATGCATTAATAAAACACAAATTTCATCGCTTGGCGCGAGCTTTTTGAATAATGCGCGATAAATAAATAAACAATGCTTAATGTGATTTCCGCCGCGGAGTTCGAACACCTTTCCATAGGGAAGAAAAGGGAGAAACATCAATCAGCGGGCGTATTACCTTTAAACATGCTAACAAAACAAATGCCGGCAATCAAAACCAAATCAAATCAAAACCCAATCGAAACGCTTAAGAAAACACAACAGCAACAACAACTCTTCCCATAAAGGAAATCAACAACAACACAAAATATCGAGAGAATCGAGGCAATAAAAACTTGACGATCGGGCAACATCAAGCGCTGGCTATACATATATAAAACAAAGAGGCTACAGATTCCACAATATTTTTTATGATGAAGGGAATCTATTATGAATTCCATAGGAGTGGGTTTCGAATAGCTGCATTGTGTGTTTTGAAATTGTTTTAACTAGTGCGCTGATTGAATTGAAAGTGGCTTAAAGACCGTCAAGAGTCAACAAACCCGTTACAAATGGCCAGCAAGATAAAACTTAATGGGGGCACTTAAAGTTGCACATAGAGACCTTTCTTCAGCATTTATGATCGCACAACAGCCCGACAGCTCTATTGATTATTTATGTCATTTCACACTTTTTGTCCGCCAGATCCCGCCACGCTGAACATCTTCGCCACCAGGTCGAACCCAAAGAAGAAGCGCAAATCGCGCACTGCATTCACGAATCAGCAGATCTTCGAGCTGGAGAAGCGATTTCTCTATCAGAAATACTTATCGCCAGCGGACCGCGACGAGATCGCCGCCGGCCTGGGCCTGTCCAATGCGCAGGTGAGTATTGAAATGAGTTCCTCATATATATACAATCAGAGAAGAGAGTTTATTTATCAAAATCAAAACTCTTTGTAAATATTTAAATAGAAACCTCATTTCTCTGAGTGTAGTCGAGTCGCATTTAAACTAACGCATCTCCTTCCGCTGCAGGTCATCACGTGGTTCCAGAACCGACGCGCCAAGCTGAAGCGCGACATGGAGGAGCTGAAGAAGGACGTGCAGAGCGTGAAACAATTGTCAGCGAACAAAAGCTTTTTAGAGAATGTTAATGACTTGAGTATTTTAAAGACCCGACCAGTCAGCAGATCCCATGCGATGCCGGCCATCGCAGCACCACCCGAGTAGCAGCCACCACCCGCAGCAGCAGCAACAGCACCCGCCGAACAGCTCCGCCCGTGACAAGGAGGAGCTGCGCATGCTCAAGATGATGACCCTGATGCGCTACTCGGACGGAAAGCTGCTCTACCCAGCCCCGGAGAAGGGCAACTAGTGGCGAAAATTATGCCTCAGTTCCAGTTCTCTGGGCTAATAGACCTCTACTACCCAAAAACGCAGATTAGCCTAATTTGTAAATTGCTGAACATAAACTGAATCTCTCACACACACACACGCGCGACTTCTAATTTGCCAAAAAAATAAGTTTTCTTTTTAATGATTTGATGTAATTCTTTTTAATGATAAATGTAATTGTAGAGTATTAAATTTCGTACAAGTTGCTTGTGATTCGTGTCTATTTATAACTGCACACAACAAAACCCACGCAAGCAGATAATGATAAGAATAATACCTATATATATATATAGTGTATGTACTTATTTAAGCGTATTTACTGTGTTAACTGATTTCGTAGACTATGCCACGTTCGTATTATAAGTTTATGCAATTTAAAATAAATTATAGTTGGCGTATCGAAAACCAAAAATTATAATGAAGTTCTTTTTATTACCTTAACGAAATCTTTTCATTTCGAAGGAGAAAGAAACAACAGTTTAGATTAAATAGCTTTGCACCTAATCTTAACTTTCATATAACTTTGATATAAAAGTCCAACTCTCTCTGCAAAGATATAGAAAGAAACTGTGGCCTTACAACTGACAAGCTGCTGTCATATAAAACTAAACTGTCTTATATATGGCATGCTGCTGCCATACAATTCGTTTCTACTGCTTGCTGTAAAGAGAACGTATAAAGCAGTGCGTTCAACCAATGGTTGGTGTCCAGACGAAATAGTGGTGCAAAAATACTGGTAAGTGTACATGTTCACAACTAGTTCATTGCGCAGTGCCTTTGCTCTTGCTCCAGAGAGTACTAAAGTATTTACTAAGGTATTTACTTTAGTTCTCTCTGGCCCTTGCTTAAAAAAACTGCTTGTACAGTTTTCTCATGATTTTTAGTAGTAAAGTTACAAACCATATTACAGACCAGTCTAGACACATCACCTGAAATCGTAATTTAGTTAAGTCGCACACCCAAATCGAAAAGCACTTCCTATACTCAAACCAAAAGCTTAAAGCTTAAACAAGACGTTAAGTTTAAATGTAGATACAATTAAATATGATTTTCTATGTTAAATCTAAAAACAAGACAGAATTACATATTTTCGATAAGTCATATACCACAAATTTAAAAGTATATCAATATTTTCTGTAGTTCACAACAAATTAAGCTTATTTGTAAAATATTCCATGTTTTCCATATTCAAATATTTCCCATGCGTCTCTTGAGCATTGGACACAGCCCTGCTGGACCATAAAAATAGAAATCAATCAGAAACGCGTCAAATCCATTGCGATTCGCGCATAATATCGTAAAACTGCAAAACTGCAAAACTGAGTGCAAATTATGAAGGCGTAAATATGAAAATTGGCAAATTTGCGAAATAAGAAATGACTTAGCGGGCGATTTGTTTTCATTGCTTGCTGTGTTGATGCGATGTGCAAATCAAAATGTAAATTATGTCGATTTTATTGACAAGTACAAATAAATAGATCCACCTAGAAACAACATAGCATGAAAACAGAATTATGCTGCCACCGCAAACCGAAAAACATAACATGTGATCTCAGGGCAAAGTTCCCACTAAGCTTATCAAAGGTCAACAAACTGCGGCGAAAAAAATGAGAAAAACCCGAAATGAAAACTATCTAAGATCAGCGTTAATGGGCTCAAACTCGCACTTGACTTGAGTGGGCGTACTTTTCCCAGGCCCCATCCCAAGGCGCAGATAACGCTGCATAATGACACAATTAAGTCAAATTATGCGGCTGCCACTCTGGAACTATCGGGACAAGAGCCGCAACAACAACAGCAGCAGCACCCACCGACACTTACAAGTGGCTGCTTTCACCAGAAATCAATTCAATTATGGCACGGCTCTCACAGGGATTACGACTAACCCATGCATATTCCTCATCCACATCCTGCTGCACAAATACAATGCTTTAATTAATTCCACACGAACGACTTTGAAGAGTTGCCGGTGATTAGCACGCGGCGCTCTCGCGGCCACTGACATCGGCATTTACATAACCACCGCCAGCACCACCGATCATCATATGCTCAGCAGCCGCAGCAGCGGCAGCGACCACCCACATGGCCTGGTTCCGTCCAGCAGCCGGTCCGCCCGTCCGCCCGCCTGCCTCCGCTTTTATTGCTCACAAAGTAGCATAAACAATTCGCGCTTCTAGCTTCTAATGGGGGGTTGACGCGCGCGGCATCGGCGACCCACAAAGTCAACGCCACCGCAACACCTGATGGGGACTGAGAATGATGTGGCACCAGGCGTGGAGACTGCCACTGGGACTCTGCCCGGAGCTAACTGACTTGCACGGAGTGCATTAAATGTGCCCCTTTGTCGTGTTGTTGCGGCTGCCCCCAACCCCCTGTGTTGTTTGTTGTTGCTGTGCGATTAGCTTATTTGAAGTTTGCTTTTGATTAGAGCTGCCTCGCTTCGTTCACCATTGGTTCACATTGGAAATGAACCAAATATATGCTCTGTGAATTATAAATGTGAAGTTCGCAGATCTTTAGCTCCCATATTTCAAAGTGCCACAACTTTGCAAAACTGAACCGATTTTAGCGTTCAAAGGCATTTTATCCATGCTTTAGATTGATTCTGCATCTAAACTTTATGCATTTGTGAAAATAAATTTGTTTGGAATTTTTTGGTACAAAAACCATGTACTCCCCCTTTATCATTTTTGTAAAAATTTTTTTTTCAAAATTTAGAATTGCAAATTTTTAATTTTAATCAATTCTGTTTGTCACCATTAGTATAAAAAATAACATTAAAAGTGTTTCTGAGGGGGTCAAATTTTTTGTCAAAAATCATGCCAAAATTGACAAAAATTTAAACATGTAAAGCTCTCGGATCCATAGCTCCCACATTTCAAACGCCCATAACTTTGTCAAAACTGAACCGATTTTCATGTTCGAAGGCATTTTATTCATGGTTTGTGCTTTAGATTGATTCTGCATCTAAAGTTTATGCATTTGTGAAAATAAATTTGTTTGGAATTTTTTGGTACAAAAAGCATGTACTCCCCCCTTATCATTTTTGGAAAAATTTTTTTTTTCAAAATTTAGAATTGCAAATTTTTAATTTTAATCAATTCTGTTTGTCACCATTAGTATAAAAAATAACATTAAAAGTGTTTCTGAGGGGGTCAAATTTTTTGTCAAAAATCATGCCAAAATTGACAAAAATTTAAACATGTAAAGCTGTCGGATCCATAGCTCCCACATTTCAAACGCCCATAACTTTGTCAAAACTGAACCGATTTTCATGTTCGAAGGCATTTTATTCATGGTTTGTGCTTTAGATTGATTCTGCATCTAAAGTTTATGCATTTGTGAAAATAAATTTGTTTGGAATTTTTTGGTACAAAAAGCATGTACTCCCCCCTTATCATTTTTGGAAAAATTTTTTTTTCAAAATTTAGAATTGCAAATTTTTAATTTTAATCAATTCTGTTTGTCACCATTAGTATAAAAAATAACATTAAAAGTGTTTCTGAGGGGGTCAAATTTTTTGTCAAAAATCATGCCAAAATTGACAAAAATTTAAACATGTAAAGCTCTCGGATCCATAGCTCCCACATTTCAAACGCCCATAACTTTGTCAAAACTGAACCGATTTTCATGTTCGAAGGCATTTTATTCATGGTTTGTGCTTTAGATTGATTCTGCATCTAAAGTTTATGCATTTGTGAAAATAAATTTGTTTGGAATTTTTTGGTACAAAAAGCATGTACTCCCCCCTTATCATTTTTGGAAAAATTTTTTTTTTCAAAATTTAGAATTGCAAATTTTTAATTTTAATCAATTCTGTTTGTCACCATTAGTATAAAAAATAACATTAAAAGTGTTTCTGAGGGGGTCAAATTTTTTGTCAAAAATCATGCCAAAATTGACAAAAATTTAAACATGTAAAGCTCTCGGATCCATAGCTCCCACATTTCAAACGCCCATAACTTTGTCAAAACTGAACCGATTTTCATGTTCGAAGGCATTTTATTCATGGTTTGTGCTTTAGATTGATTCTGCATCTAAAGTTTATGCATTTGTGAAAATAAATTTGTTTGGAATTTTTTGGTACAAAAAGCATGTACTCCCCCTTTATCATTTTTGGAAAAATTTTTTTTTCAAAATTTAGAATTGCAAATTTTTAATTTTAATCAATTCTGTTTGTCACCATTAGTATAAAAAATAACATTAAAAGTGTTTCTGAGGGGGTCAAATTTTTTGTCAAAAATCATGCCAAAATTGACAAAAATTTAAACATGTAAAGCTCTCGGATCCATAGCTCCCACATTTCAAACGCCCATAACTTTGTCAAAACTGAACCGATTTTCATGTTCGAAGGCATTTTATCCATGGTTTGTGCTTTAGATTGATTCTGCATCTAAAGTTTATGCATTTGTGAAAATAAATTTGTTTGGAATTTTTTGGTACAAAAAGCATGTACTCCCCCCTTATCATTTTTGGAAAAATTTTTTTTTTCAAAATTTAGAATTGCAAATTTTTAATTTTAATCAATTCTGTTTGTCACCATTAGTATAAAAAATAACATTAAAAGTGTTTCTGAGGGGGTCAAATTTTTTGTCAAAAATCATGCCAAAATTGACAAAAATTTAAACATGTAAAGCTCTCGGATCCATAGCTCCCACATTTCAAACGCCCATAACTTTGTCAAAACTGAACCGATTTTCATGTTCGAAGGCATTTTATCCATGGTTTGTGCTTTAGATTGATTCTGCATCTAAAGTTTATGCATTTGTGAAAATAAATTTGTTTGGAATTTTTTGGTACAAAAAGCATGTACTCCCCCCTTATCATTTTTGGAAAAATTTTTTTTTCAAAATTTAGAATTGCAAATTTTTAATTTTAATCAATTCTGTTTGTCACCATTAGTATAAAAAATAACATTAAAAGTGTTTCTGAGGGGGTCAAATTTTTTGTCAAAAATCATGCCAAAATTGACAAAAATTTAAACATGTAAAGCTCTCGGATCCATAGCTCCCACATTTCAAACGCCCATAACTTTGTCAAAACTGAACCGATTTTCATGTTCGAAGGCATTTTATCCATGGTTTGTGCTTTAGATTGATTCTGCATCTAAAGTTTATGCATTTGTGAAAATAAATTTGTTTGGAATTTTTTGGTACAAAAAGCATGTACTCCCCCCTTATCATTTTTGGAAAAATTTTTTTTTTCAAAATTTAGAATTGCAAATTTTTAATTTTAATCAATTCTGTTTGTCACCATTAGTATAAAAAATAACATTAAAAGTGTTTCTGAGGGGGTCAAATTTTTTGTCAAAAATCATGGCAAAATTGACAAAAATTTAAACATGTAAAGCTCTCGGATCCATAGCTCCCACATTTCAAACGCCCATAACTTTGTCAAAACTGAACCGATTTTCATGTTCGAAGGCATTTTATCCATGGTTTGTGCTTTAGATTGATTCTGCATCTAAAGTTTATGCATTTGTGAAAATAAATTTGTTTGGAATTTTTTGGTACAAAAAGCATGTACTCCCCCTTTATCATTTTTGGAAAAATTTTTTTTTTCAAAATTTAGAATTGCAAATTTTTAATTTTAATCAATTCTGTTTGTCACCATTAGTATAAAAAATAACATTAAAAGTGTTTCTGAGGGGGTCAAATTTTTTGTCAAAAATCATGCCAAAATTGACAAAAATTTAAACATGTAAAGCTCTCGGATCCATAGCTCCCACATTTCAAACGCCCATAACTTTGTCAAAACTGAACCGATTTTCATGTTCGAAGGCATTTTATCCATGGTTTGTGCTTTAGATTGATTCTGCATCTAAAGTTTATGCATTTGTGAAAATAAATTTGTTTGGAATTTTTTGGTACAAAAAGCATGTACTCCCCCCTTATCATTTTTGGAAAAATTTTTTTTTTCAAAATTTAGAATTGCAAATTTTTAATTTTAATCAATTCTGTTTGTCACCATTAGTATAAAAAATAACATTAAAAGTGTTTCTGAGGGGGTCAAATTTTTTGTCAAAAATCATGCCAAAATTGACAAAAATTTAAACATGTAAAGCTCTCGGATCCATAGCTCCCACATTTCAAACGCCCATAACTTTGTCAAAACTGAACCGATTTTCATGTTCGAAGGCATTTTATCCATGGTTTGTGCTTTAGATTGATTCTGCATCTAAAGTTTATGCATTTGTGAAAATAAATTTGTTTGGAATTTTTTGGTACAAAAAGCATGTACTCCCCCCTTATCATTTTTGGAAAAAATTTTTTTTTCAAAATTTAGAATTGCAAATTTTTAATTTTAATCAATTCTGTTTGTCACCATTAGTATAAAAAATAACATTAAAAGTGTTTCTGAGGGGGTCAAATTTTTTGTCAAAAATCATGCCAAAATTGACAAAAATTTAAACATGTAAAGCTCTCGGATCCATAGCTCCCACATTTCAAACGCCCATAACTTTGTCAAAACTGAACCGATTTTCATGTTCGAAGGCATTTTATCCATGGTTTGTGCTTTAGATTGATTCTGCATCTAAAGTTTATGCATTTGTGAAAATAAATTTGTTTGGAATTTTTTGGTACAAAAAGCATGTACTCCCCCCTTATCATTTTTGGAAAAATTTTTTTTTCAAAATTTAGAATTGCAAATTTTTAATTTTAATCAATTCTGTTTGTCACCATTAGTATAAAAAATAACATTAAAAGTGTTTCTGAGGGGGTCAAATTTTTTGTCAAAAATCATGCCAAAATTGACAAAAATTTAAACATGTAAAGCTCTCGGATCCATAGCTCCCACATTTCAAACGCCCATAACTTTGTCAAAACTGAACCGATTTTCATGTTCGAAGGCATTTTATCCATGGTTTGTGCTTTAGATTGATTCTGCATCTAAAGTTTATGCATTTGTGAAAATAAATTTGTTTGGAATTTTTTGGTACAAAAAGCATGTACTCCCCCCTTATCATTTTTGGAAAAATTTTTTTTTTCAAAATTTAGAATTGCAAATTTTTAATTTTAATCAATTCTGTTTGTCACCATTAGTATAAAAAATAACATTAAAAGTGTTTCTGAGGGGGTCAAATTTTTTGTCAAAAATCATGCCAAAATTGACAAAAATTTAAACATGTAAAGCTCTCGGATCCATAGCTCCCACATTTCAAACGCCCATAACTTTGTCAAAACTGAACCGATTTTCATGTTCGAAGGCATTTTATCCATGGTTTGTGCTTTAGATTGATTCTGCATCTAAAGTTTATGCATTTGTGAAAATAAATTTGTTTGGAATTTTTTGGTACAAAAAGCATGTACTCCCCCCTTATCATTTTTGGAAAAATTTTTTTTTTCAAAATTTAGAATTGCAAATTTTTAATTTTAATCAATTCTGTTTGTCACCATTAGTATAAAAAATAACATTAAAAGTGTTTCTGAGGGGGTCAAATTTTTTGTCAAAAATCATGCCAAAATTGACAAAAATTTAAACATGTAAAGCTCTCGGATCCATAGCTCCCACATTTCAAACGCCCATAACTTTGTCAAAACTGAACCGATTTTCATGTTCGAAGGCATTTTATCCATGGTTTGTGCTTTAGATTGATTCTGCATCTAAAGTTTATGCATTTGTGAAAATAAATTTGTTTGGAATTTTTTGGTACAAAAAGCATGTACTCCCCCTTTATCATTTTTGGAAAAATTTTTTTTTCAAAATTTAGAATTGCAAATTTTTAATTTTAATCAATTCTGTTTGTCACCATTAGTATAAAAAATAACATTAAAAGTGTTTCTGAGGGGGTCAAATTTTTTGTCAAAAATCATGCCAAAATTGACAAAAATTTAAACATGTAAAGCTCTCGGATCCATAGCTCCCACATTTCAAACGCCCATAACTTTGTCAAAACTGAACCGATTTTCATGTTCGAAGGCATTTTATCCATGGTTTGTGCTTTAGATTGATTCTGCATCTAAAGTTTATGCATTTGTGAAAATAAATTTGTTTGGAATTTTTTGGTACAAAAAGCATGTACTCCCCCTTTATCATTTTTGGAAAAATTTTTTTTTCAAAATTTAGAATTGCAAATTTTTAATTTTAATCAATTCTGTTTGTCACCATTAGTATAAAAAATAACATTAAAAGTGTTTCTGAGGGGGTCAAATTTTTTGTCAAAAATCATGCCAAAATTGACAAAAATTTAAACATGTAAAGCTCTCGGATCCATAGCTCCCACATTTCAAACGCCCATAACTTTGTCAAAACTGAACCGATTTTCATGTTCGAAGGCATTTTATCCATGGTTTGTGCTTTAGATTGATTCTGCATCTAAAGTTTATGCATTTGTGAAAATAAATTTGTTTGGAATTTTTTGGTACAAAAAGCATGTACTCCCCCCTTATCATTTTTGGAAAAAATTTTTTTTTCAAAATTTATAATTGCAAATTTTTAATTTTAATCAATTCTGTTTGTCACCATTAGTATAAAAAATAACATTAAAGGTGTTTCTGAGGGGGTCAAATTTTTTGTCAAAAATCATGCCAAAATTGACAAAAATTTAAACATGTAAAGCTCCCAGATCTTTAGTTTCCCAATTTGAAACTCCCATAACTTTATCAAAACAGAACCAATTTTGATGTTTAATGGTATTTTGGTCATGGTTTGTTCTATAGATTGAATATGCAGTTAAAATATGAGCAATATTGTAAATACATAGTTTTTCAACCGACTGCAACGGTCTTCTGAGTTTATTATTTAAAGTATATATATATATATATATATATATATATATATATATATATATATATATATATATATATATATATAGATTTAGCTGTTATAGCTGAATGGACCAAGGAACATATAATGTTAGTAAACAACTGGACAAGTGAGATATATAAGTCTATAGCCAAACCAGCATTTAGTTTTACTATTCGCATCTTATGTGTGGCCGTGGTTCCAGTTCCAGTCGGAGTCGGAGGCAGCTCCGTCGCGCCACGGCTGCCACTCAGGGGCGACAGGAGATTGCCAGCTAATGTGTCGCAATTGTGGCCAACCGCCGTGTCCTGTGGCGCAAATCAAAATAAACAACTTGGACATGTAGGCAGGGACCACCGTGGCACAGTCCAGTCTAGACGAGGCTTGGCGGCAGTGCGGCAACAGAGACAGCTTACCACCAATTAGAGCCACCTTTCACGAGGCGAGCAACAATAACAAGCACTTGACCAACTGGTCAAAATATTGAAGCAATTGATGTCTGGCACAGACCACTTGAGCCACGGGCCCGGGACAGGGCCCCGGGTTCACACATATTTCACTCTCGGAGCGCCGCGATCATGTCCTGCCGACACACTCAAGTGCGGCGAGACCCGGATCCCGAGTCCTGTCTGGGCGACAAGTAGCCGGCGGCAGGCGTGACTTGTAAACAAAGCCACACGCGTGATTAGATGATCAGTTCACGTGGCATCACGTCGACGGTTTCCAGTTGCCTGCCACCGGCGCCAGCCGAAGGTCAGCGGAGAGAGGCTGGGGAGACGGGAACAGGGTCAGTCGAGTCTCTGTTCTTGTTACGTTTAAGCTCTTAAGTGCTGGCGATTCACTTTGGCCAATGTGCGCTTTTCAATTCATTTCATTTCGAATTTCATATTTCGCTTTTTGATTTTTCATTTTAAATTTTCCGATTTCTCATTTCCATTTGGCGCTTACCAAATAGTTTCAATTATTATGGTATTGGGCTAGACAAGTACGCGTATTATTAATGTAATAGCGGCTAATTGCGCATTTGCCGGCCTGCCCCAATGCAAATTAGAACGCAAGCACTTCAGCCCAGAGGCTTAAAAGCTTCAATTTGATGGAACACTTGGGGCCAGAGACCGACAAGCACAGTGGATCGTCTAGTGAAGCAAAGCAGAAAAAACCAATAAATTAGGAATTACATTTCAAATAATTGAAAAGTCAGAAATTCGACAACAGTTGCATTTAATCGATTCCTGTTATAAATATAATTTACTAAATTTTATTATTGATATAAAATATAAAAAATGATATTTTTTGTTTGCTTTATAAAGTTTCTGAGGGTTTTAAAAATCTTAAGTAATCTATAATCAATCAACCAAAGGTGGGCTTTATTTTGGATAATATTTAAGAATTTTAGCTTTAAAGAAGCTAAAAAATAAAATATCAGACTTTACAAAAAATAAATAAAAAAATATCTGTAACTTAAAAACAAAAATATCTATATTCATATTACAATTTAAATTACTTTTAAAGCTTCGCTTTATGTTTTATGTTTTATTTAATTAATAATATTTTATATTTTTTATGCGCTTTCAGCCCACTGTTTGCTAGCTGGAATTGATGACTGCATTTTGCAGCTGTTGAGATTGAGTTTGAGATCATTGCAATGATTGCGCGTTTCAAAGTGGACGCGATTTTGCGTTTGGCCCCAAAAACAGATTAGAAATGTGCAATGCCTTCGATATCGGCGGTATTATGCGATCGGCCACTTGAGGCCCTAAAAGTGCGGCCAGCAGTGTTCAAGGTTCTCATCAAGTCCGATGATGATTTACCGCAAAAAGCTGTTGCATTTATTTGGCCAATGCGTGCTAATAAACAAAGCATCATTTGGCAGGCATGTGGCAACAAATAAAGGCCGGCTAAATACCGAAAACCAATACCAATACTCTCTCCCATATACACAGAGATCTGCATTCGGCTGGGCGAACAACAATAAAAACACACATTGGCTAAATATGACAATGTAAACAACAATAAGCCCAATGGCAAGCCATCAGCTTGATCATGATGATCAGGCTAATGATCAGCTGGCAGCAGCAGCGAATGGCAATAGCCAAAATGGCAATTTGATCATTGCGATGCGACGGATCGGATCGGATCGGTAACCCGGACGTCAGAGTCCGAGTTCGAGTAGCCGCCAAATCAAAATTCCAAATTCCTACACGAAAATAAAATTTAATTGCCTACAAATTGGCGCGTTGAGTTTTATTGCATTTTAAAAATATATTTGCGATATATATGCGAGATACTATAGTCAGCTAGTTGGGCGTTTTATTGGAAAAGTACCAGCAGTTCTCTTTACACAATCCCGCCCCTCGCTGTGTGTGTGGTGGCAATTTTTTACAACAGCCGGAAAACAAATATTTGACTTAAGCAAATGCCTATGATTTATTTACGATTTCCTAACGTTTCGCCTAATTTGTCTGGGAAGTTCAGAAAAAACAAAAGTTAAGATCGGCACAAAAAACTGAAATGAAATAACAACGAGAGTGCCTGGTTGCGGGATACCCTGTAGCCAATTCCGTGCTGCTGCAAAATTTATTTAAATTCTCTGAGATAGATGCTCCATATAGATACTATAGATACTATGATTATTTGTGGTAAACTTTATCTCATTGTAATCAATAACTTATATATTAAAATGTATGTTACAACCATATTTACAACTCTTATGTTGAATAGATTTCGCACATAATGCCTTCAAAAGGGTTCAAGCTTTTCGTGTAGATAAGAACGGCTTTTAAACTTGTCATGTGGGTCTAGGTTATCACATAATCGAGAATCGTGAACATTTAATAAATATTTGAAAGCCTGAGAGGTCTATAGCATTTCAGTTTCATCTCAGCCACAGCTTGAGACACAAGTTCAACGCCTGATAGCATAATGGTTAGTCAAAAAAATCTAATGTCCATAAAAGTGATAAGCAAAAATGCAAATAATTCTTTATTTTTGTGGTTAAAAATAAATGTGATTATAAATAGATTGTATATGGCTGCAAGCCCAAACGAACAAAAATTTTTATCTGTGTACCAATTTAAATTTTGAAGAGTTACATTTAATAATTTAAACATACTTGCTAAAAATATATTAGTTCGAGAATGTCATTTCTCAAGGTTCTGTTTAAATTAATAAAAATGACCTTTGATAGACCGGTTAAATCCGGCCTCAATTGGCCGGATCACGCTTGGGTTACATGCTTTTCATGCTAATCAATTCTGCTTTGCTATTTAAACTCATCTTACTTTTTTTTTATAATTGCATTGCTTAGTTACCCCTTCAAAGTACAGTATTTTATTAAAGCTAATGGTTATAATAATGTTATTTTCCAGAGTTTTAGCGATTGCATTTCTACTGTAACATTTTATTTTAGTAATCTTAATAAATTTGGAATTTGTTAAATTTAAATGAATGTAGAACTCTTCTTCCTGATTAGCACACAAGCTGGCTGATTATATGAGGGTCATCAATGACCTTATTTCATTCTTGATATTTCAGCAAGCGAGATGGGCGCTCAGTTTTCTGCTGTTGGGTCTGCTGGGACTTCAGGAAGTTCAGCTCTCAGCTGGTTCAAGGATTCTGGCCGCGTTCTTCTTTCCCAGCAAAAGTCATTTTATGATGACAAATTCCATCATCAGGGAACTGGTGAAGCGCGGACATGAGGTGGGTTCAACAAAAACCAATCAAATACTACATGACTTAATAACACTTTGTATTTTAGGTGACTTTTATCACTCCATTTTCCTTGGAGAAGGAAAACTTGGGATCTAACTATAAAGAAATTGTCTTGCCACACTACGATTATTGGACAGAAAGTAACTAGGGAATAACATAATTATATATCGAAACAACAAAATTATATCTTCCGCATTGTAGTGAAGCAAATGTCAAAGAGAGAGATCGTTCTGGACATGGCTGATGTGACTTCACTGAAATTTGTGCACATGCTTCAGGTAATGGGCGTACACAGCACAGATTTTGTATTCGAACAGCCAGAGATTCGGGCGCTAGTCGAGGCCAAGGATAAGCTGGGCAAATACGATCTACTTCTGGCCGAGCAGTTCTACAATGAGGGCGCCCTCATATTGGGTCACCTCTATCAGATACCCATCATCACTGTCTCCACGTTCGGCAATGCCAACTATTTTACCGATCTGGTCGGCATTATCGCGCCCTGGTCGTATACGCCGCACAATTTCCTACCCTTCACCAATCGCATGAGCTTGTCGGAGCGTCTAGTCAATGTCCTTGTCAGTGGAACGGAGCATCTAATGCGTCGATTCCTTTACTATCCCCGACACGATGCTGTGCTGAGCAAGCACTTCTCCAAGCTGCTCGACGTGGTGCCCACAACCAAGCAGCTGGAGCGGAATATCTCTGCCATATTGATGAACAACTATATGCCCCTGGAGGCGTCCCGACCGGTTTCCTTCAACATGATATCCGTGGGCGGACTCCACATATTGCCGCCCAAGCCGCTGCCCAATCATCTACAAAAGTTCTTGGACGAGGCCACACATGGCGCCATTTATTTTAGTCTGGGTAAATGTTTATTGAATTCAGCAAGTTTTGCATTGTCCTCATTTCGTTATCCGGAACAGGTACGCAGGTGCGCAGCGCCGATCTGCCGCCCGAGAAGTTGAAAATCTTCCTGAATGCATTCGCCAGCCTGAAGCAGCGGATTCTGTGGAAGTTTGAGGACGACAACCTGCCCAATCTACCGGAAAACGTGCTGATCCAGAAGTGGCTGCCACAGGGCGACATTCTGGCCCATCCCAACGTCAGGGTTTTCATCGCCCACGGCGGCCTGTTAGGCATGCAGGAGGCGCTGCACCATGGCATACCCGTTCTGGGCATGCCCGTCTACTGCGATCAGCACTTCAACGTAAACCAAGGCCAGGCGGCTGGCTATGCGCTCAGCCTGGACTATCGCACCATATCCACGGAGCAGCTGCGCTCCTCGCTGCTGGAGCTGCTCGAGAACCCCAAGTACAGGGAGACCATGAAGCGTGCGTCGCGCATCTTTCGCGACCGGCCACTGGGCGCCATGGACACGGCCATATTCTGGATCGATTACGTCATCGAACATCGAGGAGCACCGCACATGATAGCCGCGGGCGTCGAGCTGGCCTGGTATCAGTTTTACCTACTCGATGTGATTGCCATAATCGTGGCTATAACTATGGTGCCCATATTAATCGTCTTCCTTCTCTTGCGCAAGTCTGCGAAGAAACCAAAAACTGGGGCTAAAAAGGCTAAAAATCAGTAGGAAAACTTTGTGTGACTTCCCTGTCCCCATTTAAATGTCCGTCTGTGTAACCGTCTGTCTGTCTACAAATTTGAGGTACATGTTTTCGTTTAGAGAACTACTGTTACTTTACAATAATATCCCCGACTTACAAACTAAGATATAGTTCAAGATATTTTCATGACCATATGTTTGAGTATTTGTTGGCCTCTGTTCTTTGTTGGCCCACGTATGCTTTTTTGCAATAATAACCCCAACACTTAAACTTTGGCACTTGAGTCGACTGCTTAAGTATTTAATGAATCAGAATCTATAGCTGCCATACATATAGAGAAATTCTACTTAAGGCGCCAGAGTGCCAGGCCAAGTGTTCTTAAGAAATAAAGCAAAAAAAACGCAAAGCTCTTTAGCCGAATAGAACATAGTAGTATATATAAAAAATCTCAGAACTCATTAGAGATCATATCCATCATAATCTCAAATGGATTTCAACATCTTGATCTCGTGCTTCGGAATTTGATTGCTTCATAGAATTTTGTTTAAGTGTGGTCCTACCAAATCATCAAGTTGTATTTAGCCGAGTCTGTAAATGAATATAAATGCATATATTTATATGTGTGCACTCAGTGAAAAAACCAAGAATAATGTGCACAAATTAAGTACAAGCGCTGTCAAAACTGACCAAAATGGACCTTTCTTAATTCAAGAAAATTATTAACAAAACATAAAATATCTAAAAATGTTCAATAAAATAAAAATAAAACATCATCAATAGTCAAGAAATTGTAAAGAGATTGGAATTCGAATTCTATGCAGCTCAATTTGCACTCTATATAGAACTGTAAAGTACTTAAATTGGGCCAGAATTTTACTCCAAATTTGTGTTGACCAACTTTTTTCTGTGGCAAAATGCCAACTAATTATACACATAAAATATAAACAAAGTTTGCCAAAAAGACAGTTGCATCCTGCAATGCGATGTTTACAGGCACCTCCAATAACTTCCCCCACCCCCCATGACAAGTGCACTTGAGGCGAGTGTTTGCCCCAAGTTCGTGGAGCCGCCTCTGGAGCTCATTATGCATGCACGAACTGACATTGAAGTGGGTGCGACGGCAGCGCCAGCAGCCAATTCCCACTCCGAGTGGAAGGAGAGAGTTCATATGATGCTAGGGTTAGGTTGCCCATTGGCTTTATTATTGGTATTAGTAACACATGATTACGCTCTATTGTAAACAAAAGCGCAGATAAACAGACAAACAGAGGCACATGAATGCAAACACGGATACGAGCACAACAACACCAACACACGCACACACACACACACACCAGCCTAGGCTAATGATATGTTAATGCAGATGGCGCACAGTGCGTATGAGTGCTGCGCATGAATAGAGGCATGAGTGTATATGAGTTTGTGAGTACATGAGGCGGCAACTGTTTGGCTGTCAACGGCTTAAGCAAATAAACTCCATTTGGGGGCTTATTTGTCGTTGGCTGGAATTTCTCCTGGCGCTGTAAACAACGCGTTGGGGAAGAGGGGACGAGGGGGTTAGGGGCAGTCACAGCATTGCTCCTGACATTAAAGTGTGAGGCGAAGTTCATTGAGTCTGTGTAGCCAACTGAATGGCTTTTCAAGTGAATCAGTTAATTGAGGAAATAGCACTACAAACCCAAAAGTTGGAAGCTCAACTGAAAACTCGCACTTAAAGGCAAACTTAGCGAAAACAACATGTGAGAAAATCTCTCACTCGCACTGAGTCAGATCGTAGGAACCTCCAAATATCTTTAAACTGAAAACAAAAAATTTTTAACAAAATTAGTTTGTTAAATTTCTACCTAAAAACTCTCTCATAACCTTATTAAAAATGAACCAATTTTTATGAGGAATAAGTTTTTGATCATGGTTTGTGCTCTGGAAACTTCTGCATTAAAATAGGTTAATAGTCGTTTAAACTTTGTTCTCGCAATACTTTCCTAAATGTCTGGATCCCCATTTTAAACTACCACAGTTTTTAGAAAACTAAACCGATTTTTATTTATTTATAACTAAAACACAAATTGAAATAAAAAAAATAAGAAGAGTAGCCTATGCACATATTATGACAGATAAGTTGGGTTCTTCAAATTAGGCAACAGGTTAACTACTTCTGCTCGAGCTACCTTTAAGTGATACGCGCCCAAGGCCCAGATGAATACAGTCCAATCAAAGGCGGTTGACAAATGCTGACCAGTCTTGTTTATAATAGCGCTGACCCCCTGACCCCCGCAGCCCTGCACCACCGCGCTCTCTCTCTCTTCGCGCTCTCTCTCTATCCCTTTTAGTTATGGAGGTAGTTGGCGACACGCCGCAGCGTTTAAGTGTAATTTTCTTCTTATTCAATTGAAGCATGTCCTTTGCAGTCGCAGGATGGGCCAAAGGATAACTCACAGCAACGCACTGAGTTGGTCGTCGACTTTTGGACGGCTTCTGGCTGACGGCTTTCGGCTTTCGGCTCGTTACGAATTCACTTCAGACATTGCCTTCACTTGAGATCCACATAATGGCCGTTCATTTGCGCCGTCGCCAACGCCAGCGTGGAAATTGCAAGAAAATCTTCTTTTCGAATCGTTACTCAGAACTCAGGACTCAGGACAATTGCGTACGTGCGCCAGGACTAAGCACAGGAGATGGCAAAAAATGAAAAGAACGAAAATGGGAATGTCTCATCCTGTGCTGTGTGCCATGTAATTTGCTCTCTTGCCATGTGCTTCATCAGAAAGGAAATTGAAAATTGCTGCTAATGGCTGCTGCAGGGGCAAGGGGGCATTCCAGTGGGTGTGGCCATTGCAGGCACGACGAAAAAAATTCCAAAGAAATACGACTAAAATTGCCGTTTAATGATTATGAAAAAAATATATATACATACATATATAAAGAAATGTATGTATAAAGAAATGACACTATGAAAATGTGGGTGGAATTCATTTGAATCGTAATTTGCGCTCCTTACTTAGCACACGACAAGGGCAAAGGACTAACGAAGCATTAAGAAGATGCCAACAAGGACAAGAAGCAGAAGTTGTAGAAGAAGATAACAATGGACAAAAGCGGTTTATGAAGCTGATTTATGCATGCCGTAAAATTTGAGTTAATTCTTGTGTTAAGATTCCAATTAGCTTTTCACACTTGAATGTTTAACTGAGAAATTGACTGGAATTATCAGTGCTGTAATATTCCATTTGATTCCGATAATAACATGACAACAAACCGAACGACAATTATTGGGGATTTAATTCTAGGACTAGGACCCGAACCTCGTTTTTCAAAACTATAAATCGAACCATCGACCATTTAATCTATAAACATCTACAAAACTTCTCTTTGGAATTGTTTTTAATAAGAAAGTAAAAATTTTAAAAGCAAATGTAAATGTCAAACTTTTTAAGACTTAGAGTGCGAATCGCTCGCAGTTTGGAAATTCTTAAACATTTTTTACTGTCAAACATATTCATGCTTCACTGTACAACATTTCCATAGAATTTTGTTTACACTAAACAATGAACACTTAAACAGACTTTAAGCGCTTTGCTTTTTTACGATGTTCCAAATAAATATATAAAAAACAACAACAACAATGCTGGCCAGTTGTTTAAGCAGCTTTCAAAGTGCCCCAAAGGTGTTAAAGCATCCCAAAGAACAAAAGTAAATCTTCTCTAAGCGGAACGAACGTCATCCAAGAAAGGAAAACTGATTCATGGCAAGTTTTTGGAATATGATGTTCAATGTTTTTTCTTTATATACACATTTTATATTTTCCGCCTCTTCCATGCCAAACACTTTACATTGCCAAATTGGTAGTGGAAATATGGCTTCCAGCAGCTGAGATCGGTCGCAGTTAAGATCTATTGATAGGGATAGTATTTCAAGTGTTTTTCTCTGGCCTATTAGTAGCGCTCTGGCAGCTGATAAGCCATAAAAAGCAAATATTATGCAACGAGTACAACAAATCTCACGCGCACTTCTATTGAAAAATTTTTTTTATTTTTATACTCTGTCCACAAAGTGAAAAAGGGCATCTTAGTTACTGGAAACTGAACACTTCGGATAGATGCTCGGGTATAGCTGTATCACTTTAAAGGATAGAAATACCAAATTTACCTGCTTATTATCCTCCAAAGTCCAAGCTAAACAGTAAGGCCACGCCCACTTTCCTTCCCTTAATATACCAAATATATATACCTATAATCAAGAGATCGTTCGACACTTTTAAGCAACTTTTTGACTGCAAACAGAGTATTGCGCAGCCGTTGATACCCGTGCCTTTTGCTTTTGACCGGGCCATGTTTTAGCGTCTTTAATTGTCGAGCATTACGAGTCGGCAGCTCCATTAAAAATGCTAATTAAGTTGCCCCAATGGCACATGTGTGTGCTACACCACAAATTTTTATCTAAACAGCTCACAAAACAACAACAACATCAGCAACAACAAAAATAATATGTTTGTATCTAGGATCTGAACTGAGCATTTACCGATTTGTATGGTCGCCTATAAAAGATTCGTTTTATACATGCGGTAGAATTTGAAATTTTTTAGGCGAAATTTGAACAATAAACAAAATCACAAAAACCAAAACATTTATCAATCCAATTTTTGTTGGAGCTACCAAAATCATTTAAATGCTTTTTTATTTCAAGCCAAATAAGCAAAGGAGTGCCTCAGTGGTTGCATGCAAGGGGGCTTGCCGGGGGAGCCGCAGGGCGAATTCCGCTTGCCACATTGCGCAAAGATTTCAACAGCTGCCGCGCTGAGGTTGAGTTTGAAAGGTGGGTGGCCATTTTGTTGGGGCGACGGCGAGTGCCGTTATTTGGGCTACTGGGCGGCGCATATGTGGCACCAAGACGCGGTGGCTGAGAGCTGCCCCCGTGTGTGTGGGTGCACCACCATCAACAACTTGCGCAAATAGCATCATCATCGACAACAATTGCTGCGAGTATTAATTCACGGGCGTGTGTCAATGTGTGTGTGTGCGGGTGTGTGTGGGTTGCTTCCCATGAAATTTCGGGACCGCACACAGTCAAACCGTTCGGCTTGGTTTTTGGTTGGTTAATGAAATGCTGAAAAACAATTAACTATAAATTAAACGCACAATTTTCAAAACAAAATAAACATAAATAGCACAGCGCATCATTTTCGTATACTTTGTTTTCCCCGTGTGCGAGTGTGTGTGTGTGTGTTGTTGTTTACAGCATTTTCGGGGCGAAACATTTCATTTACTCATCCAGCGAACGAAACAACGGCCCCCCTTTCACCCAGCCCCGTCAAGCGGCCAGGCAATTAGGCAATGTCGTTAGCCCTGATTCAATCTCGACTCCTGTGTCTGTCCAGCTGCTCGTCCGTGGTCGTCGATCCCATAAAACCAGAGTGTACAACTTCAATAGCACAACAACTCAACTCTTGTTGCGAGTGCCTAGGCTAAAGGATACCCTATACGCAGCTTCATTCTGCCATCATAGACATACATAAGCGGAAAATACAAATCTTCTGTATCTGCGAATACAAGACTATTACCTACATATCAAGTTGGATTGAAAAGTCGTAAGCTATTAAACGATTTTCATGGATTTTATTTTATTTTATAAGAAAAAATAAAAGCTTATTCTACGTGTGGTATATAAGATCCTAGATTCCAAACTATAAATTCCAAACTATAAGTATAAATATTTTTGATCTTGATCTTATGTCACCGTCTTCCGTTTGTACAACTTTATTTAAAATATTTTTTAATATTATTATATTTTAACTAGTGTTTTAAAAATACATTGTTTTTAAATAAGTTTTCTTCAGACTAAAACAAGTAGTTATATCCATATTTATTACAACTCTCACGATAAAAATTGATTAAGAAAATGTACTTCCATTTCAGAGTACCCTTTCTAGTCGATAGTAAGGGTATGAATTCAATGAAAGGCAATCAACTCTAAAAAAAAGGGGTATAAACTCCACTGATTGCGCTAGCTTGATGAATTTGTCGTTGAGTTATTTCTACCAAGAAGTTTGGCTGTTGCATAAACAAGCCCGCCTATGAACAACACGTGCAACAACAACAACAACAAAGAAAACAATAACAGCAATAGCCTACACGTTGGCTGCAAATCGAAGTGTCAGTCGCTGCAGTCGCCTCGGTCTCATCCTCAATCCCATTCTCAATCTCATTCACATTCTCATTCTCATCCTCATGACGCTGACGCTCCTTTTATGGCTGGCGCACATGTGTGCAACAGACGCAGCAGCAGCCGAGAGGCAGCGCGAGGGGCAGTGGGAGGGGGCATCAAGTGAACGATGAGACAACAACGCTAAAAACGCTAAAGCAAAGTGCATGCAAATGGGCTAAAACGAAAAAACAAAAGAGAACGAGATGCCAAACATTAAATACCCTAGCGTAGCCACTGAATAGCTGAATATTTATATATGAGATGTCTGATCAGATTGGTTTATTAACAGGATTTTCTCTTATATGAAGGGCATCAAAAAACTTATAATTAATTAGGTAAAATGAGATATCTTCATTCTATAACTCATGGTATGTGTTATTCACGGGCATGGCTCTAATGAATTCCATGCTTTACACAACTCATGACAGAATTATAAATACCCCTTGGAAGGGTATTAAAAAAGTGAGGAGACAGAGAAAATCGAAAATGCATTTTATAATTTTACAATAAGTGAACATTTTCAGGCGGCGCAAGTGCATTTTGTTTATACTTTAATCTGTCCGATCGGGCGCTGTTATAGCCCGATCTGTTATGTTCTGGTTGCAGACTTGTTGTTGCTGTTGCTGCTGCTGTTGCTTTTGATATTTGCAACGGCATTTGCCATTAAATGCACTCTCAATGGCCGCTTAAGAATGCCTGGCCCCAAAAATGTTTAAGCAAATAGCGCAAAATGCTACAAATTTGTTGTTTAAACAAAAATCTGCTGCACTGTTCGGTTGACAGGGGACAGGGATTGGGGGTCGGGGGACAGGCGACTAATTGCAGTTCAAAGATTGCGCATACGCCACATGTAACCGTGACTAATTTGCATTATTTACTTGAGGCCATGAATCCCAATAGAGCAGGGCGGCCTCTTGAAAGGATTGCCCTCAAGTAGCTGCCGCTGACAGTGTCAATAGTTCATGTGTCTGTGCGTGTCATAAAAAAGGACTGCACAAACATATCCCCTAACAGCGCTCAATATAAACAAATTAGTAGATCAGGACAAACCATGAAGTGACCGGCTCCTCTGCTACTCCTTTCAACTAATATGCCACATGCGGCGTAACCCTTCAACATGCCCGACTACCTAATACCCATATATTCCTAGATAATATTTCAGATGAAGAAAGTAATGTAGAGCTAAGTTGAGTGATAAAATGTTAGGGATGTGTGTGTGAACACGAACCGAAGTAGTACAAAATACACGACCTCACCCGAGGTAATACAAATACAAATACATATCAAAAAGTCAATTTTTGTTTTATTTCCATTTTTCACATTTTTTATAATGCAATCTTTGTTAAATTTACGTCATGATCACTCGTATATTTAGCTGCCTTTAATTGCATTTAACAAAAATTAATAAACACATAAATAAAAATTATTTTTCGTCACTATTAAACATAGGGGCCAGGTAGATTATTGATAACCTATACCTGATCTATTTTTCTATAAATTCTATATTTCCCAAAGTCGAATTGATTTATATAAAAACTTGAATATTCTACAGAGTTTGTTGTTTGGCATTTCAGCCGACATTTTATAGTGTATATTTTCCAGTCAATTTTCTAGAGCACTTCCTGTGCTGGCGCGAAAAATGAATTATGGCGAGAGGTCGAGCGCCCCGTAGTTATGTGCTATTTAGCGGAAGACACTCGTGAATAGACGCCGCCTATTGACACAAGTAATTACGACTGTCAATTGATTTTAGTGTCCCAAATTTGTCAGCTCTCTGGCTGTGGCTTTTAGCCATAGAATGCGGCCAGAGACAGGGAGACACGAAGACTGAGAGATCTTGTTTATACAGTTGCTTGTCGCGCGCTCCACTTGCACAGATAGATAGGCGAGACAGGGCGAAAGGGGTTTCGGTTTGGGGCAGGGGTTCGACCCACCAATTTTCGAAAACGACAATTTGTAATTTGAGCAAGTTTGTTGCCCAGCGAACAGGAAGAGAGGCTACCGTCTGAAGTGGATGAGATCACTCGCAATTCTTCTTTGCTTCTTCCCTTTCTAATTGTTGCTTTGTTTCAGTTGTTCCATTTGTTTGTTTATAAACATGGGCCGCTGCAATTGTCGCCGTCGAGCACTTGAGCCACGTCCTTGTCGTCGTCAGCCACCAGCTGTGTCGTCTAAGGACATGCACAAGACGCCCCGTCCTCCCGCTGATCTCGTGCAAAAGCGCAGTGCGGCGAGTGTGTGTGTGTGTACATGCGTGTGTACGTGTGTGTTATTCATTTGTGGGTCAGAGACTGAGCGCCCGTCTGGGCATGACACATTGAAGCACTTCTATGCCGACATTGAGTGGCCAGCGCCGTCGTCGTCATCATCATCATCATCGTCTATACTTTTTGCAAGACTCGGCCCACACGCATGGAACACTTCAGAGGAACGGATCTCGAGGCACTTTTCGCATGATCTGCCTGTCATTTCTGAAGTAGAGTTTGAAAAGCCAAAACGCAGCTCAATAAGCCAAAATGAGGTCATATTAATTAATGTCATATTAATCATGGCAAACCTTGAAGAGACAGAAGCCTAGTTCTGGTACAGATATATTATATTTGCTAATATTTAAATGATTTACCTATCTTTGCAGAAGAACTGAAATTATAATACCAATAATACCAATCAAAAATAAGGTTATTGAATATTAAAAAATCAACCCGAAAGTTCAATATATTTTCTTCTTCATTATTTCTAATGCAGACAAATATTCTTCATTTTATCGAGGTTTTTCACCAATTGATTTTCTTTTTGTCATAAAATTACCTATTATTTTATTACTTAATTGAACTCAATAAAAGATGTCTTTATTTAACTTCAGTTTGGGGGACTTCCTATTATAATTCATTATTATAATTCCGGATAATAATTCAAGAACGTTTATTTTTAGATCTGATAATATAAGATTGTTTCGTATATCTTTCTATAAATCACTGCAAATATTTCCAAAATCAAGAGCAAATTGCAGAAACTAAGTTATTTAGTTCTAAATTTATTTAATATTTAATCAAAGCCATCCAAAAAATGAAATCATGAATTGAATTTAATTATTTCATTTATTTAAATTGAGATATTAACATACATATATTTACATACAACTAAAACTTAGAGCTACTAAAGCTATTAGCCAGCGACAACCGCTTGCTGTCCCTGCTGCCCTCCCTCTTCCTCTTCCTCTCCCTCTCCCTCTCCGACTACGTAACGACTGAGAACCTTCCCCTCCTGCTATCACAAAGGCCAAGTACCCGAAAAGTGGCTCAATCTAATCAATTTCCACATTCTCCTCGCAGTCCTCCGCACCGGAGTGGTTGCTCTCCGCGCCGCTCTCCAAGCTCAGGACCTGAATCTGGTTGGGATTTGGACTCGGGCAGGGACTGCGTTGATTGCGCGCCGGCGACGAGGAGGCGGAGGAGCCGGCCACAAAGCTGGCGGCCAGCGGGTTCTGTTGGCTGGGCGGTGGAATCGGCTGCGGCACCTTCGGGTGCGGATAGAAGTAGGGGAAATGCACCTGCGGCAGCGGCAATCCGCCGTAGGCCAACTGCAGCTGATGCCGGTAGATGTTGAGCAGGGCCGGATCCAGGCCGTGCGGGTAAGCGGCCGCCGCCGCTGCGCCGGGCGCCATGTGTGCGTAGGCGGTGCTGCCGTCCTCACGGACCAGAACCTGGACGGGCACCCGTTTGGTGGCGCTGAGCAGGGCCGCTTCGTGCTGTTGGATCTGCTTGCGCTTGGTCTTGTAGCGGCGATTCTGGAACCAGATCTTCACCTGCGTCTCGGTCAGGCGCAGCGTCTTGGCCATCTCGCTGCGCTCCGGGCCGGAGAGGTAGCGCTGCTGCGCGAAGCGGCGCTCCAGCTCGAAGACCTGGGCGTGGCTAAACGCGGCACGCGAGCGCTTCTTGCGGCTCAGCGCGCCGCCGCCGCCGCCGCTCAGGCTGTCGTCGTGGGAGAGCGGCGAACCGGCGCGTCCATAGACGCCCGCGTTGCAGGAGGCGGGCGAACTGCTCAGTGGCGGCGGGGAGTCGCAGTCTGCAAAGGGAGGCGAGCCAACAAATTGGGCGCAAAGTTAGCACAAAGGCGAGCACGACAATGGAGGCAAATTAGAGCAAATGGATGCAGGTGGAAATGGAGTCCATTAGCAAACAAAGCACTTAGACTTACCGGAGTCGTTGCTGGTGCAGCGTCGCATGTCGAGCGGCCCGGCTGCGGCGGACAAAGCGGCGCCAAAGTAGCCCAATTTGCGCTGCATATAATCGCCGGGCAGGCCGGCAGCGGAGCCGGAGTTGGCGCCGGCGCCCGTGGCCTGATTGTTGTTATCCAGTGCGGCGGCGGCCGCATAGTACTGCAAGTAGCTCGCCTGCTGCTGGCCGGGATGCGCGTGCTCCGCCAGCTTGTAGATGCTGAGGTCGCGGCAGCACAGCGGCGGCGACTTGGAGCCGCCCCGCTCCACACGCTCCGCCTCGGCGTCCAGGTCCACGCTGGAGACGCGACGCGCGGGCTGCGCCTGCGGCTTGCTGCGCGTCAGAATATCGTTGATGGAGAAGGGCGTGGTCAGAGTCTTGCTCAGGCCCGCAATTGCCGCGCCAGCGCCCGCACTTTCCATATTTAACATATTTCAAATTTTCTTTAACGCTCTTTCGATTTAGTTTCTTAATAAACTTTGTTGACTGCTTTGCGACACTTTCACCGTCCGTTGTGGGTCCTCACGTCTCGGCGGCTGCGTTACGAATGCGCTCGGCTGTCGCGCTCCGGGCGCTCTTTAAATAACTGGCGCACGATCCCGCCGTAGAATCACTCACGTAGTGCTCGCATGTGGCACTCAAGTGGTGCTGCTGCTGTTGGTGGTGGTGGATTCTGCGCTATTTTTAATGCCTCGATTTGAGCTTCTTGCCGCCTGCCCATTGGCCGCTGCCCATTGGCCCGAGAGCGTTTGAGTTGCTCTCAAGTGCTGCCCGCAGAGTGTGTGTAAACAAAAGTCGTCGTAAAATCGTAAAATCCTACAAAACGCTTGCCCTGCATTTGTTTAAAGCGCTGCAGTGTGCGTTATTTTTGGAAGTGCGTGCATCCTGTTTATTGTTTATATCGATCTTAACTATTGTGCAATCGATTTGGGCCTGGCTTAGGTTTTCACTTACCCCCGGGTACAGTCAGAGTCGACCTGAAACTCAATTGATTAGTTGTTGTTTGTTTAGTTTGTTGCTTGTTTGGTTTGGAAATTATGCAGAACAGTCCTGAGTTACGCCTGGATACAAACACACTTTCGATACCAAGTAAATTGAATGGTTCTCTTTAAATGCCAAGCACACAAATATAGGAGAAAAAATTATCTTAGTGCTAAGAGCGGATAGTTCGTTTTTAAATGTCACAGATTTTTATTTTCTAGAGAATTAATTTCTGGTTTTACAAAATTTAAATGAAAGAATAGTTTTCAATTAGCCTGGTCTTTATTATCATTATTTTTGAATTAAAAAACTATTTGATTCTGAGTTTCTAAGATTTAAAAATTCGCATTTATTAGAAAACAAATGTTATATATTTTATTCATATATTTTTTAATTTATTTTGTTATGTTACTAATTGTCAAACTCATTTCTTAAAAGAAAATCTAATAAGTTGCATATTTTTCAATTGGGATTTTTAGACCTTACCGCCAAATATTACATAAATTTTTGAACATTTATTAAAAGCTCGATGCAGAGAAACTTAAAAGTATTTTTATTAGAGAATAATTACAGTAGTTACTTATTTATAGAAAGCTAACTTAAATTACAAACTCAGGCTCCAACTATTATGTAAGCAAACTATGTCAAGGCAAAATCAAAATGTTAGCGCAATCTTTTGGTTTTAATATTGTATAACTGGTTGTTTAATGTAAGCTACTTAACACTTCTTAAAAATTTACAAGCTCTTAAATTTATAGACCGTTCTAATTCATTCCAAACTCAATTCGAATGATTTACTCACGTCTAAAAGTGCCTTTGAGAGTTTTTTCAGCGACTCAAGCTGCGATTGGTTGCGCGCCGCATTCACAATGGGCCCCGATTGGTCATAGCAGCAAAATGGCTGCGCGCTCGCGCTGCTGCCTGGCCAGATTGAGTGAGATGCTGAGCAAGAGAGAGAGAGAGAGAGAGAGAGAGAGAGAGCGCAAGCACATGCTTCTGCTCTTGCTCGCGATTGTGCTTGTGCTTCTGCTTGCGTTGGCTGGGCTGCTCTCTGCTACACTTCACACCTTCGGGCTATAATCTTTTATTGCCAATTCAGTGACTCTTAATGCGAATGGGCCGCTGTCGCCTCGGGCGCCGAAGTCACGAGTGCAACAAAAGGAAAACCAGCAGCGGGTGGCAAGAGCTTCACTTACACACATATGCATTTATATATTGTATTGTTGTTGCGATTATTGTTGCTGCTGTTGTATTTTGCGGTCAGAACTGAACTAAGTAACCAATTTTCAAGTGCGCTCAAAGTGAGGACAAGGGGTAAGGGTAAGGGGTGAGTGGTGAACTGCTGCCCATTATATGTTTTCAATTGAATGCATTTCAATAATACTTGAGTAATTAGTATAATGATGCTTGCCACGCGTCCTTCGTCCTTCGCCTTTGTCCTGCGCCAGGCGATTGCATTGAATGCTTCTGCTAATTCCACTGCCCATTTTTTGCTCGTTGTGACTGCTGATGCGATTATCTCTAAATAGTTTATGGAGTCGCACGAACAGGTATTAAATTACAGAGGGTGGGTGTGGGAGTGGGGATGGGGGTGTGTAGGAGGAAACAGCCGCTTCATCTCCGCAGCATATGATGAATAGACATTTTCAATTAACTACGCCAGTTACGGGATTCCTTGTTTGATTTGTGGTCTAACCACCCTGATGGCCACTTGCTCATCGTCTTCTCGCCTGTCAACAGGGTTTGTGTTTCGTTGGTATTGAATTCGCTTTAATGGTATATCAAAGAGCACTTCAATTGTTTGCTTTTGCTTTGCTTTGCTTTGCATTAGCATTTATTGCTTTTCTTTTGGTAGGCAGTGTTATGATATCTGATCCATATTGCATTTGGTCAACTTGTGATTGATTTTGGCAAGTGTTCCTTGTGGTGTTTGCGGCAAGTACATAAAGTTAACTACACTAAAAGTCATCGATTTTTTAATTTATTTAGTTGAGTTTATTTAAAGGCTGCTTAAAAAGGCAACCCTGAATAGGAGCCATGTAAACCAATATAAATAAAGTTCGAATCTAAAGTTGTATATCACTTTTTTATTTGATGCAATATAATAATACTCTAATTGTTTAATTTTTCCATTTTCCGTTAATAGCAAACTATGCGTAATTCAAATTTGCTGTTGTACTCTGCTTGATTCCACCGTTTACTGCTTATTACCATCCACATACTCAACTGCTTCTGGTCATATGTATGTGGCACTGCTTGTAACTGCTTAACAAGCAAGCAGTAAACTAAAAATTTGCTCTTTCCGTTACAGGTTCAAAAATACGAATTCATTTATAAAATATAATATGATTATGTGAAGTATAGTTTATATTCAAAATGTGGATAATTTTGGAAAAACAAAATAAAATAGAATTAGTTCAGTATTTATTGTCTTCGATTATAAAAGAAATAAAAGTACTTTCGCTTATGATAAAATTGGAAAAATAATGCTCATGGAGGCAATAAGTATAATTATTTAACAGTCCTGAGCAACAGGACCCAAAAAATATTTAAAGAGGCCGCAGGGACTTGTAGGGCGTTGTCAGCACAGTGGCAAACAAAACGCCCAAGGGACATGAGCGAAATGCATGTCAAGTGCCTTAAATGTTGCCTAATGGACCACACTGACCAAAAAACCCTGAAACGAAGATTTAGCAAATGGATCGGCCCAGAAATAACGCTGTCTACATTAAGGTCTCGTCTTACAATGTCGGCGGCAATGTTGCGGCGACGTGTGCTGCGGGTTTGGAGAGCCAGAGTCTAGAGTCTGAGTCTAGACCTAGTCGGGTCTGTGCTGCAGCTCAAGTGGAAAATTTGTCATTTTCCCATATATCACATGCGATCGGCGGGCACCAGCGATAAGCAATTGTGATGCAAGGATCTCGGGGCATGCAACATGTAGCGCCGTTTAATTCATGTTGCGTCAAAGGATCAAAGACGTCACAAGCCGCAGCTGTGCGGCCCCCACCCCCATTTCCTTTCCCTTTCTCTAACCATAGCCCTCTCTCTCTCTCTCCCTCTCTCTCTATCGCTGCTTTCACCGCTTTCATTTGCATTTCCTCAATTAAAAAGGTGACGCGAGAAGCCGCCAAAGTGAGAGTTAGGTAAGCTGAATTAAGATTTATTAACAACAATAAATAAACAATATGAAATGCAACCACAACAACAACAACAAACAATTGACAATTGGCGCATTTGAGCTAAACAGTTGTTATACCCTGTCAGAGGGTATGATAATTCTTAATAGCAATATGTAACGCACAGAAGAAGACGACCCTATAAGATAAATATATTCTTGACCTGTATCAAGATTCGATTATATATAGCCATGCCTGTCTGTCTAGTCTCAGTTTCTAGGCTATCGTAATTAAAAGGTCCTCTATATAACCCATAGGAACAGTCGATTGAAGAATTAATGTTTGCATGAAAAACTTCCTAATACTACTATAATATAACCATCTATAGGTATAATTGATCGACACCGAAAATAGCACACATCTTCTAATAGTGTGCAAGGGTATTCCAACTTCGGCACCCCGCGGACAACTGTTCTTTCCCGATACAGTTTCTGTGGCCTTTCCGATTTCCGCGCTTTTCTTCTTTTGCCGCCCGCAAGCGCATTGCGTAATTTTCGAATTCATTTTCCGCTTTTGTTTTCGCTGTCATTGCGTCTCTTTGACTTTAATCCCAGCCAGCACTGTCAAGTGGATGGCTGCTCATAAAGTAGCCCCCCCGCCCCCTAAGCCTTTGACATTTTATCAAAAAAGAAAAGAAAAACCCATTGAGTTTTCCTCGCTATTTGTTTTTGTGCATTTCCATTTAATGTGGCCATAAAAATGGCGAGAGCTCGATTTACATTCCTCTCTCTTGACGCTACTATGTATCGTATATATGTATATATATGTGTGTATTCGTAAATGTTTTCTGTTTTATATCCATCAGTTTTTGACTTTTCAAGTGGAAAATTGTGACAATTATATTCAAATTAATTGAGTAATTGCATTCGAAACTGAAGATGTGTCGTTTAAAAGCATTTAATTTACGGCCTGTGGAAAACAGCACTCGAGTGCCACAAATCCCGTTTGATTTTGATTCGAGCTGGGAAACTCGTTGAGCTAGTGAAATACACTTTCCTTCCGCTGGCAATATCCTAATACACTTCAGGCACCTGTAAACAAATCTGTGAGGAAGCAGATATTATATAGTTGTATGTTTAGCTTGGATTCTCGTCTATGTTGCAAACTCCTAAAGTTAGTAATGCGTACAGATACTGGAATTTGGCTATATTAATGTGGTTCGGATTTAAGTTCAGAATAAGTGGGTCAAAAATCATCTCCTGTAGAGTACACGTAACTTTAGGGAATTAGGGAAAAATTAATTCCCTTAAATCACTTGGATGATTTTCGAAAACAATTCTAGACATATTCATACTTAAACATTTAAAATAATACTAAACAAAAAATATAATTTAATTCTTATTGATTTCTAAGCTAAACCAAAAATATAATTTAATTCTTCACCATTTCTGTTTTAATTGAATCCTTTCGTCTGTCTCTGGAATTACCCAGATGCCCTTCAGTGGCAGCCAAGCAGATTTTATCTAAGCCCTCGAGTGATGGCCCCTGATTGACATTTAACCCAAGACGGCGACCCGAAACACGCCAACAAACCAACCAGAAGTTCAGCCTGTCAAAACTGCTCCACATCAAATAAACGCCCCCTGATCAAGAAAAAGGCAGACAAAAAGTGTGATCAGCTGCACTTGCCCCATTCCCGTTCCCGTTCCGGCCTGTGGCATGTGTTTGTGCAGTAATTGATATGCCACTCGGGCGCTGCACCACCGAACCACCGAGCAGCGAGCCACCAGGCGCTGGCAACTTTGGCCCCACACTCCATGAAATATTAGCCCGATGCGTCGCGGCCTGTCATAAATGTCGAGTTGCGATGCCCTGCATGTGTATCTGTATCTGTAGCTGCAACTGTATTTGTATCTGTATCTTTGGCTATTGGAAAACATTTTACAGTTGCATTGCTGCCACTTAAACGTTTCATAAAAGCAACCTTTGTAATGTCTGCGATGCCGCCACACACTGATCCATTGCCCCTCGCCCCCTCTCACTCCCCCCACCCCCGCTCAACCCTTCTGCCATGCGAAAAGGCAAAAGGAAAATAATTTCGTTTTTCAAGAATAAAAACGGAAATTGTTGGTGTTTTCCACATTTATTCATAAAACTGATCGTTTCGTTTTGATAAAATTGATTTATGCGGCGATCGACAACAATTATACGCAGATGCGGTGCCTAATGGATCGGTGGCAGATACTCTACGGTTACCCGGAGCTCAAAATAAACACGCACACACACACACACATATATTGGAACACAAATCGAATGGGAAGAAGCAGAGGAAACAGTAATGATATTGAAATGAAACGCAAAACCAACTGATCCTCAGTAATTGATCCTTTGAAATCAAAGTGAAAGCTGCTGAAGGCGAAGAGGCGAGTAATTAACTGAAATCAAATGTGAAAAGCTTATTAAAAACGAAAATCCAAAAGATACTTTGATCACACAGCAACGAATTGGATTTCGCAAGTGAGTAGTTTTTGCGTTCCGCCTTAAAGAAAAAGGCGATAGTAAAATATATTTCTAAATACAAAATAAATAAACTCACCATAGTGAAGATAATTTTCCCATTATTACGATTATTGTAGACTTAAAGCATTTTGTATTTTGGATGTATAACAACATATTTCCATACACTGTGCAAAGTGGGGATCGAAATGTGTTTTTAAATTTAATTTATTTCAATACAATTTAATTTGACATGTTTACTCAATTGTTCAAATTTATTCCTTTAAAATTACAACCAGATTTTCTTTTTTTCTGTCTTTAATCTCTTTTTCTTTATATCTCTAATAAAGAATATATATAGAATTTGATACCTTTCAAATCAATTAGGCTAAGCTATACCATATTTGAATTGGATGACTTTTATAAAGACAAACTTAGAAAACCAAGTCTATTTAATCCGATATGATTTAAATTATAAATCAATTATGTATCTGATTTATGTAAATTATAAAATTTTAGACAGAGTAAAATAAAGACAGAGTAATTTCCGTAATCCACTGTTAACCTGTTGAAACTGAAATTTGATTCCATTTGAGTTTGTTGCTTAAACTTTATTTATTGTCCAATAATTTATATACAACAAGGTACTAGAGTTATGAGGCATTTTCGTTAACTAAGACATTAGATCTGCATAGTTGGTAATAGGTTAGAGCTTTCAATGGATCCCGCGGCTATTGCAGTTGCTGCGAGCTGGGCGGCCACATCATGTGATTGGGCAGCGGCAGCGGCGGAGGCAACGACGTCGACGTCGGCGACTGCAGCGGGTCCGACTTCAGCTTGAGGTGCTTGGCGAAGCCATCGCCGTCGATGTCGCCGCGCTTCGACTTGTAGCGGCGATTCTGGAACCATATCTTCACCTGGGTGGCCGACAGATTCAGCTTCTGTGCGATGATCTCCCGCTCCGCGCCCGTCAGATATTTCTTCAGGCGGAAGCGGCACTCGAGCTCCAGGACTTGCGCCTGCGAGAACAGGACACGCGGCTTGCGTTTCATGCGAGGTTTCCCGGACACGTTGTTGTTGCTCATGTTGTTGTTGTTGTTGCTGCTGCTGTTCCCGCTGCTGCTCTTGCGCAGCTCGGAGCGAGACGAGGTCACCTGGCTGTCCTCTGTAAGGAGAGATAAATTCGGAATGTGTAAAGAAACATGTACAACGGCCCCCGACTAGAAAATACTCTATATACATACATATAGATGTCGGCGACTAATTTCAAGTTTTCAAAAATATTTCAAACAATTTCGCAAAAAACTAAAAAAAAAAATTTCATTTTAAAAAAATCATAAATTTTAGATGCACAATTAATTTAAAGGACAAAACATGGACAAAATGCCATTAAACATAAAAATGGGTGCAGTTTTGCCAAAGGTATTGAAGTTTGAAGTCTGGGTACAATGGATCTGGCAAGTTTACAAATGAAAATTTATGTCACTTTTGGCATGATTTTTGACAGAAAATTAGACCCTTAGAATAACTTTTAGTGTTGTTTTGTATACATTTTGTGACATCCGCAATCGATTAAAAATAAAATTTCGAAATTCTAAATTTTTCAACAAAAAAATTTTCGAAAATACGTAAGGGGGAGTCATGATATTTTCGAATAAAAACCAAAAAATATGATTTTCAAAAATTCATAAATTTTAGATGCACAATTAATCTAGAGGACAAACCATGAAGAAAATGGTATAGATCATGAAAATCGGTTCAGTTTTGTCCAAGTTATGGGAGTTAGATATGGGTATATACTATGTCTATCTGAAGTAGCTGTTTATTGTCATTGATTAAGCAATAGTTTCGCCCGATTACTTACTTCGCTTTGCGCACTCCCCCGTCCCGTGCATGCCCCTCGCCTCGAGCAGGCGCTGCGCGATGCCGTTGCCGTTGCCATTGGCCGCCAGCTTGTGCGCCGGAGCATGTGCCTCCACCTCCGCGGAGCTGTTCAGGTCGAGGGTGGGCGAGGGCGTGACGTAGGGCGTGGGTATATATTCGCTCTTAATACTGCCGGCGGCGGCGGTGGCGGCAACGGCGGCGGATGGAACTGTGGGCATGGCCGAGGAGCTGGCGTAGACTTCCCCCGAGCCCGCATAGTTGTAGTTGTAGCCGGCGCTGCCCTGGTAGGCGCTAGCTGTGGGCGTGGCGTAGAACTGGGGCGCATTGTAGGCCGCCGTCTGGTAGCTCTGGTGGGGATGGACGTGGGCGTGGGCATGGGCGTGGGGATGGGCGTGCTGCAGCATGTGGGCGGGCATGCCGTAGTCCTGATGGTAGCCCGCGTACAGCTGGGGATGTCCATGCGGCGGCGGCAGCAGCGGCGAAAGGGAGGCAGTGGCCAAAGCGTCCTCCTCGGACTCAACGAGGTGATGTTGATGCTGCTGCAGTTGCTGCTGCTGCTGCTGCTGTTGCTGCTGCTGTAGCTGCTGATGCGAGAGCTGCGACTCATGCTGATGCTGATGCTGCAGCTGTTGGTACTCAGCGGCGCCGTAGAGCGCCGACGCGGCCGTCGCGCTGCGAGAGGGAAGGCAGGAAATCAAAGGTTAGTTTTACATTTTCTCAATTCATTTAGATTTTTTTTGGTAGTTTTTGCCTGGCCAGCACATGTTGCATCACGCAGCAAGAGCTTGCCACATTCGAACTTCCTGCTGGGGCGGCTTGCCCCTTGGTGACATCATTTCATGCCTCATCACAATTAAGGACGCCCCAGGCGCAATTGAGACTGGACACACATGCGAATCACATATGTTGGCCAGGCCCGCGGCAAAGTCCGGCGCCCGCCTGTCCGCCGGACTGTCCGACTGCCTGCCTGTTGTTTTTCTTATTGTTAACACTTTGTGCCTGTGTCCGCGTCTTGTCTTTGCCCTTTGTCTCTGTCTCTGGCCTCTTGAATAAACAACGATGATTTGTCCTTTAGTCCTATTTGCAATTCATGCTGTTCATGTGTTTTCATAGGATTTCTTCTGCTTAGGTGCAACGCACACACTCTCTCTGTCTTTCTCTCGCTGTCTCAGTCCCAGCCGAGGTTAGGAAAATATTGTTCTTTCGTGGAAAATTGGTAGAAATTAATTTCCTATGGAGCCTTATTAAAAATAAATAAAAATAAGACACACAACATTTGCTGTCTAACACGAAGATTTGAGGCCACCAAAGATCGCCGTGCACAGGTAGTTCCTGCCAACTGTTTACTCAAACTTGGACCGGACTTGGATACAAAATCTGAATTGTTACAGGAGAGATCTTATAAAAACTGTTTTCTAACAAAATCTTTTGGAATGCCATTAAAAAAAGCCAGTAATTTAGGTTTGTGAGACTTTGTGAGACATTGAGACTCGAACCCACCATTCCAAAATATGTTTTACTATGTTCGAACACGCTATTTCAATCAATTTTAAACCAATTGCCAATTATTCGAAAATTTGTTGTAAAATTTGAAACAGATTTAGTTGAGATTATGTGATTCGAACCCCTTTCGTATCAAATAAGGCTACAGATTTTAGTTTCTTGCTATTTTCCTGTTTTCCAAAATCTATATGAATATCTAGGCTGGAACCGAGAACCGAACCACTAAAAATTATTTAAAGTTTGCAGACAAAATTTATAAAAATATAAATAGACATTTTGCAAGGCATTTTTTAATTTAGTCAATTCATTTATTGTTGCGAAAAATGAGACGAACGAAAACTCGAACCAAAATAAGGTTTTATGGGTGGGGAAACCCAAATTTACATAAGTTGAAACCGTAAAGGAATCAAATATTAGTTTTCTTCTAAAGTACTTGTTTATTTTGTAAAACGAAGAGTCATTTTAGTCCGAGTAGTCCAAGGGGAAACCGTCGCATTTCTTACCTCTCCAGATGCCCGTAGGCGCCTTCGTATGGCTCCGTTTGATTGACCATATTTAGTATATCCTTGACTGAGAAAGGAGTGGTATTGAGAGCATCCGCATTGGTCAGGCTGCCGGGACTCGGCGTTTGATTGTAGTCGTAGTAGCCCGCGGATTGTGCTTGGTGTTGATGATGTTGCAACATCTTTTATTATTTGTTGTTCTAGTATACTTTTTTGTTGAATTTTGAAATGTTTGTTTGTTTGGCTTTGCCACAATTCAAATCACTTGAGCACTCGAGGGGCACTTTAAATTAAAATAAATACAACAATTTGCCAAAATGCACTTGAGCCGAACGACACTTGACTGCGACAACGATTATGGTTAGGTGGTCGAGCTGCAGATGCGGGGTTGTGGTTGGGGGTGGGGGCGGGGTTGTGGGTGTAGCGCACCCCTTGTGCAAGCGTATCGGGTATTTAGCTAAAAACTCAAACGATGCGCCGTTCCGCTGCGCACTCGAGCGTGTCCTCAATTTGTCAGCGCGTTTTTCGTACTGAATGAAAAACGGAATCTTTTCAGGCGCTGCCCAAACACCCGCACACACACACACACGTGAGCACACATTCGTTTGCGCTCGCTTAAGAAAATGGCTGCCATGCAGCCAATCACAGCACAGCACAGCCAGAACAGCCTGTCCGTGTGTGAGTGAGTGCCTGTGTGTGTATATCTTCCCAGTATTAGCTGTTGTTGCTGTTGTTGTTGTTTGTTCGCAGCCTCTTCATGCAGATTTAATTTCGCTTCTTGAGCTTAAGTATGTGTATTTATGTACCATATTTATTACTGCAAAGTCCTTAAGTTCTCTTGTACCCATCAGCCATATTAATATTCAATGCTAATTGGTGGATTTTTTACCGCTGATCCGATTTCAAGTGGGAGCTCAAGTGCAGATTTTCGCACACTTGACTCCGCTGATGTGTTATTTAGTAAACAAATCTAAGTTACTAGCAGAGAAGTGCCTTGAAGGGATAAAATTCCAATTACAAGTTAATTTCGATATTCTGAATTTACAAGAAAAATTTCTTTCAAAAATTAGTAGGGCAGATACATACATATGTATGTTCACAAAAAAATTAAATAATTTTGATTTTCAAAAATACATAATTCAATCTCGAAACAAACCATGAAGAAAATGGTATAGATCATGAAAATCGGTTTAGTTTTGCCAAAGTTATGGAACTTTGAAGTCTGGGAACAATAGATCTTTCACAAGTGAACATTTTTGTCACTTTGACACGATTTTTAACAAAAAATTATACACCATTAGAATCACTTTAAATTATACTTTTTATTCATTTTTTGCCAGCCGCAATAGATTTTAAATGAAATTTCGAGATCCTAGTTTTTAAAAAATATTTTCAAAATAAGTAAGGGGTGTCTTGATATTTTCACAAAAAAATAATATTTTTCAAAATGCATACATTTTAGATGCACAATCAATCTGGAGGACAAATCATAGAATAATGCCATCATACATTAAAATCGGTCCAGTTTTGTCTAAGATGTATGTATATATTTGAAGTCTCGGAACAATGGAGTGCACATTTTTGCGACTTTTGTCATGATTTTTCACAAAAAATTAGACCCTATTAGAATAAATTCAACAAAAAACAGATATTTATCAAAATTTATCATATATTTATCGAGAAAATAAAAGTTGTTTGCCGTTGTTTCAATTTTTAAATTTTACTTAAGTGTTTACAAGCACTACGCATCTCAAATGTGCCAAAGTAGTGTTGGTAAAAGAGAACTATCGCATATATCGGTATTGCTTAAGGTATCGATACACCCATATTGTTTCAGCAAACCTACCCAGTATAAAGGTGTCGCTCATCCCTAGGTAGTATACATTTATTTCGTGGTACTCGTTGAAAAAGCAAGACGCAATCCGCGCATTGTCAGCGCAGAAAAAGTAATTATTTTTAATTTGTGCACGAAATAAGTAATTGTTAATATAAATACGGTTGAATAGGTAAGTCGTGAAAATTTTTTACTAGTGTTTGGTTAATCTGCGCGTGATTACTGTTACATTAAAACAGCAGAAAAAATGCACATCTAGAAGCTGCCTCTGCACGCGTTAAAAAATTTCCCAGTTTTTTTTTTATTCTAATTTTTGTATGCGTCTGCATTTTTGATGTGGCTTGACATTTGTAAACAAATGCCTGGCCGCATTTACTTCGCCTGCAAATTCATCTGACAAAGTTGAACTAATTTTGTGCAATTTGCATTCGTTTTTTCTACGCACACAGCAGATACAGAAAATTCTATTGATTTGTGCGCTTGTCCAAGATGGCGGACGACGAGCAATTCAGTTTGTGCTGGAACAATTTCAACACAAATCTGTCTGCTGGCTTCCATGAATCGCTATGCCGTGGGGATCTAGTGGACGTATCGTTGGCCGCGGAAGGGCAAATCGTGAAGGCGCACCGTCTGGTGTTGTCCGTATGCTCGCCCTTTTTCCGCAAAATGTTCACGCAAATGCCATCAAATACCCACGCCATTGGTAAGTACAAAAAAAAAAGCGAACTGATTGCCAGCGAACAAATAATCATATTTCTATTCATTTTGCAGTGTTTTTAAATAACGTAAGCCATTCGGCATTGAAGGACCTGATTCAGTTTATGTATTGCGGCGAAGTTAACGTTAAACAAGACGCCCTGCCAGCCTTCATAAGCACAGCGGAGTCGCTACAAATAAAGGGGCTAACAGACGTAAGTAGGAAAGAAAAAAATAAGAAACGAAAATGAGAAGAGAACGCAACACCAAGCGCCATTCGCGCGCGCAATACATACACAGCAAACGTACACACGTTCACACACATGCGCACGCATAGGGCAAAATTTGTGTGTATAAGAGCTGGTTCGACTGTACCAAGCAATACAGAGAAGTGTCTCGAAATGCTCGCTCCACAGCAAACGTGTGCGTGTGACAGAGATGGTACAAATATACTGTATATGAGCCATATTGCTGTTTCGCTCTCTCGACCAGCTCTAGACAACAGCAATGCGCGCGCTTTGGTGGTTGTTTTTTTTCCCCTCTTTCCAACTGGTACTACCATAAACAACAGCAAAAACAAATTTTTGACTTGGTTTTCTTTTGCAGAATGACCCTGCGCCGCAGCCCCCACAGGAGCCCACACCCCCACCAGCCGCACCACATGTACAACAACAACAGCAGCAGCAACAACAACAACAAGTCCCAGCCCAGCGTGTACAGCGTCAACAGCCGCGCGCCTCAGCACGGTACAAAATTGAGACCGTTGACGATGTGCTCGGCGATGAGAAGGGCACCACACAAATCGTTATACAAACAACAGCCGCACCACAAGCCACTATCGTACAACAACAGCAGCCGCAGCACATACAAACGCAGCAGCAGCAGCTGCAGACTGCAACAACAACAACAACCGCCACGCTGGTGTCGACAAACAAGCGGACGGCGCAGCGCGGCAGTTTGGTGAACAGCGGCACTGTGAAGCGCTCGAAGACGACCACGACGACAGTGATTGACCCCCTGGATTCGGCAACGGAAACTGCGAATACGACGACAACTCAGCTAGCACCGCAACAGATAACTGTGCAGACGACCGTTGTGGGCGGCGAGACAAAGGTGCATCAAGTGCGCCAGCAGCATCAGCAGGCGGCCACACAAGATGATACTGAATTCATTGATCTCCCCATGGAATTGCCCACCAAGTCGGAACCGGACTATAGTGAGGAGCACGCTGAAGTTGCCGGCGATGGCGATACGGCCTATGTAGAGGACGATACCTACGGCGACATGCGGTACGATGATAGCTACTTTACCGAAAATGAAGATGCCGGTGCCCAAACAGCCGGCGGCGGTAACACAAGCACCAGCGTCACAGCAACAACGTCAAAGGCCGTTGTCAAGCAGCAAACGCAAAGCTTCAGCGATTCATCGTTTGTCGACACCGGCGCGGAGCAAGGCAACACAGAGGCTCAAGGTTGGTTGCTTTTTTCTATGTGATCTGATCCAGCTGGACGCGCCATCGTGTCCAAATGGATCGGTCAAATGCCACTAGAGTTAGCTAGACATAGTACGGCAGTCGAACTGCGAATTGCGCGCGGGTTGAAAAACAACTCTTTAATAATTTGTAACTGTTTCTTAAATTCTTAACAACATTGGTTGTCCATATTGTTGACCAGGCGCGCAGTTCGCAATTCAACTTGGCCTCGACGGTTGTAAAGAGCGCTTAAATCTGCTTTTATTCATACGCTGCGATCTCATCGCTTCAATTATTCGAAACATTCGTAACTGCAAATGCACATTTAAGAGCTGCTTTATCAGCCATTAGTCAAGATAAGATTACGTTTTAAGCCTTTGCTCTATTTTCGCCTAAAAAGAGTATTTGGCCGAGCAGCCGAGCCAAAGCAAAGCCAAAATTTGCGGAGGCAGCTGCTCACGCGATAAACTACGCGTATTTACTGTAAAAAAAAAAAAAAAAAAATGGTAAGTAGAGTGTTGAATATAAATGAAAACCTGAGGATCTCCTTGGATTGCTGAAGCACTGAAGACTTGCGGCGCTAGGAGCAATTGCAACTGGATTGATAGTGAGGAGCGTTTGTAAAAGGTACTCTGTTAATGCAGGTAATACTGTACTGTCCGATTTGTAGCACTTGCATTTGATTTAACATTTTTCAGCCAGTATTTAAGCTGGAAGTCCTGGAAAGCTGCTATTGCTCGATAACCAAATTTAGTTTGGCCTTGCCACCTGGTTGGAAAGTAGCACAACGCTGGTGGTTGCTCTTATTCACTCATTACATGAGATGTTGTTACGAACGCTGGGAGCAACATAAAAGCTTGCTGCCAGTGGATCGGACAACGGCATTAATTGCCGAGTCTTTGGTATGGTGCGTACCAGTTATGTTTCTCAAAAACCGTATTTGAACTAATGACAACGAGCAGGTCATTCTGGATCTACGGTACGCGTTTGAACAGGGCTGCATTCAGCTACTTGCGGCTAGTCGGAAATCGTATATTTATGTATACAACTATTAATTCGCAACAGCAAAGGAATGAACGTTATCTAAGCGAGTAGGGAGCATTCTGTATAAATGGATCAAGTAAACGAAATTGAGCGAAAATAAGTCGATGTCCTACGTTCTCAGTAATATGACCATTCGCAACCGTCGATTAATGCTTTTCGTGTCAACTTGGATGGCATTTCATTAGGTAATATATGTGTGCTTCACAAAGCGTATTCACAGGTACGTATGCTTTTATTTTTATATTAAAATATTTAGCTTAAGTGGTTGTTGCTCAAGATATGTTCATTAAAAAGACCCAAATAAATGCATTCGTTTTATTTGCGACTGGCGTCGCCAGATAGTTTATTGTAACAGTTCCGTGGATCGTAAATGCAACCATGCGCTTTTAAAAGGTGGCAACACCACATGGTTTGAGAAGCAAGCTACATACTTTTTGTTCGTTCGTTTATTTTGTATATACACACGAATTGTTTTGTGCATTATTATCAAATAAGAATAATCAGTGCAGTGTAATGTGACGAATGAGTGAATCAATTCAGTGATGCTCGAGTGCAGTGCCAGGCCATTTATTTTTTTATAAATTTTTAAACAGTGAATTTGGTGCAGTGTTTTTAGTTGTGCTCTGTAATAAAAATGTAACTATGTTTGTTTCTAGTTTATTGCAGTAAGTTTGGTCTATTTTAATTGCCTTTAAAGTATGCGGCGTCTATAGAAACAGATTTATAGCGACCCTTCGTTTCCTGATGGTTTGTGCGTTTGTCTTTGCCAATAAAATGCTTAAAGCCAATGTTTAATGTGCGTTTTATTTCACCCGAGTCTAACACTTAGCGCCTAAGCCAATTATAAGTCGTAGCTCCTTCACTCCGAGATCTAGGCATTTACTCACTCTCTCTCTTCTCCATTCTTGTCACCCTCTGTTGTATTCACGTACATCTTGCCCAAACGCAGCTGGCAAAATCAAGTTTATACGCAGCCAGAAGAAGAACGCGCAGCTAGTCTACAAGAACTACATCTACAACAAGAAGCTAACGCAGGCTAACGGCCAGACGACCTGGCGGTGCGCGGACGTCCTCAAGCTGCGCTGCAAGGCGGTGGTGATCACGAAGAATGGGGAGTTCCTCGACGCCCGACGCCAGCACAACCACGAATCGCACGGCAGTAGGATCGGGCAACGGCAGCTGTACAATGTGGAGGAGGAGCTGGACGAGTACATCGAGATATGCACGTCGAATCCAAAGATATCGCAATACTTAAGCAGTAGCAACATCAGCATCATGACCGCCAAGGATGGCAAGGAGTGCAAGCTGTATGTGCCCGCCTCGGAGGCGACAGAGATCGAGATGCAAGCTCTGGTCGATGCGGATGATGATGATGATGATGAATACATCGATCAGGTCGTCGAACTGAAGCCAATCCAGCGCTTGCCGCACAAGCCCAAGCTGCATTAGACGCTAAAAACTAAAACACTTAAGCTAAGAGTATAGTTCATCCAAAAATAGAAAACCAACTTCAATTTCAACTTTTACCACGTACTTGTATCCATGTGTAACCCTTAAAATAAAACCAAAAACCACAATACAACTAGTCACTATTTCTATTAAGATATTAGCCATAAGTCACATATGCCTAACATACAAACTCCTCACTAATCCAGCTCCTCTTCTCTCTTGCAGATTCCGGCGAGCTGCTGTTCATCGAGAGCCCCTGGTCGACGCCCTGCTTGGTGCTCAACGGCTACATGTACAACTGCCACAGCCGGAAGAGCAGCAAGGAGTACTGGCGCTGTCACAACTACTCCAAGAAGGTGCACGAGCAGCGCTGCCGTTCGCGCTGCGTCCTCGAGAACGGCAAGTTGAAGAGCATTACGGGCGGACTGCACAACCACGCGCCGCATACGGAGAAGATTGACAAGATCAAGCAGCGCAATCGCCTGGCGGCCGTCAGCACGGGTCGCACCAAGCTGGCCCGTGTGCACAGCTTCACCCATTACCAGCAGGAGCTGGAGCAGCCCAAGCAGCAGCAACATCAGCATCAGCAGCAGCAGCAGCTGTTGGTGCAGCCCAAGCAGGAGCTGCTGGTTCAGCCCCACCACCTGCTGTCCACAGATGCCGCATCGCTGCAGCTGGCGGAGCACGAACTGATGCATGCCTCGCTAATGCTCATACACGATTAGGGCGTGGCTTTGGCCCACGTTAATGACAGTGCAATTTAGTTTCTAAGTACTTAAGTCGAATAAAGGACAGTTCAAAGCGCATAAGCTCGTAGAATATATAGCCATATATCTAGATATATATCCCTTTCAGCAGTTTCCTAAATTGTAAGTGCCTCTTCTCACATTTATACAACGATCCATTTAAAACTCCTCTTTTGCAGCGCTCACCTACAACTTTCGCGGCCAGCTGGTGCATCAGGGCCACACGTACAGCTGCCACTCGAGGAACGTGCCACGTTGCGTGGCCTTCTGGCGTTGCACCTTCTACAAGAAACTGCGCTGCAGCGCTGCCCTGACCACCAAGCGGAAGGGGATCGTCGCACAGCGCGGCGAACACAATCACGAGGCACCCAAGCCGCTGAAAACATTTGTGCCCCGAATTTATGAGGCCTCATAACGGCTTTTGGAATATGTATATAATTGTAATTGGCTTAAGGCAGTTGTTGCTAACAAACCCGCTAATAGTCTTTATTCTTCCAGGGCACCTTAAGCTCAACCAGGACAAGGGATTGTAGGATTCAGCAATGATTCAGCACTTGCGCATACAATAAAGTTTCGGTCGGGCGACAGATAAAACCTGTCTTTCTCTAGACGCTAAGCTTTAATATATATAGGTAGTTATGTATAGATATTATATTAGTAGGCTATAATTAAGTCATAAATTAACTAAATATAAATACTATTTGAATCCGCATTCCTGCTGTTTAGTTGCCTGAATAACTGTGTCACTTAGAAAGCTTATCTACTTCAGTTTAGTTCTATAAAGTAGATATATTTGTAGGATAGTTTTATTTTAGACGACAGTGCTATCAACTGATTAGATAAATAACATATAAAGTCATCCCATAGTATTACTGAACGTAATCATATACCAATATACCTTATATATCCTTATATATTATATATCCTTCTCTTGCAGTCTTCAAATACATACGAACACGCACACCGATTGTGACCAGCTCCGTGATACTACGTCGTGATCCGCAGCGCGTGCCCGTGCCCAGGTCTACGGCCAGACAGTTGACCGCCGATCCAGTTCCCAAGCGACGCTCGTCTCCACCCGACAGCAGCGTGCTCAATCGCAATCAGGATGCCGTGGCTGCCGTGTTCCAGATGAAGCCAGTGCGCCCCAAGCTGGACCTAAGCAATCCGGAGAACATACTGCGCACCTCGTCCAACCAGCACAACTTCGTGTTTGTGGGCGTGCCGAAAATGAAGGGCAAGTGCGTGACCTGCCTGAAGAAGGGCCGAACCAACACGGAGCGGATCCCCACCTGCTGCAACACCTGTCCCGGCAACAACTGGATGTGCGCGGCATGCTTCGACGAGCTGCACCGGCCTGAAGTAGACTGAGTTCCATCTGGTGTTTATACTATACTGTTTTAAAGCTAGCTATATAAACTTTTTTCGGGCAGATCACTGATCTCCTCTAAAGATCACACAAACATTTTTTTAATACGGCCACTGGGGGCGTGGCAAATCGATAAAAATATATTTTGGGGCGGGTTAACTGCGAAAATCCATATCATCACAATTTTAGAGCTAGAGCCAAAAGACCTCCTCTAAATATCGAGTCGAAAATTACACATTACAAAATAACAATTAAAACCGTTTTTGATTGATTTGTTCTGAGAACGAGTATGGCGCAGTCGGCTACACCCGACTGCAACGTTCTTGTTTGGTGTGAAAGTTGAGAGTTAAGAAATATATATTTTCTTTAATCCAAAGCGTATTCATAGTGTATATTGTATTCGAGTTGGAATTTGAGGATCTTAGGGGATTGACCGCCGCTGCTTGGACCGTTCCCGTTGGCGCCGAAACGTTTGGTGGTTGTGCGGACCGTGGAGCACCTCGAGCACGTCGTCCTTGGTGCGGACGCGGGCGCGGCACTTGGTTGTGGAACGTGTGGCGCAGATCCACTTGGTGCCGCGACTGTTCTCCATGAACTTGACGAAGCTGTGGCCGGCGTAGTTGAGCTTTATCGACTTCCGCTGGCCCTTGGTGAAGTAGAAGAGCGGCTCTGCAAGGACAAGAGAGGAGAGAGCGTGTGTGATCGTCGGTTAGTGCAGAGCAAGTGGGTGTGGGATGTGGAAGTGAATCGAATCTCGGGTGCTGCTGTTGAAGCCTTAGTTACGTTTATTTAAGTTGCGTTACTCGATTAAGGACTGTAAGCTGAATGTATTCAATAGACAATAGAATCGTTACGAACTACAGATACGGATACCCCGCCACCCCGGGGGCTCACTTCTTGCGGGTGAGGACGCGCGTGTGGGCCGTGTGGGCGCCCACGATGCCCGTCACGTCGGCCACGATCTCCTCGTACTTTAAATGCATGCCCAGCTCGTTGACGTCGATGGTGGCCGAGGACTCGTCCGCCAGCGTGGTGGTCAGCATCGCATCGCTGGACAGCTGCTGGGCATGATGATGCTGCTGCTGCTGCTGGTGGTGCTGGTGGTGCTGATGCTGCTGGGGATGATGATGCTGCTGCTCGAGCTGTGCGGGCGGTGCCTGCAGCACCATCTTGGCATTAGCATTGGCATCGGGTGGCGGCACGCGCCGCACGCGCTTCTTGCGCCGCACGATCTCCTCGTGCGTGTGGTAGCGGTTCAGCGGACAGACGACATCGTTGATGGTGAAGACGCGGGAGCGACACTTCTGGTTCCACCACTGGTTGCAGCGCCAGTAGCGCTTCTCCTCGCCCGTCGACAGCTTCAGCGTCTTCTCGAAGATGAACGGCTGTCCGCCGTAGATGAGCTGCATCCGTCCGCGCGACGTGGCCGAGTAGATCGCAACGCTGCTGTCTGTGCACGGAAATAAAGCGCAAATTAGTAAGTTCAACTGGAGGAATGCCCGTATCTACTATGCAACTACGTAAACTAGAGATTCACAAAGTCAGTTTTATGCTTTCCATGTATATATTTAGTTTTGGCTTAAACTCTAGACTGGACTCAGGTCCCGGAGCATGCGCGCCAGGCGCTTGGAGGGCGGATGATTGTGCTCGGGCCGCGTGAGGATGACCTTGTACCTGCCGTTGGGCAGCTTCGTGGTGGACAGCCGGGCGTTGCAGGGCGGCAGACCTGTGCGGCGTATGCGGCAGTTCCAGTAGGTGGTCCGGCCGTGCTCGTTGTTCTTGGCGTAGGCGAACTGGTCGTACAGCAGCTGGACGGACTTGCGCTGGCCCCGGATGAAGCGCAGCTGGGGGCACTTGATGCCGGAGCACTTGCCGTGCGCGTTGAGCACCGCGTCCACGGGCAGGTAGTCGTTCCGGAGATCTGGAAAGGCGTAAAGGGAAACTCGGTTAGTGGGAACGAACAGTTGCTCCAGCTGCGCCTGGCCAGAAGAAGAAATCAAAGAAGCAAAGCTGCGCGTTAGGCAAGTTTTATTTGGGACCACAAAAGCCTTAGGATAACTATTTGAGCAGCTCCGACTTGATGCTCCTGCTGTTGGTGCACAGCGGATTCCGGGTCAGGCAGAGCTTGTCCACGTCCACGCTCTCCGGCTGCTGCAGCATAAACATGTCCGGGTGCGTGTGCCGATGGCTGGTCACGTGGATCAGGTCGCCGTGGACGGTGATGCGCGTCACCAGCCGGGCGCGACACTTGGCCTTGTGGTACATGGAGCACTTCCAGTCGCGCGACTTTTGGCCCTCGCGCAGCTTCTCGTTGGGCGTGTAGGTGTTGCCCTCGTAGTAGACCAGGTCCGTGCCGCGATTGGAGCGCACGTACTGCGCCACAAGCGCAGCGGCTAAAAGTGCAAGAAGATCGGGCATTAGAGATCGGGCGAACGCTTGGGGATCGAGGTGAGCATGGGATGAGAGTATGTCTGGGTACATTAGTGAAAAGCAGGCGACTCAATTTGCGTTCGAAATACGGTTTATTGTACATGTGAATGGGTGTGTGCGCTCAGCCTCTGGCCAGCTGCCGAATCCCGACCGTGATTGTGGCGGCCATTGCGCAGCTGCACCTGCCCCGTCACCTTGTTCCGGATGGCGCGGGCGCGGCACTGGCTGCGGAAGCTGGAGCACTTGAGGTAGCAGCGCTGCTGCTGCTGGTAGCTGATCACGAAGCGGAAGCCGTCGATGAGCAGGCAGCCGGGGCGCCGCATAGCTGCATGCAACAAAAGCACAAAATGGTCGTGGTTCATGGATTAGTGAAGCGTATGCGATGTGGGTGTTAGTTACAGCTACTTATCAAATACATAAAGACATAGATTATTCATAGACAATGTACATTCTAGCCAACTATAGGCTCAGGGCTTGCCCCGGCTCGGCGTCTGGTGATTGTGCCTGCGCCGGCTCAGCTTGACGCTGCGGCTGCCGACGGCGGTCACGCAGCGCGCCGGACAGCGCAGCTTCACGTTGCTGTTCTTGGCGCACACCCAGTTCACGGTGCTCAGGTACTTGCGCTCCACGGTGTACACGTGCCCGTTGTACAGTAGACTCTGGCCGCCGCGACGGTTGGCCACCAGTCGGTAGCTGCGCGGCTCACCTGCAAAGAATGGAAGCGGTTAGTGGAAGCGTTCAATCAAAAGTTGAATGCGTAAGCTAGTATATGCTGATTGACTGATTGAAGATGAATGACTGATGGCAGCTGCAGCAGCTAGAGAGCTGATTGTTTTACCATAGTTACCTCGCCTTGTTAGTGATTGATGGATTGACTGATTGATTGACTGTGTCAGTGATTGATCATCAACGCACCGCCCAAACCATTATAGACAGATTTTTGTTATATTAGTAAGGAGTGTTTCGAATTATCTAATTGATTGACTAGTTAGTTAACATTTGAATGTAGTTACCTCTTGTTGTGTCACTGGAGATTGCTTTTATAATTCAACTCGCAAAGATTAATACAACTTCAACTTCAAAGATTTATACATTATTTCATCAGAGACGTATTTCACACTTTTCATAAAATCCAGCTGGGTTTTTATAGTTCAATTTCACTTATTTTTAATGGATACACATAAAATGAAGAATGATTTTGTAAAACTATTCAATTACTTTAAATAGACATATGTATATTTTTATTTTTATTTTTATATTTACACTATAATTTTCCTCTTTTGCAAGTTGGGTAAACAAAAAAGTGTTAGCTGAAATTGAAAGAAAAAACGCTTGGTCCGGGCAAAGTCGGTTAAAACCCGCTAGTTAAACATAAATCTCGTATTTATTCGATTCAACTGATATTTGGTTTTTGATTTTTGGACACACAAACGATCGTTTAGGGATGATTGTGCTGGCCGCGCAGCGCAGAGATCTGATTCGACTTGGTGACGACGCGAGCGGTGCACTTGATGTACTTGCAGCGCAGCTTGACACACTCCCAGTAGCAAGCGTCCTTGATCTGCCTGTTCAGGGTGAATGGCTTCCCGTTGATGTTCAGCAGATTCTTGCCCCGGTTGCTGCGCGTGAAGCAGACGTTGAGATCGTCGAAGCTCTGTTTCTTGCACAGTTTGCGCTTCAGCGGGGGCAGCTGTATTTTATAGGCTGAGATCAAGGCATCTGCAAAAATTCAAGGATTTACATCATGATTAGGCGCAACATAATACAATACTATGAAACGCTTTGTGATAAGTAAAATTCCCACTATTCAAATTCAATATTTTTTATTTATTCCATGTTTTTCTCTTTTATCTTACAAGCTTAAGCTACGAATCTTAAATTAAATTTATAGTTTACGTATTAAAATTACAAAATTGCCGCGCTTCTTACCGCTTTTTAAACATCATTCCATACTCGTATAAATAAACACAGTGTGCACCATATATAATATATTAGTATAGGACATTTTTTATAGCAACTGGAATTCACACACTTAAGAAAATAATTTCGCGGCAACAGTTAGGGAATTGTTGTAATTGGAATGTAGATAATGGAAGAAGCTGCACTTGGAAGTCGCCTAAATGTAGACAGTTACAGGGGCGGGGATACTATATGTTAAAGGATATTTACCGTAGAAGCTAAGAAATAAATATGTGCATATATATGCGTTTTCGTATCATTTGCACTTTTAGGCTTTCCCATAGCCATACGATTTTTTAGGTGATTTTACCAATAACATTGCCATTATTCGTACACAAACTTTGTTTTATTTTTTACAAACAACACAAACACAATATACATACATACATAACTCGTCTCACATTAGGAGCAGCAGCTACTAAAGAAAAGGGCCCCAATTGCACTCGCTTGCATTATACATATTACACCACAATATTTGCTGTGCGCGTTTAACATTTCTTTTTGTTTTAGTTCCACAGTTATTAATAAGAATTTCTTACAGCAATAGCTGAAATTGTGTTTTCTCAACTCCGGCGACTTTTGGCGTTGCCAGCTGGCCTGGGCTGCCATACTGTTTGATGTTGAAAGCAACCCTGCTAGCTGGCATTTTTTTGTGTTAGTGTCATTCTGAGCAGATTGAAGTTTTTGTGTCTTGTAAACTTGTTACCAATTAATAAATTAGCATTTTTATATGATTTTATAATCGGTATTAAAGCATAACAATTGTGTGTTGCGTATTGCAACTGCTTCTAGTGAAATGTGCGTTGTAACTGTGAAATGCCGCGCGCGTTGCGTGCACCACGCCGCTTTACAAATGTACGATCTCATTTAATGAATTAATATATATTTTTATTTTTGTACAATAAAATAATACAGCAAACATTAAATGTGTGTTTTTATTTGGTTTATGATTTCGAGTTTCGACCGAATAGCATAAATCAGTAATATATACAAATTTTGTGCAATTACAGGCGTATCAAAGCCAAAGCTGGAAGCGGAAAGAAGCCTAAAGGCTAACAAGGATGCGCCGATACCCTTATTTGCCGGCAGCAAAGTGTTTGTCTCGAAAACGGATCTAGCCAAGGTATTTGTGCCCATTCCGCCCATATATACATCGCGCGTCGCAGATTTGGTCATTGGCAAGGAACAACTAAAGCTCGTTGCGCTGGGTCAGGCACCACGGGACAAGGACATGTTTCAGGCAATCATAAGTACATATATACATCTAATGTTCTACTCCAAACATCCCATAACTTCTCTTCCGCCGCAGCTCACGTGTGCCAGGTGTTCGCCAGACGCGGCGACAAGCTGCAGGAATCCAACGTCCAGGAGTTCATCGACCACAAGCTGTCCACCATCAAAGCCAATCTGGGCAGCGCCAATGCCAGTATCAGTAGTTAGCCTTTTAGAATAATGAAAAACACATTGCCCCATTTGTATGTTGAGTTTGTTAACCGAAATAAAAATAAGAAACTAGAAAATTTGTTAATGCCCCTTTGCGATGGCAAAACTATGCTATGATTAATCTGTATCTGTCCACTTAGTATTCCACTAACCCCCTCTTTTCTGCCTTGTTTTTGTAGGTGTGATGCAGTCCATCAAGGCGCTGTTCGAGGACAAGAACACGAGTACCAACATCCAGTACACGACAACGCAACGTGGTCGCATCATGCTCATCTACAACGGTTATCGGTACGTGGTGAATCGCCAGAGTTTGAAGAACGTTTTCTGGCGCTGCTCGCGCTACGTGAAGCACTGCTGTCGGGCGACCCTGGTCACGTCAAAGGTGAACGATGTGACGCTTCGCATTGCGGGCGCACCACACACCCATGGGCCCGAGGTGAAGGCGGATGAATGCAGCTCGCCGGAGTTTACGGTTGAAATACTGGAGGAGTTGTCCGAGCTGCAATAATGTGTTTACCCCGTAACAATGTTTAGTGTTTAGTGCATAAGATTTTTCTCGACTTAACTACAATAAAATTATTTACACATGAATGGACTCATGTTCTCGTTTTGCTTCAACAAACTAAATGAAGTTTTGCAATCCATTTACCTAACTAATGCACCTTTCTGCTCTTCACTTTCAGTTGATGTCAAAATGGAGATCGGCTCGGAGCCATCGATTGCCACAACGCCCATTCCGAATGAATGCGATGCAGCTGTCGCCGCCTTGACTATTGCCTTTCTAAATGACGAGGATCCCATGATCACACGGAAATCGAACACGCTGCCAAAAATTCTCGACGGTAAGTTCTATAAGAATATACAACCCAACCAGAAGACACCCGGCGCCATACAGGCCACCTGCACCAGCTGCTACGGCCTTATCTCGGGCACCACCAAATCCACGGGCAACTTCCTCAGCCACATCAAGCGCCGTCACAAGGAGCTGCTGCCCCTCTGCCAGCTCTACTGCCAGGCCAAAAGCGGCGTCAGTTCGAACGCCAGCAACACCAGCCTCAACAGCAGCAAGCCCGCAGTGTTGAATACGCTCCCAGCGACACCAACTGCCATCGAGCAGCAGCAGCCGCCGCCTGCGCCTGTAACGGCGCCACCGCCGCAGCCGAGTGTGTCACACCTGCCGCTGCCCACAACGTATGCCACCACAACAACCCACCTGGCGGTGCCCATGCCGCTGGCCATGCCGCTCTCAATGCCCGTGGCCGTGCAGGCGCCCCAAATGATGGCACTGATGCAACAGCATCAGCGGCAGCAGCATCCAGCACACCAACTGCAACAGCTGCAGACTATAAGTCCAGCCCATGGGGCTGTGTACATCAGCAAGGATTACTAGCCGCGGGGGGCCAACAGAGTACCTATCCTAAGTGCAACTTCGTAGGGGTCTTGATATGTGTTTTCTATCGTTTGTCAATTAGCGAGAAATGTGTATATATTTGTAATATAAGATCAAAGTTCGTTTCGTAAGTTTTTCAAGTATTTTTTGTAAGTCTACCTAAGCGACGCTCCCAGAAGAGTCTGTGTATAATAAAGTCTATTGTAAGCCTAAATCCATACGAATTATTTGTACCAGGTATTTTTAATTGCAAACGATTTAATTTAACGTCCACAAACTTCGCTTAATTATTTATTTTTATTATAAGTATAAGCTATAGCCTTAATCAATGAAATTAACGCAATTCTTTTATACAGCACTGGCCAACAAGACATCGTTACAGTCTTGGGTCCTTACATAAGTTTCATGACAGCCTTTCTCATTTTTTTGCAGGCAAAAAACGGGGAACCTATAACAAGAACAAGGGCTCGGATGGCGTCGCCGTCTTCGATAAGACAACCCACCAAAAACCCAAACTGGTCGTCGGCGAATATGAATATGTGAGGCATTCGGTTACCGATCTAGTCGGTTCGTGGCGTTGCAGGCATCATTTGAAGGGTTGCAGATCACGGATGGCTACTTTTAGGGTGGGTTCAGAGATCAGGTATCGTATCCTACGCGCCCAACATGAACACCCAATCGTGAATAACAAGTATGCAAGGAAACGCGGTAGCTTAAGCAAGAAATCATTAAGAGACTGGGATTGAGCTTTACTTTCATTTACTTTCCAAGAATAAACAAAAATATTTTATACAGTTTAAATAAAGCACATAAAGCCAAAAATCTACAAGTTGATGTATTTATTTAATAAATCAATCAATTTGTCGCTCTTCACTTAACAAACTCCTTTTCGTTTCTCTTGCAGCACGTGGCCGCAGAAGAAAGTTCAGGGATTACGATGGCGACGCCATCTTCATTCTGACCTCGCGCAATCGTCCCAAGCTGATCATTGGCCAAAATCAGTACATATCCCATCGGGGCGTTGGCAAAATCGGCACGTGGCGCTGCTCCCAGCACTCGAAAGGTTGCAAGGCGCGTGTGTTTACCTTCACGGTGGGTTCGGAGATCAAATATCGATTCTCGTGCTCCTCGCATATCCATCGAAGTATCGCTGCCAAGTCCACTTATTTAAATAAAAAGCTAGCAAAAAAGTTCGTCAACAAAGATGTAAATAAAAAGTAATTGTTATCTTCGGGCAGCCGAAGTTGAAATTCTCCTGCTGACAAAAAATCCACCTTGGATTTTGAATATATTTCTAAAAACCTTTCGTTTCTATGAATAGCTACATGGTATAGTGGTACGATCCGAGCGAGTCTGACGCTCTCAATGTCATGCTTTATTGAGATAGGTATATCGAATACCTTCAGATTTCGCAGATGCTTCTTTTAATGCTTTACACACTTGACAACATGGTATGGCCCAAATGGGTCTTTGAGACCAATTCTTATATCGTTACATTATTAAATGTTCTGACTAAACTTAACATATGTCTTTTCGATTAAAAAATATAATAATGATAGAGTAGTTAACATTTGCCGGTTCTACATACTTTGATGTAGATAGTAGAATCTGATCTTAATTTTAGTAAAATTGACGACTGTTTTAACTCTTAAATTAAATAAGTTATGCAAGAACAAGTTTAAAAGTGTATGAATTTAGATCACGTAGGGGAATTTGAGCCCATTTTCATTTTAGTTGTACTTCAGTTTAGTACTATTCGATTGCTTATTACTTAAGGACTTTTTTTCTACGCCGATTCGAACTTGACCATTGGGTCGGCGTTGGGATCGTTGCGATTCCAGCCGTGTATGCGATCCGCGACGGTCAGAGAGCTCAGTTTCTTGTGTATCAGCATGCCAGAAACTTTGGCTGCCTCAATCCGCTTGGTATCGCCCATGTGATTGTGTACATCTGTTGAAGAGTACAAATGGTTACATTTTTTAGTTGGTTAACGAATTTATTGCATGACGAACCATTTGTTACGTAGAGATCATCGCCAATGGTCTTCAGGCGGCTGCGACACTTCATCGAACGATTCTGCACGCATTCCCAGTATAGTATATCATTGCTCTTGCCATAGAACTTGAGATTGGAGCGATAGACAAAGTTATTAATCGTCAGCAAAGTGCCACCCTTGCGGCTAATGAGAAACGTCTGTGGGCCGCAGTTGTGGACATGCTGGGTAACTGCAAGAAACGAGTCAGAATAGGGAGTTAATGTCAGTTTTAGCTTAAATATACGTAACAATAATATGTTTGTTTGTAACAGATTCGAGAGTGTGAACCTTACGTGCTAGTTATATAGTTATATATGCGGTTGCAGCTTTATTGTCCTCAAAGTTTATTACAAAATCTTGAATTGAATAGTAAAGTGCGGTTGCAATTGCAAGTGAAACATTGTATAGTGTATAAAGTGTAGTTGATTTTATGTTATATGTATTTGGGTGCTTGAAGGCACTGCGACGTGCGGAGCTTCGTTAGCGGCACTTATTTTTTCTGTTCTGCAGCGCCTTCTGCAGACGGCGCTTGATCTTCTCGCGAAAATCGTTTGGATCAATTGTTTCGCCCGTAGATTGTGCGGCTTGTGCATTGAATTTTCCTCATCTGCAGCTCCAACTGCAGTAGCGGAATCTATGCCAGTGGATTCGATGTCAGCTTCCTCGATTTCATGTATTTCGAATACTTCGCCCTCCTCCTCTATATCGCTATCCGAGCTCGCTGCGCCCTTTTGGATCACGATCTCAACTTTTGGATCAGCTTTGGGCGCAACGCTGACACCACTCTCGCCCGGCATAAACTGAGACGAGGTAACGCTCTTGTCGCTGGCCTGCATGAAGTGCACGTGCTCCCCGTCGAAGGGAAAGACATTCTTCTGGTCGCACACGACGCGAACTTTGCACTCCTCGCCGTGCTCCCGGAAGCAGCACTGGAACACCGAGTACTCGGCCTTGCGGAACGAGAACTTGAACAGATGACCCTCAAAGAGCAGCTTGACGCCACCTAAAACATTCAATAAATGTTATTGCATATGCAACAAGTGCTGGGGGAGGGGGACCACCCTTGGTGGTGGAGGCGTAGACAGCTGGCTTGCTGGCGACCTCATTCTCTGTGGCCGCCTTGAGCTTGTCGAGCAGTTTCAGCTTTGGCACTGCATCGTCCACCTTTGTTTTAGGGCGGCCGCGTTTACGTGGAGGAATCACCTGCGCTTGCAACGTTGATGTGGCTGGGGCTGTGGTAAAATCGAGTGGGGTAAAAAGAATACGGTTAAAACAGGGCTCAGTGTGGCAATAGCTTAATGGAAATTAAAATGAAACACAAGTGTAAGGGTTTTTGTGCCACAATGGGCATTTATTAAATAATAAATTAAATTAAAACTAAAGTAAAATATATAATGCGCTGCAAAAGTGAAACACACGTTAAGAAGAAGCACTGTACTTGGGGTGGTACGTTGCCACCTGTATCTACACTGCAGTGTTGCCGTATCAATGGAGAATGCGAGTCAGCCATCTTGTTATTATTTCGCCGCATTCTAGTGAGTTTTCGCCGCGCTAGCTACGCTTGGTTCTGTAAATGTTGGTTAAGAGTTTTGATCGAAAACAAGCTAATAATTGTTATAAACAATGTGCAATAAAAGTGAACTGTGCTCGTGCAAGTGTATTGAATGTGCCGTGCACACTAAATGTGATGAAATGCAGCCGCCAAATGATCGCCCACACGCGTAGCATTTTTTGCGTTGTTGTGTTATTGTGAGTTGAACGAAAATGGGGGCTGAATATTTGTTTGTGCCAAAAATAAACAGCCCAAAATGGCAGTCAATTTGAATGAAACATGTAACTTGCTTTAACCAGAGCAATGGTAAGTGTTGCTGCTTTAGTATATCCTTTAGACGCTACGATTTACATTGTTAATAGTTTAGTATACGGCATATATATAATATGTAGATGTGTGTGTATACCTTGAAAATAAAATGTTTGCTGCTCCAAATGCTGTGTTTTGCTCTAAATTAAGTGAACTAAGGCCCCCTATCACAGCAGAACCCAAACACATTCTGTTCTCCGTTTCATTGCAGCCCAAAACGGCCAGTTTATCGCGGAGCTGCCGACGGGCGTTTGGATAAACAAGTACGATTATTTCTTTATACGCAACCAGAAGCAGGGCTACAATCTGATCTTCAATGGCTATATGTACAAGAAGGAGGCCAGCTTTCGGGCCACCATCAACTGGATCTGCTCGGACGGCAACGGCAAACGGCTGAACGAGAACAAGTGCTCGGCGCGTGCGATTACCAAATTCGAGGGCGGCATCAAGCTGGGCAAGAATACGCACAATCATCCGCCGCGGTTTACGGGCAACACAGTGCCCGCCAAGCTCATGACCAAGGACATGTTATTGCCGCAATATTAAAGTGGAACCGAAAACCAAACCGTCTTGACTCTTGTAGTTTATTTAGCTGTGTTCTTACCACATTCTCTAATTTATATACACTAACCTTAAGGCTCATCTTGGCATCATAATATGTATTCATCATCCCACACATCCCTCCCTCCCATCTAGAAGCCGCTATCAAGTTCAAGCGGACGCCCAACGGCGAGTTTCTATTGATTGACGGGCGCTCGTATAAGAAAACTCGCGCCATGCAATATCGCACCTACTACCATTGCCTGACGCCCAACTGCGGGGCGCTCTATGTGCTCGTCGAGCTCAGCCAGCGGCCGCGTCTCACCAAGTACAAGGGACATGCGCCGCATTGCGTCCATTAGCCATACTCGTAGCCTTAATGAAAGTCCATGTAACTAGTTACTTGAATGAAAAGCAAGAAGAAAATACCGAAAAGCAAAGCCCCGTCTTTTATTTATGTAACCTTTGCGTTCAGTGACCGAGTTTTCTGAACCCCTTTCATCACCTTCTTCTCTTACAGTCAAGTTCGACTACCAGATCAGCGTGGACGTGGGCGATGAACCGGCGCTGCAGCTGGACTGCCAGCAGCGTCGCAGCGGCAGCGGCGCCGGGGACAGCAACAACTCGCCCTTCTTCATAGTCAGCAAGTACGGCACTAAGCAGATAATGCTGAAGCAGCACACCTTCAACCGGCACATTACCCGCGAGGATGTCACCTACTGGCGCTGCAGCCAGTTCGCGGTGCTGCGCTGCCGGGCGCGGCTCAAAACCAAGCTGGACACGCTCACCATACTCAACAGCGAGCACAACCACGAGGTCATCTCGAAGGCGCGCAAATATGGTTCGCTGAAGCGCCAGCGCGCCGAGGCGGAGGCAGCGGCGCGAGCCTCTAAAGAGGAGTCGCACGACACGAAGGCGGAGCCCAGCGGAGAGTCTAGCACCTGATATTGTTAGCCTTAAGCCAAATGTACATACGTAAATAGACAGAGACATGCATCAAGGCGGTCGGTCAAGTTCTCAATAATTTAAATAAAAACCAAGTTAGATACACAGCTTGTGAACTATTTATATGTAGTACTCTTTATGTATAGCATTTACCTTAGCTTATTAACTACTCTACTAATTGGTTTCTTCTTCTCTTTGCCTCCCGCAGATGCTTTGTCCTACTACTCCTACATAACGGGCTTTCGCGGCTGTCGCAAGCTGAAGATTGGCGAGTTCACGTTCACCAGGAACAAGGCCACCGGCGCCAAGACATATTGGTCCTGTGCTCGCGCCGGCGCTCACAAATGCAAGGCGCGCGTGGTCACCGTGCAGGATCGTGATGTGATTGTCAAGTGCAGCCAGCACAACCACCCGCCATACTAGTCGTGCTTTTTAGTCTTAGGGTTTACTTTTCGATTTAGTACCAAATAAAACTTTCATTTCGTTGACAACACAACTATTGCAACCACAAATTCTTCAATTGCCTTTTGCAAGATCGTTAAAGTATTTAAACAAGTTAATGCCCACCCAACTAACTCCTGTTCAACTCAATTCACAGATCGCTGCGACGTTCTGGACGAACTGGAGGACCTGAACCGGGCTGCCATCAAGCACTCGCTGCTCTCCTTTGTCAAGGGTCAGCGCGGCTGCAAGCTGTTGGCCTTCAATGGCCACAACTACGTGCGCAATCGACGCAGCGGCCTCAAGACATACTGGATCTGCTCCAAGAAGGTGAGTGCAGCCAAACCACCCACCAACAAACTGTTAATACATATACCTCCTCCCCTTTAGGGCAGCACCAAGTGCAGCGCACGTGTCGTTACGAACGTGATCGAGGGCGTGCACAAGATTGTGCTCGAGTCCTGTCATCACACCTGCCTCAACTGCGATCGCAAGAGCGCCTGTCCGTAGTCAGTCCGCTGGTCAAGACGGGCAACAAGACGGCAAAGACCTCGCTCAGCAGCTTTGTCAAAACAGAAACCGACGAGGATCTGACGCTTGAGCTGCGCTCGCTTAATCTAAGCATTGAAGATCTGCAGCAGCTGCAGTAGCCATAAATTGCAAGTTAGGATTAGTTGCCTAGAAACTAAATAATAAAGTAAATGGGCTGAAATGTAGTCCATAATTGATAACTGTAACAAGTCAATTAATCACATCTAATGTTAAGCACTGAGCTCTCTAGTTTACAGTTCATTTTCAATTAACACTAATGTCCATATTTTGTCTTGCAGTGCACTTCCAGCTGCTCAACACGCAGCGCCGCGCCTCGGCTCCGTTGGTGCAGACACAGCCGCTGGTGAAGCGCGTGCGTCTGGCCAAGACCATGGAGGACATACACTATATCAAGACGCCAGCGGGCAATTGTGTGCTGCACTGCGGCGAGCATCGCTATCTGCGCAATGCCGCCTACAAGGACAAAGTGTACTGGAAGTGCAGCAAGTGGCGCAAACAATGCCGCGCCAGGATTATCACGAATACCACGCCCAACGGACAGTCGCGCTACGCCATCAGCGGCGTGCACAACCACGCGTAGTTTGCTTGTCCGGCGTGCAGCTAAATGAGGCCAACTAAACTTAGACTAGGCTAGTTACTAATTAGACATAAATCAAATTTAACTGCAAATTCTTCAAGCGCACTTAGCCACTGTATAAAAACAGGTAAGTTTCTGTTTGAAGCTTTTTTTATTTTTACTAATTTTATGTTTTTGTTTTTAGCCGCTTGACCCTTTTTTTATTTGATAAATGGTTGAAATGTCCTACAAACAAAATATAAGTTATTTAAATCAACGCCACGCCACTTCTTTCAATTTGACTTTAATCATTTATTATTAACTTGTAATCTTCTCAACTAACCTTTGCAATTTTCTCTTGCAGCTCTGTGCCCGCTGGATCCTAACAATCTGGGCGAGTATGGCAACGAGAGTTTCTTGCCCCGATCCCGCGGCACTGTGCCGCAGTCCATTCGCTGCGGCCTGGCCACCAAGCGCAAGTGCACCCGCACACTGGACGACTGGGATCGGGTGCGCTACGAACGCACGCTCAACGGCGATGTCCTGGTCTACGATGGGCAGCGCTTCACGCGTCGCGGCAACTACGATGATAACATTTATTGGGTCTGCTGCCGCAAGCGCCTGCAGTGTAAGGTCTACATGATCACCAACAAAAACAAGCCCACCTATGTGGCCATATCGGGCGTGCATAACCATGCCTAGGCACTCAATTGGGAAACTGAACTATTTTTTGAATTTACTTAATAAATGTTTGCACAATCCTTCAATACCCAAGCTAGCCTTATATTTGTCCGTACTATAGCACTACATTGTTACACACATATATGTTTATATCGTACTTTGTTCGATCCTTTGTTAATTGCCCTTTGTTATCCCTTTCAGAGCTGGCTGTCTTTGGCACGGGCCAACGCGGACGCACCGTGCTGCTGCACAACGATCAGAAGTTCGTCAAGAATCGCAGCTCCGCCTCGCGCACCTATTGGATATGTTCTCGCAAGGTGCGTAAAACGACTAAATATGTTTACGATTAGATATATACAGTGAAAGCAAACTTGAGCGAACGGTTTATTTGTTTGGTTAAGAGATTATTGTGAAAAAAATGTCAAACAAAATAATCATAGCGAGAAAAACACAGCATTTCCTCTGTAAAAAATTGTTACTTTACTTTTATTTCATTTAAATTTGAACATATGTGTATTATTGACAAACGAAAATGATTGCCCAAAAAAAAATTTTTTTATTGGTTTAAAAAACATTTGAATTTTAGTTTTATGTCCAATTTTTATATAATAGTTTATATAATTTTGTTATAATATGTGTAATGCATTGAGGTATATACTACATTCTTGCTCGTTCTCAATAGTCATTATAAATATGTCATCCAGCATGTTTTTATACGAACTAATCTCAATTTTCATTGAACTCTGCATTTTTGGTCGAAAAATTAGTTAGTGTATGAAAACCTTTTTTGTTTTCAAAGATATAACCAAATTTGGCATTTAAAAGTGTCACTATAATATAGCCTTCTATAGGAACAATTGCTTAAAATTATGTTTTTAAAGTCACATGTAGGTATGAAAATAGATCGCAGATCTGATATATTTGTACGCATGCTACCGTATTAAATGTTATATTTCATGTAAACTTTAAAAAGTTTTTACTAAGCAAAAAATAGAGTCGATGTGCCCAAGGCAGCTTTTACTGTATGTGATTAACCTGTTACCCAGCAGTTAGAATATTGATAATAATATATCTCTCCCCCATCCACAGGATGTCACGGTGTGCCGCGCCCGCGTGGTGACCGCTCTGGACAGCACGGGACAGGCGCGGATTATCAAGCGCAACTTTGATCACAATCACAAGCCCAAGTTCTTGCACCGGGGCACCTTATCCCAGCAGCTGTCCATTATTGAGGGCACCGTCTCGTCGGCGCTGCTGAAGAAGAACAAGGGGAAAAGCAATCAACTGCCGCTGGCCAGCAAATGAGCCTAGGCTTAAGTGCAATTAATCTGTTCGAAGCAAGCTGTCTTATTTAGTTGAGCCTGAATAAATTACGTTTTACATAGGACTTATTTACTGAAATCCCAAGAACATAGAAATTATTGCAATAGCTTATAAGTATTGTTGTTTTTCGCTTGATCTTATGTCCTCTGACTAATCTCGAGTCTCTCTCTCTCTCTCTCTCTTTGCCGGTCACAGCATTTCACATAGACTTCGCGGACTCCAAGAAGAATGGCGGCAAGCTGCTGGTCATCAATGGCTTCCGTTTCTTCCGGAACAAGAAGCGCGGCCACTTGCAGTATTGGAAGTGCCGCAACTACTACAAGGAGCGCTGCCCGGCCATCGCCATACACGACGAGTCCACGCTGATATTGCGGCTGTGCCACCAGCACCAGCATATGGAGAGCAATGATATTGAGATCAAGCCGCTTGTGTCCATCGCGCCTAAGGAACAGTCGCTAGAGCTGGACACACGTGAGCTGTGTCCGGCCAGCGGCGATGCGGCTGCGCTGGAATCCACCTGCCTAAGCTCGCCCAGCGCGTCGGGAAGCACCCACACGCCGCCTCCGTTGCATGAGTACAAGCCCAAGCAATGCTACGAATTTTAGTTACACACACATATAAGGATATATATATTATATTTAAAAACTTCTATAGCTCTTAAGGGTGTTGAACAACTTTTTTAATGTATTAAAGCACACAAATGTCCAAGTGGTTTTTCAATGTAAGCAAACTTGTTAAACAACACCATTAATATTTAACTGCAGTTGGCCAAAATCTTTGCTAATCCACACAATCACAACTTTTCTGTATACTCCCGCAGTTGTGGCCCGTGTCAAGGGTCAGGGCCATGGACAGTACGTCGGCACCAAGCCCAAGATTCAGTTCTCGGTCTCGAAGCGCGGCGGCCAGCTGCTCTGGCTGGATGGCCTCAAGTTCTTCCGTAACAACGAGAATCGCTCGAACTTCTTTTGGCGCTGCCATTGGTACTATCGCCACGTGCGCTGCCCGGTGCTGATCTGCATGAACAAGTTCGACTGCAGCGACTTTCGCCAGATCCATCAGCATTGTCACGTGAAGCCGGAGCGAAAGGAGAAGCAACAGCAGCAGAAGTCGGTGGCCTCCAAGACGCGTGTCGCCCGGGTGGCCAGTCTGCCTGTGAGCCTAGAGGTGGACTCGGAGATCTTTAACATCTAATTTAAGTGACTTTCAGACTTACGTTTTGTTCGCTTGTAAATAAAAAGGAAAAACGAAAAACGAAAAAAAAAACCCAAACCTAAAACTAGGCACATTCAAATACGTGTGACCATTAAGCTAATCCTACTAAATAATACTATTTTTGTACATTTCAACTAATTCGATTCCATGTCCATTACCTTTGCAGTTGTCCTGGCCAACGATGAGGTGCCCAATCCGGAGGATGTGCTCGTCTTTTTCACGCAATCGCTGCGCGGTCGGCCGGCCATCATGGCCAATGGCATACGCTTTCTGATCATGAGCGAGAACAAGAAGAAGATATTGTGGCGCTGCAGCTCGATGGCCACCAAGAAGCTCAAGTGTCCGGCGCGCATAACCATGCTCAAGGAGAACCCACCGAAGTTCATCATCAACAAGGCGGAGCACATGCACGCCGAGCTGAAGCGCAACAAGTACAGCTCCAGCAAGGCGCATGCCATGACCCAGGCCCAGGATTCGGCGCAGATTAAGATGGAGCGCGAGATGGAGGGCGCCGTCAGCTTTGAGCTGCACCAGGAGGAGGTGCAGGAGCTGCACGAGCTGACAGATGATGCCCTCTAGACTACATAGAATAGACCAGTGTATAGTTGAGATCGGCGTAAAAGTTATCTATATTTAAGAATAAAAGTTCAAAAGTGTACATTGAGGCAAACAACAAATTAAAAGTCGCCTAATCGAGTAGCGTTTATATCTAGCCCTAAGAGTTGCAAAAAAAAACACTTATCAATAAGCTATTTATCTAATTTTCTGTTTTCTTTTACAGAGCTGCCCGACTTTTGCTATGTGGTCAGCCAGAAGGGCAAGATTCTGCTGATGAATGCGGGATTCTATTATGTGAAGGAGAAAATGCTCAATAAGAAGACTTATTGGCGCTGCACCCAATATACGACAGTCCTCAAGTGTCATGGACGCATACATACCCTAAATGGACGCATCGTACACTTCTGTAATCACAATCACAAGCAGGACGAATACGGACGGCGGCTAAAGGGCGTGTTGCGGGCACGCACCTAAGATCATCTGGATTTCTAAGATACTCATTTGTTTGCTAATTAAGAGAGGGAGACGGATAAGTAGATAACACAACTGAAAAAGGGAGAGTTGTGGGTTCGAATCCCTCAGTAGTTTATTGTCTTAGCCCATGTGAAGCCAATATTATCTAACTGAACTGGCAAGTCTTGGACTATATTCCAAAACCAATGAAAATAATATTTAATATGTACTTAACTTGTGTGAGCCAAATGCTTTAGAGGGTATTTTAGTTCTTAACCGGGTTCGATTAAATATTAGCTATTACATTCATTTAATGTGCGCTCAGTGCTCAAGTGTATTTTAGGTCTCAAGTCAAGTATGTTTAATCGTATTTTAATCACAAATAAAACCCCTATTGTGTGTTGCAACTGAAGACGCCTTCTATTAGAGTTAGACTCGAGCCCGACTAAAACCTGTTCAAGCTTAGCACTAACCGTATGCCCTTCTCCCTTGCAGACCTGATGCAGTTGGCGTACTTCACGAGCACTCGCAAGAAGAAGCGCAAGCTGCTGATCGACAAGCACGAGTTCGTCATGGACCGCAAGCTGAAGAGCAGCATCAACTGGCGTTGCGCGCGCTACCGCAGTGCCAACTGCAGAGTGCGTGCCACAACGCACCAGCTGAAGAACGGGCACGAGGTGTACAGACTGAAATACGCCAAGCACTCGCATCAATGATAAGACTAACAAATGTTCCATGAAAAGAAAAGGACAATCTGAGCATTTACCCGCCTCCCGCCTACTGAACGTATCTAGTAAGAGTTGGGCGCGTGTCGAGTTTTTCTTTCGTGACTTAGCATGATGTATTCGTGTGCGTTACACGACTTTGCTTTGAAAATGAAGTAATGAAGGGGAAAAACAAGTTTACAAATTATGTTTAAAAGTGACGTTTGAATTGATTTTTTTGCTTCATCTAAATATATATTTTTAAAGTATCTTGTTACATTTCTTTAAAAACTGAACTGTTTAAAAGTGACATTTATATTGATTTTTTTTCCTAATGAAAATGTATATATTTTTAAGGATTTTATGAAGCTAAAGAAATGTAATTGCTTATTGTTTTTTTATTTTAAATTAATATTTATATTTTTTGAAAGTGGCTTATAAAGATAAAATTCTTATGCTGAAAAATTTTAACTGTATAAAAATGAATGAAATGATAATGAAAATTATATGTTTAAAGTAGTTTTTGAGATTTAATTTGTATCAAAGCCTATTGAATAGCAGGGCTTGACAGTATTGGAAGAATTTAAACATTTTTTAATTATAAATTATTTTTATATAAAAGAAATTAAAAAAAAAACAAAATTTAAAATAGTGGAAATCGCTAAATTTATTTTTCTAAAAAAAAAAACAAATTATAATATTTATATCCTGAAAATACGTATATTATTTTTAACCGTGCGTGTTGTTAAGTAGTATTTCTTTCGTATTCGTGTTCAAGTCGTGTTTGGCCATCCCAACACGCGCCCAACTCTAGTGTTTAGCTTAGAATAATACGTATTTTGACGACGTTTGTAAGAAGTGTAAGCATTTTAAAGTAACAAATTGGCCTTTGATATTGCAGCCAAGTTTTAGCCTTAATAAATGCTGTTGCCATCAAAAGCAGAGAATAATTGTCGCATCTATGCATAGGCTAATGCACGTTACTTTAGTTTCAAGTAAATACCTCAAGAATCGAAGTAATTTATTGCTATTTTTTACTCTTCTTGCAGATCTGGTGCGCAAACAGGGCATCATGATAGTGAAGGGCACCAAGGGCAAGCCGAAGCTCTTGATGGGCGGCTTCGAGTACTTCCGCAACAACAGCCGTGGCTCGAAAACCTATTGGCTTTGCGCCCGCAACCGATATCTGCGCTGCGCCGCCCGCATCATCACCTGCTCCACCACGGGCGAACTGGTCGTCAAGAACCAACAGCACAATCACGGGCCCCACTTCCACTCGGAGGCCAAGAAGCCACCGATTGGGCCCGGCAGCTCGCAGTAGCTGTGTACCAAAGTTTTTCTTTCCTTTTAGCAAATAAATATTTTCCAATAAGCCTCAACATTCCCTCTACGAACGGGATCGCAGGGCATCTCGTGTCGAGTATATATCAGATATATCAAAAGCAATGTATATGGTAAACATCTTTAAGCTGGTTTGTAAACAAACAAGCTCTACGAACGAAGCTTTTGCCACTGACCTTCAGTAAGGTTCGACTGATTCGATTCTCTTTTGTTCCTGTTATGAGCATAGGTACAGTTGTGTTCATGAAAATAGTACTCCCATCGAACATGAAAATTTTCGAACCAAACCATATTTAAAATTTTACTAGTAAAAAAATTTTTTTTTATATAGATCTTTGAAAATGAATAATACGGTTCGAATGTAATACGAAATTGAAATTTAGTTTGAAGCTGATCGGATAAAAATGAAAACTCTGCGCATTCAAGCTTGGAGTATCATTTTGAAATCAAGGGGATTTCCTAAAATATTGCTCCCAAGCTTGTTTTGAAATCTATTGTAAAAAATGAAACTTATAAGCATTTAGAGTTATAGCAATGCGTTGATCACCAATCAGTTAGTCAAAACAAACAGAAATGTATATTGAAAAGATATGTACTGTTCTTGAACTCGTAAATTATTATTGTAAACATCACTTTACTAATTGCTTGTGTAAAGTTTATTTTGTTTATACAAAAGCTTGGCAATGTCAAGAAAGAAACGAACGAAGACAACAAAAAGCTGATTCAGATGTTCAGTCAATTGGGTCTCATAAATTCCATGCGATGTGATTCTGTGCGACACATACATCCATGGACATATTCAGGTATGTGTGAGTTTTGCAAGAGACTGCGGTGCGCTGGGACAAAGCTGAACAAATTGGGATGACTAACGGCATAAGGGAAGCGCGTTAAGTGCCTGCGATTAGTTAAGACTGCAGCTTAAAAGTCAAATAAAAGGTCGAAATGTGGGGATTTATAATGCGAAGAAAATTAAAATTATCTGTCAACGAAACCAAAATGGAATGGTAAAAAGGATTCGTAGCGAATTTGACCGTTAAATGGGTTCCGCTCCATGTGTTTGAAAAGCAGACTGGTTCATTTGTGTGTGCTTAATTGTGAACTTTTGCTGCGAGCTATGCAACAAAAATTACACATTCTTTTTAAAATTTCCTTATTATTCATATTTAAAAAAAACCGCATTTTAATGAAAAAGGAAGTAAATTTTAAATCACTCGTGGTGTTCACACAAGATATACAAAGAGAAATGGAACTAGCGCACAGTTATCGATAGTATCGTTATGGCTGCAATTCACATCGAAGTATCGCTTGCATATTTTCACATATATCGCAAGCATCGATACAATGGTTCTCTCATTCTTTTGCAGAGAATCGAAGTGAACGGACGTCTCGCGCGTCGCGTAGATATTTTATTATTTTCTCAGCTTCTGGTAGATGGTGGTGCGCGCAGCAAATAAGAAAGAAATTTGTGTATTGCAGCAGAAGTGTTCGCTGCGCACAGGCTGCGCCGCTGCTCGCGAGACGCCACGAAGCAAAGATTAATAACTGCACATATGTAACAAAGAAAAGTGATGCTGCAGAAAAGTGAAAATCACTCCACAATACAAGAGCAACGAAAAACATTAAGTTCAAGGTTTAATTTGCACGCACAATGCCAGAACCGAAGTTCAAACGACAACTAAAGTAAAACTGTGTGCAGATTGTTGTATACACTGCCGCGTGCATGTGTGTGTGTGAGTGTCCGTGAATGTGACTGCTGCATTTTTGCATTCTTCAATTATTGTGATAATAAATGTGCACACAATAAGAAATAAAACATTGTCTCGATATCTGTGGAAAAATATCTAAACCCAATTACTCAGTTTGCTCTCAGTTTAATTCGATTGACACAGAGGCAGGCGGCAGAGCGCGAGCGCAAGCAGCAGCCCCAACAAAATATAAGTCGACGGACTTAACTTACCCACTCTTCGCCCGGTGGTGGGAGACGCACAACAACAACAATAGCGAAAGCAAAGGCAACAACAACATACAGCCAAACCTATTCGGCTCTCAGTTTTGCTTTTGCGCAGACAGACGCAGCGAATTCGCCGCGTCGCTGGCGCTGCTCAGTTGCAGCTCGGCCGTCGCTGTTTGGAAACACCTTGCTCCAATATCAATTTCTACGCCTGGCTCTGCCCGCTGCCCTAACTGCCGTTACTCCCCATACACGACGAGGCACGACTCGGTCGCCGTCGCCGTCGCTGCCGCAGTCTCAGTTTCGTTTCGTGCGCCGCGTATTGCGATTCTTTAGCTGCAGCGGCGGAAAATTCGTCTGAAAATCGCAGCGCACAAAGAAAAAGGCAACAATCGCAAGGCACCAGTTTTCTTGTTGTTCTTGTTGTAATTTTCCAATGCTGCTTGGCTGCGCTTTGCACGCGATTCCCAACAATTTGCTTACGGCCGGAGCTGCTGCTGCAACACAAGCAGCAACAACAACAGCAACAACGACAAAAGAACAGCAGCAACTTCAACATTGTCGCTGTGTCGCCAGCAGCGCTGCCGCAGCATCGCCAGCCCCGCGGACTTGCTATGTACAACAACAACAGCAGCAACAGCAACAGCGACGCCAGCATAGAACAGGTTTGTAGCTTTAACAATTTTTTCGCTTCTGCTTCTTTTCTTTTCGCTGCTCAGTCGCTGCCACTGTCGCTGTCGCAGCCAAAGCCGCAGCCTGCGCCTCGCTCGTTGCTTCGTTTTCGTTTCGTTTCGTTCGCTTATTCATAACTTTTTTTGGTTATAGATTTTTGTCACCCACCCAGCGCAGCCCACCACACCGCTGGGCCCCAGCTAGCCTTAGCTATGCTTTGGCATCCCCAGTCCCGCAACCCCTGCTCCCTTACTGCTCACATGCTCAACTGTTTCAGTTTTTCAATTATTAATGGTGGCCATTAGTGCGCGCTGCCACGCCCCGCCTGCACCTCGCTCCGTCTCGTGTCGTGTAGACTTTTTTGTGTTTTTTTCCTTATCGGACAAATTGTGTTTGTCTGAAAAGTTCAATGAGGTGCGCGCATGCAGTGCACTTCGGCCGCAGTCCTGTCATATTTATGTTATCGACACACACACACACGCACATATACATATTTATATGCATTTGTGCTAGATAAAAATCATGTTGGCATTCAGATAGCGATTGCGATTGGAATTCGAACCCGCAGCACAACGGAAATGCGTTGCATTAAGTGAATTACGCGACCACTGCCCCTACTACTACTACCCCTCTCGCTCCCCCACGCACTGCCCTGTTTCAACGTGTTGACTAATTTTCTTCCAACATGCGTGTTTGCTTGCATGTGTGTGTAGGTGGGTGGGCTGTTGGGCTTCAAAAATGGTGACTACAATAGCTGGCAACTCGTAGAGATAAGATCAATATATGTACATACAAATATGTCTGTGAGCATGCAATTCCCTGGAAAAGATAGAAGCTCTTTTGTTTATTGTGCGAATCTTACTCATATCTTAGTTAAATAACTGTTCACTGGTATATAAATAGCAATTTAGTCCAGAGTTCCAAAGGAAAAACGCAAAAACTAATATGTTCTGCAAAACAGTTGGTTTAAAATAAATAGAGAAAAATGATATTGGAGTTATGCGAAACAATTTCCTGCGAATTAATAAATATGATTGCTATCTGAACTTCGTTCAGATGCTGTATATATATATATAAATAGATAGATATATTTTCCTACTTTGCGACATAACTCATTTTGTTACCAGTGGTTCCTAAGTAAGCGACGAATTGATTGGAGGATAAGGAGGTTAATCAAAAATTTATTTGTAGAATTGTCAACTATATCAGCTATGTAATATAATAATAAAAGTAAAAGCGTGTATGTGCCTGCGTGGTAGCTTTAGAAATGAGAGATAAATTATATTAAAGAAATAGACAGACCTCAGTTGGTCGCTTGCAATTTTGCAAAAGGTTCCAGAAGGTATATATATGTATCTTGCTATGTTTCTAAGCAAACTAGTCTCTCAGTTTTAATGAAACTTTGCATAGGTGCGTCTGTTGCTTTTAGGCAGTACATATGTCGGAGACGGGCGGATTAAACCACTACTTCATGTAGCTGCCATAGGAACGATCTGTTTTTTTTTTACAGTTTATTAATATTTTTTGTTGCAACACGATATTTTAAACAATCTTGGTAATTGAAAATGTGTTTATGCTCCTCTAAAATCTGCATAATAATATCAATATCTAACTACTATATATACTAAAGCCTTTTATAAGAAAATCCGGTAAACAATTAAGTTTTTGTGTGAAAACCCATTTGCAAAACATAAAATCCGATTCCCAAATATATTCCGCTGTTGATTCTACTCTATTTCGACGGATAATGTGTTTTCTATGCATTTCTTTCTTTTCTTGACAATCATGTTAAAAAAAAGTTCAGGGATAGTCATGAAGCTGAACCCTCATTTATTGCCAACTGCCCACTTTTAAAATCGAATTTTTTTCTGATGAAAAACTCATGTTATTGATAAGTTCCTTTACCTGGATGCGAGATCCTTCTGCTGCCTGCCAATTTATACGGTACTTACGGCATGTCGACTACTTTATTATCCCAGGCTTAACCTTGCGTAACCCAAGCTCTTTGTCTTGCACACACACTCTCATGTGTGTGTGTCTTTTTAACAACCCCCCTGATGTAAAGGCAAAGTATTTTGCACACAAAAACCAACCCAATTTGCCACAGAAACCAATAAAGTCATTTCACAGTCAAAAATATTACAGTAGACACCCCGTGCCAGGGTATACCGGCTGGGTCCATTTGATAATTGCTTAAAGCTGGACGTGGCCCCCACCAAGTGACAAGACCCCTCTCCCCACATGGCCCTTGGCAAATGCGAAAACACATGCGAAACTCGTGTCGGGTCGCATATGTTGCTCAAAGTGATTATTTTCACTAAAAATAAACGAAATTAATGATTGATGAAGTGAGACAAGGGAGCGAAACATTGCGCCCAAATGTCAGACATCAACACCAAGCAGAGAGAAGCGGCAGCCAGGGGCAACCCAGTGCCATTTCCATTTCCATTTACCACTTCCATTCGCAGTCCCATTTTCAGATGGAATTGGCAACAAAGAGCACACAAAACATTTCAATCGCAATGAGAAGGGGAAAGTGTCATTTAATTGAAAGCAGGTGAAGGAGGTAGCTCCAACATCCAAGATGCTAGATGGTAAAAATGGAAGATGGATGCTGCGAACTGTCTCTAGGTAGCCCGGTCCGCTCGGGTCCGGCCTTTTGTCGCAGCCGCTGCCAGACGGAAATCATAAAAACGTTGCATAAAAATATTTTTTATGTGTCTTCGTTTTCGTCTTCGTCTAGCCGGGCGAAAATAATAATAAAATGGATATAAAATAAAACAAGAAAGAACAGTTTTTTGCGGCTTGCCGAAGATTAAATACCCTAGCGGGCCTAAAGCAGATGTAGAATATATTTCTATACGTGTTAAATTTAAATGTAAATTATATACTAGCAATCCAATGTTAAAAGGCGTTTTTTTTTGGTGTAGTTTGGTGAAGAAATCTTGAAGAACAAAATACTTTTCATACAAAAACATCTATGAGAACTATATGATTTGGTAATGCGATTTTACTTGTAATTATTGCTGGTTTGTCAAGAGCTAAGCTACGTAAGGTTAAAATTCCCTGAAAAACAAAAAATCTGAATTATCGACCGATTGTTCTTAAAATGGTTAAGATATCTCGACAATAACAATAAAAATTGTTCACACAAGTCATAATTTGTAATCGGTTTCTTTAATATAGAAATCCTATGTTAATAGGTATTTGCTGATTTATAATTCATGAGTTGGTCAAAATATCTTTAAAAATGAAAACGCTTCTCATAGTTTCTTTGGCAGATATATCATGGACCGAAGTGACTGTTGAATTTGGTTAAAATATCTTGAGAAATATATAATTAGAAAGTTATTTAACGTGTAGCCAAAACGGCGAGCTATATCGACCTGGCTGTTGATACTGATCAAGCATATATATACTTTATAGCGGTGCACAAATTGCAAGAAAATTGTATTACCCGCTGCAAGTGTACAATAAATGCCACAAGACGCCAGTAAGAGAGGGATGCAGGAGGCGGGGCACGGCGCGGCACGGCACGGCGCGGCAGGGTGACCGTGCCACATATTGCGTTTATATTTACTTGACAAGTTTCGCAGGAGTCGTCGTCGACGACTGTGTCTTGGTTTGGGCCTTCGACTGGGCGTCTTTCGGCATTTCTGTGCAGGCACCGGCGCTGCATGTCATCAACAACATCATCAGCGGCGCTACGTCTCCGTCTCCGGCTCTGGACTCCGCTCCGACTGGTGTCTGTGCTCTTCTATTTTATAGTCCAAACGTGATGGCAAAAATGTGCCTTGTGCATATATTTTCTTCTTTTTTTCTTGGCAGCGTCTTCCTTGGGCTTTTCCCAGTGCCTGCTGTGCTGTGCATTTTCGTGCAGCGCCAACATTTGGCTGTAGGGTTTAGGTTAACGGGGTCTGGCCGGGGCGAAGGGGGGAGCACAACTGGCATTTTCCTGCAGTGGCGCGCGCCTTGGAAAAAATAAATTAATGGGAAACATGCAAACATAAATTCGTTTTTTAGCTGTCAGGTGTTTCACATTTTAAACGTAAATTATAAATAAAGCAGAAAACAAAATTATAATTTCGCCTAAATGTTTTATTGGCCACCGCCTGCTGTCAGTTCGTCTACCCACTGCCTCCCCTCTCTTCATTTCTGTGCCTCATTTCTTTTATGCTTTTGTGGCAGCCAATGGGAAATTTAATTTTATTTAAATTAATGATGAAGCTTATAATTGGCCTCGTTTTTGGTTTCATCTATCTTTCTATTTTTTTTTGTATACCCTGTAAACATTGAAGTGGGCAATAGAGAGTGTGATGATTTGGAATCCATTAAATATAAATTTTCTTGAGTAGCCTTAGCAGTCAGTCTGAGAATTGAAAAAAAAACTAAAAATAATTACATAATTTATTGAATATGTGTAATTAACTCACACCTAAAGCTTGTTCCGGGTATCACAGGGTATCTTCTAGTCGTGCCTCCTCGACTAGAGCGCTCTTGTTATTATTTTCAATGTGGACACTTCACAGTGTGAATGGCAGCGACATCTCCATCTTCATCACAATCTCCATCTCGCAGCTCCAATCTCCATTTTGCACAAAGCCTTCAGCAGCATTGACGTCGTCGTCATCATCGTCACCATCTCCGAGCTTCTCTGGGTTGGCTTTTTAAGAGCATTTGACATGACTTGGGCTTCGCTTTCCGTGCGATGCGCTTCAACTTTGATTATGACGTGAAGTTGGCCAAGTGCAAATACTTTGCTGGTACTTTTTAATTAACTTAATTAGCATAGATGATGGGCTAAGAGCAGCGCTTACACAACATGAAAATTGCATTATGTCTTCTAGCATTTCCCCCTATGCTCCAACTCCTACTCCTCCTTCTGTTCGTATGGGAAGTTCGCCATAAGTCGTGAGTAGGGGAGAGGGTGTTTTGGGGTGTGTTTCTGGCCTTTGATTTCGGCTCTGGCAGCCATATACAATGTTTTGCGTGGGCTTTGGCTCCCATTCACATTCTCATACTCATTAATGTGCATAATGTGCTCAAAGATATTCGAAGCAATTGCTCTTTTAAGTACCGACATACTTTTATGCTCTTATATATGACCAGACCCACCACTTCCCCACCAGCCAGCTCCATTGATGTTCCCTGGCTTGTCTTAAAATCGAGCTTTAACCCACTAATTGGTTATATTAATTAAAAATGTCTTACGTACTTTGATTGAATACTGCAAATGAACCTCTTAGATTGAAATTAAGTGGAATTAATATAATCTTTTGTTTGTTAAAGAAGTTTATCAGGAATTCAAATTGATTAATCTTTTAAAGAAAACTATTTCAAGCTAACTTCTAATGACGTTCCCTGGTATTCGAATCAAACTGATTAAAAAAAGTAAAATTGTCAGTGGTTTGATATACGATTCAAACCAAACCGGTTTGTGAACCTGATTTTCGATATCAATAAACTCAGGTTTTTGGTCAATCCTTCGCCTCATACTTTTAAATTTACAATAATAATTAAAAAAAAAATCTTTAAATATTCACAAAACTCTTGAATATGGATTTTGAAAACGATTGAATGCATAACAAACAAGTTTCATACAAGAGTTTTCCAGTCGTTTTTCACTCGTGTGGGTGGAAAACTGCAAAACTTTTCTTTTTCTAAGCTCTGTTTCGATCATCAATCAGTCAATCGGTCAGTCAAAAATGTAAATGTCATGCGATCATTTTTGAATAGCCGGAACCCCGAGATCTACATATCCAGTTAATGCTTTTTATAGTCATGATAATATCGTGCGCCGATTGTTGCTGCCACAAATTATGTGCCACGGCTTTTGAAGCTTAAATGATGTGCCTAGTGTTGCCTGCATTCTCTCATCTTTTTTCAAATATTTTTTGTGGCACGTCTCAAAAGAAAAAAAAACAATCTCTCAAGTGGTTGTTGTTGATATTGCTGCCCCATTGCCCGGAGGCGCTAAACACAGGAAAACAAAAAACAACGGAAGAGGCAACGCAATGCCGGAGACATAAGAAATTTGTATACGAGAAATCTATAAATTTTGTCTTAATTTTTTCTTCATTTTTTGTTCGTTTTTTCCGTTTGGTTTTTCTTTTATAGCGCGTGATTTTTGATTTACGCGCCATTGGACATTTTATTTGGATTGGAGTGTTTGGTTTCCCAGAGCACATATTTATTTTTATTTTTATTGCTTTTTAATGCGCCACTGAGGAAGTTTTATTTCTAAGGGCAACTGCAAGTCCCCCATCCCATGCCCCTCTGCCGCGCTGCGCTAGAGCTTAGGCTGTGCGTGGGATTGTTGAACAATGAATTTTCTTGGGATTATATATATTGCTTGTTTGTGTGTATATATAGTGTGTATATATGTGTGTGGGATAGACCTCGGGGCAGCAACAATGGCGCTGCAGTGGTGCTTTATTTTACTCTTGCAGCGGGTATTGAAAGTTTATTATTAAAAGTGTAATGCATAATGGCAGCTACGAAACTTTAAAGTATATATATTCTTGATCTATATGAACAGTTCGTCTCTCAGTTTCAATTGAAAAGAGTCTCTCAGTTCTAAAGTCATTTTAATAAAACTTGAAATCGATTCGGCTTTTGCACGCAGTGCATATCTATCAGTCGAGCGGATTGGACTTCTATATCATATCCGCCATAGGAGCAATTGGTTAAAAATGGAGTTTTTGTGTGAAAATTTTTTTATTATATTGATATACTTGGGAAATTAGAGAAAACTTATAAACAATAGACTACTATATCATATAGCTCTATAGGAGGAATCGGTAAAAATTTTAATTTTTCAATTAACAACTTTTTTGTTTTCGGAGATGTCTTAACCAAATTAAGCAATGTGAAGCTTTACTTCGCTCCCAAATGAGCAAAATATCCCCAGCTTCGAACTGCTATATGACATAGCTCTGATAGGAACAATTGGTATAAAGTTGAGTTTTTTTTTAACTGTTGTGATTTTAAAGATATCTTCAGCATAATTACTGACTATTTTCCTTACATATTAAAAATGTTGAAGCAACAACGGCCTACTATACAAACACTCGATCTGTCAACCTATTAAATAAATAAATAAATAAATATATCATATACGTAGCTCCAATAGGAATAATCGGTCATAAATTGAATTTTTGTATATCCTAATCAAACTCAAAAATTAAGAGCTCAACTATGTTATCATATTGGAAAATCTACTATATAATCAACAATAATTTGGAAAGTTTTTTGTATGCTAATACTGATAAGTAAATATAAAATTCTTACAATTGCTGTATGTTTGCAAGTGTATTCAATCTTCGACAACCCCATTAGAACTTTTTTTTGCTCTTGTTTAAAATTCAAATGCGACAATTGTCAGTGTTTGCCACCTTATATCGTATTTACTTGGCACTGTGTGCTTTACAATGCTCGTCTGTGTATATAAATGTCTATGTATATGTCTATGTATATATAATAATCATCAAATATTCCACGCTTGTCTTTTGCACCCTCCACAGAATACGCAGCAGCAGCAGATGCAGCAGTCAACCGCAGGCAGGACGAGGACGAGGATGAGGGCGAACTCGAGCAGGAGCAGGAGCAAAGCCACGGCCACGTCCAAGGCGAGAGCCAGAGCCACGTCGTTAATCTATTTACCGCCTTTCTGCTATCCATGTGGACATGTGCCTGCGGCCAACGTGGAGATGAGCCACTGGCACGCCAGCAGCAGCAACATCAGCAGCAACAGCAGCATCATCAGCAGCAGCTGTTGTTGTTGCTGCTCTTCTTCATCGTCTTCTTCTTGTCAGCGGCACTGGGAACATAAAAATTATGATAAACATGCCACAGCGCCGACGCTGACAGCAGCAACAATGGTTACGCCGCCAGCCTCAGCCTCAACCTCCAGTGGAGCCTTGGGGCTGGCGCGCAAATTCCTGCAGCGTGATATTCAGTTGGACATGGTGGAGCGGGCGCAGGAGGAGAACGCAGCAGTGGCACATAGCTGCATCGATCTCAGACAGGCGTCGCAATTAGTTATGCCAATTGTTGTAGGTGGCAATGGCGGCGTCTCGGAATGTCTGGCGATTGTGCGGCGCCAGCGACGTGAACGACAAAGTCAGGCGTTGCTGGCCACAATAAAACCAATCAGCAATGCAGCAGCAGCAACAACAGCAACAGCAGCAACAAACTGTTCGCAAACAACGACAACAGCGTTGGCCACAACTGGCGCTACGCTGCCGCAGGAGGTAGACGAGGAGGTGGAGGAGCCGGAAGATGTTGACGATGAAGATGAATGTAGGTGCTTTAACTATAACGGTGATATTAGTGCGCTGGAACGTCTAGAGGAGAAGCGGCAGCAGAAGCTACAGACGCTGCCAGAGTGGTATCAACTTCCTAGCATTACGTGGCTGAAATTCTGGCAGCAGCTGCTGCGACGGCAACTAAGCAACAACAGCAACTGCGACGCCAGCAACTACGCGACAACGCAAACAACGAACACGACGACAACGGAAACGGGGAGTGGAGGCAGGCTCGCAACGAGCTGCGGCAGCTACAGCAGCAGCAGCAGCAGCATGACATCGGCAAAAAGTTGGCTGGGACCGCTGTTGCTGACGCTGCTGCTGGCCACGTCCGTAAGCGGCCGGGGCGGCCGTCAAGATGGTGAGTAAAAATTGGGTAGATGGGCGAAGTCGCGCAGAAAGCAGCGCGTAACGCATGCCGATAAGTAGCGCTATGCTAAGAATTTATAATTTGACTTGCCCCACGAACCAACCCCTACCCCGCATCCCCCCACCTCCCCGACGCGTCGCCCTTTAACGACAACAACATTTCATTTAATTTTGAGCATAATTTTTAGTGGGCTACAAACAGCAAAAGCGTAGAGCGTCAGCTGCCGCAGTGGCAGCTTGTGTCTGCGGCCATCCCCTACGCCAGCGCCAGCGCCCCCTCCTCCCTACTCCGTCCTTCCCTCCGGTCATGCTCAATTGAATCCATAAGTAGTTTGTGACCACAGATCTGCGTGCTCGTATAATGCGTTTCAACTGTTTCTCCATGAGCGAATTTGCCCAAAAATCAACCAAAAAACAAGTCAAACTGTTTTAGTCGGGTGAGATCGACGAGCAGTTACCCTGTAGTCAGCTGCAAATTGACTTAATAAAATAGATTTGTTAGAAATGTATGCAGTTATCGAGATTTCAAAAGAAACCTAACCTTATTGGCAAGAGGACAGATGGCCCGACAATTGAAGAATTTGAGTAGTTATATGAAACAGAATTCGCGAAAAAAAAAGTGAATACAATACAACAAATGCGTAAACAAAATGGAATAATTAATGACCAGATATTACTTGTTCTGATTAAGATATTTTAGATTCAGTTTTAGGTGACACTATTTGGAGCTCTTAAGAATATATTTTACAAAAAAAGATTGTCAAGATTGTATACTGTTGTCTGCTAACCATTGCCCCTAACCATTTTTAATGGTTACAGGGTATAAAAAACAATTTTTTTGTCGAAAACAATAAGAAAACAACAGTAACAGCAACAGCCGCCACAGCAACAAAGCAACAACAACAAATGGCAAATTGTACGGAAATTGCCCGAAACAAACAGTCAGCAACCGCCGTCCGACCACCGACCGCTGACCATAATTCACTCAAGTTAGACAAAAGCATTTTCGGGCGCTCCGTCATTGCCCTTGCACCCCTCCCCCTCCGCCCCTCTCCGCTCACCCTCGCACCGCTAACCAAAACCGAAACGAAAGTCCAAATTCCAAATGCAAACGCAAATGAGTCTAAAACGAAACGTCATGCTCTTTAAGCTACTCCTCTCTATACGTATGTGTGTGTGTGTGTGTGTGTGTGTGTGTGTGTGTGTGGGTGTGTATGAATGTGTGTGTGTTTGTGGTTCTTAGCCATTGTCCCGTCAATAAGGGTGGTCCAGCATTGCGCCCTGATACAACTCTCCATAAGCACTTAATGTGTCCACACCCACCACAAGGTGCAGAGAGGGGAGGGGAGTCTTGGTGAGGGTGATGGGGGGAGGGGGCGTTTTAATTGGGTTAAGGAGCTGTTAGCGCGTTAAAGCTGTCATTACACATCCAGATCTAGATATGTACTCGTTGTAGATAAGTGCACACATGCCTAACAACCGGTTGCAGGTTTGAGCAAGAATTGCCTGTCATAATAAGGCTCATAAATGGGGTACCCAAATAGTGAGGAGTGGTTTATCCGTTTGGTACGTTTTCCGTAAGGTAATAGTCCAAATTGAGTGATTATCACATATCTCTGGTCTCTATCATAAAAGAAACATGTCGTTTTGCTAACGTTGATGTTTTAATTAAAATTAATCGGCTTTTGTTTTAATTTGAATTGAAATTCAAACTCAGGCTGCGAAATGTTTCCAAAGCAAACCGGGTTTGCTTTGTAGTTCTGATTTGAACCAAAGTCCCGTTGTCTATATTTGTTATCACAAAGGATTACAAACCGAATAAATAAACTATAAACTAAATAAAAAGTGCAGAAAATATATATATACTCTTTGTATAGGATTTTACTGTTCTTTGCACACATATTTTTAAAAAAATAAAGTTATTGTTATGCCCCTTTTTGTTACGCAGATTATAAGCAGTTGTTGAGCTTCTGTTGTGGAAATGAAAAGTTCTTAAATTTAAAATCACAAAAACTCCGCTGTGTTTATGCTGCTCAAAATACATAAATATAAATGTACTACAGGATTCACGAAGACTTTTTGCACTCTGCTTACAAAGCTATGATAAACTTTCCTAAATCCCCCACCTGCTTTCCTTGCGCCTGCTCGACAGGCACTGGCTTATACCCTGTAGATGGCATGTTAAGTTCTTAAAATTAAATTCATAAAAAGCGCGCAACGTGCCAATATAGCTGATAAGGGTTTTAGGCTACGATACGATGTTAATGCCAACGATTACTGTCAGTTGATAAGAACGAAACGCCAAACGCAACTCTTTGAGTTACTTAAATATTTCCTTTTTTGCTGGTTTTTCCATTTTTTCAACTCACTCTCTGATAGGTTGGGGAGCTGCCTGTGTACTTGAGCCACTCTAATCCACACGAAACACGCCAAAAAATATGTACATACATATATTTATATGTGTACATGTGCTGTGTGTGTGTGTATGTGTGTATAAAGCCCTTCATTTCAACTGTCCATACGTATTTGCACGCTTGTCTGTCTTTCTGTACGTCTGTCTGTCTGTCCCTCTGTTTATTGCGTTTATTTTTTCCGCGCAGAAGGTATATTGTTTGGAAACGCATTTCGTAACGCTTAGAAACAGACGTCGATTTATATTCCTGATCAGTATTAACAGTCGAGTCCGTCTGACTGTTTGGATCGAACATAGTTGTCATTGAATTAATAGGTCGAGAAAAAATGTTTGTATGTACAACTTTTTTGTTCCTGAAGATATTTTAACCAAACTTGTCAGTAACGAGTCTTGTTATAGTTTTAATATGGAAATATAAACGTTCGGTTGAAATTTGCGTTGTTTTATGAAAAGGTTTTTTGTTTTTAAAGATATTCCAACCAAGCCTTGTAATTGTTAGCGTCCCTGTTCTCCTAACATATGAGCAAAATATCACCAACTTCGAACTATTATACACTAATAAGACATTTAATAAAAACACAGTTATAGATATATAGTGCACATTCCATATGTCGCAAGGGTGTTCAATCTTCGACGCCCCAAAGTTAGCAGTTCTCTCGATTTTCGTGCATTTGCTTTGAGGTTGTAGTTTTGTTGGGTTTGTCCTGCAGCTAAAATTTCGAGGGTAACTGCTGTTGTTGCTGCTGCTGCTGCTGGGGCACTCAGGCAAAAGTATTGAATCATGTTGGAGAATTATGCACGGCACTTGAAATTGGCGAAACAATTACAATGCGTCCCGCTTTGGGTCTCTGACCGTGGTCGTTACGGGGCGTTGCGCGACGGCCCAGCAAAGTATGCTACACTTTGTGCACACCCACTGGCCCCACTGTGCGTATGCGAGCAGGGACTGACAGGCAGGGAGGGGCTGGGGAGGGGCCCACATTATGACAGCTACCGCAACAACAGCATCGGTAGCTGAACAAATGTACAAGTCATTGGACAATGAAACTGGCAGCGGGGGAGCAGTTGGGCAGGCAGCGAAGGGGGAGGGGTGGGGAGAGGGGGCGATGGAGTGGTACTCGGCAGCTTAATGCGGCTCAGAGTTCACAGCGATTCGCTGATCCTGCGCAGGAGCACCTTTTGTTTGCCACAAATGTCGAAAACAACAAAATGAAAATGAGAAGCAGAAAAAAAGAACAAAAGCAAAAATATATAAACCAAGTAAGCATATTATAATCGGATGCTCACAACTTCACAATACTCTATTCAGAGTTTAGCAAAATATGAAAAGGAAAGAAACTGTAAACCCGAGGCACTGACTTAGTGGGCGTGGAAAGCTTATCCGTAGTTATATTAAATTTGCTGCTAAGGAAATTATAAAGTTTTGAGTGTTGTGGGAGATGGAAGTATTTTTTTTTATTTTATTCAGCAAATTTGTAGACTTAAATTCCTAAACTGTGGGAGTTTCTTACGGTTCTAAATACTGTAAAGGGAATATCCAGAGTTTTATTTCTTTAGCTTTAAGCACACGCAGAGCAAGGCGGATATTGCACAAAGCTAATAAGCTCTATTTCACTTTGGGAGCAGAGTATTATAAAATAAAGTAACGTAAAGTAAAGTAAAATAAAAGAAAGGAAAGGAATAATAAAATAAAATGTGTATCGCTGCAGCGATGTGTGTGTGTGTGTGTAGGTTTGTGTGTGTGGCTCTGTGTGTGTGTGTGTGCCGATTCGTGCGCACATTCGTCTCTACTTTTGCTGGCGACTTTTGTATATTTGAATGCGTAGCTCTCAGCTTCGGTTTTTGGTTTTCGCTCGCTGGCCCGGCCCGCTGCGGCGGGTCTATACGAACACCCGGCCATCCTCCCGCCCGGCCACCCTTAAGCCCAACTGCCAGGCAATTGTGCACAGGCATAAAGCTACGCTCAATGGCAACGAGGGTGGTTTTACCATTTTATAGTGTGTGTGTGTGTGTGTATTGCATTGGTTATACTTATTGTTTTTATCTGTGTGTGTGCGTGTGTGTGGCACGTTTCAGCCCCTTTGGTGTGGCATGCCTTTGGCTAACGATTCCTTTTCTTTGCCTGCTCCTATCCATTGGCTTGCCAGCTATGCTCAATGCTCTCTCTTTATACACTTTTTTTAATATTCACAATTGCCATTTCGGTAGTTTTTATGCCATCAAGCATGAGTGTGCGTGTATTCGTATGTGTGTGTGTGTATCTGTGTACGACATTATTATTATTACGAGCCGTTTCTGGTTGTGCTGCTTGTTCAACTTATTTATGCGCCCTTGCGCCGGCAGAGGGTCGTAAATTTTTGGTCTCTTAGAGGCGCACAGACACACACACACACACACACACAAACACACACTTAGGCACTTACCAACTGACACTTATGCGCACGCACTTAAATACAATCATAATAATAATAATTGAAACAATTTATAAATTAAAAAGCCACAAATCTTGGCATAAAAATTGACATTACAATTAGAAGAGCAAACGAAGAAAGTGAACAATGGCATTATATTTTTGGGTGAGGAGGTGCAAGATTTTAGATGTTTATACCCTGTTCAGAAAGGAAGAAGAGAGTATGTTGTATAAAAGTTGGAGACTTGAATGGTTTGGTTGACGGTTCTGACCAAGCGTTGTCTTGGTTTTCCTCATCAATAAACCCAGGTTCGAACCGGTGACAACGTTAGTTCTCGTTTTTAGCATACAATTTTTGGTTATTTTTTCCTTACCTTAGGGTGCCTTAGGGTTACAATTTCAGAACCCCTTTACCAAAATGTCTCTCTTCCAACTGTTACACTCTCAGCAGAGTATTGCGCAGTCGGTTGCTTTTGATTGCGATGTATTTATTATTGAAACATTTGGGGAACTGCTCTTTTATGTTGCATCTTCCTCTTCTTGTTGCTGGTGTCGTTAAATGAACAATGGACCACAATTGAGGTCACATGCTACTCACACCCAAAATACAGACACACACGCACACACACACTCGCAATTGTGCAATTCAAATATCAGCTCACTTATTTGGCTATTAAAATCTACATTAATAATTTATTCGGCTGCCTGTTTATTAATAAATGTTTTTCCATTTATTTTCTTTTCGTATTTTTGCCTTTTCAGCGCCCACAAATTGCACGTTTCCGGCACGCTGGGAGGGCTCCTGGTTCCTATCGGGCTATCAGCAATCCATACACATCAAGGGCTCGCAGTTCAGCTATCGCGGCAGGTGTGCGGCCTCAGATGGTAACAAATATCTAATAGTGGACGAGTAAGTACCATTGTACACAGTCTCTTACAAAAGTATACTAACATCTCAACTCAAAAAACGCGTCTCAACATTGGCTGGCAAATATAAGAATAGAATTGAATGAAAGGCAGCAAGACAACAACCAGATGATGTTGTTTAAAGAAGATGAAGTAGAAGATAAAGAGGAAGAAGAAGAAGAAGATGATGTCGTAGCATATAACAAAGAAGAAGAACAGGCGTCAAAAGCAGTACTTGCACTTGTACTCGTTGTCGTAGCTCCCTCTTTTATTTCCCCTTTTGTAGGTTATGTTACATTCGTCTTCTTTTTCATTTTTTGGTACATTTTGAACCATTTGACTTTTGAGTGTGTGCCAAGTGGCTATAATTGAATAAGTTTTCGTTTTGTCGGCTGTAGAAAAGTGTTGCTGCTCAACTGTGCGAAGGTAAGACCCAGACCCCAACACAACCAGCACCAGTAGCAGTACACTCAGAGAAACAACTCGAGAATTTTGTGCTCAAATCAAAATCAAACGCTGTCAAAATTCAGCCTGGACATATTCTATAAATCTGCTTAAAAAGAAAAAAAAATCTAAGAGAAAAATATAATTTTTAGTATTTTATTCCGAGAACCGCTACTTTTATGTCCTTAAAAATAAAAAATGATTTTGTAGCATTGACAAAAGTGAATGAATGAATTTATACAAAAGTAAAAAAAAGTATTCTTGAAACTTGAAACATTCATTCTAATATCGGTTTTCTCTGAGTGTAAAAGTAGCAGTAGCAGCAGCAGCAGCAGTAACCCCATTTAGAATGAACGTAAAACGCTGCAACGTTGGCCAATAACTGGGCGCCATTTAGCTCTCACACAGAGGCATTGACATGGAGACATAGTTAGATACTAGGCTGAAAACCTGTCGTCAACGCTCTTGTCAGACACATCTGCTCTTAACTTTGCCTATGAAACGAGTTTGTCTCCCCATTTTTTCTCGGTGTTTCTGCCTCTCTCTCTGTCCCTGTCTCTATCTCTGTGTGAGTTAATTTCAATGCTCGACAACAGGCCCAGCCAAGTACTGAACTCTGGAAACTAGCCAATCTACTCATGTATACTTACATATATATATACATGTTTTTTGTGTACATTGTAAATGCTCTAAAGTAAAACTAAAATTTACAACAATTTTTTATAGGTTTAAAGGTGCCCAACCACCTTTCTAACTAATTCTGCATCTTTTTTTGTTTAGTACTTCAACTAAAAACTTTGCTTTTTGTATAAAAATTCAAAAATCTCTTTGTTTTGAATGTTAATGTAAAAAATAAAAAAACAAAGTAAAAGATCTATAATTCTGGGCTGCTATATTAATCTTATAAGTTTTGAATTTTTTGTGTTTTGTCATGTTTCCATATATCTATACCTATATATATATAAGAAATAATCGTAAGCAACAAAGTCTTGCAAATTTTTAAGTTGTAGCTGAAATGTGTATAAATTTTTTTTGACTTATACTTATTGAAGCTTTTTGTCAAAAATAAAAACCAAATAGATGTTTCTCTTAACATCTATTTGTGATTTTGTCAATTTTCCAATACAAAATTTTTGTTCTAATTTTTTTGTAAGTATATTTGTCGTGTTCTCAATTATTTTCATCTTAATATTTAATATCGTAACATATTGAAAACAAATACAGTTTAAGTATCGTAATACATATGATCGTATGTGCCATTTATCAACCAGGAAACTAACAAACGCCCCACATTTTTGCCTAACCTCTGAAAAACATAAACAAAAAAAAACCAAAACCAAAAAAATAAAACATCTGTTTTGATTTTGAAATGTTCAATTAAAATTTTTACAGATTTTACGATTTTTTAACATCACTTTTCAACAACATATATTTTGGTTAAATTCTTATTTATTAAGTGTACGTCCTTTGAGTTTGTTTTTATAATCATTTTTTAGTTTCAACAATATAACGAACTATATATAGCTTCAATTGAAAAGGTAGCCCATATGGAACTGGGTTGGCATTAAAACAACATACTACACATACAAACAAGTATATCTAACCATCATTCACATTGGTACACATACATAGAAAACCATACGAAAGTACAAAACTACATGTTGCTTCAGTTCCTTTTTTTTTGGGGAAAATATTGTTATTCGATGAATCACTGGGATTTGAATGTAGCCGGGCGTTCCCTGCTTCATTTTGCACTATGAATTTAAATAACGAAACGAAAAACATTTCATACATAGCATATCTAAGCATATATATGAATTCCAATTAAAGTTAAGAAGCATTGATTTAAGTATACTAAACGCTTATTGTTTTACATACAAGTGTCTACCGAAAACTTTTGCCAAAAATCCGTTAACAAGCCAACACGAAACTTACACTCCAACACAAAACAGTCCAAATCAAAGAATAAAAGAAAAAAAATACATTTGCCATACCACTACCGAATACCAAAACAAATAAACTAACTAATAACATATACAATCCTAAGCAAACAAATACCAAAAATACAAAACTTTTCGTTGCAACCAAAAAAAACAAATACTATTTTTAGCAAAGGATGTCATCGTTGCCTGGTTATCTATGAGAAGCATAAGAATGTGCTCCAGTATAAAGAAAGTGAGTGCGAAGGTGATACTATGTATATGCATCAGTCGAATCCATCTGCACTGGCGATGCGTAGCTCTATAAAACAAAGTGATCATAGGGGGGGAGCTCATCCCAATACGAACGGGCATTCAAGACTATCATCATCGGATCAGTACATAATGAGATCCAATGACGATAATAATGATTGTAAGCATTATATTTATATTTTTTATTATTCTGACCTTAAGCAAAAAAATACCAAATACAAAGACTCTATCTCTTAACTCGTTTTCTCAAAATACAAGTTATATTTTTGCGTTTCTTTCACCTCTTAACATTTCGATCTGCCTCCTCAGTTGAAAACAAACATAACTAACATATCATATTTTTAATCGCAGTTCTTAAACTCTTATTTATGTTAACCCCTTTTTTGTTTTTTCGTAACAAAAACAAGAGTACAAAAGTTTTTGCATTCGAAAGGCTGACAAGAAGAAGAAAAAGAACACATAAACTGAAGGAATCTCTACCTTTTATTTTTGTATATTGAAAAGTAACGTTGATTTTGTACATTTTTCTCTTAGTTCTTCAATTATTTTTTTTTAATTTCTTTTAACTTATATTTTACTTGCGTTGGCCTTAAAGCAATATTTTTTGTTATTTCGAAAAAAATATATAAAAATATCAAAACCAAACCAAACCCAACTTGTAAATAGTCTCAAAACAACAAATACTCTGCATACAAAATGATAAATAAAAAATAAAATTATCCCCGTTTACGTTTGTCATGGCAAGGGTCCTCTCTCTATCTCTCTCTTTTTAACTTGAACTCACTTTAATCAAATCAAAGAGTAAAAAAATAATAGTATATATGTATATATATATATATAAAAAAAAAACAACCAAAAAAAAACAAAAATCGAATTGTATATTTTTCTCAACATACACACGTTGCAATTTATCCAAACGATACAATTTACAATTTAAACAAACAGCTATCCACATCAACTACTATTTATCGTTAGTGTCAATCCAATTAAGCTACTTAGTTGCGATTCTCGAACGTATTAGCGGATTAGCAGATTAACCCGTCCCAACAGAACCAAACAAAACAATGCAAAAGCTAAAAGAAAAAACAGATTTGACAAAAAACTAAGAAAAATACAAAAAAAAACGCGCCTCAGCTTTAAAGTCGTATCCATAACTGCCCGTCAAAAGAATTTAAGAAAAACTATAACCAACTTTAGTTAAACGAATCCTAAGTTTTCCTTTTCATTTTTGCTTGGTTTTTGTTTTTTTTTCTTTCAGTTTCACTTTAACTGTAAATAATTACAAAAAAAAAACTAATGAAAAAACAAATACAAATAAATTGTGTAAATATATATAAAAAACCATTTTCTTAACGAATTGAATTGTTTGTTCCGAATATATTTTTTACCAAAACATTTACATATACATATATCTATATATATATTTGCAAACTCTATTCAATATTTATATGATATGTATATTTTTTTACTTTACTTCAAATATTTTTAAACAATTCCCAACTACAACAACAACAGCAATAACTAAACAACAACAACAACCACGAATACAAATCGATTCCAATCCAGCATTTCAAATATGTACAAAATATATATTATATATATTTTGAGTTTTCTCTTTTCTGTTTCTATGTGTGTGAGTGTGTATGTGCGAGTGTGTGTGTGTCTGTATTTCGGTGTGCTTTGTACAGTTCTATTCGCATATATGTAAAAAACAAAAAATGCCAACCTCTGAAAATTTAAGAAAATAATAAGCCGAAGTGCACACACAGCAAAAAAACAAAAAATAAAAATCTCCTGGTTTGATTGGATATTTTTGAAATTTGCATTTGGACAATTTGTTTTGTACGATATTTTAAAGGCCGTCACATGCAGAAATTGTTGTAAACTTGCGCGTTACAATTTGTATAGTTATTGTACATAAGCACCTCCAACTATTATTCGTACTATATACATATATATTTTGTATTTACTCGTACATAGAGCTTTATACGTAAAACCCCTAAGCAAACTTGTATTTTGTTGGCCCGCCCAACGGGCAGCGTCGCTTCGACTCATTTGTAAATAAAACTCATCTAAATTCATGCCAAAAAAAAGAGAATAAAAGCCAGCACCCGGTTCCAATAGATTTTGCCATGGACAGCGTCCACAGTCAGAGCACCTATAATATTTATTATGCTTTCATGCGTAAACGTAAAATATATCTAACGCGGCTGTGGTTTTTCCTGGAACTTTGAGCTAGTTTTAATCAATCCACAGTTCACCAAAAACAACACACAGTTCACAGCTCCAGCGCTCACTGTAAATTCCATTAGCTCATCTCACGAAAAAGTCAAAGAACTTTTGTCAAGTATTTCTCGCAAATATGTTTGAAAAAAATATGTATTAATATTTATTTATAGCATACAGCATACAAATCCTATATAAAAACATTTTTAAAGGCTCAATTTAAAGGGAATATGTTTTTTTCCTTTTTTTTTAAGGCTTACCAATTTTTTTGTGCACATTCAGCGAGTTTTCCGTTGGTCGCTAGCCGACTTACACATTTCGTTTTCTTTCTTTGTTTTCCATTGTCGCCCGTTGAACATGATTTATTTATAAGTCTTCACGCACTGTTCAGAATACTGAAACCAAAAACAGAAACAGAACCATATCCGTTATGTGTAAACCCACATATGTGTTTATTCATTTTATTTTATATGGAAAAAATTGTAGCTTTAATTTCGAAATGTAAAATCCAAATGAAAAGCTTTTTCTACGAGCATTAAGCACTTGACGTCTTCATTCGATGCCCTGTAGTCAAAAAAGGGAATCATCTTCACAAGGTCCAAAGGAGACTTACATACCTAAATTACGGTTTAAATTAATTTATCTAATCTAGAAATCTGTGACCGATTGAATTATTTATGTATAGGATATATATATATTGAATTAAATGCAAATATCCTTGGAATCATGGTCCCAAAAAATTGTTTTTATTTGGTATACAGTTTGATCCAAAGCTTCGCCTTAAACCTATTGAACAAAATATTTTGAAAAGTTCCTAAAAAATTGTTTCTTTAGTAATTTAGGACCAAATGTAAGACCCAAACTGATGAACCGGAGTTCAAACCGACCACGTTCATTGATTTCTATAATAAAGGGGCATCTATCCGTCTAACCCCCTGGACTTGTTCTCTTTGGGTGCGCGTGGTTCTCACTACTAAATTTGTATGTGAATGGTTTTAGTTATCCAATCCTTTTGAGTGCAGTCTGGAGTGCTACAAAAATAGTACATAAGTACGCAGGTCTGCCCTTTAACCCTTGTCCTCTCCTTCCCTCCTGTGCTGGCTTTTAAGTTTTTCTATTTTGCTCTCTTATATAAAGCTGAAGCAGCTCAGTGGTTAATTGCTGTAATCCGCTTACTAGCATGTCAAGTGCTGAAGTTTTCGCTTGTCTCTAATGGCACACACACTAGACAGACCCGATACTGGATGCAATTATAGCCAACTAATTGTAAGGCTAAGGCCATAATTGCTTACAAGTATCGCACTGCCACATAATGCAACAGCAGCAGCAGCTCCTTCGTCCTGGCCAAGTAGTCTCTCGGCTTAAACATGGCTACGGGCACGCATAGAAATGTAAATTCATTATTTATTATTTGTTTGCCTCAATAGAAATCAAATTAGTTTAAGTGGTGCCCCACAAGCGGCAACACCAGCTACATCTACAGCTCGAGACCCCGTGTCAGACCCAGCTCTAGCTGAAGCTTCGTTCTCCAGCTCCCGTCTCCTGGCCCCGAGCTCTCCAGCCATTCAGCTTGAATCGATTTGAAAGCGCCAAATCATGTAGCCACCGCCCAACCACACGCCCATTGCCCCAGCGAGGCATCCGAGGCACTGCTCCAGTTTTATGTATCCAACTAGGGGCAGTCTCTGACTAACAAAGCTGACTGGCTGACTGCCTGACTGACATGGCTGTCAGCCTGTCTGTGTGCGTGTGTTTGTGTGTATTTGTTTGTCTCTGCTGGGCTTGCTCGCTTTTTTGATTTGATTTTGTTTAAATATTAAACGAGAGTTTTAGAGCTCATTTATAATTCAAAGGACAGGCACGGGGCGGGGGGAGGTGGGGCTGCCAAGGGCAGGGGCTTTGTGGGCGGCTGTTTATTTTGATTAGCAGGCCGTAAAACAATCGCTTCAATAGCACAATGGCATTATTAGGTTTATATCATTATTTGCTCTGACTGTGATACGCACACCCGCACATACCCACACACACTCGCTTGCCTAGGGGCACGAGTGCATTTTGATTAAAAGAGCAGCTTTCAAATATTGAAAACTTCAATGCAAATACTCGTCAGCTTAACAAAAGCTCACTTTAAATTTTCGGGCTTCTTCGCAAATGCGAAATAATTGAATTTGTTTATGCCACATTTTCACAGTTGGCCAGGACAAAGGTTAATTGGACCCAGACAGGCAACAGTTTCAATTACCAGCAACTTGCATAGGATTAACAGCTAATACTCAACTATTATTTTACAAGCTGAATACACACAATATAGCTCAAATTTAAATACATACAATACCAACAGCCTCCACATGTTCTTGTATTGAAATCTAACACTCGCTTGTTTACATTTAACCCATGCCATAGTTGCTGTATTGTTATTTAGTTATTTCAATTGGAATACAGTTTCGTATATCAAAGGATATTTGTGAAAGTGCCGAGGAAAACATTGAAGCTGATATCAATTAAAGATATTTGACATTATTGCAATACAATTTAATTAGTAGTTATGGCTAACAAAGCAAAGGAATAGTAGCTTTGGATTGCCAAATATGGAATCCCCTTGTAGATACAGTGGATATATGGGATATATTTCGTACTGAACAGGGATTCAAACAACCAAAGATTTATAGCGAGGCTGAAAACCCCTGAGATTGGTTAGGATATCTTGAATTAAAAAGCATTTTTCACATTTAAGCCATTTTTTCGATATGGGAGATACATATCATAAAAGACCGATGCTGTTTAGATTTTATCCATATGTTATAAACATAAAGAAGTTCGTAAATATAAGCTTTTGGCTAGGTTTTTTAAGAAACAAAAAAGGATTATTTTATCAACTCGGTGATGTCTCGTTAATTGCGTTAAACATATGTAAAATATTAAGAAAATTGAACTCTTACACCCTATAATTTAGAATAGTTTGCCGCACAAGATATTTATGTGTACCTATCATTAGCTGTAGTTAACCATTTACTAGTTCTAGGTACTCCTCAGTCACGGCCACAAACTGCTTTAGGCCAACACTGCACACCCCACCAGACCCGTCGCCCTGCTTTGCTTGGCTTCTTCTTGCATAATTATTTTGATGTTTTTTATATACTTTTTGTGGGCCCATTTAGCAGCATCTTGCGTGGCGGCAGCAGCTTGCGAGACGGTTGGATCTTTTACTATTTGCATACCAATTTCGTGATAGCACTCGGGGTTGCAAGTGCCTGCCACACTGCGGGGCATTCAATGAAGGACATTCTGGAGAGGGGGAGGGACGGCGACCACATTTTAATTGCTATGTAGCGCGCTCTCTCAGGGCGAACACAGAGACGAGTGCAGGAAAATGTAGGCAGCATAAAAAATAATTAAAATAATTAAGCGCAAAGCTGCGCCAACACGGCTGCCCCTTATCCGAACCTCCCTATTCCACATCTTCAGCTCTTTTAACCTGGCTATCTACCTGAGTATTTGTATTATTGCGTTCATCGTTCGCATTCGTTCACTTTTCTTTTCAGTGCAATTTTTTGGCGTTAATTTTTCGCTCTTGTTCAGTTTTAGTTGGTTTTTTTATTTGTATGTTCTTTGCAGTTGCTGCATTCTTTGTTCGTAGTCCTTCTGATTTTCTATACCCTATTAAAAATAGGTAAGAACTGTAAATTACAGTTGTGCTAATGTACTTCACAGGCAGTGGCAGCTCCGAGCCCATATATGTATATATTCTTGATCAGGATATACATTAATTTTGAAGATTATATAAAGTTTCTAAAAATGAAGGTTTTAAAAAAATCGATGAAAGAATAAGCTTAGCCGTAGTCTAAGGCGCACAGCGTCTGGTATGTGTGTTAAGGCAACTCGTACAGGGTATCTCCTAGTATTGTACTCTCGACTAGAGCACTCTTTTATTACATTTTTTGGAATTGAAACACGTAACAAAGCAGCTTTGGCCAATTTTCGTGCGAGAATATTTAAATTTAATCAAATGTCTGTAAAAATGTTTACTATGCCTTTTATACCACAACAACAGCAATAATAGCAGCACAGTACGCACATGTGTAGGTGTGTGTGTTTGTGTGTATGTGTGTGGGGCACAACCTGCTTTTGGTACGTTGACTGGGTAATTTGTTGGCCGCACCAAGCGCACAGGTCAGGACAACAGCCAATTTTATTTTATTTTATATAGTTTTTGGCATTTTCATGCACCCCCCACCCCCTCCGTGTACCGGCTGGGGCTGGGCTCTGCGTGTGTTGCTACAGTTTTCGCATACCATATACTATATATAGTACAAATAAAAAAGAGAATACCGTATTTACCTAGGGTACCCTGGAAGCGAGTCGGAGCCGCGAGTCCTCGCGTGTTTGCGCCCGGGGTGTCAACCAATTTCGCGTGTCTCTCTCTACAACAATAGTCCCCCCGATCCCTCCGCTCTGTTTGTTAGCAAAGTTGTTTTTGTTGGCGCTGTTATATATATAAATATATATACGTATGTATATATATGTTTGTATATATATTTTCACATAGCCATTTCATTTCAATTCATTTCATTTATTTATGCAATATTTTGTGTGCTCATTCATTCATTTATTTTTTTGCTCGTTTCTTGGTTCTTTTCTCTTCTATTAATTTGTTGTCACTCGGTTCCGTTTCTGTTCTGTTACGTTGTCAATTTTGTTTATGTACATATGTATATATATATATATGTTGTATATATAGACAAGTCGTGCCATAAACCTCATTCATCTTAATTTGTTTTGCGTTACTTTTTCGTGTTTTGTGTTTTTTTATTATGATTTTTTTGGGTCTAATCGAATGTGTTTCCTTGCTTTTGTCAAGCATTGTACAGAAGAATCGCATAAATCAATTGTGTATTATAATGAAAATTAATCAAGGATATTTACAACTACTTACAACCACTTACAACCACAAGAATAACAACAACAACACACGCTGTAAATAAAGACTCCTTCCTCCGTCTCTTGTACAGATATATATTTATTGTGTTTGTTTGTTTGTTCGTTTGTTGATACCCTTTCTTTTCATTTTCTCTTTGTTTTTCATTTTTAATTTGGAATAATCATTTTGGAAAAACTGTTGTTTGTTGTCACCAATTGAAGCGCTTCGATTGCCTTTTGATTTTTAAAATTAATAATAATATCTAAAAATAACTCTTTGTACATGATTAATTATAATTATTAATGTTTATATTAATCCACTGCTAACAAAAAAATCATCATTACGTGAAATCATCGCCTCAATTTTTGTACAGTTCTTCAACCATGAGCAAGTGAAGTTTTCAAAGTTTCGGCAACGCACGAGGCTTAAATATGATTTCCGGAATATAGGGCCAATTGCATGATACTAATTTATATGAAAAAAATCCCATTGATTATCCGATTTAATTCAGCTTATGCTGATCCTCTTAAAAGTGTATAATGTAAATATGTTAATATAAGGTATTTGTCTCTTTGATTTCAAGGCATCCTATATATATTTTTGATACAATTTATAGCCTTGGCTCGCTTCCTTGGAAATCATATTAATTAATTTTTCAAACGACTTCGTTTTCGGGTTTCTTCATCTCTATTATTCGTTTGTCCGTTCCCAGCTCCTACACAAATTTCCTAAACTTTTTCATTTGTCGCTTAAGAACTTTTTTTAACTCGATCGAAACACATTTTGTATAATAATGAAAAAAAAGCAAATACTCTCATCAATTTAATTTTAATTATTCTCTGTCACACTTTGTTTTGTCGATTTGGAAGAACAAAACGGATTTCAGCTAAATTTTTTGCAAAAAAAAACATTTATTTTCTGTCTCGTGCCAAAAGAAAATTTAAAAAAAAGATGAAAAATGAACTAGAAACAATTTATATATTTATATATATATATTTTGTATACATATATTGTACATGATGATAAAATGTTGGGATGGGCTGCCCGGTGACCGCTAGTATAATTGTCTCATTTAATCAATTACTTGTTGTACTTTCTTCTTACTACATTCTACCTAACCTTACAACCAACTACTATTTAACTACTCCCTACTACTATTTGTACTACTACTTCTACTACTACTACTATTCGCTCTATGAGTTCACACTTTTCCCACCCGCTCCCTTCCGTGTTGTTGTTTCCTTTTATAACATATGTGTGTGTCCGTGTTTGTACCCTTTTAGTTAGTTTTCACTGTATTCTATATCATTCTTTTTGTGGTTACTTTTATTTTATTTTGTTAATTTTGTACATAATACTAAATGTGTGTGTTATTTAATTAATGTAATTTAAACATGAAACTCAACAATTTCTGCTCTCGGTTCTTCATAATTTATATTGTCCTTTTTCGGTGTGTGTAATACTACTACAACTACTCCTAACTAGATGTGTGTCATTTTTCATTCCGTTCGTTCTAAGTGTTGTTTGTGCTGTGTTTGGGCTGTATTAGAGTCCAGCTATAAATATACACTCATACTTTTAACCATATTTAACATACATGTGTGTCCGAACAAATGAAATTAAATCCCAACTACATACAAAATAGTATACATAGTTTATTTTTTATGTCAGTGCTGTCTTTGTATTTTTGCCTTGTCATGATATACAACAACGCTTCTCCGTAGTATTTTCTGCCAAACAAACGAACACTAAACGGCATAAACACACTCTTCCAACACGGACACGAGACACCCGACACACACACCTTGAACACCACGCCCTAGCAGCGCCTTGTTATACCGTTATGCTTTTCATCAAGTGTAGTTGCTACTTAATTACATTCATTACTCAAAAAGGGCCACAAGAGCCGGCCCACACTCACACCAAGACTCACACACACACACGCACACACACATATATGTTCTGCATATATATTTTGGCTTACAAAACTCCTGTACATAATTTTGTTTCAATTTTGTTTACTCTGCGTGTGCTTGTTTTTTTTTTTCTCTTTCGTTTTAATTTTTAAATTTTCGCTGTAGAGGAATTCTAAACGCTCCAAATTGTTTGTTGTGCCTTTTAGCTGTAAACATTTTGTAATACATATTTACAACTATGCCTGTATGTTGGTTTTTAATCATATATATTATATTTTATATATATATATGTGTACTTTAAAACGAAACGGTTATAAGTTACGATTAAAAAAGACACAAAAAAAAACAACTCCTAAATTGCTAAAAAGAGAGGACCCTTTACCAAATCTTATCAAACAACTACGAAACTATTTGCCAAACTGCAAATCAAAGTATTCTTAATTATTTTTAGCATACGAGTATTATCTTACTTATAACAATTATATTTTAATTTTTTTCAATTATGTTATGCTTGTCCTAGCAACAAAAAACAAAGTTATACGAACTTTTTCTTTGCCTTGTAACTAATTTTAATTTGGTTTGTCCTCTAAGAGAGCCGGAAAGACCATGTGTTCTTTTTTTTAACTTGTTTTTTTAATAATACCTAAACGTGTTGTGCTTTTCAGTTTGTTTTCAAACACACCAAAGTTAAGCAATGCCAAATATGTTGGACATTGCCTCAGCTGAAAAACAAATTTAAAAAAATATACAAAAAAAATAATAAATAAATAAGCAGAAAATACTCTTGTCTTAATAATCTTTTGATTTGAGTTTGTGTAAACGTTATTACGCCTCCTCATTTCTTACTTACTTTAACGTTTAAACACATTTTTCAACAGAAATTGTTGTTGTTTCTCATTGTGCCGCACTCGAAGCTGCTCTCGGGCTTTGACCGCCAACTGGAGACCAGAGTGGGGCGCGTATCGTGCTTTCTTTCGTGATACGAACAGGGTAAAAAGTGAAGCACGTCGACACGACTTAGTTTAGTTATTTAGGGAATATAGTTTTAGAAAACCAAAAATTTAATTATCAACTTGTAAACGAACATCAATAAAGGAAGAAATAACAAAACGTATAAGTATTTCTTAAAGTATTTATATATATTTACATAAAATTTAAAAATGTTATATATATTTAATGTTTTTATATGTCGTTCAACAGTTATAAAAAGTCATGTTTGTAATATTTTTAACCACTCGTGTTTCCGAACTGTGTTTCGTGTTCATGCCGTTTCGTGTCGTGCTGGGAAAATTGGATTCGCGCCCATCTCTAACTGGCAACTGCTCCAGAGCTCCCAAGCGACATTTCTGCTGTCGCTGATGATTTCAAGTATCATTTTGCCATTTATTTTGCGCAATTTTCTCAGCAAATAGCAGCAGCTTTAGCATCAACAAGCTGGGCCACTTAATTAAACAAATATCTGTGTAATTTAAATGGCATTCTTGACTTGGAGGGCGTGGTTGGGGGCAGCTTTCAGTGCGCTGCGCAACAATGATTTAACAAATCTTTAGAACTTTGTAGAATTGTTTTCATTTTATCCTAAAAAAAACAAAAAATATCACCTATATGTGTTGCTTCTATCTAACTAACTAACTATCTAACTACCGACTATCTTTTCTATTCTACTCGATCCTTTCACTACTTACATGTTCCCATTTCCAATTTCGACTAATTTCCGCCTTATGTGTGTGTCTCTCTTTTTGTCTGCGACAACGTGTTTAGCGATTTGCATTAATTGAATTTTTATGTGTGCTTTTAAAATAATCATGTCCCTCAGACCATTGCAAGGGCCGTGAGACTTTACAGAATCTCTGCGACCAGATACCGGGCGATGCTCTGCTCTATTCGCTGTTCCGTGAGAGCGCCGAGCCGGTCAAATGTCCGCTAAAGGGTGAGTACCAGCACAGTAATTCCTGAACTCTGATTATCTTAATGCCATGCGTATGCTCTTTGGCAGGGCCCTTCATATTCACGTACAATCGTGGCCACGGGGAGTGCAAGTCGCCCGTCTCCAATATTGAGAGCTGCACCGAGGAGAGTCGCCTGCTGTTGAGTTTTCAGGCCTGTCCCGATGTTCAGGGCACCGAGAGCACGAGTAAGTTCTCTTTTATAGTGACTAATTTATACGAATATAGTGAAAGCTTCCTTAAGCAAATACGCATTTAAACACATTTTTAGAAATAAAATTTCAAAATTATAAGACAGTTCTTAATGTAAGAATCGTTGTATTTGCATCAACATTTTAGGCTTTTCTCAAGTTTCTTAAATTCCAAAATATGATTTATAATATATATAGTGTTATAAAGTTTTACTCTTACTCACAAGTACAAAAATTAATCCACTGTACAAAATCAAGGATGATTCATAATCAATTTAAGAATATACTAAAACGGAGTTTTGTTGATATTTTAAGAACAAAGCAGCAAGAATTCTCTCCCGTTTGCACTTGCATTTAGAGCAAGGTATTTCACAAAGTTTTTTCATTCTACTTTATCAAATATTTGCTTTTTCCTATGTTTGCTTATAATAAGCTGTGTACACCGCCCAAGGAAGCCGTCCGTTAGTAGAAGTTTCTCTGTAAAACATTTACATATTCTCATTATGTTGCAGTTGAGGAGCTGACCTGCCTGGCAACTTGGAAGGATGGGAACTCGCGCTACTTGGTGGGTCTTGTCTCGCACCACCATGCCATTTCGAATGAGGAGCGCTATCGTTGCTTTGTTTACGAGAAAATCTCCTCGATGATGGGTAAGCAAATCTGCTGGCAAACAGCTTGAAACATTGTCTGAGCTTTTATAGCCCTTGCAGGCGGGCCCAGTACGCTGAGCTCGAAGGATGCCGAATATAAGCTGGCGCAATCCGGCGACGCCACTTGCAACGGCTTAGACAGCGCCGAGGTAAGCCTCACCCCTCCGCTACTCTACCGCCCAACTCTCTTTTCACTGCTTCCTTTTTCACAGGTTGGTTCACGTATAATGTCGCTGCGGAAACCGCCGGCGGCTGAGCGCTGCGATTTTCCCGCCTGGTTCAAGGGTCCGCGACACTGGCATGCACTTATGGGGAATGCCGTCTACAATTATCATTCCAAGTGAGTGGCAACCAGGAGCCTGTGGCAAGCAGCTCTCCTCTCCTCTCGCGCTTGACAGCCAATAAAACGGTTTCAATTTCTTTACAGTGATGGCTCTGTGCACATTATTAAGCCCAACGGCTATATGGAGACACGTGCGCTCTGCGAGCAGATAAACAAACAAACCTCAACCGAAATGATGGCCGTGGTGCACTATACCACAGGCTGGTAAGCAAAACAATATAAGCAATCCCCTTCGTAACTGCGCTTGTATTCAGCACGAGTCTCTTTTTCCTCCTTTCTTCCCTGCCTTTGCAGCCAATCAGGCTTCATGTGCATGATGTTTTACCGCCGGGACACGCACGTCATTGAGATACAAACGGGCAAGCCGGCCATTCGTCTGGAGGATGCCTGTGCGCCGGATCACTTTGACTTCAATAAGATGGCCTACATAACGCTGCTGGGTAAGCTAGTGTACACTGTTTGCTGTTTACGGTAGAGTTGAGCAATTAAGGCGTAACTGTGACTGATGAAAATACGCTGTCACACAGTCCGTGAACAACAGGTCCGCAATAACAGTCCACGTATTGACAATCGCAGCTTCAGTCCGATTTTAACAGTCGCAGTCCTAAGACTATTCCTAATATCTCAAACAATACCATAATCCAGATATTAACAGTTACAATGCAGAAAGAAGCAGTCAATGTTAAAATACTAACAATCAAATTTACAGTCACATCCAATATTAATAGTTACAGTCTAGCTATCAGTCAGTCAGTCTGTCTGAGGTTAATAGTTACAGTACCGATAGTAATAGTCGCAGTGTCATATGAGGTTCTGTCACGATTAGTTTTACAGTCACATCTGGCGTTAACAGTCACATTCTGATATTATTAGTCACAGTCTACTTTTCCGTTGAATTTAAGAAAATCAAGCTGATATTTAGGCTTATTTAAAGCCAAGCGAATACTTCATCTTTCCTTCAAAAATTTATCAAAAACAAGATTGGCTTGATTTTCCACTCTCCACTGTCACAGTGACTGCCACCTAACAAAATCGCGCTCATCTCTAGTCTCGTTTCTTGCACTGTTTTGACCAGTTCTCTCGTTTTAAACTCCGCTCACAGCTAGCAATCCGGAACCGCATATTTGCCCCATGGAGGGCCTGTACACTCTGCGTGGCGCAATTGGGCCGCCGTACCTGGTCACGCGCCACAAACGCAATCACAATGGCAAGTCACATCTTGGCCATGGCCATCATCACCATAGCGAGGGCTCGGATGCCAGCTCCTTTGGTCACAAGGGGTATGTTTGAGCTTTGGCGCAAATGGAAGCCCTCCTTTCTGTAGCTTTGTTTGTTTATTTGTTGCAGGCACAGCACACTCAGCTTTCGCAATGCCGAGCGCATGGAGCGCGGCTCCTGGCATGCCAACACTCGCGGTCTGCCCGTGCGCAGCCGACGCAATGCACCAGCAGCACAGCAGCAGCAGCAGCCGCTGCAGCAGCAACTACAATCCTTGATTTTGAGCAGCAACGATACCAGCGTGGGCTTCATAGCCACGCGTAGTCGTCGCGAAGTGCCCGGCTGTGTGACCAACTACAATGCCCAGCGTCAGCTCTGGGTGGGCTGCACTGCGCCCAATGTTATCGACGTGAGTCCACTGTGCAGCGTGGATGGCGAGGAGGGTAAGTCGGCGTCCGACAGACCCACATTAGTCACTCTAATGCATCCTTTGTCCGTGCAGAGTACTCGTGCCATGGCTCTTGGAGCGAGAACAGCACCGTCTATATTATAGCCCGGCACAAGGGCACCAAGCACGGCGTCTGCATCAGCTACAAACCCACGGAGGGCAATGCGGCCAAACTGGTCGTGGGCGATGCCTGCTATCGGGGCACACAGAAGCCGCCCGATCATCATCTGGTGGCCAATCTATCCGTTTTCGGTTTGTGCTTAATCCTTGCAATTCCTTTTGAAATTCATCTAACATCTGTTTTTTTTTCGTTCGCCAGGTAAATGTGGCGAAACGGGCTCCAGTGCCAGCACAGCTCACTTGGCCAACTGGCTTGTGTTGTTGGCCATGTTGACGTGGTTGAAAACGCTGCAAAGCTGAGTTACTCACGAGCGGAATATATATTTTTGGGACTGCACAACTTTAACAATTTCGTACACGGGCACCACAGTGCCACACTAAACCCAAAACTACAACCAAAACCCCAATATAAAGAACATGTATACAAGACACAAATTTAAGACTTATTGTACATTGCATATTGTATAAGTAAGGCCTAAACGAAACATGTTTTGCTGTATATAAGTTAATTGTTTTCATTTTTATCCTTATTAACAACCCTTTGTTTTGTTTAGTTTTAAGTGCTTTAAACTCGATATATTATATTATTAAAAATTAAAAAACCAATATTTAAAGAAAAGTAATGAGAAAAAAATGGTTTGCAATAAAGCCTTAGAGCAAGCGCTGTTTGTATTAGGCCTAGTGAAACGCGCCTGTTGCTAAATGTAGCGCTGAAATTTAAATAAATATAAACATAATACAAGAAATGCTATTTATTTATATGTAATACAATTATGCGAAAAAGTAAATCGAAAGCATTTAAAATTATTAAGCAAGAAACAAGAACAAATAACAACTACATATACGAATACGAAGCTAAAAGCTTAACATTCTGTATGCTAAATAGTGTTCTATGCATTTATTTTTCTATATCATTTCCAAAATGTTTCCTACAACAAAAGTACACACACAAAAACATACACAAATACTATGAGAACAAAATAAAAACGAAAACTTTCTGGCAACTACGTATATGTACGTAAAAGTTTAAATTAGTTTACGTATTGTTTTCAGAATTGTACAAAAAGCAGAAAACGCGTACTCACACTTGTATATATATATATATATATATATATATATATATATATATATATATATATATATATATATATATATATATATATATATATATATATATATATATATATATATATATATATTTATTTATTTTTTGATGTACAGTGCAAAATAGTACATGATAAGCATACCTATACTAAATACATACATAATATATATATATATAACATTTTGCATAGGATCACATTGGTTTCATAATACATAATTAATACCTTGCAAAATATACATACGATACATACATATAGACTAAATAAGTCTAAGTATATATATATATATATATATATATATATATATATATATATTGTATGATTCATTATAGCTACAGACATAGCGCGAGCATAAGAAATGTAAAGTTTATTGAAGCGTACGAACTTCGAACTTTGAACTTTATTAAGTAGCAGCAGCAGCACACTCACGTTCATAATCAATCAACTAATTTATAAAAACACACACACGACAACCAATCCAAACAAAACAAAGACAACAATGATACAGCAAGAAATGCTAAAATAATTAGAGTGTTTAAGGCAATTAAGCGGTGATATAGGTCTAGAATAAACAAACAAAAAAACAACTGTATAAAGCTCTTATGAAAGCGCAACAAGAACAGCAACATCAGGCAGTATGGCATTGGAAGTTAAAGGTTAAAAAAAAGATAGCAGAGTGTATCCAAAGGATTTCAGAAACTAGCATTTTCCCTCGATTAGCGTTTAACACAAAGAAAAGAAAAATCAATTTTGTCCTAATAAGAAAACCTAACCGGTTTATAACTAACAATTCCGAGGCCTCTTCAAGGCACATACACAAACATAAATAACTAGTCAAAATTTATAAGGTACCCAGAAGCAAAAAAATAAATTAATATTTAATGAAGTGAAAAATCCCTGTAAATAGCGAATGTTAAGCGAATTGATTCACAAAAATTTGAAATTGTACGCGGTGTATACATATGTAACTAATTGCTAGTTAGCTAAAAGTATTGAGCAAATGAAATAACTACATAATACTACACATAGGCGAAACGCTGGGTGGTAGGTGAGAAGAGAACATACAAAGTGGGCTAACTGAATATGATAAGAGCTAATTGATAAGTACTATGAATATATATTTCAAATATATATATATATATATATATATATATATATATATATATATATATATATATATATATAAACATAACTGCAGCAGAGTGCATTACAACATGCGACAAAAACAACAGAACACCCTTCCTTCCTCCCTCAAACATGCAAAATAGCAAGGACAGGCGCTCAAGCTCCAGCTACAAAAGACGCCGACACGCGCAGGACAAGACAAATCAATAAATAGCAATATCGTATAATGGTTATTAGCCTCCAGCCAGGCCAAGCAGCAGACAGAGCAGGGCGCAGCAGCAGATAACTAATATATACATACATATTTTTGAGTGTACCTATCAATAAGTATTTCAAATTTGTTGTCAGCTTTTACTAAGTAAATATGTAATAACAACAAGAACAACACACACACAATAACAATTAAAATAAAACAAAAAAATATACGAATGCAATTTAAAAACATAAGACAAAAGGAAATTCAGTCGAAAATACATTCAATTGTCAAGGAACAAGTTTTAAGCGCAAACCCTACCCAAAACTTTTCATCTCTTTCAAATGCTTTCGTTTCTCATTACACCCTGTACCCATTAAAAGTTGTAGTTGTGCTTATATATGTAACTTCAAGCCCAGAGTGTTTATATATTCTTGATCAGCATCAACAGTCAAGTCGATTGCCCATTTGTTTGTTTGGTTTGCAAGTTTTCATCTAGCGTGCCCTAAAGAATATTTCCTTTTTTCGACATCTTGATGCTCAAATAAATGCCCAGTACTTTGATATATACATAAATGAATGCCATCTTTAAGCTCTTAAAAACACCCAGCGTGGTACAGGGTAGCCCCTAGTCGGGCAAACTTGACGATCGCACTCTCGTTTCACTTTAAGCTTGACCGTTTTGTTTTGCAATTGTTAAACTAAAACACTCAAGTTGAGTTCCCAATTTACAATTCACAAAGTTCAGTTCAACAAAGTCCAGCTAACTTTTTGTTATCTATCTTTCAATGTATCCTCAGCGTAAACGTGTTATCAATGTTCCAAAAAAAGTCTCCACAAATGTATTCGATGTTTCTAAAAACTAAAACTAAAAAAAAAAACAAAAACAAAACGTAATGCAAAACGTACATATTTTTGTAAATAGTTAATGCAATGCTTGAATTTTTAACCCATTTTTTGTGTAACTGGCCTGAAATTGCAACCGTGTGTAAAAGAGGCCACGCCCAATTTGTTGGGGGCGCGCGTTTTGGCCGTGGACTCAATTTGAATGTGAACGCTAAGCATTAGAGTTAAGTGATTTTTATATATATAAATATATTCAAAAGCGATTTTATAAATCATTTTAATTGTCTATTTTAAAGCAAAATGCAAGATTGTAAATGCAAACAGAAAATTCGTAATGCAATTAATTTTAGTTGATGTGCGTGAAATACTTCTGGAATTTTTGTCAATAATTCAATGTTTTCGAGTCCTATGTTTATAAATTAATTGTTTCAGTTTTTTAAGCAAATATAAAATAAAAATACAAACTAATTACAAATATAACTACAAACTGTTTCTTACCTTTTAAATGTTTGTTAAAAAATTGGGAGTTCATTTAAAAAGACTCGGTAGTTTATAGGATCATAGTCTATTTATTATATTATTTATATATTTTTTATTTGTATAAATATTTATTTTAAAAACTTTTCACATCTCTACATCTTTATTTTTTGCTTAAATAAAACATAAATTGAGTATTTATATATTTGGCTGGACAACCCACAGAGGTATTCGCAAAGTTGACCTTTTGGAGGCGGATGATCTTCATGTTGCCGGGGAATCTCAGGTCCTTCAGGTTTGATTGCTGTTCTCCTTGTTTTCTTCAGACATCAGATAGCATCTCCAGGATAGTTTGTTGTGCCAGTGACAGCTTCAGAGTTTTCAGCTATGTTGAATATTTTTTATCTCTTTGTTCATATATTTGGTGGGTGAGGTTTTTTTTAGTGGTATTTAGTTACCGAAGGTGTTTTTTTTAAATTTTTATTTATTTATCAGACCCTAAAGTGAGAATAGCATCATAAAACCTCACCCGAAAATTAGATGCTTCTCATTAGTCGTACGACTTGTTAAAGGGGGATTGAAATAGAAGTATTGTTCAACAACATATACATTTTAACATACATATACACATTAACATGCACGTAGTACTTAATTGCCAAAAATCTCCTACTACACTTTAAAAGTGAAATAAAATAATATTAATTTTATACTGTAGTAAACAATTGAATTTTGTTGTAACGTGGTGTAAGTACAGTGAAACTCAATTTCCCTTTTGTTAAATAATGTGTTTTTGGTGTAATTATTCATTTGAAGCCTTTATAACCATATTGACAACGAAGTTAAAACATATTCTGCAAAGTTTAACAAACATACTAAAGTAACTAATAACAAAGCTAACAAATATATTTTTCTGTAACATTTATGAAAGTACATTCGTAATATTTTTATCTAAGATGTTATTTTTCTTTGGTAAGTATAGCATCCCCAAGAAAAAATAGAAAAAAAATAATTTACCGGAACACAAAGAAAAAAAATTATTTTTATAACATAAAAATCGTGTATTGATATGAGAAAAGTTAATATAAGTATAAAAAATTGTTTCAATCTGTCTATTGAATAAAATAAAAAAAACAAGATGTAGAACTAAAAATAATCAAAAATTTTTGTTTTCAAAGGTTATAAATAAAAAACCAAATTTGGATAATACTTAAATTTAAAATTCAAAGAGTTGAAACTGGTTAGCGTTTGATAAGCTGTAGTTTTCGCGGTTTTTTAAAAGACAAATATATTATAGATGTAGCTCTATTAAAATTTCTTTTGAGTGTACAAATGATTGTGCTTTTTAGGAATCAGTGTAGAGTTTCGACGTTCTGCCTTTAAAAAGTGCAGAAATTAAACAAATCCTTAGTTTCAAGTGATTGTATATTGGTAGTTTTCTTTACTACTATAGCAGGTGTGTCTTTAACCGAAACGGTATTTTAGCTTTGGCTTTTAGAAATTTTAGATTTCGTAAGCTAAATATTCAATGGAGACGTTTCAATAGGGTTTGACGTTATTCAAAATATTTAGCTCAAACCGGCATCGAACTTTAAGGAGAATATCAGAAATTTCAAATGAGAAGAGGGATGTACTTGGTAAATTGGTCCCATTCAAAATGTAATATTTAAATTGAACGTTCTCAATAAGAGCCGTTTTTTATTTAACCATAATTCCAATCAGTATCAAAGGTTTAGACTATTTGTTGTGCATAATAAATTAAGAAGACGAGTAAAATTTCATAAGAGCAGGTTTATAATTTCTTTTTAGACGATTGTATTCGTGGTACCCTTATTTTTCAAAGGGACTTTTTAAAATTCTTTCTTTGGATTTAAAGAAGGTATCTCTATTATCCCTAATGTACCCAATAATTGTAGTTTTCATTTTAGTGGGTTCTGGATATATTGCTTGGATTAAAAGTGGTTTTCATTCTGATTTTACTTTAGTGTTATCCTCCAAAAGTATCTTCATAATAAAAGTGTACGTTAATTTCGTTATAATTTTATTATATCTAAATATCCAGATGTATTCAAGTAAATTAGGTAAACTCAAGTTATTATTTTTTCTTCATAAATTTCATACACTTGTATTGGCCTATTCTCGATTCTGTTGTTTAGTATATCAAATTAGAAAGTGGTTTCTAAATGAGTCCATGAAGTGCATTATTGCTATTGATCTTTAAATTCATTAGTTTTATATAAGTTTTAGACCCATTCTAATTAAAAATATTGTTTTTTTTACAATTTTGTTTTACAATTATTTGTATTTATTCTTGAGTATTTTAAGCAGGTGACGAGATTGTAAACGGTTGAGAGATGTGAGCAACTATCCAAAATATTAAGAATCCTTTAACATAACCAAATTAATTTTTCCGTAATAAGGTATAATTTTTTGGCGGTCATATAAAAATATATACAAAATATCCTTCAATATTTGCAATAAGATTGTATCCAAGTTCAAGAGAATAAAAGATATATAAGTAAAGATAGCAGCAGTTTTAGGATAATATTTTGATTTGTGTGATAATTTTTATGTAGAAACGAGATGTGGAAGAAAGTTAGTTTTCTGCCAATGGAGTTGCAGTCTACATTTAGGAGGCTCAACAAACTTGCCACTGAATAGATTTTAAAAAAAAATGTGGAAGAAAACAAATAAAACAAAAACTAATGATTAATCGTTTCCAAAATTATAGGATTTTTCACTAAAGGGTGACGTGTATTTGAGTGCCATTTGTTTCAATGTGTTATTTATAGTTTAGCATACAAAGGAATTGGATAAATGTATTGTTAATTGAAAACTGAAGGCATTAGTCAAGAATCTAAGCTGTTATAATTGTAGAAACAAATTATTCCTTCGCAAGCCCAACATAAAAGTTGATATTAATTAATCCCAATATACATTTCATCCATTCCAATGTGATACGATTTTGTAGCCCAGCAGCAAATTAAATTCAGCAATTAACGTCTTGAATATAAGTCCTATTCAAGGATATAAATAAATGATGGCCATGCATTCTGAACTGGGATTATTGCGTTTATTAGGCAAGTTTCAAGATAAATCATTCTATTATCATTCTATTATTGTATTAAATTCTTTAATAATTGTGCACTTTGGAGCGCTTTTCTTTAAAATGCATATATATGTTTATTCGCATTCAAGTTTAAAAATTATATATAACATTAAAGTTTTTAAAGTCGTTAAGATGTACATAGAGTCCCAAGAAGGGTAGTAATCGAGTTTTAAATAATTGTGTTAAACAATTAAGTCTTGAATCCTTTCTGAAGAAGGATCAATTAATCTATGGTGAAAGGCTTTATTCAAAATATATTGTTAAAGTGAAGTGTAAAAAAAATAAGTTGTCTGGTATAGATTCATAATAAAATGTATAAGAAAAAAATATTAAATCAAAGGACGTATAAAATTGTTTCTAGTAGTTTTCGTGTCGCGATAGGAAAATTTCTATATGTTCAAACTCTTTCGTTCGTTTCGAATTGTAATATTTTGGTAGGTCGCGGTTTTCACTCAGGTTTACCTCTATCCTAACCATTTTCGGAGTTTCAGGGGAATTTTCAACCCAACATATCATGTTTAACACAGTTTTTATATATCACCTATCCTAACAGAGAAATTTCACTGTTTTCACACTCTTTCGCATCGTAATATTTAGACAGAACGGTGTTCAATAAGAATATACCGATTTTTCACAGGGGTACCTCTAACCTAACTATTTTCGGAGTTTCAGGAGAATTTCACAGGGTCAAACAAATATATAAATAAAAATAATAAAAAACCTATCCTAATAGGGAAATTGCTAGATTTTCACACTTTCGTTTGTTTCGAATTGTAATATTTAGACAGAACGCAGTTTTCAATAAGAATATATAATTTTTCGTAGTTTTACCTCTAGCCTAATCATTTTCCGAGTTTCAGGGAAATTTTCACACATTTCTTTCGTAATACAACACATCATACCTTTCATGTTTAACGCAGTTTTTATATACCACCTATCCTAATAGGGAAGTTTCCGTATTTTCACACTCTTTCGTTTGTTTCGAATCGTAATATTTAGACAGAACGCAGATTTCAAAAAGAATATATAATTTTTCGTAGTTTTACCTCTATCCTAACCATTTTCTGAGTTTCAGGGGAATTTTCACACATTTCTTTCGTAATACAACACATCATACCCTTCATGTTTAACGCAGTTTTTATATACCACCTATCCTAATAGGGAAGTTTCCATATTTTCACACTCTTTCGTTTGTTTCGAATCGTAATATTTATCCTAACCATTTTCGGAGTTTCAGGGGAATTCTCACACATTTCTTTCGTAATACAACACATCATACCCTTCATGTTTAACGCAGTTTTTATATACCACCTATCCTAATAGGGAAGTTTCCATATTTTCACACTCTTTCGTTTGTTTCGAATCGTAATATTTATCCTAACCATTTTCGGAGTTTCAGGGGAATTCTCACACATTTCTTTCGTAATACAACACATCATACCCTTCATGATTAACGCAGTTTTTATATACCACCTATCCTACTAGGGCAATTTGACTGTTTTCACACTCTTTCGCATCGTAATATTTAGACAGAACGGTGTTCAATAAGAATATACCGATTTTTCACAGGGGTACCTCTAACCTAACTATTTTTGGAGTTTCAGGAGAATTTCACAGGGTCAAACAAATATATAAATAAAAATAATAAACCTATCCTAATAGGGAAATTGCTAGATTTTCACACTTTCGTTTGTTTCGAATTGTAATATTTAGACAGAACGCAGTTTTCAATAAAAATATATAATTTTTCGTAGTTTTACCTCTAGCCTAATCATTTTCCGAGTTTCAGGGAAATTTTCACACATTTCTTTCGTAATACAACACATCATACCTTTCATGTTTAACGCAGTTTTTATATACCACCTATCCTAATAGAGAAATTTATATATTTTCACACTCTTTCGTTTGTTTCGAATCGTAATATTTAGACAGAACGCAGTTTTTCAATAGGAATATATAATTTTTCGGAGTTTTACCTCTATCCTAACCGTTTTCGGAGTTTCAGGGGAATTTTCACACATTTATTTCGTAATACAACACATCATACCCTTCATGTTTAACGCAGTTTTTATATACCACCTATCCTAATAGGGAAGTTTCCGTATTTTCACACTCTTTCGTTTGTTTCGAATCGTAATATTTAGACAGAACGCAGATTTCAAAAAGAATATATAATTTTTCGTAGTTTTACCTCTATCCTAACCATTTTCTGAGTTTCAGGGGAATTTTCACACATTTCTTTCGTAATACAACACATCATACCCTTCATGTTTAACGCAGTTTTTATATACCACCTATCCTAATAGGGAAGTTTCCATATTTTCACACTCTTTCGTTTGTTTCGAATCGTAATATTTATCCTAACCATTTTCGGAGTTTCAGGGGAATTCTCACACATTTCTTTCGTAATACAACACATCATACCCTTCATGTTTAACGCAGTTTTTATATACCACCTATCCTAATAGGGAAGTTTCCATATTTTCACACTCTTTCGTTTGTTTCGAATCGTAATATTTATCCTAACCATTTTCGGAGTTTCAGGGGAATTTTCACACATTTATTTCGTAATACAACACATCATACCCTTCATGTTTAACGCAGTTTTTATATACCACCTATCCTACTAGGGCAATTTGACTGTTTTCACACTCTTTCGCATCGTAATATTTAGACAGAACGGAGTTCAATAATATACCGATTTTTCACAGGGCTACCTCTAACCTAACTATTTTCGGAGTTTCAGGAGAATTTCACAGGGTCAAACAAATATATAAATAAAAATAATAAAAAACCTATCCTAATAGGGAAATTGCTAGATTTTCACACTTTCGTTTGTTTCGAATTGTAATATTTAGACAGAACGCAGTTTTCAATAAGAACATATAATTTTTCGTAGTTTTACCTCTAGCCTAATCATTTTCCGAGTTTCAGGGAAATTTTCACACATTTCTTTCGTAATACAACACATCATACCTTTCATGTTTAACGCAGTTTTTATATACCACCTATCCTAATAGAGAAATTTATATATTTTCACACTCTTTCGTTTGTTTCGAATCGTAATATTTAGACAGAACGCAGATTTCAAAAAGAATATATAATTTTTCGTAGTTTTACCTCTATCCTAACCATTTTCTGAGTTTCAGGGGAATTTTCACACATTTCTTTCGTAATACAACACATCATACCCTTCATGTTTAACGCAGTTTTTATATACCACCTATCCTAATAGGGAAGTTTCCATATTTTCACACTCTTTCGTTTGTTTCGAATCGTAATATTTATCCTAACCATTTTCGGAGTTTCAGGGGAATTCTCACACATTTCTTTCGTAATACAACACATCATACCCTTCATGTTTAACGCAGTTTTTATATACCACCTATCCTAATAGGGAAGTTTCCATATTTTCACACTCTTTCGTTTGTTTCGAATCGTAATATTTATCCTAACCATTTTCGGAGTTTCAGGGGAATTCTCACACATTTCTTTCGTAATACAACACATCATACCCTTCATGATTAACGCAGTTTTTATATACCACCTATCCTACTAGGGCAATTTGACTGTTTTCACACTCTTTCGCATCGTAATATTTAGACAGAACGGTGTTCAATAAGAATATACCGATTTTTCACAGGGGTACCTCTAACCTAACTATTTTTGGAGTTTCAGGAGAATTTCACAGGGTCAAACAAATATATAAATAAAAATAATAAACCTATCCTAATAGGGAAATTGCTAGATTTTCACACTTTCGTTTGTTTCGAATTGTAATATTTAGACAGAACGCAGTTTTCAATAAAAATATATAATTTTTCGTAGTTTTACCTCTAGCCTAATCATTTTCCGAGTTTCAGGGAAATTTTCACACATTTCTTTCGTAATACAACACATCATACCTTTCATGTTTAACGCAGTTTTTATATACCACCTATCCTAATAGAGAAATTTATATATTTTCACACTCTTTCGTTTGTTTCGAATCGTAATATTTAGACAGAACGCAGTTTTTCAATAGGAATATATAATTTTTCGGAGTTTTACCTCTATCCTAACCGTTTTCGGAGTTTCAGGGGAATTTTCACACATTTATTTCGTAATACAACACATCATACCCTTCATGTTTAACGCAGTTTTTATATACCACCTATCCTACTAGGGCAATTTGACTGTTTTCACACTCTTTCGCATCGTAATATTTAGACAGAACGGAGTTCAATAATATACCGATTTTTCACAGGGCTACCTCTAACCTAACTATTTTCGGAGTTTCAGGAGAATTTCACAGGGTCAAACAAATATATAAATAAAAATAATAAAAAACCTATCCTAATAGGGAAATTGCTAGATTTTCACACTTTCGTTTGTTTCGAATTGTAATATTTAGACAGAACGCAGTTTTCAATAAGAACATATAATTTTTCGTAGTTTTACCTCTAGCCTAATCATTTTCCGAGTTTCAGGGAAATTTTCACACATTTCTTTCGTAATACAACACATCATACCTTTCATGTTTAACGCAGTTTTTATATACCACCTATCCTAATAGAGAAATTTATATATTTTCACACTCTTTCGTTTGTTTCGAATCGTAATATTTAGACAGAACGCAGTTTTCAATAAAAATATATAATTTTTCGTAGTTTTACCTCTAGCCTAATCATTTTCCGAGTTTCAGGGAATTTTTCACACATTTCTTTCGTAAAACAACACATCATACCCTTCATGTTTAACGCAGTTTTTATATACCACCTATCCTAATAGGGAAGTTTCCATATTTTCACACTCTTTCGTTTGTTTCGAATCGTAATATTTATCCTAACCATTTTCGGAGTTTCAGGGGAATTCTCACACATTTCTTTCGTAATACAACACATCATACCCTTCATGTTTAACGCAGTTTTTATATACCACCTATCCTAATAGGGAAGTTTCCATATTTTCACACTCTTTCGTTTGTTTCGAATCGTAATATTTATCCTAACCATTTTCGGAGTTTCAGGGGAATTCTCACACATTTCTTTCGTAATACAACACATCATACCCTTCATGTTTAACGCAGTTTTTATATACCACCTATCCTACTAGGGCAATTTGACTGTTTTCACACTCTTTCGCATCGTAATATTTAGACAGAACGGTGTTCAATAAGAATATACCGATTTTTCACAGGGGTACCTCTAACCTAACTATTTTTGGAGTTTCAGGAGAATTTCACAGGGTCAAACAAATATATAAATAAAAATAATAAACCTATCCTAATAGGGAAATTGCTAGATTTTCACACTTTCGTTTGTTTCGAATTGTAATATTTAGACAGAACGCAGTTTTCAATAAAAATATATAATTTTTCGTAGTTTTACCTCTAGCCTAATCATTTTCCGAGTTTCAGGGAAATTTTCACACATTTCTTTCGTAATACAACACATCATACCTTTCATGTTTAACGCAGTTTTTATATACCACCTATCCTAATAGAGAAATTTATATATTTTCACACTCTTTCGTTTGTTTCGAATCGTAATATTTAGACAGAACGCAGTTTTTCAATAGGAATATATAATTTTTCGGAGTTTTACCTCTATCCTAACCGTTTTCGGAGTTTCAGGGGAATTTTCACACATTTATTTCGTAATACAACACATCATACCCTTCATGTTTAACGCAGTTTTTATATACCACCTATCCTACTAGGGCAATTTGACTGTTTTCACACTCTTTCGCATCGTAATATTTAGACAGAACGGAGTTCAATAATATACCGATTTTTCACAGGGCTACCTCTAACCTAACTATTTTCGGAGTTTCAGGAGAATTTCACAGGGTCAAACAAATATATAAACAAAAATAATAAAAAACCTATCCTAATAGGGAAATTGCTGATTTTCACACTCTTTCGTTTGTTACGAATAGTTATATTTAGACAGAACGCAGTTTTCAATAAGAACATATAATTTTTCGTAGTTTTACCTCTAGCCTAATCATTTTCCGAGTTTCAGGGAAATTTTCACACATTTCTTTCGTAATACAACACATCATACCCTTCATGTTTAACGCAGTTTTTATATACCACCTATCCTAATAGGGAAGTTTCCATATTTTCACACTCTTTCGTTTGTTTCGAATCGTAATATTTATCCTAACCATTTTCGGAGTTTCAGGGGAATTCTCACACATTTCTTTCGTAATACAACACATCATACCCTTCATGATTAACGCAGTTTTTATATACCACCTATCCTAATAGGGAAGTTTCCATATTTTCACACTCTTTCGTTTGTTTCGAATCGTAATATTTATCCTAACCATTTTCGGAGTTTCAGGGGAATTCTCACACATTTCTTTCGTAATACAACACATCATACCCTTCATGATTAACGCAGTTTTTATATACCACCTATCCTAATAGGGAAGTTTCCATATTTTCACACTCTTTCGTTTGTTTCGAATCGTAATATTTATCCTAACCATTTTCGGAGTTTCAGGGGAATTCTCACACATTTCTTTCGTAATACAACACATCATACCCTTCATGTTTAACGCAGTTTTTACATAATGCCTATCCTACTAAGGAAATTTGACTGTTTTCACACTCTTTCGTTTGTTTCGAATCGTAATATTTATCCTAACCATTTTCGGAGTTTCAGGGGAATTCTCACACATTTCTTTCGTAATACAACACATCATACCCTTCATGTTTAACGCAGTTTTTATATACCACCTATCCTAATAGGGAAGTTTCCATATTTTCACACTCTTTCGTTTGTTTCGAATCGTAATATTTAGACAGAACGCAGATTTCAAAAAGAATGTATAATTTTTTTTAGTTTTACCTCTAGCCTAATCATTTTCCCGAGTTTCAGGGAAATTTTCACACATTTCTTTCGTAATACAACACATCATACCTTTCATGTTTAACGCAGTTTTTATATAACACCTAATCCCTATAGGGAAATTTCTGTATTTCACACTCGTTTGTTTCGAATCTTAATATTTAGACAGAACGCACTTTTTGAATAAGAATATATAATTTTTTGTAGTTTTACCTTTATTCTAACCATTTTCGGGGTTTCAGGAGAATTTTAGACGTTTGATTTGTCACTTGTCGTGTACTGTTCATATTTATCGCAGTTTTTTATATAGCTCTTAACCTAAAAGGAAATTCCTTGTTTTCACACTCTTGTTAATTTCGAATCATAATAATATGACATAACGCAGTTTTTAGTAAAGATTTAGGTTAGTTTTGGTATTTCGCAGTGAATATTTATAGTCTTAGTATATTTTAAAAATATATGCATATAATTCGTAAGCTCGGATAATAATAAAAATTTAAGTTTAGTTTCTTTTGTTGTTTATGAGGCACTGTCGAAGTCCCAAGATGAAGTTTTGAATTTCAGGATATAAAGATGAGTTGTCTTTAAAAGTTGATTGGTTGAGTTTTGTAATAATATATTTCCGTATTAACTTGTAGATATGTAGCTGTGTTGAATGGTTGAGTATTTCAGAAGCTGAAGCTGATGTTCAAGGATGTTGTGAGAATTGGTTGTGACAAAGCTTGAACACTTTTGAAAAACTTTTGCTATGCAATGAATATTGTGCACTGTAGGAATTTTATGTTTGGGGTGCCGTGTAGGAATCATTATTTGGGGATAGACCAATAGATGTTTTTGAAAAGTGCTGAGGATTGTCCGCAGTAGAAATTTCCATTGTTGTTAAGCAGAAAGTCAGATTGAACAGTTGCCAGTTATAGAGAATATCTGAAGTAATAAGGTGGGATGTTCATTCTATGTTGAAGTGTTTGCGACCATTAAGGTAATTTAAGTGTTTTTAAAGGTGAACAATATTTTTATATGTGTTAATATTTGTAGATGATAAAATCCTGGAGATTATTTGCTGAGGTTTTGAAGGGGCTATCTTGTAATGTTGTTTTCCTGGAAGTTGTGATTCATTTGTATATTTTCCAAACATTTAGGTACAGCTTTGTTTGATTGTTGATTGTAGATTTTTGATGTAGTTTGAAGAACTTCTATCCAGAAAAACTAAATGTCAAGTTGTTTTTTTTTTTTTGGAAATAATATATTTTAAGTGAACTCCAAAACTTTGGATTATTATACTCAAACCACACTATTTCAGATTCATCCTGTTGAATGGTGGGACACCATTCATTAATATAAATATAGTTTGCTCTTTTAGACCCGGGTTCTATTTTCGTAAATTTTCTAATTAACAGTACTTGGAATAATTTGCAAAACGCAGTTTTTTAAAAAATATTAGTTGAGATTCAATTTCACTCTCAGAGTTACGCAGGTTTGTTTATATTTATATTTTACAAAAATAACCATCTTCCCCACTTTACCGCATTATTTTATGTCCATTCGACAATATTTGTATTGAACCTGTTTTTTTTTAAATTTAACCATTAATGTAACAAAGTTTTGTAGTATTTTTTTAATTCGTTATTCATTAATTATAAAAACGAAATATTTAAACTATTTTACCAAAGTGTAGAATTATTCTTCTTGGCTGGGGGTTCTTTTATATATTGATTTCGCATACCTTAAATTCAACCTTAATAATGGAAAGGTGAACATTTGTATAGGTAAGTATTTATTTTTTGGTTATAAATCCCTATTGGTTATTGAGATCAGTGGCCCTTCCTCCATTTGAACGCGCTAAAATGATGATTTGACTGAAATTTGTATAGAATTTTAGCTTAAAATAAAAATATGGCGAACAATTGTTTCGGAATTTATTGAAATTTTTGAATTCTTTTATTGTTTTTTGTTTGTTGCTTCTTTTCTGTTGGTGAGCTCATTCTTTTTTCTTTTCATTTCTTTCTCATTTTCTGCAACTGGTTTGGACAGGTATATTTACAACAATAATGGACAAAAGTTTTCTTATAACTTGGATGTGTACAAAAACAGAAAAAATCATTAAACAGTTTTCAGATAGTTTAGAACTTAAGTCACACGTTGCGTGTCATACTTTCAATATTTAGGTTTACAACAAAGCAAAAAATATGTAAATAACAGGAAATATATTGTGATTTTGTGCTGTGTATAACGAACTAGCAATCGGCTCGTTCAGTTGCTACTCCAGATACGATATATATAGATAGATGTCAGTACAGTGTTATTTTTATTTGACCGGTATTGATATCGGTTCGATGATGATAGGTAGAGTAAATAACAGAAGGCCGTATTTATATGTATGTAATTGTGCGCCTTTTTTGAACAATTCATAGTAGAGCAGAGAAGTCGATATACTGGTTCCTATAATTCAATCCACGCAATCAATCTGATAAAAACGATGAATAGTACAGTACCCCTGTTGGTAGGCCGCGACACAGTCGCAGATCAGATTAACTCTCGCCCCACAGCTGGCTAACGGGACCAAAAGCATATTTCAGCTATTGTAATATGCCCTTACGCCTGCAAAGGGTTCGAGTTTAAACATCGATCGATCGCGTATCAACTTTCAACGCCCAACTATAAAGTTTAGAGAAAGAAATACATATTGCTTGGTTAACTTGTAAAACAATGAACAAAATGACAGTAAATAATTAAGATTATCAACTAAGTTTTCTAGAGAACTTATGTTTTAGTAGTTAAGGTAGTAGTAGTAGAATTGCCAATGTAAGCGACAGTTGGAGAAAACGTTTAACAGTGGAATTTTCCCCGAGTTACTTGTGTAAACACTAGGTACACACTCATACGTATTCGTATAGAAGAGAGATGGGAACATACTTAGGTACAATAAAACAAAGACTAACTCACCACAGGGTGAGTTCATTGCGCAGCTGCTGTGCCACGCAATGACATCTGTCGTGCAAGTGCGAGTGAGATGGAATACGTGTTTGCGAGTAGTATATAATTTACATGCAAAAACAATGCGCGTTATTTTTAGAGCAGGCCAGCTGCTCTTATTTGGGGTTAAACAGAGAACGGTCGAGAAGACCTCGACTTGCCCAAAAAGGAAAAGGCGACATTGCTTGGCATGGGGTGAAATTATTTCTAGAAGCGTCGAAAAACGAGTTTACGTAATACAGAAATTACGAAAATGAATTACACAATACTTGTAAATGTGCTCATCTCGAAATGTCGAAGAATTAGCACAAACGTTTACTTAGAAAAGCAAAAAAACACGCTGACGTCACGTTTTAAAACGTTTTGAAAATGACGATTCATTTGACAGGAGATAAAAACTACGCCTTAAGCTTAGATTTTGCTTACGTATATAACAAGAGAACAAGCTGGTTTCGCTGCGGTTTATACCTGGCTTCCTATCCAAACTCCTTAAGTCCAGGACAACACACACTCCGGACTTGGCCTCAGCTTTATGCCTGGCAATTCAAACTTCTGGCCCTGGCCCTGGCATCTGCCTCAGCCTGCCTAATGTGCAACTTTCTAGTCAAAGGTGAAACACTTGGTTTTTCGCATCGCCAAGTGGTTTTCTCGTGTTGCCCCATTTCCTCATTGTGAAATTGCCTGACGTGCCCACGACGATGACGACGAGCTGATTTCTTTTTCTTTGTTCAGAGAAAAACCGCTTGGAAAAACGCCACTGGCAATTATTTCAGCCTTCGTGCCATGTTATAGCTGCGCAGTTTCGCCTTTCCATCAGTTACTTTACACTTTTTATTGTTAATGAGTAATTCGAGCAATATATATACATAATGTATATATAGTATATATAGCAGAGCACTACTATCTGGTACAATAAATTATATTTTTTAACAAATTTTATCTTCACGGATGAACTTCACTTGAGCACTTATTTTTTGCGAATGACTTAGATGCGAGCTGGGAGTTCTATTTATACCCATGACCAGCTGCCTTCTCGATGCTTCGAGTAATCGATTTGTCTCCCTTGTGTGACATGGAAGCATTTCGAATGTGTGAGGGAATACGCTGCTGTTTTGTCGCCTACGTGATTCATTGCTTTGTAAACGTTTGCTTAAGTATAATACTTTTGTAATTCAAGCTGCAACGTGCTGCATTAATTCGAATATATTTATGGTGAACTACAGTAGAGCCAGCTGAACGTTTTAATATCAAATATATCAATTATGCCCTGTCACATATTTATTTTATACATATATATTTTAATAACTTACTATCTGGTTTAATCAATCCAGCATAAACAATGTGAAGAGGGTGTGTAATTCGGCGTGCCTATTTTTCAATTTACAAATACGGCTGCCAGATCGCTGTTGTGCGAGTGAGACAAATATTACGTACTGCGTGAAACAGACTTGCCAGACAGACAAATATCAACTGCACGAAATTTCTACAAAATTCCGGCGCGTTGTTTGAATGATTCTTTTAATTCAAATATACTGTTATACTTACATACATAAATTTTTTTACTAATTTAAGTACTTGCAGAATTTTATGTTATACAATATGTAAGTAAAATTATAGTGTCGATAATTTTTTTTCAGAAAATCCCAAATAAAAAATTATTTTTAAATAAGTGGAAGATATACAAATATTTTCATTTTCTCAAAATGCTTAATGCTTAATAATTGATAGTAATTGAAGTTATTTCAAAAAAATTTGAAAAATGCGTAAGTAAATACATAATCAATTTTGAGCACAATACATACATAAAATGCCAACAAAAGCTATGAAAGATTATAGTTTGGGAACAATAGATCTAGGCTTTACAAGTGAACATTTTTATAATTTTTTTGCTGATTTTGAACAACAAATTAGACCTTCTTAGATTCACTTTGAATATTATTTTTTATAAATTTTTTAACACTAACACAAAAGGAGATGCCATCAAGCATTGAAATAGGTCTAGTTTTGCCAAAGTTGTGTAAGATTGAACTCCGGCAAGCGTATTTGCAACATTTAATTTTGCGCAGTGTACGAGTCAGCACCGCATTGTTTGTGTGTGTTGAACCAAGCACAAGGTTTTTGAACCTTTGCCTGGCACAGCAGGAAAGCCAGCTGTTGCCAGCGCGCGCGCATCCTGTGCTCGACGAGCGCCGCGGGGTGGGTGTGCTGGCACTCTCACTGTCCAACTCACTCTCATTGAGTGAGTGTTTGTGTTTGTGAGTGCTCAGGGCTGGTCGAGTGAGTGCAATGCGAGCGCGCTAAATATGAATGCTAACGAGTTTAGCAATAAGCAGAACTGAAACTCGAAAGCTGCCATTAAACTTTAAACAAGAAGTATGCAAAGAAAAAACGATAGAGGTCAAAGTTGGGCTCCACTGGGAGGGAGCGTCCCAAATTGCGGACCCAGCTTAAGGCGGCTTAACCAAAACTTAGCAGCTGTCCAGGCGGAAGGCGCAACATCACTCGAAGGGGGCGGGGGGCGGGGTGTGCTGAGGAAACGCAACAATAACTGTGGGTCGCTTTGGAAGGAAACCATTAGAAAAACGCATAAACGGCAATTGGCAAACAAAACAACATAATGGCAAGAACTTTCGGAAATTGCGTATACGCCGTGGGCGCCCGTGTGTAACTGCAATGATGATAGACAAGAGCAATTGGGTGCCTCGTGGCTTGTTGCTTTTGTTATGTTTCCTGCGGCAGTGCAACAATACAAGCACACACACAAACACACCCTGACACAACAGCGCTCGGAAAAGGGGGAAAACAGTCAAATGGCATAATAAACATATTTACCCAAGACTGGGTCTCGACATCAACATGTTTTATTGTGGCACAAAATGAGCCCCCCCGCGCCGCAGGCTTATGTGTGCCTGAGCCTGGCTAAGTAAAGTGTTATTTTTTCTTTTTTCTTTTTTTTTGCGGCATCATCTGAGCCAGGCGCAGCTTCTCTCGAGGTCTTCCGTTCTGTCGTTCCCTGACATTTCGCAATTTTAACCTTGTGTATTGCCAAATGTGGTCCTTCAATTTTGAGCCTACAAACTTGTATGTTTTTGCCATGAGCTGAGCCTGTGAAAATACAACAACAGCAGTGGCGGCTGGAGAGAAAACAAGAGAAAAGAACAACAACAACTGTAGCATAACTCTGCCAATGCATTTGAGGGCCGTTGCTGCTCAGCACAGCCATTCCCAATTTGCTCGGTGGCGAGTGTGCACAGGCGACAAGGACGCCCACTCACACTCACACTCACACACACGCACCCGCACACCCACTCGCACACCCACCGCACACCCACTCGCACACTCTCGGGCGCGTTTGAGCGCTCGCGAAGCCGCAGTGCAGGCAGCTGTCGGGCGGGCGCGGTTGGGCAACAGGGACCTACATTCAGTCGTGTTGGCATCGTCGGTGGCAACGGTTCGGTTTGGTGCGCTCGGGGTCGTGCCGATTCGCCTCTGTTATCGTCCGTGTCTGTCGTGCCAGATAGCCCACCTCAAAAGCGGGCTGGCCGTGCAGCATTGCAGCAGTGCTCCAACAGACACGCAACCGTTCACAGCTCGCGGTCTCGCGGCGCCCCAGCACTACAAAAAAATTCATTTCAATAAAATAAGCAAAAGGTCGAACAACATCATGCACGGGCAACACGGAAACGACCACGCGTAGTGTACAATTTGTGTCTGTGTAGGTGCAAGTGGGAGTCTGTGCCAGTGTGTGTGAGTATGTGTGTGTGGGTGTAGGTGTGTGCGTGGGTGTCAGTGCAGTTGCAGTCAGCACTTATGCGCTTTTCAGCCCAAACGGAGCGAACAACTTAATTAGTTTGTCTTGGCCTCATTGCGCCTCGACGTTTTGTCAACAGTTTGTTATTGTTGTTACTGCTCTCCTTGTTGTTGTTACGGCTCATTGAGCAGTTGGCCAGGCCAGGATGCAGGCACACAGCATGTAAGCACAAGTTAATTCCGAGTTCAGGCTACGCAGCGTGCCTTTTGGCCAAGCTCCTAATGGTTCTATTGTCTGCTAACAGGGGCCAACAGTTGGCACTCCCCAATACAAAAAAAAGAAGAAAAATTAGAAGAACATTTATTTATTTTTCTTTCGTTTTCTTGACTTTCTTTTTTTGTCACTCCATCAAAGTGTTTTCGTGCTTTTGGCAGTTGTGCCTAATGGAATTTATATTATTTCCATTGAGTTGTTTGATTCGTTTGTTCATTTCTCTTCTTTCTTTTGCGCTGCTCTCGGCACGCCTCTTTTTGAGGTCAAAGTGCAGTTGTGCCAAAAAAAAACAAAAAAATGAAATGAAAGAAACACACACACGAATAATGGCAATTCAATTAGTTAATAACAGTCGCCGCTGCGCATGTGTGAATGTTGGCCATGTCCCTGGCCCTGAGCTCAGCTTCAGCCGCCTCCAGCCTCCGCCTCCGCCTCTTTCGCCTGTTTTTCGGGTGCGTTCAATGCTACCGCTAACCATCTGTCCGTGTGTCCGTCCGTCCGTCCAGGGCACCCAACATTTGGCCTTATCTGAAATATGCACATAAGTCCTTGGGGGTCTCGCAGAGTTTTCGTAATGCCACCCCAAGGCAACGCCAGCTGACGAACAGCCGACAACAACAACGGCAACAACAACAACAACACCAAACAATCCGTTTTATACGTTTATTCGCGCAGGTATCGTATGCAGTTACAAATATTTTGCACAACTGCATACCAACCTTGAGCAGCGCTCAAATGCAAGTGTTGTGCAACAACAACAAAATTCGAATAAGAATGTTGCAGTCATGCGAGTGCTAACGACTGAGCGATACTCTGTCAACTGTGAAAAACAGCTAACAGGACGAAAAAAGTCTTCTTTTTTCGCCAGGTCGTGAATTTTAAACGGCGACTTTTTAAGAACAATTAAATGCCGCAATATATTAAGATTAAACTTAAAACGTTCAACACAAAGTGTATATTCCCAGTTTAAAGTGTCTACACTGAGATTCTAAATCAAGAATTTTTCACTTCAATGTAACTCTGAAACTGTGGAAAATATAATATTATGGGCCTCTTACTGGTGGGCGTCACGAAAAAATCGAAATACTTTATCCGACGGATTTAAACACATTCCAAGTCTGTATTTTCTACGATCAGAAGAAAGCAAGTAGAAACGTGTCAAAATCCGAACCAGCTGCAAATTTATTATTTTCATAAATTAATAACCTAGATTCTTATTTCAAAAACTTTATGTATTTTCTCTAAGAAATGTAGTTTTTAGTCTTTTTTCAAGCCGGCAATTTCTTAATTTAAGACATTTTTATTTAAAAAAGAGCTTTTTATAGTATCAAAATTTCAATTTAAATCTAATACAAGATTTATCTGAAAACCTATTTCTTAGCATGAAGAAGACTTTATTGTGAAATAGAAACGTTTTCGAATTTCAAACTTAATTCAAACATTTTTCGTTTCGTATTAATGCAGCATCAACGTTTGAATAAAAAATTTAAAATGATTCAACCTAAATTTAGAAATAATCAGGTACGAAATGTTTTTTAAATTTTTAAGTTGAGATGGTACAAACTCAATAGCAAGTACGAAACATTATTAAATGGAGCTGCAACAGCAAGACCAATACACCCCTTTTCCTTTAGGAAACTGTGTGTTGAAAACTCCCCAAACACACACACATGCATACATTGTTGTGCACAAGCTAATTGAATGTTGCCTAATTCGCCGCAGCCACGAAAATATCTACATATCCTCAAGAACCCAACTGAAACACCAAGAACTCCAGCCACAACTGGAACTGTAAAAAACGGAAATATATTTTTGTCAGCAAAATGCCAAGTGACGCCAATTTTATAGACTTTTTCTAAAAAAAGAAAAACACGCAACAACAGCAGCCGCACCAACAGCAACAGCAACAATAGTTAATAGACACACAGAGATATCAGAGGCTAATCAAGGCGCCTTAGACAGAAGTCTGATGGCAGTCAGCGGGCGGATACGCAAACGCAAGCACAGAAGCCACACGGTTGGCGACATGCCGACGACAACAGCGGCGACGACGGCAGCAACAGCAGCTATAAACAGCAGCGGCGGCAGAGAGGCGACGCCAACAGCGGAGCCGGGCGGAGCCTGGCCCATGTCGGAGCCAAGTGAGTTACTGGAGGATGCCACGCAGGGCGCAGGCAGCGCTTATAATTTCACGCATAATTTCGTCGAACTCTTGAATTTCAATGACGCTGCGAGCAGCAGCGGCAACAATGTCTCCAGCAGCAGCAGCAGCAGCAGCAACAGCAGCAGCAGCTTCTCGAGCACATCGAGTGCTATTAAATTGAGTAACGGTGCCATTACGGACACTCTTTTGGGCACCATCTTGACCACGGCAACGGCCACAGTGGCGCCCGCCGCCAGCTCCTTGCTGTCAAGCATTGCAGCCACAACGACAACAGCAACAGCAACAACGGCAATAGCAACAACATCGTCAGCTTCCCAGTTCGCATTGATCGCCACGCAGCAGGCAGCAATTGCACTGCCCGCAGATGCCACCTCGTCCACCTACTACGCCAGCCTGCTGAGCATGTCGCCGGCCACCACGAGCCTGATCACGGCGGCGGCTGCCACCAAGTCCTACAACGACAGCATTCTGCGCTGGGAGCAGCTCGACGGCACCGTCGACTTTGGCTTCGATCCGCTCTACCGCCACTCGCTGGCCATGTCCATTGTCTACTGCGTGGCGTACATTGTCGTGTTCCTGGTGGGCCTCATCGGCAACAGCTTCGTGATCGCCGTCGTCCTGCGGGCGCCACGAATGCGCACCGTGACCAACTACTTCATCGTCAACCTGGCCATTGCCGACATCCTGGTGATTGTCTTCTGCCTGCCCGCCACGCTCATTGGCAACATCTTTGTGCGTAAGTAAAAACTGGGTTTGTATAAAAGTGTACATTTGTCTACATATCAAATATAATGCTGACTGACTAATGGACTGCTTGATTGTCTCATTGACAAACCGACGGCTTTGTTGATTAACTAACTGTCTGATAAACTGACTGACTGACTGATTAACCAAGTGATGAGCTCACTGACTGACTGACTGACTGATTGATACTCAACCCACTGAGAAGCTCTTTCTTTCTAAGGAAGTTGCCTTAACTGAACACTATTCATCGATTTTGGTTCATCGATTCACCAACAAGGGCGCACTTTCAAAGGTCTAGACGAAAAATTAATGAACACATGGTACATCAGTTTTTGAATTTTTGAAGAGGAAAGCACATTTTGAATTTGAAGTAAAATACTTTACTAAGGCCAAAACCGGGTAATGCCTGCTATATATATATATATATATATATATATAAGTATATGTATAAGTATAGAATATATATATATATATATATTATATAACACTACACTTTAACAAATTTATACATATTTATCTATATCTGTACGATTTGTGTTGCTTAATAGTTTCACCGAGATTTATGCGCTGCTCATTAGCATCCTTGTCGAGCACGTCGCGCGTTTTCCTTACCTTTTTTCTGCCATTGTTTTCATTTCTTTTCATTTTCCTTTGTTTTGCGGGCCACGCATATTAACTGGATTTATGTTTGGCAATTAATCGACACTTGGATTAGGCTCGGCCAACGACACGTGGCGTATGCGCAATTTGTCGACACGGAGTATTCGAGCTTAATGTTAATGGCAACATAAATACTGTCGGGCAAAATGCTGAAAGGAACTAAATGTTCTGAATTATTATCGTGCATTATCATCAGTTTTATGGCCGTTTGCCAAAATGTAAGCCCCCTCCCCTTCTCGCTTGCTACATTGAATTTTCTCATGCAATTACCATCAGCTTTTACAGCCTTGTATTATAATATGGGGCACAACAGGAAGGAAGTAAGTCCGACTATAATGAGTTCATCTAACCATATCCGTCTCACAGCTATCTAACTGAAAAACTGTGCCATGTTGCATGTCAAATGTACGAAATGTACAAAATGTACTTTACATAAGTAATCAAAAAATAAAACACTTGATTCCATGGTGGGTTAGGTTATGTACATACATAGGGTATGTCTGGGAATTTTCTCTTTTTCGTAAAAGCGCCAAGGGAAATTCGGCATGCGGTAATAACCCCCAAATATAACTAAAAATTCCCCAAAGAAATGCTTAAAGCATAAAATAGGGTTAAGGATGAGTATATTTAAATACCCTCCAATAATAAATTATCTTCAAAGTTTCTAAAAATATATTAGAATCGCTATCGAAATTCCACAACAAGAGTTAAAATAATGGGTACTCTTTTAAATATTCTTTACATTCAATTACTTACAAATCAATAATATTAATTACATTTGACGAACCCTTTTAAAGCAAATAGCTTTTGACTTTCTTACTTAATAGTCATAATTGAGGTTGGCCAAACAAATGCCAAGGCTTTGTGCTTATATAAGTATATATTTGTGTATTTAATTGAAGACCCTTTTGAGGCTTTGCGACCGACCCATGCCCCCAACAGGCAAGGTTACGCATAATTGTGAGGGTTTAATTTTAATAAATTTTACATCACCTTGTAAGTAGCTGTCTTGACTAGCTCGGATGTGTGAGTGTGTGTGTGAGTGTGAAAGTGAAACTGTCAACTGGCAACTGGGTAAATCGGCTATCACAGTGCTTCTTCAGCTGAAAAATTGCATGCAAATCGCCGTCGACATGGGTTGAAAAACAAAAATGATCAAAAATCCTTCAGAAATCAAACGCTGATTGCAATGCATGACATGTCAGGGCAGCCAGACCCAGTTCTAGACTCAAGCTCCAAGCCCAACCCCAACCCCAACCCATCCCCCTCTCACAAGTATTCGCCTGGCCGCATTTAGGCTCGCAGTTGGCGCCAATGTTTGCCAATTAAATGCGCTGCCTTAGAAATGTGCTTGTTGCCATACGAAGACCCGACACAAGACATTGCACTAAGGTGTTGCGAAGAGAGAGAGAGAGAGGGGGGGGAAGAGAAGAGGGGGGCCACAGGTCGATGTGGGTTGAGCTCTGGAGGGGGTTTTGCTTTTGCTTGTAGTAAACGAAATGAACCGAGTGGCCAAGAAACGAATCGAAAAGTGAATGAGCTGCCTGCAGTGTGTATGCGTGTGTGTGTGTGTTGGAGTGTGTATCAGTGCGCACTCGCGCTGTCTCTTAGGCGCTCTCACTCTCTCTCCGACTGTTGCTGCTGGCTGCTTTTGGGGTGGCCTGAAGGATCATCGACACAGAACTGACCTAATTTCACAAATTCAACATAGGCGCAGGGTGCTGCGGGTTGGCCAGCGCTTAGTGGGTCACTATGGGTGTGTGTGTGTGTGTGTGGCTAAGTGTGTGTATACATATTGACTTAGGTTGGGGCAAGTCAGACCCAGACCCAGACCCAAAAGCAGAGGCAGCAGCAGCAGACGCAGCTGCAATAGGCCCGCGCTGGCAGCAACAATAAATAAATTGCGACAGCCCTGAGGCCATTATTGAATGCTGGCATTTTGACTTGTGGGTGGGCACGTTGTGCTTCATGTTAGCCGAGTTAAAGAAAAAGGTCCAAAGGGCGCTTAAATCGTCGCCCCCAAGCTAAACGTTAAATGCCAGCAGTTGCGACAAAGCGTTTAACATCAAAGGTTTTGGGCCCGAAATGGACAACGGGAAATAATATTTGGCATATTTGCACGTTGGATATTGCATAGCTATAGATATAGATAAAAAGGAAAATAAAAGTATATTGTGCACTCGCTGGGCAGCGTTAGGAGCCGCCATTATCTAAGCACACCTACAGCGCCGCACTACTGCAATGGAAGGTTGTTTTGCATTCAAGGACCTTTCTCTTTGCGGCTGGATGAATTGACCTAAATATTTTGCTCGGCAACCTAATAGTCAGGGTTATACACACACACATACACACAGGCTACGAGCGAGTGTGTGTGTGTGTGTGTGCTTTACCTGGGCTGGGCTGCGACTTCAGCCTTTATTTATGTGTGTTTGGAAAACCAATAAAATGCGAAATGAATTGATTTGCCGAGCAGGCACCTTGAGACACGGCGTTACATGTCCTTCCTTCCTTCCTGCGAGCCTAGCTTGCATTGCATTGCAGTGCGCGGCACTTTCTAATTGGATTTTTAGCCCCCACATTTGTTGGGCACTTATCAATGCCAAATCGTTATCATTACGAACATTTGGCTGCATTGCCATTGTGGAAGCGTGTCACGTATTTTAAAGTCACGTTTAGCCGGTTGCTTCATTAAGCGCGGCGTCTGATTTGTGCTCGCCAAATGGCCGTCGGGGCATGGGGCGTATGCGTAACGCGGCTTTTCCTGATGAAGTCATTTCTCTTCACTTGTCGATTGTATTTTAATTTAGGAGCTACGTGCCGCCTGCTGCAGCCAACTTGGAGCACCTAGCCCCCAGCATCAAGCTCCTATCTCGATGCGCCCGATTGCTCCTCCGTGCTGACGGGGGCTTGTGGCCGGTTGTATTCAATTTAGTGGCAAGCAGCAGGCGCCGTTGCCACCGCAGGACGTGACGCAGCAGTGATAAACATAACAATAACGCATTTTCTATAAGCGTTATGCCGCCATCAGAGCCATTTCACGCCTATTTCACGCCCATTTCAATCGAACCCTCGTCCGGGCAGCGACATTGTCTGATTTGTTCCGCCCGATTATTTCATTAACTTTCTGCCAGAGGCTGCCAGCCACACAGCACAGGAACCCCAGACCAGAACAATGCAAAACCAAATCCCATCAACTTGGCCTACAGGGCGACAAAAGTTTGCGAGAAATTTGCGTTGGCATTCAAAAAAGCAAATTTATGCAGAAAAATACACATTTGTAATGCCGAAAATTAAATACTCTAATGATTTATATATGACTATAATATATGTAAATATCTATATTTTGTCCTACAAGCTAAGGAGTTAAATCAAACTTTATCAGCCAAAGGATTATTTTATCGAAATATAAATATAATCATCTGCTTGATATAGAATTCTATTACGAGTAAGCTAGTCGTGTCTATTGTGGGTATATATATAAAGGCTCCACTCACTTTTCGACACCTTTAATGACCCTGGTAATATTTATGAATTTATGAATAAAAAATTGTATAGAACCGTTTTCCGCAAATGTTCTATCCTAATGAAGGAATTTGGCAAAATCCGTTTTATTTATATATTTTATTTATATATATATTATATTTATACATACATTATATAGATACTAATAAAATTCCAGCACATTTTCTTAACTAGTCTTGTAGCTGAGAAACTGTTAGATAAAATGCCTCATTTAAGCCGTATTACATTTAATTTAAAAATTTAAATACTCTCAGCTAGGGTGTATAGAAGCGGAGATGAGAAATTCAAAGGCTTGGGCTTAGTTGTTTGACATTTCGCTGCGGGTTAAAGAGCATCAGCAGCGAAGGGCACGCTGATAAGCTGGCAATATCGATTGGCATTATCTGCCGTACTCTATCTATATTGTGCACTAAAGTTAATTCCCATAAATGGGAACTTTAAGCCGCCAATGCTAGCCAACTTTTTGCAGCACATGTTGTCTTTTCAACAAGTGCTGGTCAGCTCCTCTGAGCCACAACATATACATCAAATATATATATCGCCAATTCGATCTCGCCGCACGCACTCTCCGGGCTTAAACTCGTCGATTGGCTCAATTTGATTAGGTTCATATTGAAACGAAAGGAAACTCTGGCGCAAACAAACTTCTTTTCAAGTGGAAAGTTTGACAAAAAAACTTTTGCCAACGATATATCAAACTCAAAAGCAGCACATAAATAAATAGCTAAATATTAATAGCTTAGAGTATATATATGTAGTTCAGTCTGTTGCACTTGCAGTTTGAAAATCTATATATAAATATCTAAATAAAAAAGAAAAGTAACCAAAATCTATTTAAGCTGCTGTCCAACTCTGTCAAGTGTCCAGATGTGTGTTCATGTCCATTTGCCCCTCGGGTGTGTATGGTGTGTGTGTGGGTGTACGAGTGTGTTGCCCCGTGGTCAAAATAAAAAAGTTCAATTCAGCTTCCATGCACAAAGCACAAATAATAATAATATTTATATTTTTATGTGCCAAATCACATTAAATTTCGCCTTTATTGGCCGAGGCGGCGCACGGTGCGTATGCATAATAAAAAGGCGACAGCCAAAACGAGATAAGACAGGCGAACGAGACAGGAAATTAGCTAAAGCATATATACATATGCACAGGATGCCTCTGACCCTCATCCAATGGCATTCTTTTTAAGTATTTTTCGAGTCGTCTCTCCGAACGGGTTCATTGACCTCTCGCGGTGTTAATGATGTGTGTTTGTGCTTGTTGTTGCTGCTGTGGTTATTAATACCTTTTAATTGCCATTCAATATGTCATAGCGCAAATTGGTTTGCGCTGTCATCAACCTTGACGACGTGTGCCACAGGGCCAAATTCCTTGAGCACAACCCGCCCACACATCCAACCCCCTTCCCGGCCTGCGAGTATGTGTTTTAGAGCCTTTTGTGTCTAAGTTATTTGCTGCCAGCATAAAATTCATAACGCAGCAGCCAAGCCAATAGACGTGCAACTAAAGATACACGCAGCGAAAAACCTCTAGCTAGAATTATCACTCTGACTATTTAAATAGGATAAAGTTTTTTGTTTTTAAGTAGCATACACTAGTCTCGGATTCGTGAATTTATATAATTTATTTTTATTAAAATTTAAATTAAGTGCCAATAGAGAACAAGCTACATTTAATTCAAGAATTGAGCTGCCCGAGTTTGAATTTCTAATATAATGAAAAGCATGAACCGAATCAGTTTTAATTTTAAGCACAAAATGCTCGACTTTTCTCTGAGCGTACAGGCTACCGTGACGCTGTGTGTGTGTGTGTGTGTGCGTGTGTGTGTGCATAGACAGAGCAAATCATGTCTTCCATCTTCCATCAAATAGAATAAAGGGAATACAAATTAACTTGGCCAGCTGGGGGCTGCCTGCTGCGTGCTGACAAACAATGCCTCGCGATGGCTTCTTGGCAATCTGAGACTTGTCACCAAATTATGAATGATATGCAGCACATAAATCTCAGTCAGCAAACAACGATGGCGGCGACGTGGACGACACAAAAAAAACACCATTGAACGTTAACCAGCACCGCAAACATGGCAGAAGACAGGACCACGACCACGAGGACAACTACAAGAACAAGAACATAGACATAGACATGACCGAAAGTTACTCAGCATAATTTTTGCATTGTTTATGTACTACAAACACCCCATTGAATCCCGCCGTCCCTATCTCTTCTATTGCAGCGTGGATGCTTGGCTGGCTGATGTGCAAGTTTGTGCCCTATATACAGGGTGTCTCGGTGGCGGCTTCGGTTTACAGCTTAATTGCCGTTTCGCTAGACAGGTAAGTCGACTAACAATTATAATTGAGCATAACTCTTTCCATTTACGTGGCTATGAACTTTTATTGTGGGATCAAATTGGGACAGGGGATCGGGATCGGGATCGGGAGTTGGGTGACGGCTGGGTTTCCACAGGATGTCAGCTGCGGCTGCTCTAATGATGCACGACGACGGCGGGGGCGGCATGATGCACTGGCACCAGCGGCACAATGGGCTTGACGGCGTGCACGGCCACCACTGGCTTGGCGACCACAGGATGCACGACCCTGACGGCGGGCGGATGATGCACCACATGGCTGCGGAGGGCCAGATTAATGCGTAATTAATGCAGCTGTTCGCAATTGCGAAGTGGAGCGCACTTACGAATGAACCGAGTGGGCGCCATGATGGATGATCGGGGTGTGCACCACGGCGGGGTGGGCAGCCACCACCGGGGCGTGCACCACGGGGGCGACGGCTACCACGCCGGGGTAGGCATAGGCCTGGGCGGCGGCGAAGGCGGCGAGCACGAACAGCTGCGAACGGAGTATATAGAAGTGCAACTAGTTGCCGGATCAGCAGGTGAAATACTCACAACTTTGAACATTTTGGTGGCTTTTTGGTTGGTTGGTGGTTGCTTCGGTGGTTGGGTTGACTTTGTGCTCGGAGCTGGGCAAGTGCTGGACAACTGTTGTCAATTGCCGCGTCGAGTGGCGCTTTTATAGGAGCTATCGAAAACTGGCTGACCGCCGGGCGCAGTTTCTGTTTGAGTGCAAAAGTGAACGCAGCTCAATGCAAGCCGGCTGGGCAAACTGGTAACTGATTGCGGCTGAGTCGGCGTTCGAGCCGTCTCAAGATCAAGTTCATAGCTCGCCTTGTGCGTATTTGGCATTAGGCGGCGTTGATAATCATTTTTTATGTTTGCTGTTTTTGCTTTTATTTCTCTCTCTAGAATGTTTGTCAACTTTGTTGCGTTGGCCTTGGACTGCATTTGTCACGTTCTCCGCCATAAAGCCTAATGCCTAGTGCTCGCCTTGTGTTTCCTGCTCCATAAAACCAAGCGAGTCCTCTAGCGTGAGGGTAGCAAATACCCTGTAGGCAGCTTTGAAATGTTCTAGTCGTACCTGCTTATGCAAATCAACTTGGCGTATATATCGCTAATAATCGATTCCGTGGAAAAGGGTGACTTGCCCCCTTTTGATAACATTGATAACAACAAATAAAATTGATCGATTTTAACGGTAATCAGGTGGAGTTATAAATAATTTTGAATATTGTTCTTACCGATTTGTAGAAAATTGGGGGAAAAGGTATTTAAGAAGTGAATTATTCCTGTCTATTTATGCTTTACGGGAATATGCATGTCAAATAAATGTTCTTGCCGGGAACATGTATCGATTCTTATCGGCTTCCAGGAAAAGGTGAAAAGTAATCTATGACTTTAAGCAACCTCGGTTTTAAACTTACAATTCTCTAGCAGCCAAACAGACCAACATGGCCAAATCGACTCGTCTCTAAATTTCAATCAGGATTATATGCACCTTTTTGATGGGTTTGCAGCTGTCGCCTGTCACATGTATGTGCACAGCTTCATTATACCCAGTGTTGGGCATTTGCAATGGGTATAAAAAGATACGACGGTGCGACAGATTTCTTGACAGCTCAAATCTATGCGCATAAAGTCAGAATTCCTGCGGCCAGTTGATTTATCAAGTGGCAGTAAAACGTTTTGACAACGTTTTGACGTGTGACGCAGCCCGCGCAGGACAACAACAATAAAAGAAACAACAACAACAGCAGCAGCTGGGATAATAAGAGGCGCCGGTTTATGAGCAGCTTTCATTTATATCAATTCTCGGAGACAGCTTCCCAGGCAGTTGCCAGAGGCAGAATGGTCGCTGCTGCTGTCGTGGCGAGAATAAGACGGATGCGGAGGCGGAGAACGGGGGAAGTGGCAACAGCAGGACACTATATCATTTGACCATTTGGTCACCCACACACGCATGCCAATCCAATCCAATCCAATCCAGAACTGTCCCGAGCCCAGTTGTTGTGCACTTCTTTGTTTTTTACGAGCACTCGTAAAGTGATTCGAAATTTAAGATTTATTATCTGTAACATGAAACTTAAATCAGCACGCAATGTCCTGGATTTAAGCTCTAGATCTAACTAAAGCGCATCCTTGCTTATCACTTGGTTAGCGAATGCCATTTAATTAGGACTCTTAGTTTTATGGATATGTATCGAAGCAGCAGCCCCAACCACCCACCGCCCCCGCCCCCGCCACACTATCTCGCACGCGCATATATATTATCTCAAGACCCATAGATAAACCACTCGCTGTTGTGAGTGTGTAGGTGTGTGTGTGTTTATGTTAAGCCCACTTACTTGTGGTTTTCTGCCAATGACTATGCGGCTTTTGTGTGCTGGCATTTCTGTCCGTGTAGGTTGCCCAAATGTCAACAGTGCGTATGAGTAACCACAGCATATTTCTTGGGCTCCTGCTTGTATTCTTTTGAATACCCTGCGACCATTAAAAAATTGGCAACAAGAGGGTATAATGCCTGGCAGTGTAACAGGATCAAGGTGGAACTTTTAAGCCCATTTTGTAGGGGGTTTGGTTTATTTGAAGTTTATTTATTTGAAGAACTTTCCCATTTTTCCAAACTTGCAAAATACAGATTTGTTTCCTTGACTTTTTTATAGCATATCCTGTAGATTATAACAAGTAAAACTAAAAAGCCTAATACATTTTTGGACTTAAGAACTCCTAGCTGAGTACAGGGTATCTTGCAGTCAGGCAGCCTGCACTCAAGCACTCTTACTTCTTGCTATTATCCGCTGCTATGGGAAAAGGCCATAAAAGTACAAAACTCGCAGCACAGATTCTCTGTGTGTGCGTGTGTGCCAATTATTAAATTTGTTGTTTCTTTATGTAAATTACTTTGGGACAAAATATTTTTGGCGAAAACTTGTCCCGAACTTGCGCTCAAGAGCCCGCTAAACGTCGTCTTCCGTTCGGCCATAACTCAGGCTATAACCTCATATCCAGGTCGTGATCGGACATGGCTTGTTTCGGGCGCCCATTGTTTGACCAGAGCGTAAAACTTAATTAAGGAGGCGCCTGAGTTATGAGCGGAGTTCCAGCCAAATCCTGTAGACAAATTATGTTAATGCAATGCATTGCTATTAAATGTATATATAAATAGTATACAGTATGCAGAGTGCGTGGCTGGTCTATAAATAAACATTATGACAATTTGATATTGGCTTTGGCTTTCAGCTGCTGTTGAAAAGTTGTGGCTGGCCCCTAATGGAATTACCGTTGTGCTTGTTATCAGCAAAACGGTGGCCAAACCAGACGACACAGAATGCCCGGCAATACAATGAGTGCTCCAAACTGCAGCTGTCGGGTGCGGGCGCCGTAACTGGTGCCGCAGCCGTAGCTAGCCCCGTAATTATTTGGTTCTGGGCTGGCCCCGACCGAATCTTGTCTATTTTTTGTGGCCTGGCTATTGAACGGACGCCATAATAAGAGGCTAGCACTAAGCCAAATGAAAACTGGCGACCGCTCATGCTCCCTGCCCCTTATACCCAGTCACGTTATACCCTGCAGCCCACTGAAGATGGGTAAGCTACGCTGTATTGCAGTTTTGCAGATGCAATCTGTACAATCAGGTATTTAATCAGGAATATTTGAATTTGTAGGAAACCTTTCTCCATTTATCTTAAGGAATTAGCTGCGTATACTGTGTCAGTAGCTGCAGCTGGCTACAGGGTGACTTCCAGTCGGGCCCTTTCTAGCACAACACTCTACTTGTCGTTAGTTGTAGTTGGTGCTGCTCTTATTCAAATTACGCTTGATTATGGCATGCCAAGTAAAAAATGGGCACCCCACAAGAGGGGGAGCGGGACAGTGTGGGGGTGAGACGCACACGTGTTGAGTTGCGTTGAGTTCAATAGACGCTGAAACGTTGAGATTGGAAAGCGAGCAGTCAGCAGAAAAAGGCTTAAGATTGCCCCGGCAAGGCGCAAGGCACCATGGGAGCTTGGGAGCAGGGGAGCAGGGCAGCAGGGCATCCTGGCATCCTGCGTGTGCGAATTAATCAGCTAAGATATTTGCATGGCTCGACTCTGTAAAACGGTGTCGTCATCGTCATCGTGATTGCCATTATCCTTGACGAGGCGGCGACATCGCACCAGCTGTTGAAAACTCTTTGTTGGCACTTCTTGCAGGTTCATTGCCATCTGGTGGCCATTGAAGCAGATGACAAAGCGACGTGCACGCATCATGATAATCGGCATATGGGTAATCGCATTGGTAACCACCATTCCGTGGCTGCTATTCTTCGACCTGGTGCCCGCCGAGGAAGTCTTTTCGGATGCCTTGGTCTCCACCTATACGCAGCCGCAGTATTTGTGCCAGGAGGTCTGGCCGCCGGGCACCGATGGCAACTTGTACTTCCTGCTGGCGAATCTGGTGGCCTGCTACCTGCTGCCGATGTCCTTGATAACGCTGTGCTACGTCCTCATCTGGATCAAGGTCTCCACACGCAGCATACCTGGCGAGATGTCCAAGGACGCACAGATGGACCGCATGCAGCAGAAGAGCAAGGTGAAGGTCATCAAAATGCTGGTGGCCGTTGTCATTCTGTTCGTGCTGTCCTGGCTGCCGCTCTACGTGATCTTTGCCCGCATCAAGTTCGGCTCGGACATTTCGCAGGAGGAGTTCGAGATACTCAAGAAGGTGATGCCGCTGGCCCAGTGGCTGGGCTCCTCCAACAGCTGCATCAATCCCATCCTCTACTCGGTCAACAAGAAATATCGACGCGGCTTTGCGGCCATCATCAAGTCGCGCAGCTGCTGCGGCCGGCTCAGGTGGGTGTCCTTTGGGATCTCTAGTCCAGAGATGGACGCGAGCCGGAGCTCTCCATTACAGTTTTTTTTTTCACACAATAATCAATATCAGACAATATTTTATATTTTTATGGAGACGAACATTTATTTTATTTAAATTTAATAATATAATTTGAACTAGTTTTCAATTTATATTTATAACTTTGTTTTTAACATTTGTTTATTAATTTTATTACAATATTATAATTATTTGTAATTTTTTTATTTTGACTTGTGTCAATATTTCATATGTTTTTCCAAGCACGCCCAACTCTGCTGCTATCCTCCTGCTGTTCATCACTTGTTGTATGTCCTCTTTGCCCCGCAGGTACTATGACAACGTGGCCATTGCCTCCTCCACGACCAGCACACGCAAATCCTCGCACTATCACCCGAACAGCTCTCGCAAGAGTCCCAGCAGCCCGGGTCTGCGCAAGACGAACGCCGTTTCCTACATCTACGAGCACAACTCGCTGCGGCGCCACAACCTGATGATGAAGCAGGACAGCAATCTGTCCCAGCAGATGCTGCTCAAGCAGGACTCGCACGGCTCGCGCCAGTTTCTCATTAAGCAGGAGAGCTCCTGCAGCGACGCCTCCGGCACGCGTCGCCTGCTCTGCCAGCAGGACAGCAATGGCAGCAAGGTCTCGCTGTCCAAGCAGGATTCGATTGTCTCCTATATGGAGGCGCGCCGCGTGGCCGCCCTAAGCGCCCAGGATCGCTCCGTGGACTCAACGGTCACACAACAGGACACCATATCCATTGAATCCCGTCGCGGAGCGGCTGCTGCCACGCCCGCCTCTCTGCTGGACAAGCGCCAGAAGTTCGTCAAACAGGATTCGGTGATTAGCTTCGTGGACCAGCGACCGGAGCCGCGACGCCACCAGCTGGTGAAGCAGGACTCGGTCATCTCGTTTGCGGATCAGCGACGCGGCCTGCTCCACAAGCAGGATTCGCTGATCGCTAATCGCTCCGGCGATGCTCCCACGCACCATGTCTCCATACTGAAGAAGACCGACTCGCAGCTCAGCTACGGCAACTCCTCGCCCCGCCGCAATGTGGAGCTCTACGAGTAGGCAAAATAAGTAAAGAATCCAACTACACACACACACTCGTACGTAGGTATATAAGCTATCAACACCAAATCGAAAAGAATTAGTTCTATAAACACTATAAACACTGGCAGGGCAGGAGGAGCAGGAGGCTACTGTGATAGCAGTCGGCCAAATGCCGCAGGTTCAGAGCTTGGCTTGAACATGCCGCATATCCGTCGCGTGGGGAGGAGGGTGGCTTGGGTAGGGGTCGGACCAATTGTAAACGGCTGGGCGGGACTATTTAATACAGAAACAAAGGACAAGGAACAGTTATCTTCGGGCTGCCGAAGATTGAATACTCTTGCAGACATATGGTAGAGGTATACACAACTCAAGGAAGGTATAGAAGGTATAGGATAGAGAAGCCCGATGTAAATAAGATTTGGATTATATTATACATGAAGCTCTTAATCGCCCAGCTGAGTTGAAACAAACAAGTTTTTCACACAAGAAAAACATTTTTAAATCAAGTGTCGTTTGTCGTTTTGACTAAGATATATTTCAAAACAACAAAAATGTTCTCGCGAACAGTTCAGTTCATTTACGGAGTCTTTCTAAAGCATATATCTAATGTAGTTGTTCAAACTTGCCAAGATTTTAAACGCATGTAAGGAATTTTCAGAAAACAAATAAATAAATTTTAAATAAAAAGTTAAATTTCGATCTATAGTTCCTATGGCAGCTATATGACATAGTAATCCGATATGGCAAACTTAAATATTTGCAAAAAATACGAATCTATGTCAAGTCTCATCAAGATACCTTGATTTTATTGCATAAGAAAGAATCAGCTCTTGATCCTTCTGGCCTCGGAGATGCCTACTTTAAGGCGTTAAACACTTCATTCCCTGCTTAGAATACCCTCTGCAAGGGTATAAAAACGAAACTGGGATTGCTTAGTTAGGCACCAAGAGAGATACACGCAACGCACCTAAAATAACATAGTCATTAGATGTTTTATACGTGTTCCAATAATTCTATACACACACACACATACACACACAGGGCATGCATACAACTACTCTTGACTATACTTATGTATATTCGCACGTACCGTTACGCAGTTTTTAAGATTGTTTGTACTCGTCATATTTGCTATATTATATCGAAACGCAGCTTGCTATATATACTTAAAAAGAAACCACAATCGAAAAACCGAAAAAAAGAAAACAAGAAAAAAAACTTGAGTGTTGAGCAAAGGGAGCGCAATTTTTTACTAGCAGCAGGAGTCCTACCAAATCGGGGGAAAGGGCCAAGCTAAACATTTTCTACGAAAGCGAGAGTGAAACGCGGAATGTCCAGTATCAAAGAACAAATTTGAGAAACACCGAGGTCTAAAGTAACGTACCTACTAAATTTTTGTATGAACAATTCTTACAATTTATATATATACATACATGACATACATGACATATATATAATATATATATATATATATATATTTGTATTGATTTTGAAATAAGCAATATATGTAATACACACGTCTGTATGCGTCTATCAAACAACAATAATCAATTTTATTAGAGAGTTTTACAAATACGCGAAAAAGCTGATCAATGGCACATTAGAGACATAGGGCTTACCAACGGTTAAATCTGGGTAACAACTCTTGGGTAAACATGGCAAAGCGCACAAAGCAGCAACAGTCGACCATATGGAAATGTTTACGGGGCACGAAAGCAGTTGAATATAACGATAAATATATAAATATAAAAATATATATTTTTTTTGGGTTTAGATAAGTACTCTTAAGTCTAGACAAACTACAATGGGGAAGCGGAAGAGAACACAGAATGGCAGGTGGAACAAGCTGTCCGAGCATTCGCACTAAACGTATCACTAATAAAATAAAACAATAATCGAAAATCGAAACATAATTCGTTAAGTTCTAAAACACCAAAAACAACAACAACTCTTAAAGATAACGATAACAATTTTAATAAATGACTAACAAATAAGCTATATATACATATGTATATATATGTATACAAACTATGGAACTACGAACATATATATATATATATATATATACATAACGAAAACTATGCAATTTTATTGTTAGCCAAAATTTTATAAATGTCAAGTAATAAATGTAAACAAAACATTTATATGTATACAAACGAAAAAAAATATATATATATATTTGAAAATAATATTAAAATACAAAATAAACTATATATTCGTATCAAGTTAGAAACATATGGCATTAGGCGCTGCTTTGTGGCACGCTTTTACAAAGCTACATTTTAAAACCAGGATTTAGTTAAAGAAAGAAACTATAAACATTGAAACCAACTCGAGTTGGCCAGCTTCAAGCTTCGATAAAACCCAAGTTTAAAAATTTTTAGAAAAAGTCCCCCAGCGCCTAGTGCGTGGCTATAAACTAAAAACAATACAAGAAAACAACATAAATAAACAAAAAATATCAATAATATATTATAAATATATATACAATATATACATAGATGTATTAATATATACATATATATATATACATATATATATATATATATTATTCACACAACAGCGAATAACAAACATATTTGTCTAAATTAAAAAGTATATTTATGCAATATCTATTATTATCATTATTATGGTTATTATTATTATTATTGACGGCTTCATCAGTCATGCAGCAGCATATGCTTATATAATCGTACTACATAGTTATATAGGGTATTAGATGCGTCTAATACAAATATTTTAATTTCAACCCCCCACACTCAAAAACTAGTTGCATACTTACATAATCGAACGATTGGTAATAATATATAAGTAATATTTATCGAATAAACGAATTGAACTTTAAGTTTTAAAATTACAATAAATTCAAATATTAGCAAAACAAAACATACACAAGAGATTTTGTTTAATATTATTGTGGAAAAATATATTAAAAAAAAATACGAAAAGGAAAATCAATATGTTATCGAGTTATACAATATGCATATATAATGACATCAATAGAAGACATTTATATATAAATATATTTATGTATATGAAATACAACTACAACACCAAAGATACACGCATATTAGCAGAAATAAATGTAATACATAATTATATTGAAACAAATTATCTGACTTTTTCTTATATAGAACTGCCAACGTCATTTTACTAAGCCTATATTACACAGTTTAAGAATTGTATTTTATATTTCTTTCTTCTAATTAGTTCAGCTAACCAATATTATTATTTCAATTACTTTTTTTTATTATAGGTGATATTCATAGCTCCTCTAAGTATATGTTTATGTGACTGGGTAATGAATCTATTAACAGTGTCCGACGTAACTCTTAATCAACCAAACACCTTGCGGAGAGTGGAAAAAATAACGGGGCGTTGATTTACCTAATTTACTCCAAGTTTTTGTTGAAGTTTCCGCAAAACACAATATAAGCTTTCAGTTGTTCACTAGAGTTTCACTGAACAACGCAGCTTGCGAAAATAATTTGGTTTCTTCCACTAATCTAGCTTTTATTTTGTTTTGATATGGATCGGTGGATAAATCGCGTAGCTGTTGTCACTGGTGCCAGTTCGGGCATTGGTGCTGCATGTTCCAAGGATCTGGTGGCCAAAGGCATGATTGTCGTGGGCCTGGCACGTCGTGAAGGTCGGCTCGAGGAATTAAGGGCAGCTCTGCCTGCTGAACAGGCGGCACGATTTTATGGCCACCGATGTGATGTGAGCGTCGAACAACAGGTGGTCGATGCATTTGCTTGGATTGACGCAACTTTGGGTGGGGCAGATGTACTGGTAAACAATGCAGGTATTATGCGTCGAGTGTACTTAACGGACGCAGGAAATAGCGCTGATCTGCAAGATACATTGAATACCAACGTATTGGGCGTTACGTGGTGCACGCGCGAGGCTTTTCTCTCAATGCAGCGACGCAAGATAAACGACGGACATGTGCTTGTAATCAACAGCATAGCCGGCCATATTGTACCAATGACTCCTGGACTTCATTTGAACATGTATGCTCCATCCAAGCACGCTATCACTGCACTTGCCAAAGTGCTACGTCAGGAGTTCGTCGCCAAAGGGACCAAGACTAAGATTACGGTGCGTACTGTTTAACTATTTGTTTTGGATTGTATTTTTAATTATTTAAATTTAAACTTCAGAGCATCATTCCAGGGGTTGTCGATACTGAGATTCACGCACTAGAGATGTTGACCAACAAGGTAATGCTACGTCCCGAGAGTGTAGCCGATGCGATCAGCTACTGCATTCAGACGCCACCCAACGTACAGATTAACGAACTGGCTATACAATCGGTTTGAAAAGTGTTCTAGGACTTCTTCTTCAAATATTTAAATATAAATATATAAACAATAACAATAAAAAAGAAAAATAGTGTTACTTTTGAAAATAAATTTTTGGCGGAAACATTGCTTAAAAAATATCGATTGCTGCACACATCGAAAGCCAACCGATTATTTGCTCGCAATAATCGGTAGACCGATTTAACGATGTTGCACTACTAACATCGATATCATTTGCCAGCAGTCGTAGTTCGTGTCGGGCATTGTTTTTATTTTTAATAATTTGTAACGTTTCATTTGTTAATTGCTTAATTGGCCATTGTTTAACATATTGCAATAAGAAGAACGAGATATTCTTCACGGTTCGCTCAACCGTTGCGGTTCCTTCTGCTAACGAAGCTAATTAAATTACACAAAGACAAAGCATCTTCTGTCTTGTCTGTCGACGTCATTGCTATTTCGGGGCACACTATCTTCTACACACATATATAACAATGGAACAACAACAAGTGGCGCCTGTGTTGGCCGCAACTCCCTCAGCTCTCGGGGAGGAGCAACTGGACATCGATGACAGCATGAAGCATTGCTTTGAGAACCTGATTGTCATCGATGTGGGCGCTAATTTGACCAACAAAAAGTATAGCCGTGATCTGGATTCCGTTGTCCAAAGGGCAAGAGACGCAGGTTCGTTCAAATCTATCTGACAAACTAATTAAAAAACAAAAGCAAAAAGAAGAACATTCGCGATAAGACTAATAATAAGCCATGACAGCTGTGTTGGGCGCGGCAAGTGGTCAGCGCGAGCGAGCGAGAGCGGACACATTAAGAAGGTCAAGCGACGCACGGCCGATAAGCGTGCAACATGTGTATGTGTGCGTCGCACCTGCGTATGTGTGCGTGTGTATAGGCATTTGTCGCGTCGAGCATGCACCAGTGCAACATGTACATAACTATGCGTGTTCCTTTATTTTAAACTCAATATTTTCGAATTCCTTTTCGAAACAGAATTCCTTCCGTTGGGCGGATGAACTTTCTTTTTATACCTATTATAATTTTATTATGAAATGTGTAACGTACAGAGGGAGATATCTGCGGCCCAAAAGAGTTAGTTAATTATTCATATATGTATATAGCTCACATATTCTATATGGAACTGCATTTAATATTCCCCGTGCTTCCCCGTGACATCTCCCTCAGAAAGACGATAACTAAAACCGTCCGCTCAAAAGAGCTTTCACTGTATATATGCTCAGTATCGCTACTCATTCTTAGTTCTCTTTTCCTGTCTAGGTGTTCAGAAATTAATGGTACACGGCACTTCGGTCAAATCGAGCAAGGAGGCGCTGCGCCTCTCGCGCATTTATCCCGACATTATCTACTCGACTGCTGGCATACACCCGCACGACTCGAAGTCCATTGTGGAGGAGCCGTCCACATGGTTCGACTTCGAGCACATTGCACAGGCGCAGGAGTGCGTTGCCATTGGTCCATGCGGCCTGGACTATCAGCGCGACTTCTCCGAGCCGGATGTGCAAAAGCAGATGTTTGCCAAGCAACTGCATTTGGCAATTCGTCTGAAGAAACCTCTGCTGATCCACGAGCGATCGGCTCAGCACGATGTACTCGAAATACTCGACACGTAAATAGACAAAATGAATGATGCATGTTATGGATGATAGCTCTGCCATCTTTGCAGATTCGAGAATCTACCGCCTGTGGTCATCAGAGGTTTCATGGGCACAGCTGAAGAGGCCCTCAAATATCTGGATCGCAGATTCTACATCAGCTTAACTGGTTACTTATGCAAGGATAAATCAGACACTGGCGTACGCAGGCTGCTCGATAATGGTACCCTGCCTCTGGACAGGCTGTTAGTGGAAACGGATGCACCATTCATGTATCCAAATACGAGAGCTTCCAAGCTACCGCAGCACGTCAAGAGTGGCATTACGGAACGCTCATTGCTGTACTTACACAGGTGGGCGCTGCAATTAAATGCCATAGTTTAGTTAAATTTAATCCAAATGCTTTGCAGATATTGCACCTTTCAACGTAACGAGCCCTGCAGCCTGCCAGCCATCGTGGAAATGATTGCTGCATTCATGAAGAAAACACCGGATGAGGTCGCCTTGGCCACTGCCTTCAATGCCCTCAAGCTATTCGGCCTGTCCTAAAGGTGCCAGTGCTAGCACTTTAATATTTGAAACGAGCCTGAGATTCACGATAGACTCACACCATGTGCCTTAACTACTAATCGAATTCAGGATGTGCTAACCCTGACCTAACCATATACGTACGTACACATACACATACAACTACGACGCATTCGCATGCGACTTGCAAGAAACATGTATACACCTCCCTCCTATATTATATTAGTAGTGCGAACTCTTTTGTCAAAAATTCGCAAAGTTAGCCTTAAGTTGTTGGTATTTCGTAAGCAATCGGCTTTGTTTACTTTATACTTGCCCCGGCAATGGTGCCAAGGTGGTGCCAAGTGAACGGCGGTGCCGGGGACGCGGAATCAGTTAGCGCCTCCGCCGTTTCACACATCGAAGCGCGCGCTTCGAGACTGTTCAAAATGCTGCAGCTCTTTTTCTTTTGTTTTGTGTTTATTTCATAAAGAAAATGTGTCTTTAGTTTAAGAGTTATTTTAGTTATGGCTTTTTTGTATACCAACTTATCAAATCCCTCGATTAGTTTATAGTACATACTTTTGTAAATATTTATTATTTGTTGTTCGAGGCACGCTGACTGTGCGATATTTGAGGAGATTGATGTCAGATGATGACGATGTTGATGATTATTATGGTAAACGTGATGTGATCATTTTACGAGCTAAATATTTATATAATATTCAACATACAAACACACATTTAGTTAGTGCTATGAAAATGCATCATACGCTATATACATACACTATATTTTGTTATATACATATTAATATCAACCTATGTGATGCTGTATACGTTGTAATGAACTGAATCAACTAACGGAGGTGCATGAAAACCGCTTTGTGCTCTTTGTTCGCACACACACACTATTTTCCATTTGAATAAAGATAAAGCGAATTTAAATAAAAACAAAAAAACTGAGGTTCCACAAATATTTTTGGTTCATTTGCTTAGTTTGTGCTCTCAAAAGCGTTGGATGTTTTGCAAGTCTTCGAACTGCCCTAGCCTATGCAAATTATCCCACCATTGTTTAAGCCGATGACGCAGTATCAGCGCAAACCAGGGGGTCAGCGGGGCACTGAATTTGGTTATCGCATCGTCGATTTCCTCGCGTCTTAAATAGCGCACCTCGCTGACCTCATTGGCGTTGGGCTTTAGGGTCACATCCTTTTGTAGGAAGAGGATGTAGTCAATCTCATGTTCCCCCCAGACACCGTCCCCAGTGTTGGCATAGTGTATGCGCGTTAGGTAATTAAAATTCTCGGGCTGGATTTCATTCGTGGGTATGCCCAATTCGTAGTTCAAACGGCGCTGCGCCGCTAAACGTATGCCTATGGCATTGGACTCCTGCCGCTCCTGCTCTATGTCGTGCAGAGGATGGCTGCAGCAGGCGTTCGTGTATGTGTCCGGGAAAGTTATCTGAAAACGGGAATGGCTCGGTATCAGTGGATCCCGCTGCACTTAATCCACGCTTACCTTGTGCACGGAACGTCGTTGTACGAGCATTTCTCCTTTCGTGTTGAATAGGAATACACTGAAAGCTCGATGCAGCTTGACATCACCTGTTCCGGGCTGCACCCGATGGCAGTCGGCCTTGGTAGCAGCTCCGATGGCGTTGTCGTTCTCGTCCACCAAAATGCATTGCTCCTTTAGGGCGTGCGCCTGCAAAGGATCATGGATTTCGATGTCGGCCTGCTTCTGTTGGCCCAATGAGCTGGTGCTGCATTTGCGCAGCAACTGAAGGCGCGGCCAGAGATTCAAGCGCGACGTCAACATTTTTTGGTAATTGAGGTGTTAATGACTAGCTTCAAGTTGGGCCTAAATAAATATGAAAAGTGAAAACGTCGTAATCGGATTCAAGAGTGGCGTTGCCAACCGACTTGTGTACTTATGTGCAGTACGCAACACTGCTCCGCATAACAGCTGTTCGTCGTTTGCCAGCTGCAGCAGCCCTGGCAACAGTGATACACATTTGTTCATAATCAGTTTTTCGCTGCGTCCATAGCTGAAAATTGTAAATAGCCGAGTGATTACTCAAATAATTACCCTCACACATACTGTAAAATGGTAAGCACAGCGTTTACCCAATCTACAAACAGAGATTTTATTGCTCAACATCTGCGCAGATCCGATTTATACTCATACAAAACCGTGCAGGCAAAACTCGCCTGGCCAAGTGGTATATGAACTTTGATGACGACGAGAAACAAAAGCTTATTGAAGAGGTGCACGCCGTGGTCACCGTGCGAGATGCCAAGCACACCAACTTCGTAGAGGTATTGCTTAAACATTTAAATTTGCCACAATACTTTACCTAACGATCTTACCCCACCTGCAGTTTCGTAATTTCAAAATTGTCTACAGACGCTATGCGGGTCTCTACTTCTGCATCTGTGTGGACGTCAATGACAATAACCTGTGCTATCTGGAGGCCATTCATAATTTTGTAGAGGTGCTGAACGAGTACTTCCACAATGTGTGCGAGCTGGATCTCGTCTTCAATTTCTACAAAGTGTACAGTGTCGTGGACGAGATGTTCTTGGCTGGCGAAATTCGAGAGACCTCGCAGACGAAGGTGCTCAAGCAGCTGCTGACATTGAACTCACTGGAATAGAGATATTACACCCACTAAAACGATGCATTCCCATTGCCCGCTTATCGAATCTTCATATTATATTATGTACTATTTATCTACATGTGTTCTATATGCAAGCAAAACTCTCAAATGTTAAATGACGTGTTTAGAATCAAATAATTTATAATAAGAGATTATATGCAGATGCAAGTATTAAAGACTATCGCAATAAGCACTGCTGATAAATGAGTGTATACATACGGACGGATGGACGTACGGACGTATGTATGTACATTTGTAGGTGGTTACCGCCCACCAAACGGCGGATGCAGATAGTTGTAAAAGATGCAGCCCTGGCTATGGTTGCCGCGTTTCTCAACACTACTAGCACAACTGACGACACTTTACTACACTAGTGCCACTTCGTCATTTTTTCAGTCGCCATTGTTCTCGTTCTCGGCTGTCGAATTTGTGGAAATTATCGAATTTCCCTCAAATTCATTGCAATAAATACAATAGAATTTAGAAAAATAAACAATTTTGGAGTACACAGTGCTAGTGCGCGTTAATTGTGTTAAAGTGAAGTAATAAGAGGCCGCCAATCGAAATTAGAGACCCTCTGCGAGCAGCTAAGCAGCGAAATCGAATATTTGTTCGTGGCAAAAAAGAAACACACACAAACTTGAACAAAAGCCAAAAGTGAAAAAATGTCATCTATGAATCCAGAATAGTAAGTCGTCACATGCGTTAATTGCGCTTCATTGAGACATTGACAAGCACAATGAAAAAAAAAATAGTACCACTCACCCGCGTTCCATAACCCAGCACTGGCTTTTTTCTGATTTTTTCTTTCTTTCTGCGACGTCATTTTTGCGACGTCCACGACAACGACGACTTTTTAGCCCCACTCCCTTAAAACGAGTATTTGTGACTAAAAAACATACGATTTTAATATGTTGCCGAGTGGCAAATAGAAACTATAGCTACTATATATGCATATATATTTGTACATAGTATACATTTATCGAGTACATATATATTTTCAGTAATTGCAGACTTTGTACAGTGAGAATTGTGGAGGAATTGGTGAAATGCCATGTCTCCAATTGTTTAGTTGTTTCGAGTGGCTGCGAATGCTGCTGACAACCAGAAAGCCAGTCAGCCCTTGCCTTTGCCTCAGCCCAGTTGCGCTGCTGATTCGTGGGGCGGATGAGTCACCTGCCCAACGTCGCCTGCCCCCTCGATTGCGTTCACTTTGTTGTTGTTTGACTGCTTTACGATGCGCCGTTGTCGTGTTGATATTCTCTGCTGCTGTTGCTGCTACGTAATCAAATTGCCATCTATGCTGAGAGTCTCATGTTTTTCCTGCAGTTGAACTTGAAATGATGATGTATTCCTTTTGCATTATACGTAACTAATGCAGTGAAAGTTATAATAATAAACAGCTCCCTTGGGATACGATCTGAAGGCAAACGAACTCTTTGTGTTTAAAAACTTTTCCTTGAGCAGGCAAACAGCCTTTCTAACATTAAAGGATAAATAGAAATCTTTAAACAATGAAACAATAAAAATCACAATATATTTAAGTACTAATTTTGATGACCAAATATTCGGAGGAATCTGAAGGCAAACCGAACCGTTTTCTCTTTTAAATGGGTTTGCTCTTTTTTCAGTAGAACAGAAAACGTTAACCCTCAAAGTCTGCATAAATGAGAATTGAGTAGAAATTATTTTTCCCCTATTTAAAAATAACATTAAAAATAATGTGAGGAACCAGGTTCCAAACCTGGGTTAATTGGTGCACAAACCGAACCGTGAACCAAACCACCGCCATCATTTCATATGGATTTGCAGTCATAATAGAATGAATTCCCTTTTCCCCTTTTTTGTTATTTCTTGGCGTGTGCATTTTAAGCGTGGTCATATGTGTCATCGTTCGCTTGTTCGCTCAAGAGCGTATTCATTGTACGTGCAGCTGCATTAGATACCCCGTGAAATGGTCCTTATATATGTCGAACAATGGGTATTAGTAGGTTGCTCCAACTTTGTGTGCGATGATAAGATAAGCAAATATGACGAGCTCTATAATAAACGAGCTGTGTTGGCGATAAGGTGGGAAATATGCCCCGAGTAACACGCATTCTTTCTGCCTTACAGCGATTATCTCTTCAAACTGCTGCTGATCGGCGACTCCGGCGTTGGAAAGTCCTGTCTGTTGCTCCGATTTGCCGATGACACATATACAGAGAGCTATATCAGTACAATTGGCGTGGACTTTGTAAGTGCTCGGTAGAGCAATAAAAATTTGGGCTGTGACTCAACAAAACTGTTTTATCTTACAGAAAATTAGAACTATAGAATTGGACGGAAAAACGATTAAATTGCAAATTGTAAGTTGGATCAATGGTTGCCCGGGAATCGAATTGGGCTAATAGCTCTTACTTTTGTAGTGGGATACTGCTGGACAGGAGCGCTTCCGTACCATCACATCATCATATTATCGTGGCGCTCATGGCATTATCGTTGTGTACGATTGCACGGACCAGGAGTCCTTCAACAACGTTAAGCAATGGCTGGAGGAGATCGAGCGATATGCATGCGAAAATGTGAACAAGTTGCTGGTGGGCAACAAGAGTGATTTAACCACCAAGAAAGTTGTCGATCATACAACAGCTGCGGTGCGTGCGAAGCCTCCCACACTTCACTTCACCTTTGAATTAACTGAATTAATTCATTTTTATTTGCATTTACAGGAGTACGCAACTCAATTAGGCATTCCATTCCTTGAAACTTCGGCCAAGAGTGCCACCAACGTGGAGCAGGCATTCATGACGATGGCGGCTGAGATCAAGAATCGCGTTGGGCCGCCGTCCAGCGCTACCGATAACGCTAGCAAAGTGAAAATCGATCAGGGACGTCCAGTGGAAAACACCAAGTCTGGTTGCTGCTGAATAACTCTGATTGTGAATCATTATTTTATTATACAATTAAACAAAATTTAAATATAATAAATTAAAACGAAACAACAAAAACGCAAAGAATAAGAAACAAACACACAACAATAAAAACAAGCAAATCACAATTATAAAACAAATTGAATTATATAATAACAATAATGATGCGTATTGAAGAGTATGAGAAGATGATGACCTTTGTATGTTGCGAGAAAGTGCTCGCAATCCAGTTCAAGTTTATGAACACCTACATAACTTAAGCATATACACACACACACACACACACACATATGTAATAGGCAACAAGCAGCAAATACACACAGGATACTGATATGTACTACCTACCACTCTGTCTTACCCTCTGTTCTCAATAGTTCTGTTCATAAGTAGTGCAAAGCAAAAAAATATACAAAATGGTGTAGTAATTAACTAATCTAAATCTAATCTAAACATAAGAGTTACTTACCACAGCAGCGCGAAACGATAGCGATACAGATACCGATTACTATTAATACTTATATTCATAAAAAGAAAAGCAAACAAAAACAAATAAAAACCAAACAAAAACTGCGTTTATTATAGCCATGTTGCTCCCAGGCCCAAATCGAATTGGACAACCCGCTGTATCTGCCGCTATATACACATACAAATATACTGCGTACTGCAATACCATTTTCAAATCATATTAACTATCCACAAGTGTAAAGTTCGCCACTTGTCTGACATATTGTAATTATTATGTAAATCAAAAAACATTTTATAGAATTAACAATAACAAATTTGTGTGTTTTTGCAATCGGTGAAGACAGAGAAACGCATAGGATTTGTTTAGGCTCATAAATAGTGTAATTTTGATGCTAATGATGAGACGTTTAATAAAAATTTCATGAACACAAGACAGACGTTTTCATCCGCAGTACTTGCTTAAATTCTTATAACCTCTTCAAGGCATTGAAGACGATCATCTCAGAATCCATAAACTATATATATTATGGATAAGTTACAACAACGACGTCGATGTAGTAAATCTTTCTGTCTGTCTGTTTCTATTTTAACTAGTTCCTCACATATAAGTCGAGATAAAATTAAAACCTGCATATCACGAGATAATAAAGTCAGATCTTGGAATATTATACCTTCCTAAGCTTGTACAAATTACGACTATCGATTGGCATCAGAAAATTTCCATTATTAAATTTAACTAAATTCAGCAAAAATAGTAAGGGGTTTACATCACATATTTTGCCAAAATGGGGTTGATTCCGGAATTTAAATTTATTAATTGCAATCGATTCTATAAACTTGTATGAGTCCAAACAGTCATAGTTTTCCATGATCGGACTTTAATTAACTGAGATATAGTCATTTGAATTCTTTCAAATCTGGTTAAATACTGCGTGTTGGGTTTTGCGTCAGGACAAACCTATGCAACATCAATTTAAACAAATTACAAATTGTGACGCATAAAAGTATACACTCCTTAAAATGCAGAGCGCCATCAGTTGATTTTTATTTCATTAAATATTTTTCAATATCAGCATACAAGTATGCAATTAAATAGTTGACAATTATTCACTGTGCGCACACAAGTATGCAGTGCTTAAAATGTTTGCATATGCTTCATAAAGCGACATCTGTTGATTTCATTTGCAACTATTGTTTTATAACTCCGATATTATGGAAAATTAGAAATCGAGGCGCACACAAGTATGCAACATTAAAAATACATTCAGAAGTGTCACTACAGCGCCATCTGTTGAACTCATGTGTAACTATTATTTTATAACTGCCGGTCATATAAGTATGCAATTGTATTTTTATGAATACGTAAATTCTGACGCATACATGTATGCAGCATGTAAAATACTTACACATATAATTGTGGGGCATAAAAGTATGTAATATATTTATTTGCGTATGATTCGAAAATATGTTATAGCGTTTTTGTCAGTCAAATTAAAAGTAAAACCTGCATATCTCAAACAAATAAAGACAGATATTTAAATGATATACCATTCTGAGCTCGTACGGATGAGGACTTTCGATTGGCGTTTAAAAATGTCCAATCTGAAATTTGACCAAATTTGACAAAAATGGTAAGGGGTAACATCACAATTTTAGCCAAAAACGCGAAAGTTCTGAAATTAAAATTGTTGCTTTGAAATCGATTTTTGGGACTTCTGCGAGTCTAACATGGTGTATCTTACCAAGATCGGACTTGGTATAGCCGAGATATAGCCATTTAAACTTTTGAACAAATTTTAAAATAGCCATATTTCGGACATATAGGGACCTATCTTGGAAAGATATACCATTTTACACTCGTACGGATTAGGTCTATCGATTGGCATTCAAAAATTGTAATTCTAAAAATATTGACGAAATTTTGAAAAATGGCAAGGGGTTACATCACATTTTTTGAAAAAATCGCGAAATGTTGTAATGAAATATTTTCAACAGCGATCGATTCTATAGATTTCTACGAGTTCAGAAATGTATATTTTTCCGAGATCGAACTACATATGACCGAGATATAGCCGTGTAAAAATTGTTGCCAAAGTTTAAACTTGCATATCACGGACAAATAGGGTTCTGTTGTGGAAAGGTACACCTCTCTTCAGACTCGGATGGATCAGGACTACTGACATTTCAACATTTTTTTGACCGAGAAAATGCCATACTCTAGTTCTTGCATCTTGCGTAAATTTGGTTTCAAAAACGGATTTTTCTAGCGTTTATTGACTTCTTCTGAGGTACTTCAGTCTTTACAACAAAATTTCATCTATAAACTATGACTATGGACTAACGTATAAATCGAACTCAGTTTGTGCTAGAATTCAACTAAATACCATTTTGTTCTGAATCATTTTTGCTCAGATTTTGCTGGCGCGACGCTCCTGCAGGCAGGCAGCGGTAACCGTGGCCGCCGTCGTTCCGATTATGGCGGCTCCGAGAGCTCCGCGTTCGCGCTCGCCCAGAGACAGGGACGTGGAGAGGCTGTTGCTGCGCCACGTGGAGGAGGTGTTGCGCTCGGTGCCCGACGAGGTGGAAATGGAGTTGATCAGGAAGGTGGCCTCGCGACGCAGCGTGCGCCGTGCACGCTGAGCATTGCCCGCGCCCAGCACCGTTGCACCCTCGTCCGCCTCGTTGTCCTGCCGGCGAGTCGTCTGCCGTAGACTGCGCCCGGCCACCGTGGGGTAGTGATGATGGCGATGATGATGATGCGGCCGCTGGCCAAAGCAGCTGAGCAGCAGGCGCCAAAAGCCGCTGCGAAACTTCGACGACATCAGATTGTAGAGTATGGGATTCATGGCCGAATTGAGGTACAGCATGAAGCGCGAGAAGTACAACAGGTTGTAGTAGCCCGCGATGCCCAGGCGCTGCACATCCTCGGCGCTGGCGGTGATGACCCAGAGCGTGAAGGCGCGGAAGGGCAGCAGGCACACAAAGAAGCTGGACACCACCGCCACCAGCATGAAGATCACCTGCTTGCGATGCTTCCGCATGCCGTTGCTCTGCTGGTGGCTGTTGCCCTTCGTACTGGGCGTGGCAGCTGAGGCCGCCAGCTGCTGCTGCTGCTGCGGCTGCGGCGAGGTGGGTCTGTGGAATGCGCTGTTGGGGCGCAGCAGCTTGTAGGCAATGGCCGCGTACAGCAGCACCAGAATGCCGAAGGGCAGAAAGAAGAAGAGCGTTATGGTGCCCACGAAGTAGCAGATGGGCCAGAAGCCGTCGGCGGCCGTGGTGCAAACCGGTGCGTCGGTGCCGTCGCCGTAGGGCTCCACGCTGTAGCTGGATATGGCGATGATGGGACTGCAAAAGTTATAGTCATATAGAAACATAAAGATGAGCTTTAACTGGCTATTGTCTGCAAAGTTTGAGCAAATAAAAATGAAAGGAAAAGAGTCATATTTAAAACTATTCAGCAGCTAGTCAAATACATACACAAGTCTCCAAGGGAAGCACCACTCAACTTAATCAAAGTACCAGAACGGAAACGGAAACGTCTGCTCTACTATATACTCTATATGTATGTACAAAAAATAATGTGAAAACTACGTCAAATTACAGTGAAAACTTTTCAGAAAACAAATGAACGTAAACAATTTTACTAAATGATAAAAGCTATTCGAAAGTAGCAGATACAGTGAAAACTCTCTTGAGCAAACAACCACGAATTCAGGTTGGTTTTACGCTTGAAAGTTATATCAATATAAATAAGATGAAACCAAGATGTTTGTACTTCATTCAATAAGGTCTTATAATTAAAAGTTGTTAATTTTGGCTGGATTTTGACTTTGTTTAAGTACAAAATTCTTAGTTTCTTCTCTTTATTTCTTATTATCTAATATTTAACGCAAGATAATTGAGTTCATTAAATGGAGGGACTTTCTTTAAAAATGTAAACAATTTAATTAAGTTCCGCTTTCACTGTATTGCATATATATGTACATATTTACAATTGTTTACGGTTGGGATAATGGGAACCAAATCAGAAGCATCAGCTTAAACAATTTCTTGACTTGTAATACAAAATGTTTATTTACTTACAAATTGGGCGCCTCTATAGATATACAAGGTAAAGTACATATGCGTGGGAGTATATATATATATGTTTAAATATTTGTGCATGTGTGTATGTGTGTGTGTGTTTGTGTGTTTGTGTGTGGCGTTTACATGCGACATGTGCATTGTTTATTTTTATTCGTGCGCCACAAAGTAGGCAACACTTTTCTCTTATGGCCGCTCGTGTTGTGGCAGCCATTTTGGAATGTGCCCAAAATGGCCGACAAACTGCAGGGGGAGCGAGTAAAAGAACTGAAACTATGTATTTCAATACACCTAAATCATGTTTATCCGCCGTCTTGATGGGCCACCAAAGTCGTTGCCCCAAACGCATATTAAGCCATTTCCATTTGCCGTGCTTTACATGCGAGTGCCGTTTAATAGCCCCCGCCTGCCCGCCCGACCTCCCGACCATCCGACCGCCCGCCCCGCACACTGTTGCTTTAGTTCTAGTTGTAGTTGTTGTCGTAGTTGTTGTAGTGCTTTGGCTGTCGTTGCTGTTATTTATCTTTGGCACATTCATTCGAGTTTAATAGCCCGAAAAATTGATTGTTTTTTTGCCTCTTTTCTGTGCGGAAATGTCCAAGACGCAGCAGGATTTGAACTTGGGTCCACGCACCATGGCTGTCAACGGCTGAATAGAATCGATTGTGCTTGCCAAAAAGCGCTCAAAACGCAATTTGTAAAGGCGTGGCCGGGCTCAACTGCCTGCTGTCTGTCACATGCCAGCCAACTGAAGCGAAAGTGTGAACGGGTTACAGGCGATTTTTCATGCTCCAGCTCCAGCGCCAACTCCAGCTCCAGCTCCAGCGCCAACTCCGCCTCCACCTCCAGTTGCGCCCTGACCTCTGCCCAACTTCCGTCTGCTTCAGGCAGGATTTACAGTTTCCTTGGCCGTTCCGCCCATTACGGCCTCGTCGAAACTGATTTGTGGCCCTTGGCGGCGCGCATTCCTGCCCAGCAGCCTGCTGTCGCTCTGCCGGCGCTTGCTGCGCAACGTGGAGCTCTGCAGCATGGCCATGGCCTCCAGGTCGCTGCCACAGGGCAGATGCAGCTCGATTTTGAGCCGCGTGCGGCTGATTTCCTCGCTGCTGCGCCGGTTGGAGCCGCGTGACAAAATGCTCGAGTTGGTGGCAGCCGTCGCATTGGACGAGTTCGTGTTGGTGGCCGTGCCCGTGGAGAGGGTGCCGCTGCGTCCGCGCGAGTTGCTCGCATTGGGCCCGCCGCGGCCCAGCGTGAGCAGCTTCAGCAGCAAGTGGGCGACGTCGTGGCAGAGGCGAGCGAATCCCTTGCGGAACTTGGTGGACATCAGGTTGTAGAGAATGGGATTCATGGCCGAGTTGAGGTAGAGCATGATCCGGCAGAAGTAGAGCAGGCTGTAGTAGCGCACCAGGCCCATGTCGTGCAGCGTCTGCTCCGTGCTCAGTATGATCCAGAGCGTGAGCACTCGGAAGGGCAGCAGGCAGACGAAGAAGGAGAGCACCACGGCGCCCAGCATGAGGACGACCTGCTTGCGGGCCTTCAGGCTGAGCTCCGGCTTGGTGGGGCGGGCGCGCAGCATGGCGCCCTGGTTGGAGATCAGGTTCCGGGCAATGATGCCGTACAGGACCACCAGCATGAGAAACGGCAGCACGAAGAACACAGATATGGTCATCAGAAAGAAACCAACGGTGGACACGCCAATCGCCTGCGTCAGGCAAACTGGCACCGATGATCCATCAATATACTCAACCAGCTTGTACTCAGCCACCCACAGTATGGGGCTATAAGAGAGAGAGAGAGATGGGGAGAGAGAGAGGAAGAGAGAGAAACAAAACAAGAAACATAATCACGATGAGGGGCGTGTCCGAAACAGAGTATATTCTAGGAGTGTATGCGAGAGTTGTGAAAGAGCTGCAGACAGAGACAGAGACAGAGAAGGAGAGAGCGAGAGAGAGCACAGACACCAGTGAAAGGTTAAGCCCAAGACTACAGTTCAATTCGAAAATTAATCGAACCTTGAAACGAACTTTTAAACTGTTTTCATTTAATATCAGAACGGAAAAGTTTAAATAGTAGCGTAAAGTAGAGTAGCGTTTGGCCTGTCAGAGGAAGGCAACAGGCTTTCGCCACTTGAACGACTCTGAATTATGTGCAACCGCCTCCTGTCTGGCCGAGGGCGTAGTGGCAGCTACTTGGGTAGCGTAATTAATAGGCAAATGGCGCCGCCTACTGCCTGGTCGCCTCCTAGGAGCTGCCTCGGGAATGTGCCTATATTTCATTGTTGTGAGGACGCGCCAGGATTTGTGAAATTAAAAAGGGTCGCTGACCGTCCTTTGGAGGCACAATGCGAAAGTGTCAATGAAATGAAAATTCCCAATGATGGCGGACATTGCTGCTTATTAAAGATGACAGCGCGCTGATAATGACAGCTGGACACGGGGAACGGGGACGGGGGGACATGAGGACAGGAGACAGAGCACAATGTACAGTGGAGAATGGACAGCCTAAAGTTGGGGCAGGCTGGACAAACAACAGAAAGACACCATGAAGAAACCAAAACCGTGCCAAGATGATGCCGAATGGGAAAATGAAATGGCGTGAGCGAGGAGAAAGTGTGAGATGAACAGGAGGAGGGGGTGGTAACACTAACTGCCCATGTTTAGCATGTAAATGGAGAAGTCGATGCCAAACAAAGGCCAAAAACAAACACCAGCAAGAGAGAGCACTCTTCGGCTTGCCGAAGCACATATACCCTTGCAGACCTGTAATATATTGCTTGCTATATATAATACAAATATTACAACTGATTGATATATATTTTAATGCTGATAAGACTTTCTTCATTACCATATTTTCTTTGGCAGCTTTATGTTATACATATATTCCGTATAAGCTGGGAAACGAATTTGTTGGTCTAGAAACAGGCAGACAGACGGACATATATCAGCTATATACACTTTTCGGTTTGCAAGGGTATAAAAACGAGCTAGAAAAATGAGAAAATGGAAAACAAAACACAAAATACAAATCATTAAAAATGGCCGCGATTGACACTTATAATTAATGAGTAAAAGCAAGTTAATGCTCGACTGCATAAATACAAGACAGAAATGGAATTGGGATTAGCCGTAGTACGCCTTATAGTACGCAGTATATATAAACAGATCTACGAGTAGTAGAGAAAGTGAACCAAAGAAGAAGAAAGTAGTAGAAAGATACCATAACCAGAGCATGCAAGTGAAATTTATAAATGTGGCTACGAAATCGAAATAAAGCGATAAAGCTAAGACTTTAATTCAATATGTAAGTGCTTTAAGAACAGAAGGAAAGAGAGGGACAGACGCCCGAACAGAGAAAGCGGGAGAAAGCAGGCGGACTCACCTCGTAAAGAGCGCCGCAATGCCCCAGGCCAGGACGCAGATGAGAATCGCGCGCGCCTTGGTGCAGACGTATCCGGCCTTCAACGGCTCGCAGATGGCGTAGTAGCGCTCGAACGAGATGGCCAAGATGGTTAGAACGCTCGCATGGGCCACGGTCAGCTCGACGAAGGGAACGGCCTTGCCTGAAACAGTAAAATGCTAATTAAAATGCCCGAAAACAATTTAAAATGTTCCAGTCGATGGCAAACGACTGCGCAATACTCTATGCTCAAGGTAAAAATAGGTCGAAAAAAGTCTTCTTTGTTGACTCTGTAAATTTTTGCGACTGAGGACTTGATCCTTAGAACATGTCTTTTCGGCTTGCCCAAGCCCTTGTTAGGCGCAGCGAAAAAAAGGTTCAAACATATTTCAAGTTTCAATTCTCAATTCGCTCTTACTTTATAGCTATATCCTATACTTCAAGCACAAAAAATAAACATGTGCACATATGCCCTATTTCACCTTGTGTATAGAGTACAAAAACAAGCAGACAGCTGTCTGTGTGGACACTTACACATCTCGTGGCCCAGTACCCAGGTCTCCGGGCGTGTGTTGACCTCGACGAGGACGGTGGGCGTGCAGACGAGCAGCACCAGCAAATCGGCAATGCTGAGATTGGTTAGGAAAATATTTGTGGAATTGCGCATATCTTTTGTCTTCACTATGACAATGGGCACCTGGGAAATAGAAAGGCATTTCATTATTAGCAATTTAATAGTTTTACCCGGCTTTTCGCGGATACATTAAAATTAGTTAGGTCGGAGCAAGGACTTTTCTAAACGTAATAATCATGTCAAAATTTTTTGTCAATTTTAAAATTGACAAAAATTTGGGCAAGTAAAGCTCTTGGATCCATAGCGCGCATATATCAAACGCCCATAACTTTGTCAAAATTGAACCGATTTTCACATCTGATTTTGGTCATGGTTTATCTTCTAGATTGATTTTATATTTAAAATATATGCATTATTGAAAATATATTTTTTTTTAATTTTTGGAAAAAAGCATGTACCCCTTACTCATTTTGGAAAAAATTTTTTTTTCAAAATTTAGAATCCGGAATTTCTATTTTTTATCAATTGTGGTTGTCACAATTAGTATAAAAAAACAACATTAAAACCGATTCTGAAGGGGTCAAATTTTTTGTCAAAAACCATGCAAAAATTTACAAAAATTTTGACAAGTACAGCTCTCGGATCCATAGCTCCCATATTTCAAACGCCCAAAACTTTGTCAAAACTGAACCGATTTTCACGTCTGATGGCATTTTTTTCGCGGTTTGTCCTCTATCATGTAGAACTTTCCAGTAACACATATTCTAAATTTGGAGCCTCTAGCTCAAAAACTGTGAGAGATATAGCTATTTCCGAATTTCTAAGGCGGGGGCGCTGGTGAGCGTTTTAATGGGCGTGGACGAGATATCAAGGTCGCAATTTTTGAGGGAGGTCATCAGCAATCTACATACCAAATTTGGTAACTCTAATATTGTGGGAAATATTCACCTTTTATTGATTTGTTATCGTCATGTTATCAATTTGCCAGCCTCCCAGTGGGCGTGGCACAAAAATCTTACCAATTTGTTACCCGACATTTTTGGAATTTTTCAATTAACTTATGAGCCTTTTGGATGAGTAACAAAATTGGTAGTTACATAGGATTTCCACAAATTTTCCACACTTGCTGGTGGAAATTTCCAAACCCCCAACTTATCGTGCTTTTACAGCACGAAGGCTAACTTCAGTGAAATATGCAGCTTGGCAGCTCTTAAGGTTTTGGCTGTGCGCTGATCATCAGTCAGTCAATCAGTCAGTCAGTCAGTCAATCGTGCTCGACTCACCATCACATTGCCGACGACGCCCAGCAGCATGATGATTATGCAGAAGAACATGGCGGTTGTGCGTATATACGGCGGAATCTGTGGCAGCATCTGCTCAGCATTCTCCTCGGCGAGCGCATCGCTGGCGCTAGCGCTGGCATTGGAGCTGGAATTGGAGCTGGCGTTGTTGTTGCCGATATCAACGTGGTCGCCGTCGCCACCGTCGTAGGCTGGAATACTATTAGTTGCGTTGTACGCGCCATGGCCGCCACGAGCAGCGCCACGGGATAGCCCAGCGTGCTCCGTCGACGACTCTGCTGCAGCAGCATCTCGAGGTGTTGTTGCGGTAGTTGTTGCTGTTGTCGAGAGCAGCAGCAGCAGCAGCAGCAGCAGTGCGCCCGAACCGCTGCTGGTCAGGGTCAGCCGCGGCCGCTGCCCGCGCCTGGCCACAGCTTGTGACGCACCAGCGACGCCGAGGCTGCCGCTCAAGAATGTCGTCGTCCTGCGTCAAGGGGCGTCGACCGTGTCCAGAACTTGCTCCTGCTCCTCTTTATATGCCACGCAACATTTGGCACTTCTCACGTTGGCGTTAAGTGCGAGCGGAAGCGATTTACCGTTTACCGGGCGCCCGCTGTTTAATGGCGGGAAAGGGGCGGGGACGGGGTAACCGTCGTGCCGTCGTAATTGCCCGGCCCTTCAATATGCGCTAATGAAATTAAGTTGCCCAACGGCTTCTCAAATTTACGATGTGGCCAACAGCGCCCTTTCCAGTTGCCGCCCACTCCGTCTCCACTGGTCTCCTGTTGCCCGCGGCGACATTAAACAAATCAATCAGTGGGGCTTTTGTGGTTGTCCTTGTCGCCAGCAGCAGGCAATTGGATTAGGTCTGGTCTGCAAGTAGTAGCAAAAGTGTCTGGGATTAGCATTTAAGTAGCAGGAGCCTCCGGCTGCGGCCGGAACTAGCCCGGGGCCAACTAACTAACGATAATGAGTGGAAAGTTCATTAGGCCCTGTCATTTACATAACATTAAAACATCCGGCCAATGCGATTAACACCCTCTCCCAAGCATAAACACACTAGCACATCCTGGTGTCAGTCGCCGGCTGGGCTTTAATTGCCTGCCTGGGTTGTCATGTCTCGCGAGGGCTTATAAATGATCCCAGATCTTGATTATTGCTTTGAGCGCTGGAACAAATCTTTTTTGTTCGTTTGTCGTTGATACAGGCACGTGCTCTGTTTTACTTGTGTACGGACGTATATGCTCTGATTTAAATTTACACAATTATCTATTGAAATTAAAAATTTAATTTAATTACATATATTATGTATCCTAGTATATATTATAGATGGGTTTAAGGAAATAGGTTATATAAATTATATGTGTAATATGTAATTAGGGTTATAGATATTGATTTTTGATGAAATAGTAAAAGTGTTTCCGTTAGAGTGATTACATCATTAATATGACAAATGGATTGTACGAGCCACACTCCAGTTTGACACACATGCACATAAAGCTTTTATTTGGTTTTTTCGAATTTTTCCACCTCCTGATAATTTATAATTCCTTATCAAGTTCTATCTTCTGCTAAAGTGTCTCAAAAAGGCATCCGGCTAGTTAGTTTCTGCTAATATATAGAATATAGCATACACCGATATTATTTTGATATCATCTCTGGAGTTTAATTGTTAAATTTTTAAAACAGTTAGACGATTAACTGAGATAAGAGAACAACTACAATATGTGTTAATAGGAATGTTTCTGACAGTAGCTACGAGCTACATACAGGGTATGTGATAGTCGGGCACTTTGGACGAAAATATTCTTATATTTGTTGTTTATATTATAATTCATTGAATTGAGAAGACCTTATAAATTACCGACTATGCTTAAAGCTGCAACTGTTTAGTCCACTTCTTCAATTGTTTGACAACCCTGGATTGAATCTCTAGTATTGCCTAACTGGCGATTATCACTGGCGACTGCCCATCAGCCAAATGGCTTTATTAAATCTCCATTTTTGCGCAAGTCCCTGTGATGCTTAATTGTATTACACCCACACACACACAGGCACACGCACACACACACACTAACGGACAGTAGCAAGGACTTCCGTTTGTTTGTGGATGTTCTCTGCAGCGCCATTTTGATTAATTTGATAAATTCATTATGTGCACACCATATTGGTTATGTTCTGCACCCGCTGCTCCCGATCCTGTTCCTTTGTCCTTTGTGCTGACGCTTGGACAAGCTGTTGGCCTGTCCTGTCATGTCCGGAGTTAGGGTTCAATGTACCCCAAATGACATAACAAGGCAGTTTGTGTCACATTTGGCTTAAAAATGCGACTTTAACGATGTTGACGATGGCCCCTCAAAACTTAAACCGGGCCCGGAATGGGCTAGTCCGGCACAATAAAGCCAAATTGGCCAGTGGCTAGTGGCCATTTTGTTTTGGCATAATTGTTTAAAAACTTTGTCGAGCAGAAAGACAAATGAAGCGCTCACCAGTTCAACAGAGTTGTCGAATTCGAGGGGTGTGTGGGGGTGTGGGTTAGCTATCAATATGGAAAACCCCATCAACTACAAACCAAACACAGGCCTTGGATATGACTCAGTTACAGTTTGAATTTCATGGACAGCACAGCTGCCGCAGAGCCAACAGAAGTTATGGGGCAAGGGAAAGACCAAGGGGCAGGGGGCGTGAATTAACAACTTCGACCACAACAAGTTGGGGCCTTGCACTCGATTGGAAACGACTGCGCAATACTCTGTTTATTATTTAACAGTTTCTTCTTTGGATTCTGGAGTTGGTGACACTTGGATGCCAAGATGATCAATTCCAAATATAGCTAAAAACATGGAAAAACATATAATTCAAGCAGATTTCCATGATATTATGTTAGGCATAACAAAATATAGATCTGTTAGTAAAGCTTTCACTATATCTAATGCAAGTTAGAAGGCTCTAGCTTCAAGCTTCAAGCCAATATACTCCGTGCACATTGCGAACACTGTATAAAAGCATGTAAATCTGAATCGGTTTATGGTTACGACTAAATCCCAACTGCTTACATGCCGAGCGTGTTGATGTCGAGTGTGTTGACGTCGAGTGTGTCTAGCGGCACTTTGATGGATAACTTGTGGCCTGCCCGAAACACGCCGAGGGGGTGGGGCACGCACACACACAGATGCCAAAGTATTTTGTGCAATTTCGCTGAGATTTGAATAAGGTTCAAAGCTGTTGATGATAATGGAAATTGAGCGCTTTTGGCCTTCTTGTGAAAATATATCGTATATATAGTACAATGCGAACATGTCGATTGTGCATCTGTGTGCTTGTGTGTGTGTGTGTGTGTGTGTGTGTGTGTGTGTGTGTGTGTGTGTGTGTGTGTGTGTGTGTGTGTGTGTGTGTGTGTGTGTGTGTGTGTGTGTGTGTGTGTGTGTGTGTGTGTGTGTGTGTGTGTTAGTGTGTGTGGGGTGAGTGTAACGTTTTTTATGGTATTTAAGATTGAAGGCAATTTATAGCTGACACCCTAATAAAATTAACATTGAAATGGCAATTTGAGGCAGCAATAAGCAGCAGCCCGCTGAAAAAAGTTGTCACACACATAAAGATATATCTATATAGATTTGTATATATATACTGTGCACATACGCATATCTAATCAATTTATCGAGTTAGTAGGCCTGCCAGCCACTTTGACAAATCGCAGAGCTGCCTAAAAAAATACAAGTTAGACTTTTCTAGTCGCAAGTGTCTGAGTAGGTGATACCCTGTAAATAGCTGTGAGTTGACTTGACTTTACTTAATTGTATATATATTTTTTCTTCTCCCCTTTGCTTTGAATTTTGGTTTAAAATAATATAAAAGAATTTTTTATGTATACATAAAGCCAATATACCCTCTCCTACAAATTCTCAAATGAAAAAGCTAAAATTAAATAAAGGAAACAAAAATAAATATAATAATAATAAATTAAAGGCAGAGTCAAACAAATTGATTTTAAGCACTTGCTAAAGCCGCGACTTTAATGAGTAGATGCCAACACCATTTCCAGCTTGAGCTCCATCTCCAGCTCCAGCTCCAGCTCTCCCCTAATTCGCTGTGCCTGCGATTCGATTCTGGCACCCTCTATGTTGCGGCTTTTCTTTTTTCCCTTTGCAGCTTGGGGTGCCATACGCTAAATAAATTGAAATGACTTCGTAATTGTATTTGTGACTCTGGCTAAATTAATCTAACTAGTTCGCATGCCAGGACAGCGCTCGTGTGGAACCAACAACAACAACAGGACAAACACTTGGCGAACAAAGCGCCGTAAAACCAAAAGCTTGTTTTTCAATTGTAGCCGCCGAGTGGTTCTAGTGGTTACAGTGGTGCTGGTGGTGCTACTGGCGACTGGAGGTTGGGCTACAAAATTACTTAAATAACAAGTTAGAGTGCTCCAGTCGTGAGTGTCCGACTTTGAGATACCCCGTAGCCAAATTTGTGATTTTAGCTTATTTATATATTCGCTATTCGGGGCAAAATGTGGAGAGCTATTAAAAATTTTAAATAAACTTGTTCTGATATGTTATATATATTCGTATACCAAGCAACTACAATTTATCGATATTTATGTATTTTAGAAGAACAGGGGAGCTTTTAATAATGATGATATTCAAGACGATTGAACAAACTGGGATTTTGATGCTTATCAAGAATATATACTTTCTACTTTCAACCATTTTCAATGGGTATATGGTATAAGAACCTCAAATTGACATATCCCACGGCGACAACTTTCGGGCCTAGTCCTGTGGTAATTGCCCGTTGAATGGCAATTAGTTAAAACTATTTTCGATGTTTGTTGTGGTGCCTGTTACCCGGGTTTCTCTCGCAGCTCATTCTCACTGATTTGCTGTCTATTGATTGAGTTTTGGCTTTCGCATTAACCAATAATTCATGCACTAGCCAAGTATGCGAGGAAATATTCTAGGGTGAATTTTCCATGCTCTGCTATTTTCAATTACATTTTCATGCCACAAATTCCAGCTGAGCTCTCCACGCAGCATCCTTTAAGGCTGGCCGTGCGTTGCAAGCCAAGAATATTTGCTGCGGCTCCTTCTGCCACTTGCGCTTATTTATGTGAATTCTGTCCAGCCTGGAGTACCGCTCCTCAGCCACATCCTCAGCCTCGACTCCTCCTTGGACCCGTCTCTGTTTGCCCGTTAAAGTTACATTTACTGCGACTGTTTGGCTGTTTGTTCAACTCTCAAACAATGCCATTGTTATATAGTATACCTATACGAGGTGTGATCGCATAGTACGTTGAATAGAGGTTTTTGCAGCTAAGGTGTTCTGTCCTAACGCCCAAAACATGTTTGTAACTCTAAGGTTTCTCAATGCTTACGCAGGATCTCTTTCTATACTGAAACCTAGTCGAGATAGCCCGTACTGTAACACAATTTAGTATTTTATTTTTAATAACAAATCTTTTTATTTATTAAGAGAATTGTTCAAGATGTACAAAAACTTAAAGACGAGAACTTCGCCACCTAATTCGGCTTACTTTTGGAACGCGCCTCGGATACCTATTCAAACAGATACTGAGATACATATGGACATGTATATATCTTCATATATACGATTGTAGTTGGTCGTTCAACTAATGTGCTTGCTACTTGCTGGCCGTAGACCGCTTTATCAGTCAGCGCCAATGCGTTTTTTCGCGTCTTGCTTTTCAGCGCGAAAGTTCACTTAAAGTTGCGCATACGCCGCGTGGTCGCTGCGCTTCGCTGGGAGATGAATGAAATGGCATCCCTTTGCTGTTGGCCCTGTCGCATTGTAAGTATTTAACGTGGCTTGGCATTGATAAGGCATTGGCCCCACGTCTACCCCCGCAGGCAGGCATTATATCTGCTGCTGTCCGCGAGGGGGAAGGTGGGGCAGGTGGGGCTGTTGGGGCTGTTGGGGCTGTTGGGGGGCGGTGTTGTTGAAAGATGCGACCATCGCTGCGGGCCGGGAAACTCGGCAGCTGCTGTCGCTGTCTGCTTGCTGTTTGTTTATTTGTTTCCTATGAGAATTCAGACACACACACACACCCACACAAACGCAGAGATAGACAACCATATAGCGTAGATAGCATTCGCTATTGTTTTACGATTGCGTGGAAATTGAAAACAGCACCGAAAAAAACGTTAGAGAAAAAGTCAACATCAGTTATGTGCGCTTGGCTCGTAACACCCGACGCTAAAGACACTTTAATTGCTTCGATTTATGTACACACATGTGCGTGTGTGTGAGTGTGTGTCACACATATAATGTGCAAATATGTGTATCAGCGTGACTGTTTGAATATCTATGTGCATAACTAATGCGCGTTTCACATTTGCTTGACCTTCGGAGTTATCAAATTTCACACAGAACACGAACTTGCAGGTCGCAAGCCAAGGTTGATCCGCATCCGCGTGGGAAATGCAATCAGCTGCCTTTTACTGGCATGCCATATTAATACCCTGTACCCGTTGTAAATGGGGGAGAAAAGGCAATAACCAACTATAGCCGAGTCGATAGAGTCGTAAAAAACAGCTGAAGTAATTTTAAATATAAGCTAGTGTAAAATTCCAGACAAAGTGTTTTTCAAATTGTCTATATAATATCTATTGTTTATCAATGTGTTTTAATCGTATTTGAAGATTTCTATACCTATTTATATTATACTCGTTTCCTATTTTATTCGATAATTATCACTTACCACTTCTAAGCTCTTCTTTTAAAATACACTGACAAAGATTTTTCCACTTTTTGAATATGCTCATATTTTATTGCCGATTGTAAGCCGTAATATTTGTATAGCGAAAATTTGTATCGCGAAAAGGATTTATTATAAAGCAAAGAAAGTATGTTACAATAACTTAGAACTGATTACAGGGTATCTACCACTCGAGTACTCGCACTTATTATACTTATATTTCTTTTAGGGTCCGCCCGGGCGGAATGCGAATGCATCGCACTTCTTTGGCATTAGCAGCTGCCCTCGACTGCTTTGTCATTTCCGGCGCGTACAAATTGAAAAATGGCGCTGGCCGCACTTCCGTTCGCATTATTGAACAACGCATCGTTAACTTGCGGCTCCAATAGCAACAGCGACAGCAACAACAATTGCAACCGCAACCGCAAGTGGCAGCAGTTAACAATCTATGGGGTCTTGAGTGGGCATGGCAGGGTGCCAAAGGCGGGCGAGGGGGATAGGGGGCACTGCACTTGCCTGGCATTTCATTTAATTTGTCACCGCGACAAGGGGCGACAAGTGCACGCCCATAAAGCGTGCATGGGGCGTGGTCAAGTGCGTGTTGCTGACGTCAGCTTTGCTGCTGATAATTCAGTTGACAAGAACAACAAGAAAAAGTGCTCTAGTTGGTACTAGAAGATACCCTGTGCCTAGATATGAATATAAGTTGAATATATTTAAACTTTCTTATATTCGCTTCGAAAGAATATTTTATACCATAAATAAAAAAATTGTTCTAACATTTTTTTTTATTTTGAAAGAATGTTTGGAAGTTAACAAATAATGTAAATATTATTGATTTTGTGCGTATATTATGATAGAACTTGCATTTCAAATTGTTATGTATCGTTTAAAATAGTTTTGTATACGAAGACTTGTTTCTAAATTTTGTAGTTGAAGGAAAATATATGTACACTTTTTGAGATCGGATTTGCCACCTTCTGTCTGTTATACACATCTGCAGTATACCCCATTTGTGACCACAGGGTATACAAAAGTGACACCAGTTAAGGGGTGGCCCTTATGACTTACTTAAGTACGACTTGGCCCCAACTACTGCAGTTGCCCCACTTGAATCTAAATTGACAGAGTGTGAATTTGAGTGCAGTTAGAGATTGAAAGCTGAACGGTAAATTGAGCTACTGTCACGCACACACACACACACACACACACACACACACACACACACACACACACACACACACACACACACACACACACACACACACACACACACACACACACACACACACACACACACACACACACACACACACACACACACACACAAATAGAGAGACAAAGACAAAGTTGATGAAATTGTTGGCATTGGACCCCATTCAAGTGGCTCGTAATTGTTGCCTTTTATTAGCTGCAATTTAATGGGCTGGCTGGCTGCATAGTTGGCCACTTTCACTTTTGGGCATTGCCCAAAAATCGTTTTACAAGTTCAGTGAACCACCCACCCAGTCAGCAGTCAGCGCCACCCCCTCGACAGCATCAACCCCCCCCCCCCCCCCCTGGAATATGCAAAAAAAGAAGTGAACATTGTAATGACCGCAGGACACAAGTGCAAATCGCTGAGAACGAGAAATGCGAACGCGAACGCGTTTTGGTTTTGGCCACATTTTTATGGCCATTGTCGGCCACGCGCTTTCCAAGTACCTCGTGAAAATTGTATTATTTATTGTGGCATAAAAATATTTATCAGTAAATTAAACACTTTGCGCCAAATGGAATACACGATATATACTATATATAGAATATATATATATATATATATATATATTTGACAAATCCTCCTCGGGCAACTGCGTGACGAACGCCTTGGCCGGAATGCACCATAAAACTTTAAGATGCGTCCAACGCACTAATCCCACAGGCTGCTATATTTAAACAACAATCTTATCGCCGATCGTATAACGATGAACAAGTCCAGTCCAGTCCAGACTGCAGTCATTTTTTATTCCACTCCAACGGCTGTGACAATCTCCTCACATTATCATGCCACGTGCCATAAAAAATTTGAATACTCGCAGAATAAATCGAGGCGAGGTTTCTTAAACTGAGAATAACATTGATTTTTTCGAAAACTATTTTAATCCCGAAATTGCTTAAAATAAGACACATTAGCATATATTATATTATGTAAGACACGTAAGAGAATAAGAGAATTCTTGTCCTCCCCTATAAATTCCGATTTCAAAAACTTGAAACGTGAAGTTGGGTAATTCTTGCATTAAGTATTTTATACTTAAGTCTGGCTCAATTTTTGATCATTTATGGTAAAATACCCAATCAAGTATGACAATAACTTCATTAAATAATATTTAAGGTCAAGATTTTTGGTAATAAAGGACACAAATTCTATTCCATTCATAATTGAATTTGAGATATAAGTCTGAAATTTATGTATTTAATAAGATTTAATACAGTATAGCCAATACAATAACATTCACAACTTAAGCACCAGGGCTTAAGAAAGAGAATAAGTGTATAAAGGCTTCGGCTTAAGTGAACATATTAAATTGAATCATATTTTGTTTGGGAGTGTTCTTCCTGCTTTTGTTACCAAAAATAAAAACCAGAAAAACGCGTTAATATGCACCAAAAAAGAACGAAAAGGAAATGGCATTTCACAAAAATATTACGAGCTGACGGAACTGGTGGATGTGCCAAGGGGGCGGGGCCGGGGGCGGGGGCAGGTGCTGTTTTATAAATTAAACGGGCATCTGTTTGCAATTAGAATTGCAAATGTTTGGCAGTTCGAGCTGGCAGTGGGTGTGTGAGAAGAGGAGAAAGCAGAGCGTGTGTTGAAAATAACTACAGTTAAAACTCGCGGCGAGGGTCGCGGGCGGTGCAGCTGGAGGCGCCACGCGAAGGCTGTCGAACAAGAGCCCCTTAGGAAATGCGGCTGCGACAGCCGGAAGAAGGCGCCAAAGTGCGGCACAAGTGCCTGAGACGCGGTTCTCGAGTATTGCGTAGGCTGCATATTTGTTATTATGCCCTGTACCCACTGAAAGTGGGCTAAGAGAGGGTATATCGCCACTGTGCACAGGCAGTGGAAGATGTCTCTGGCACTATCTGGCAGATCATTGATCAGGAATAGCAGCAGCAGACCAAGGCTATATTAATTTATCGATAACTACACCTATTCCTGTTAATCGATCAATATCAATTTTTAGCAATTGTTCCCTTAGCGATAGCTTTGCCCTTTTCCTAACATCGATACATATCGATTAACAACAGCTGTTAGAAATATGGTACGCCGTGGGTCTCTTACCCATTCACACATTTGAAGACGACTTGCAGTTACAGGGTACCTCCCAGTCGTGCACCTGGCTCATTCAGCTTTGATGCGCCCAGAAACAATTTGGACGTAATGACGAAGAAAGTTGTTACTTAGCTTGTGGCTCATTTGTCAGCAATTGCTCAAAGCACACAAGACAAGCTGAGAAGAGCTGAGATGAGCTGCGCTGAGACGAGTCGAGCTGTGGGAACTGGGGATTATAATCCAAGTGGCTGATACAAATAGCCATGCATAAATTTTACAAGTATGGCGTGAAAACTGTTTGAGTGTTTACTTTTAGATATTTGCTTATGGATTCGTATGTTGTTGCTTTTGCACACATTTACACACAGGAATAAAAAAGGGTCCATTTCAGTTTCGTGTAAGCCAAAGTGAGCAGTGGCTATGAAGACTCCCCAAGCATATGAGACTTGTGTTAACCAACAGCTGAAACAATATTCAATCGATATTTGCTGGAAATCCCCTATTTGCCCTCCTAGGACTGCCCCTTGAAGTCCTCTAAGCGAATTCCAATACATGTACAGCACATAATAAAAGAAAATAAACAATAACTAGAGAATATTCAACGGGCACACCTCTTTGAATACCAACAAACGACTTTTAAGTACAGTGCCCGCTCGAACATTCGAACGCATCTAGAATTATCAGAGTCTTTCTAGTTTGAGAAAAATCGAACTACCAGAAAGACCTAATTTCACTTTAAATAAAAGTGGTTGCATTTGGGCTGCCGAAGATCAAATATCCCTGCAGAGAGATATAATATATTAAATAATTTCTGGCCATTTTATTAAAGTTCCAGTTTACGTGTGGCCACTGTACGCGCCAAGTAAGATATAATATACACTCCTCGTCAAATTTGCCTCCCTTTTAATTAAATAAAGGGGCGTTAGTCAAAGGAAATTTCCATCGTTTGAAGTCCTCTATGAAACTGATTAATAATTTAATGTTTATTCCGTTTTCATCGCCCGAATTCAGATACTTTTCAGTGCCCCATTCCAGTACATTTCTGATTGATTTTTGATAGCCACCGTCAGCGCTAAAAGCAGACGCACAACATGAAGGCCTAAATCAATAAGCATGGAGAAACACGCTATAAATAGTGGTATTAGCCTGATTATGCTGTGCTCTAGGGGCAGGTACAATAGCGGCTAATTGCGGCAATTGCTGCTGGATGAAAGAGCACTTTCGCTATACTTATTTAGCCAGACAGGGAGCTCTCTTTCTCTCTCTCCAGTTATATATATAACGCTCAATTAGCTGAGCTGATGAATCTCAATGAAATCTGCGTAGATTAGGCGGCAACAGTTTGCCAGGCAAATGCAGGCTGAGACAGCAGAGCACTAACAAATCATACAGAGTTTCACTTGATAAATCGCAGCCATATATCAGTTCCTGAACCGCCCGAGCAGCAGCAGGCCTTATCCTGACCGGGCTTCCACTTCACAGACGTCGCCAGCTGCCATTCGTCAGTTCCGAATGGCGAATTGCGAGTCCCGGCACAAACTTAATAACTCATTTGTTAGCACTCAACTAGCTGCATTCAAATGGCCAATAAGACCTATCATAAAAGCCACCCACACACTCACCCACTCCCGCACACACACGCTTACACACACATATGCCGCACTGCGTAAAAAACAGTCGCAACGGCCTTGCCCCGGCAGCAAACATTTGACTTCTAATTAAGAGCCAAAAGGCCAACAGCAGCGGCAACAACAACAGTGGGAACAGCAACAAGAACCAGAAGAGGAAGACGAGCATAAGCACAAGTGGCAAACACAAAAATACCTTCACACACGCCCGAGCATGGAGCACGGCGATGATTAAGTGCCCACGTCGCACACCGGAGTATGAAAAGAACCAGAAGCCGGACTGTGGGCGGGGAGTTGATGTTGTTCTAGAGTTGGGGGCGTGTCGTGACACGAACAAGCACGACCTGCGTTAAGTAAATAATATGTCGAAGAATAGAATCAATTCAATAATCTGCAATAATTAAGAGCATTTAAAAGAAATTTTAACATAGGATATAGATTTTCTTAGTCTACCTATTCGCTCAGATATTTGAACTGACAAGCACCTACCGGAGTATTAATAAATACTTAAACATTGTGCCAAACAAATATTGGTTCATTTAGATATATTGACATTGCCCCTAATAATATAGTCCCTTTTTACTTTTTGAACAGGGCATAAAAATGTTTAATATATATATATTATTTAAGAACATTTCGTGTTTTCAAAAATGCTTTTCGTGTTAGAAACTGGTTCATCTCTAATGCAGACGTAGGTGGACGATGCTTGTACCTACACAAACGGTGCGTGCAGTGGGGAGTGGGGCGTGGGGGGCCCGCAGACCGCCCTACGTCTTGGCCTTCATTTGCTATGCGCGTGCTAATCAAATTGGGTCTAGTCCGTGTCTGCGCCTTTGTCTATATCTACAGCACCCCCGGGCGGTGTCGGACGCTGTTGGGGCTGGTGTGTGGGGCCGCGGCTGAGGGGCCCGGAGTTGGGCTTGTTTATCAGCCGTCTGCGCCTAATGTGTAAGTATGCCAAAAGTGATTGCATAATTATGCAAATGCTTCCTCCCGCCGCACAATATACGTCTAATGAATTACTCAGACAAAGGGGCTGGCTGGCTGACGGGTGGGCGGGACTTACAGAACTCCTTCGCTGAGTCAGGCGGCGTCTTTGGCGTCTGCCGATTCGAGTGTAAACAAAATGCCAAGCGGCAGCTCGCAACTTGATTATATAATAATTTGTTATTGCCTGCGGATTGCGTTTAATCGAATTAGAAACGAGCCCCGAAATAAGTCAAAACATTGCGCTGGACAATTAACAGCCCCACAGTGGCCCCCTCCTGGCGACCGCCCCCCACCCCCAGCTCCCATTAAAGATCAATAAGTGCGCTGACAGTAAATTAGGCACGCACTGGCTGGGAAAATTCAAAAGTTCTCCATGCGGCGTTTTAGTACTTTCCACAGTTCGTATCGTCATCAGCCACTCATAAAAAAATAGTCGATCTTTTTGTTGTTATTGTTTATTTAGCCAGCTATAAAGAGCGCCGTTCGCCAAAAGTTCTATCGAAAACTGAGCCATAAAATTGTTTGGCACGTCGAATATCTAAAACTAAATGTAAGGTAAATAAATATAATATTGTATAAAAAAAACTATAAGGTAATAGGTTTTTTTTGGGTTAAGCAAACGTTGTGTATGCAATGGACCTACATTAAAACCGGCCCGCCCCGCCCGCTCCTAATAGGCCATAATAAAACACAACGACAAGCCTTTTATTTGCATAGCCTCTGTGACAGTTGGGTTTAATTTTTTTGAAAAGAAGAAATGCACGCAGAAAATGTTGTGACTTATTGTTTTGACTTTTGTTTTCGTGACTCACATTAAACAAGAACAACAACAATAGCAGCAGCTACAATAATAACACAACAATTTCTTATTCAAGCGGCGTCCCACCGATCGTCCCAAAAACAAAAAAAAAAAAAATCCCAGATATATATTCGAAAGGTCTCACACATGTCTGGCAAATCAAACGGACAACTGACTAAATGATCGCCCGCCTGCCCTGTCCCGTTTTCTTACTCGTCTGCCTGTTTTCTTGTGCTTTGTTTTTGTCCAGCGTGTAATTAGGGAAATCACTAGGCATAAAAAATGAGACGCTGCCAAAAAGCGCAAAAAAGAGAAAACAAAGTAGATACAACGATAAATTCGCAACATGAAAGAGCAGCGCATAAATCAGCATTTATATAAATAAAGACATTTTGATTTGAAACTGGGACTCTGTCTATATATATATATGAATGTTTATATCTGTGCGTGATTACAGTCCAAAGCCCAAATCAACTGCCGCTGCATGTGAGCGAAATGCCCAAAAAGAACAACAAACCGCACGAAGCGCCGGCCAGCGCGGCGTATACGCAATAAATTTTCATATTTCATATGCCTACGCCTTTCCCTGCCCTGCCGCTCATAAACGACTGAACGAGTGACGTCGCAAAAATGTTTTGGCCTGGTCAAAAAAAAATACCAAAAATTATATACGACTTATAAACAATAAAATGCCAAGTTTTGGGCGGGCATTAAATGTGTTTGTTGTAAACAAAAGGCTGCAAAAGCGTTAACAGATGTTTCATTTAAGCACGAATATTTATTGAGCCGGTTACTTTGCGTTGTTGTTGATGATTATGACGATCTGTTCTTAAACAAATAAAATACTCGTTTATGAATACACGTGTTTATTAATATATATTTAGTCGAGTGTATTTTTGACTGCCACCAAGCCAATGCCAAGGCTTACATAGAGCCCATATGCCCATTGGCAGATGGATGAATATGCTCGACTGCTTTTTAACATATAAATGAAATCCCAAAGTCAGAAAAAGTGTTAGTGACGGATATGTTGGTGATTAAATGCCCTGGTAGATATTCGATTTGCATTTACTTAAAAATTATTTGCCATATCTTAATTGTTAGTGCTTAGTTCATAAGTTATAACTCTCTTTGCAACCTTTTTTCTGTGTTTGAGTTAATTAACTCGTTTTATCATCCTGTTCATATATACTATGTATATACTATACTCTCAGTAGAGGGTATCTAAAATGTGCGGCAACGCGTTGGCAACTCAAGTGCGCCACAAGGTCTGATAAGGTGGCCGAGGAGACTTTGAAAAACAGGCTGCCACAGTTTTCAAGTGCAACAAAGGCAACAACAACTACTTCAGGTTTGGAGTTGAGAGGACGATGACTGAGCGAATCGCAATGGGAATCGCACTCGGATTCGCATTCCGTAGGCATTGGCATTAATTTGTCAATGTTTATGTTTATGTCTTGAAATCAATATTATCAACAGAGACAACATTATGCATTAATAATGATGCTTAAACAGTTTAGTCTAAAAAGCAAAAAAAATAAAATAAAATAAACGCGTTAGCCACGAATTAGCGAGGGGAAAGGGAAAAGCGATTAAAACACGTATATATGCAAATGCCGTTGAGCCGTGAGTTTAATGAGTTGTGTATCAACAAAGTGACAGCGACTGCCTCCGAGAGAGGTGCGTTTGAATAATATCTATAAAATAGATCTCAGATGTGGAACAGCCACGCAGCAACCCAGAGGAAAATTCACATTTGTTCGCTGGGATATTTAATCTTCGGCACCCCTAAGATAACTGTTCTTCCTTATTTTTAATTTTGAATACAATAATTTTAACTACATTCTAAGCTAGATTTAAATAAACCAATTAATGTCAAAGTCTTATTTATTTTTGCCGTGAAAGGGGGCTCTCAAGAACATATACACTCATATGGTTCAGTTTAATTTTACAGCAGGGTATTTTTTGTACGGCTGATTCATTGCAAGGCTTGGCCTCATGAAACCTTAAATAAAATTATTAATTTTACATTATTTGGGGTTAAAACCCAAGTCTTGAAACTTATTTTCTTAGCTTATCAACTCAACGTTAGTTTATCAGCCCAAAGCAAGTACACAAAATGCAAGCCAAATGCAAGACTTACCTGAACAAGGTTAATAAATTTGGGGTAAGCGTTAATTATTTATATAGGTAATCTGGTACTTTTTTTGTTGTTTCTCTTGTCACGTGTATCGCGTCCGACTGCATGTGGCATGTGCATTAATTTCAGTTGTCAAACTTCACGGCAACACTTAACGAAATACTGCGTGTGTTCTTTTTTATGTTTTGCATATAATTAAAAAACATTAACACGACGACAACCACAACAACAATAACAACAGCAACAACTGCAGCAGTAGCAACAACGGCGTTGACATTAATGGCAGCCACAAAGTGCATCGAGTTTACAGTAGTCGCTCGATAATTGAAACTTCTGGGTTTTTAGCTAACTTTATAACCGACAAAATATATATTTTTTTATCAAACCATAGTCATAATAATTCTAATCAAAAACTATCATAAAATATTTGTATAATGAAATTTGCACAAAATATGCCTTTAATATGTAAAACTAATTTTATGCACCAAACACTTGTTTTGCTATTTTTAATTTTACATTTTCACAGAAACACATAGAAATCTAAAAATTAATAATTTTATTTATTTTATTTTAAAAATAACAACTGTATATTTTAATTTAAAAATTTACGTTTTTTAATAATTGAAACAAGTTCAGAAAAACTCAACATCAACTTTAGGGCAGCATTAAAGCTGAACAATTCTGATATCAAGAGACTAAAATCGAGAGTTCTATTTATCGAGCATCCACTGTATAACAATCAAACAATCAGACACGCACTCTGTTAAGACAAAGACAAGTGGGCCGAAAAACACGCCGCAATGCACCTGGAGCTGTCACTGCCACTGGCCGCGTGTCTGTTGCCATTGTCAATCATACGCTGATGTACCGTTAACAAAGCCACCGGCCGGCTGATGCCGACACGCGCCAAACGTTGGGGTCTACAATAGCTGACCGCTGTCTGCTTGGTGGTTGTACGCCAAGTGATCCAGTCAACCGCTCGAGGGCAGGTTTTCCAAAAGACTAACACAATTTTTCTAGCAAACAATTTTCATACGCGCCGCATTTTGCCGGCTAGTCCCCCCAACTGACAACTGTGCGTTCGGGCAGCGAAGCTTGCGTTCAAAAGCTTGCGACTCGAAGCTTTCTCACTATGCTTTCGGCTATTCATGGCATTTTATCATTTTGGCGCGTAAAGCACAGCGCGAGCTTTTATGAATGGCGCACAAGAAAACATTGCGCTAATTGAGCGTGACAAGTGCGGTCAGGCGCGGGGTGGGGTTCGTGCGGTTGAACAAAACGTGCGTAAAAGCTGATTTCGCTCGATTAGAGTACACAGGGTGATTATGATTATGTGCACGCTGGAAGTTGCTCTTTTGTGTGGGTTTTTTTATGCAAATAATTGACATGAACCAATCAATCATTAACAAAATGTAATTGAAATATTTCCATAGGCAACCATTAGAAAAATCAATTATATATTTTTTATAGGTATGTATTTTAATATATTTAATAATAATAAATAACTTACAAAGCAAAGCTATGGAAGCTTGAAGTCTAGGACCAGTATTCATTAGTCATTCAAAATATAGTTAATAACATGTATAAAATATCAATATAATGTAAGCATTCCATATTTTAAATGTCGAATCAATCTAGACCTCAATCCATTGACAAAATTCCAATATTTATCAATATTTGTTCAGTTTTTTCAAAGTTATGGAAGCCTAAATTCCGGAAAGAGTATTTAGTACGAATCAATAGGTTGCTTTGCATATTGACACTGTCAAATGTTGATTTTTATGCTAATTCGGGATTAAAAATAGAAATTCAAGAACCTAAATTTTGAAAAGAAATTTTTTTTGCTGATTAGTAAGGGGGAGTACATGTTATTTTCTGTAAAAATTTAAAAAAAAAATTTTGTTTTCAAAAATGTATAAATTGTTGATGCAGAATTAATCAAAAGAAAAAACTTATAAAGAAATCGCTTTGAGGCTTGAAAATGGGCCAAATTTTGATATAATTATGGAAGTTTGAAAATGGGCTATAATCGATTCGGGAGCTTTACTTGTAAAACTGTTCGTCACTCCCGACATGATATTTTAAAAAAAAAGAAAAAATGCAATTTTGAAAAATTTATAAATTTTAGAGGCAAAGTCTTATAAGTTAAATGTTTGGAAGAGTAGAGTGACTGAAAAATAAACAAATCTCAAAATCACGAAACAACAGTACAAGAACAGTTTAAAGATTCGTTCGGTATATTTAGGTGAGTCTATGTTGTATGAGTCATTAATAATAATAAATGAATTATTATTTCATTAAATAATTTGACGTATCTGAGTAATGTAGGCAGGAAAGTAGCGATCGTGATCGGATCAATCGTACAATGGGACTGGTCTAGAAAGTTGCTGGTCTATTACAACTCTATTAAGGCAGCTGGTTAATCTTATCGGGACGTCATAAGTATGTCGGTCTATCCATTGATTTACTGTGTGTGAATTCTGCTCGGTGTAGAGTACATTTAGATAGGCGACATCGGGCGGATTGGGGTTTATAATTACTTCATTAACATTTTGCGACAATTTTGCATAGGTTTTTATTGAAAGTTGTCATGTGGGGCAGCCGTTTAGTCGCTAAGCAGCCGTTCGAGCAGCTGCAGCTGCTTACACTCGAGTAGAGCAAATGCCCGCCCCACATTAATTATACCAAGACCCTAGTGCGAATTTAATGATCATTTAATTGCACCTACTTGCACAGGTTCTCAACCAATTGATCATTCGATCATTTCAGCATCTGATGGCGCAGCGGCCGTCGACAACATCACTTCCGCAAGGCGCCTAAAAGCCATAAGCAAAGAAAAACTGAGAATTCTTGCAAGTAATGCCCTCTCGCGCGAGTCCAATGCTGACGGTCATGGCGCCAATAATGTTACACATACAATAGATAATATCCATGGATATTGATACCGTGTACCCCAAAATATGAAAAAAGTTAATAAATATAAACTGTCATTGTCATTGTCATTGTCATTGTTCAACATGTCGTATGCGTGATATCTGGAACTAATCAACAATTCGAATTTGGCGCGGATTAAGCGCGCACAGCTGCACAACAGCAACAGCAACAGCAAAAAAAAACAAAGACAACAACCAAACAAAAACAAGCTAAAATGGAGAACAATTAACGGCGTCGAAATGTTTGTTTAAATAAACACCAGCAAAAACTGTTATTTACAGGTTGTCGAAAATTAAATACCCTTGCAGCCATTTTGAAGATTTGAGATACATTTCTATCTATCTTTATTCACATGGTGGTGTTTGCATACAAACCTCAACCTTGTTCTATTCCTATAGAAAATATAAGAATAAAGTGTTTTATTAATTATAATTATTTTCGATGTGACAAAGATTAAATATTCTTGCAGTTGTGCACTGCATGTATAGGTAACTAATGTGGCTATATCGACTCGGCTGTTGGTACTGACAAGACTTAGAGGTGTCCTTCTACCGTTACACATTTAATACAAATTTATTATACTCTCAGGCAGAGGTAAGCACAAAAAAACACACACAGTTCATTACCTGAATTGGGTTCTAAACTGTAAATTGTCTCTGCCAACCGGTGCTGTTGTTGTTGTCGCTATAACTGGAGTTGTCAGCTGCCAGTTTGTTCAGGGAAGCACTCGGCGGGCAGATTCAAAACAAGTTGCTTTGCGGCTGAGCATCACCACATCACTTTATACGTCACAGACCTGCTCGAGCGATAAAAAGAAACCACAAAATATCAACAGGCGCAACCACGCTTCGTGGAAACGTCGTTAAAAACAAGAAACAGACACCAAACAAATGCGTCAGACTTTCTTTGGGGAAGTCCGTGAGTTGGCCCACAGTTGGTCTGGAAACGTGACTTGGCCACGAGCGGGCCAAGAGAGATTACGATCTGGCCGAAACTAGATGTTATTTATGGCCTGTTCGAGACTCTGACCGCACCCGGTTTTATTTTGATTTCTTTCGGGCAGGTTCTTGACTCGTGTGCTTGCTGAGATAGCCTAATCTGATATATATTGGTAATTAGCGTTTAGTTTAGTAAATTTCAACTCAATTAATTGATTTCGAATTGATATCCGGCTGGCATTCGATTAGAAAAATGTTAGCCTGAAATTACATAAGCCTCATGAGCCAAATACCTGCTGAGATTGTTGAAACCATTTTCAACTAATAAGGTTTTAAGGAAAGTTCTAGATGGGTTTTCCACATAAGTAAGTAACTATATAAGTTGTTGGGAATAGCAGTAAAAGTAGAATCAGGTTAACTAAAGCCATATTAAATATATCCATAACTAATAAAGCCTTTACTGCAAAGCGGAAACCAACCAGTTTCCAAGGAATCAATCAAGGAACCGAACAATTTATTGAAAAAAGAAGGCTTCGAGTTCGAATCTCAGTGTGTAGATTTTGCATTGTCTCGAATCGAAGGTCAGTGCCATATATAAGTTGAATTAACAGCTTATAACTATATCCCATACTAATAAAAATAGTAAGATTATTAAGTCTCAATTGCATTTAAAATGCGATTAAGTTGAACAATTAAAGGAAGCGCATTATTCGATTGCTGAAATGTGTTAAAAATTCACGGAATTTTATGGCCAACAAACTAAGCTGAAAACTGCTAATTGCTGGCAATTGCATTATTAATAGTTTTAGTAGTTGGTTTTTTTATATTGCAATTAAATGTACAATTTATTTATGCTTACATTTATAACGCATTTAATTATTTTACGAGCTTGTCAGGCATGATAAAAATAATTAAACTAAATGCGATCAGAGATTTATGCAAATCGTATTAAAAATTTATTAACCATAGTACTGCAATTAGCTAACGGAATCAATCAATACAAATATTCAACATATTCATATTGAAATCATAACATACCACTGCAACACATCAGATCAAATCTGATTAACTCGGATCACCCGTCTAATGAAACGAGAATCTATGCAAATGCAACGCGCATATTTATAGATCTTTGTTGTTCGAGCTGATCTTCACTAGTTTGGATTCTTTCACGGCTCGCACAATACAGAAGTGAGATCTATACATTATTTATAGACCTATAATATGCCATACATATGTATATACCTTTATTTATGATTGATCTTAGCTTAGCTTATTCGATGCGGCAACAAATTTCACACTATTCCAACTAATAATAGTGGAAACAAGTATGAGCGCTAAAGTCGAGAACACACGACGAGAAGATGCCCTGTAACCCGAACTGTCGTACACAAACCCCAAAGCGGATGTGTTTTTCATCTTCTCCTCAGTCTCAGACATTAAATAATTGTTTCATAAATAACTTCTGTGTCTGATCTTAATGAAATTTTTAGGGTATGAACCTCAAAATTAAAGCAATAACTCCGCCCAGATCTGTGTATTGATATTTATCAATTTGAAGAATTTATCGATATTTTAATAAAAAAAAACTTAATATGATGTATAAATATTTATAGATAAAAAAAATGGCAAAATGGATGTAAAAATAGCTTACGAGCCCAAAGACGCCTCCTTGTCAGCTGCCATCTACCCTTTGTTATAAATTTTCAATGGGTACTGTGTATAAAAAACATAAGGTCAACTACTGTAGGAATATGTTTAGCGTTTTTAAAACATTCACCTAATCCATGTTTTTATATTCGCTTCTAGTATATGCACACAAATATACTGATATATAAACTGAATGACAATTGCTTACAAATGCGAACTACAAATTGCATGTAGCGTAAATGAAAATTCCCCGGGACAGGCGTGCACTTTTTATTCATCTTGAATTTCATTCAGTTTTCTCCAGTGCAAGTCGCGAATTTGTCGTAATTGGTTGCAAACGATTCCTTCGAAACGAACTTATTTACGACCCAGGGCCCGTCTTAGAGTATTTTTTTGTTATTTTTTTTTGCGGCTATAAAGATCATGCGTCATGAGGGATTTCCAAGCCGTCTAACAAACCCAACTAGTCACTCCAGTGCGTGTGTGTTGATGGTTGTGCATTCGGCGCAGCCAATTAGCGCTTGCCATTGCCAGGAATTTCATTTCATTTCCTACGTCACTGAACTCGGCTAACAAAATCGAGCCAACTAACTAACTTAAAAAGGCGATTCAGCTGGAGCGACAAAAAAATATAAACAAATACATATGAAGTTTAAATGCGATCTGCGAAAGGCAATTGCAGGTGCTTTAAGAGCAGGAACAGGTTTTAGTTTCAGCAGCGCCAGCCAACAAGAGCAAAGGCACCGACGTCGCTGCCGACGCCGACGCCGACGCCGACGATGGCGACGGCGACGACTAACGCTGACTGCGACGCTGGCAGCGCCGTCGGTGACCGTTCCATTCTGTGGATATAAAAGTTAGTCGTGTGCTGGGGTTCTGATTAGTCTGCGAGCGGCGCTTACGAGTTCCATAGTACGTGAAGATCGAACTCAGCTAACAACGAAATTTTTGGGCTGCCCCTAAAGCACAGTGAATCGCAAGTGAAGTGAGCCAAGTGCTGGAAAACCCAAAAAATTCAAAAAGTATTAAAGAAAAGCGAGACAAATTTTTAAAATACAAGCAAAAGAGTATTGAAAAATTTTACAAAAATAATCACTAACTTGGAAAATAAAGCGCGCTGAGAACTGAAAATTGCTAAAAAGGAAAAATAATAATAATAGAACGGATTTCGCAAACAAATAAAACTTAATTACAACCATCAACAAATTTAAATAACTAAAAGTACGTATACGTAATTTTTAATATATGTTCAAAACGATTTGCATGCAGGCAACTGCAAACCAAATTAGCGAAACCCTTAGACACCCCACCCACCCTTTGCCCATGCCTCAATGGCAAATTAATAATATTTTCTAAACTTAAATTAAAATTACACAATTTGGCCGTGCTTATGACGAGACTCATTAAACACAGAAAATGTATTTTTATCCCCAAGCTAATCGAATTAAGCTTAGCAAATTCAATCGGATAATACAAGGGAATAGTAGGTTAATTCTATAAAAAGTACAAACGGACTAAGCTTTGATTAAAATCATGCAGTTAATGAACAGAAAATACTAAAATACATTTCATCCTTATCTTTATCATATCATATAAAAATTGTGAATGCATTTTGGTGACAATGGAAACATAACCTTTTGCAGTTTGTTCAGTTCAGAGTTCAATGTTTTAATACTATTTTAATTATACGATTTTGGTTCATTGCACCAGGTAAAAGTTCACATAACAATTTTCAACATATTTCCCACAAAATGTGCGTGTTTTCAACCAATTTATTTTGATATTACCCACCCGTTGTGTAATAAGCTTGTCAACAGCTTAATAAATCTTATCTGACGCATATGCTTACTTTTAGAACCATATCAGGGCTAAACGAGACTTGTTTGTTATTTGTTGTTGTTGTTATGATAAAAGCCAAAAATATGCGAGAACATTTCACATTTCGCATTGTCAGTAAATTTGAAATCGAAATTAAGGAAGTGCATGCCATAAAACGCACTGTAATTAACTGAAAATAAAATGAAAGTCGATTGCGGCGGCAGTTGCCAAGTGCGAGGGGAATTGCGGATAGGGGAGGCGGGAGAGGGACTCGGTAGACAGTTACGAAGAATTTATGTCAAATGCAAAAGGCAAACAAAATTCAAGGCGAGGCCTAAGGAGAAACAAAATTGCAATTAACAACAGTTGCAGTTGTCATAAAAAAATTAATAGCAAACAGTTAACTTAAAAAAACACTAAAATCAAATACAAGTAGCAGAAGTACAGTGGTCGCCCGCTAATTGCATTTACTTGGTTCTAATTATAGAAAAGTTCAGATTACTGGACATGTAATTTATTTATTTTTTTTTATTGAACAATCCAAGTGCAGAAAAGCAATTATTTATTAATGTCGATCCATTTGTTTTTACAACAGCATAATATAAATGAAATCAGTAACAAAAAATGCTTTATTATTTAAATTCAACCAATTTGTGCAGTCAGGAAAACCATTATCTTAATTAATTTAAATATAAGTTCAATTATAAATTCTTAACTAAAATATATGGTTTGTAGAACAATGTAAAACAAAATACTGTTTCTAATGACTGAAGGTACGAATATCCAGCGTTCACTGTAATAAGGTCTTGAGCTTAAACCACTTAGGTTATTGGTTGTTGGTTGCAACAACTTTTTGGCAGCCACTCTGTGCTCGACACGTTTAGCATACCAATAAAGAAACCAACAGAATAAACCGAACAATTCACAGCAAATATTATGATTTATGTTATCCGCACAATTGACATTTAATTTGTGTCAAGCGTTTGGCCTGACTAATGAGCGTCTAACACGGCGTATACATAATCAGCGCGTTTATTTCGCCCATTTTGATGGGGTTTTAATTGCAACTTGGCGCGAACTGCATTTGAAATTACAATTGAGTCATTTGCTGGCCACTATTAATTATGTGAAAAATATGTATATGATTAACGCGTGCATAAATTAAAAAATAAGTATGATATATGGCTTCGATACTAAGCTGCCAGTTTGAACATATGTATTAACACGGTTTTATGTGCTTAATGGACTTGGCGAAATGATACCGACATTGACGTCAGTTTCTCAGTCATTTTTATGCAGAAAATCTCACACATCTCCGAGTTGTCATTCAATTGACTCACAATCGGAAATTCTAAAAAAAGCCAAACAAACAAAATGTATATCCAACAACAAGTCGGGCTCATTGTTTATGCTACCCCTGTGCTAAGTCAGGCCAGGCAGTGCACCCTGCCGGGCCTTAAATTGGACACTTTTTACTCAATTAAGCAAATCAACAGCCGCAACAACAACAAACAACGAACCGCATAACACAGCTCCAAATGAACGATATGATTTTGATTATGATTACGAATATGATTACGATTATGATTGGTCCAGTCTCGCATGTTGATTCGACAAATGGATCCGATCAGACGAATTTACAAAATTGGTAACCATAAAACGGAAACAGAATCCAGACCAGTTTGTGACCTTAGGCAATGTTGTTGATCCACAAACAGTCAAGCTTGGTCACCTGTTGCAAACACCTTTGCCAAGACCGAAGCACAGTTAGTAATTATGTAAATTACAAATTACATGGCACGCTGATAATTATGGAACGATTTTCCAAAAGCCACAAAACTCACTGAAAAACAATCTAACTCAAATGCAACCTTGAAGCGGAAAATTATAAAGCAACACCACTACACATGTGTGTATATATATACGATAGACGATTACTGTTCGGTATGGTCTTAAATGCTTTTCAATTGAGCTAGCTGCTGGCTGATCGTTGGACAGAACAAAGCTGAACAGAATGCAACATTAATAGCTTTATGGCAATTGCTTAGATTTCACCTCATCAACAGAAGCAGCGATGCGGTGCGGTACATTAAATCGATGATGTGAAAAGCCAAGTCGCAAAAACAAAAGAAATACGGCAAGAAGCAAATGTTATCTTAGGATTGTCGAAGATAAAATACCCTTGCGGACATATATCGGATCTGCGCCTTATATGGCAACTATTTTATATATATTGGCACTCGACTGTTGATGATGCCTACCTTCATGTAAACGCATTTCATGCCATAATCATAATACCCTCTGCAAATGCATTAAAAGGCTAACTACTGCTAAAGAATTCATGCGGTCTGCTGCGGTCACAACAATGGACAATGGGCAAAGATGATGCTAGGGAGATACTGGCACCAAACTCGATGCTCGGCGCTCGGTTCTCGACAGTCGGCACTCGCCAGTCGAGTCTTGCATTGTATGCAGATGTGCACACCACACACACAGGCACATGTGTGTGCGCAATTTTCATTTAATTTGCTCAAGTGTGTACAACATGCCCAACTAATTGGGCCCACACGGCGCATACGTAATGCGCGCTTGGGAAATGCTCGAGGCATTGAATTCACATTGCCTTTTGCCATATTACGTATACACTCAGAGAAAAAAGAACAGGAATTGTGTGCTCCAGGCATGTGAAAACCCTGACTAAATCCTGGCAACTGGAAGGTTTGGAATATTTGGAGTTAAAAATTGATTTTCCCAAAACGAACGAAATTGCACACAGTCAACGTTACGAGTTCTATTATAATCATGCCGTTTTCTCTGAGTGTACGTCCCATACAAAACTGTGGACAGCACCTAAAGCTGTCAAAAATGTGTGCCAAGCCAAATAACCAAAACGACTTGGCCAAAGCCTCTAATAAAGTTATGCCAGCTATTTCGTTAAAAAAAAAAATTAAAAATACAAAAAAAAAACATTGCACAATCGCGTGTGGAACTTGTTTAGCGCCCAGAACCGAGCAATTGGCCGCGTTTTCTGCACAGGCGAATAGAAATCGGAAACAATTTAGGAAATACATAATTCATAGAGCTTACAAGCGAAAAGCAGACGCCGCCGGAGCTATAGGCTTTTACTTCCTGGACGCAAATCGGAATTGGAATTGGAATCGGAATCGGGGCTGGGGCAATGCCAATGTAATTGAGCGACATATTTCATATAAAAAACAAGACTACCGGCAGTTAATGCAAGCGGATTTTAATGAGTTTTTTTTATTATTATTATTATTTTTAAAACTTAATTTAAATTTAAAATGTAGCCAGACTAAGGACAAGTTGACGGGTAATTGGCTTTGTGGCCCACTCTGTATATATATATATATATATATATATATATATATATATATGTCTTTATGTCTTTTTGTCTTTGATTGGAGCGTGCGTTGACGCTTGACATTGGAGCCAGAGCCGTAGCCGTAGTCGTAGTTGGAGTATCGGAGAGTTGGAGAACCAGAAGTTGTGTGTCTGCTCAATGACATTCAGTTGGATTTTATGACATAAAAATTCATTTCATGGCATGTATGAAAATGCAGCTTAAAGACCTCCGACTAACTTAGTCCGACAGCTAAAATGGGGCTGATTGCTGTTGAGCTATAATTTATTTCACATTCAATACGTTGTATACTTAACGAGTTTTAAAACACACATCTACTTCCAGTGGGAACTAAGTGTGCCCCATTAATTAAAATGTCTCCGCATGCTTATGAATATGTATTTCGAGGATCGACATTATCGATAGGCACAGCCCGCAGTTGTCATAATTCATATTTTACATTCATTTCATAGTTTTTGTTATTGCGTCTATTAAGTGGCGCCATAAACTACAAAGTTGAGTACAAGTTTCTTGACTAGCAAATACCCTATGCAATACTTTCTAAAACTTTCTGGTGGGTAAAAGTTGTATTCAAAAATTTTATATTATATTCTATTTTCCGGTATTTTTTTTTTTTTTTGGTCGAGAAATGATGTGTGAAACTTTTCTTCGGTTGATCGAGATGATCAGATACAGATACAAAGTTAATAGTCCAAGGTTAAGCCAAACCACTTCAAAACTGGAACTAAAAGCGGAATCAGTTTCTTTAAAGCAGCTTCAAATCCAAATTATTTAAAACATGGATTGTTTTTTAAACAATAATTTTTTTAAGTTTTTTAACTATTAATTTAGCATTGATGGTTTGTGCAATCTTTGACTTCACAAAACTATATATTTAAGTAAAGCGGCCCATTTTACAGAGTAGAAAAGAATTTATTGGTTTTTTGCACTGTGAATATGGCAATGGGTATTCGATTCAACCCGACTGCAACAAACTTATTTGGCTTTATATTTGGCCTACAGCCATTAAATTTTAACATGACCAGCTCAGTTCTTACAATCTCCGAGTTCAGAAAAACTAAATAAAAATGACAAATTTTATGATTATGGCTGAATGTCAGTTGAGCCATGTTAGCCGCTGGCCACGTTAATGGAAGAGCTGGCCCAGAGCCGGGCACGCACCAATCATTAACATATTCCAACTGTTATTATGGCACAACTTGATTTAGTATGCATAAAATTAGCACTCGTATTGTGTAATAAGACTGAAGCAATCGCGTCGAGGGAATGTGCTGTAATATTTTAGCTAACTTATGTGTAATAAACGATGGAAGCCTGCATATTAAAAATTACGACTTAACAATTATAAGTCGACATTTAAAAAAAATAGTAATATCGATTTTGAAAAATTACATTCGAAGCACAGCAATGATGCTCTATTATATAGAGATTAAATATGCAATATGTATAAATAAAACACTTACTGTATTTGCATTAATATATAGCTGCCAAATCGCTGACACAGTGAGAAGAGTATATTGGGTTGGTGCAATATCTTGAAATTTGGAATATATATTTCTATGTACCCGCGTCAGATGAAGTCTTAAGATTCATTTGGCCGTTTCGGGCGTGGCAATTGGAATCAATCAATATATTTCTCTCAGCTTTCAAGTTAGAGGCTTTATATTTTTTTAAATACATTACTGAAGGCCTTTTGGATAATCCAACTGGGGGCATGGCAAGTCGATCAATTCTTTTTATCATGGGGGAGGGTAAGCCGCGAAAATCTTTATCTCTCTTAATTTCGGACCCTCCCACTCCCATCACCACAAATTGACAAATTCGATATTTTTAAAATAATAACTAAGACCGTTTTCGACTTATACTGTAAAAGAGCATTGTGCAGTCGGCTACACCCGAGCGCAGCGTTCTTACCTGTTCAATTAACACCCCCTTCTAACCAGACAAGTCTCTTGCGATATCTCCTTAAACAGCTTTCGATATGGGTTCGCTGCCACAGCTTTCGATCGTGAAGGGCCAGCAGCATGACTTTGTGCCCCGGGCGCTGCACCGCATCTTCGAGGAGCAGCAGCTGCGGCACGCCGACAAGGTGGCGCTCATCTACCAGCAGGGACAGGGCCTGGCGCCCAGCCAGAGCAGCTATCGCCAGATGAACGAGCGCGCGAATCGGGCGGCGCGTCTGCTGGTGGAGGAGGCCCACGGACGCTTCCTGCAGCCGAACAGCGACGGGGACTTCATTGTAGCCGTGTGCATGCAGCCGTCGGAGGCGCTGGTCACCACATTGCTGGCGATCTGGAAGGCGGGCGGCGCCTACTTGCCGATCGATCCCAGCTTCCCGGCGAACCGTGTGCACCACATTCTGCTCGAGGCACGTCCGATCCTGGTGCTGCGCGACGACGATATCGATGCCCAGCGCTTCCAGGGCACGCCCACGCTGTCTCTGACGGAACTGTATGCCAAGTCGCTGCAGCTGAGCGGGGCCAATCTGCTCTCGGAGGAGATGCTGCGCGGTGGCAACGACCACATCGCCATCGTGCTGTACACCTCAGGCAGCACGGGTGTGCCCAAGGGGGTGCGTCTGCCCCACGAGAACATCCTCAACCGGCTGCAGTGGCAGTGGGCCACCTTTCCCTACACGGCCAGCGAGCAGGTGGGCGTCTTCAAGACGGCCCTCACCTTTGTGGACTCCATTGCGGAGCTGTGGGGCCCGCTGATGTGTGGCCTGGCCATCCTGGTGGTGCCCAAGGCGGTGACCAAGGATCCGCAGCGTCTGGTGGCGCTGCTCGAAAAGTACAAGATCCGGCGCCTGGTCCTGGTGCCCACGCTCCTGCGCTCGCTCCTCATGTACCTGAAGATGGAGGGCGGCGGCGCGGCCCAAAAGCTGCTCTACAACCTGCAGATCTGGGTCTGCTCCGGTGAGCCGCTGGCCGTGCCTCTGGCCAGCAGCTTCTTCGACTACTTCGACGAGGGCGTGCACCGGCTGTACAACTTCTACGGCTCCACCGAGGTGATGGGCGACGTCACCTACTTCACCTGCGAGAGCAAGAAGCAGCTGAGCATGTACGACAATGTGCCCATAGGTGAGTGCCAGGAGCGCTGTCTCCGATAGAGCTGCTTACTAAATACGGTATCCCCCAGGCATTCCTGTGTCCAACACTGTCATCTACCTGCTGGACGCCGACTATCGGCCCGTCAAGAACGGCGAGCTTGGCGAGATCTTTGCCTCCGGCCTGAACCTGGCCGCGGGCTATGTGAATGGTCGTGATCCCGAGCGCTTCCTGGAGAATCCTCTGGCCGTGGAGAAGAGTAAGTTGCCACATAACTCAGTTCCTAGTTCCTATAAGGTGGAGTCCGAACTTCCTTGAACAAGCTAGGCAATATCTATCTCTATCAAATAATAAGAAATACTAATATGATTCAAATCCAACCGATCACTCCACAGAATACGCGCGTCTCTATCGCACCGGGGACTACGGTTCTCTGAAGAATGGCAACATCATGTACGAGGGCCGCACCGACTCTCAGGTCAAGATTCGCGGCCATCGCGTGGATCTGTCGGAGGTCGAGAAGAACGTGGCCGAGTTGCCGCTGGTGGAGAAGGCCATTGTGCTCTGCTACCGCGCCGGCCACGTGGATCAGGCGATCCTCGCGTTCGTCAAGCTGCGCGACGATGCGCCCATGGTCACCGAGCTGCAGCTGGAGGGCCGGCTCAAGGACAAGCTGGCTGACTACATGACGCCGCAGGTCATCATACTGGAGCAGGTGCCGCTGCTGGTCAACGGCAAGGTCGATCGCCAGGCGCTGCTCAAGACCTACGAGACGGCCAACAACAACGAGGGCGACTCGAGCATCGTGCTCGACTTCGACTACAGCCAGGTGCCCGAGGAGCTCAAGCTGACCGCTCGCGACCTCTTCGAGACGGTGGGCGGCGTCATCGGACGCTCCACGCGGACCAGCCTGTCGCCGCACAGCAACTTCTACGAGCTGGGCGGCAACTCGCTCAACTCGATCTTCACGGTCACCCTGCTGCGCGAGAAGGGCTACAACATCGGCATCTCCGAGTTCATAGCGGCCAAGAATCTGGGCGAGATCATCGCGAAGATGGCCGCCAACCACGACTCCGTGCAGCTCGAGGAGGAGACACTCAATGCGTGCCCGCATCTCAAAATGGAGGCGGTGCCGCTGCGCCTGGAGCATCGCCAGGATGTGATCGAGTGAGTGGCACTTGGGGTTCTTGGGGACTCAATCACTGACTGATTGATTGGTTGACCGATTTACCGTAGAGCTTACCTTAACTAAATAATTATTTAGGTATATTATCGGCTTATTAATAATCCGTTTATCCCGTTTCTATAGCATAATTGTGTCCAGTTTCTACAACAAAGCCGACTTGGAGCAGTGGCTCAAGCCGGGCGTCCTGCGCACAGATTACAGCGACATCCTCAACGTAAGTGAAAGGAGTCTAAGTCGAAAATCAAACCAAATCAATGCTCATTCTCTTTACTCCTCCCCTACAGGACATCTGGAATGTGCTGGTGGAGCGCGATCTGAGCTTTGTGATATACGATCGCAATGCGGATCGTATTATTGGCACCGCCCTCAACTTTGATGCGCGCTGTGAGCCCGAGGTGGACATCAAGTCCAAGCTGCTGATTGTCTTTGAGTTTCTGGAGTTCTGCGAGGGTCCAATACGGTAGGAAATTCAGCCGAGTCCTGGTCGAGGATGATTAGCTAACCGAGCGCCCTTTCTGTTCACAGCGACAACTATTTGCCCAAGGGTCTGAACCAGATACTGCACTCCTTCATGATGGGCACCGCCGAGAAGTTGAATCCGCGCGAGAACATTGCCTGCATGCACTTCATGGAGCACGAGGTGTTGCGCGTGGCCCGCGAGAAGAAATTCGCCGGCATCTTCACGACCAACACCAGCCCGCTGACCCAGCAGCTGGCCGACGTCTACCACTACAAGACGCTGCTCAACTACCAGGTCAACGAGTTCGTCAGCTCCGACGGCAGCCGACCCTTCAGAGATGCGCCCGACGAGCAGCGCGCCATCGTCCACTGGAAGGAGGTGGGCAAATAGGAGGCGTTACCTGCCTGGGAGGGTCCTTGATCTGTACACGAAAACGAATTTAAGACGCACCTGTGTTGTATGTAACTCTCGTAGCAAGTAGCGTATAGTATGTAGTCTGTAGCACATAGATTCTACCTTCTAGTATTAGCCCTAGGCATTGTCTAATAAAATTTCATCAATTTATGTTGACTAGTTGTAAGACTTCAATGCAATTAAACAAAAACCATCAACGAACGATTCAATTCAATCAAAGCGTTTATCATTACCCAGGAAGAAGAGTTGTGGTAGAGAGTGCCCGACTAACAGACACCCTGTATTCGTTTAATAAATCAAATACTTTCTAACTGACCGATTGACGTTTCAATTATTTACATAAATTTACATATGGAAAACTCCATATGTAAGCGTAAAAAATGTTATGGAAAATATGTAATGGGCTCTATCCGCTTTAAGCTAATTTTTCAATGTGACAAAAGTAGTTGTCATCAATCTTATTCATAGCTTTATTTTGCAATAAATACTCGTTTTGCTATTTTCAGAAAATGGTATGAAATTGATGACAATCACTTGGTCCGTGCAAAGCCGGGTAATACTGACCAGTTTCCAGTTTGTATAATTGCTGTTGCCTTCCATTGAAATAGTCAATTTAAACATTTAAGCCATAAATATGGTGGTTTATTCTAATCTATTACACAATTCTCAAGATTAAAGTTATTTTTGCTGCGGTTGCTTTTGCCAATTATTTTTTTTTCTTTTTTTCTTTGTTTTTACATACATTCATAATATTCATAATATTTTATATAGTTTTTTTTCTTTTTTTTTGTAATGTTTGTAGCGAGCTTAGTTTTTGCGTTGCTCTAAATAGGTATTATGCTTCTTGCTAAATTAATTATACATTTGTTTTACTCGAGAACTAATAAAATAACGCTAAGTATGCATATATATATATAGGTATATATCTGCATATAAATGTGCACATACATGTATGTGTTTGTGTGTATGGATATATGTGTGTGGGTGTGTATGCGAATGTGTATATGTTTGATAATTTGCATTTTCCATTCAATTCATCTTTTATCTCTCCAGTCAAGCGTGCTTGCAATCATACATATTTATGTGTTATGTGTAGATGTGTGTGGATGGGTATGTGTGTGTGGGTGCTTGTGGCATGGTTACTAAACGTTTTAAGCGCTAGCATATATACTACATACATATATACTAAAAACTGTACAGCTACTAATTTACGTTAATTGTTTTATAGTTCATTTATTTCCATCATCGGGGTAGAGGGTTGGGGGCCTGGGAGATGGTTAGTAGCCTAATTAGCGGATAGCGAAGCTGCTGGCCATGCAGAACGAATGACGCACAAACGAGCCCAGAAGCAACAGCCCAGCTGTGCAGGGTGCCGGGTGCAGGGTATACGCACAGTACGAAAAAGTGGACGAGCTTAGGGAGCTGCCTGCTTGCGTACGATGCGTATAACCCTTGTGGACTATGAGGCTGCGCTCTGATCCATCAGCCTGTAGTTCTGGAATGTCTTCCATTCGCCGGTGTTGTAGTCCAAGCGGATGTGCGACTCCACCAGGCACAGTGCCGTGTTGCCATCTTCCTGTTGAACTTTTTCCTGTTTGCCAAATAAAGTGAAGGTAATTCAAATGTTGGCCACAATTCGTTACCAATTGAAAACTCACCTCGGTTTCGCCCAGTTTGATGACCAAAACGTTTTCGTTATTGGGTCGCGGATTTTCGCGCAGCCCAGCCATAAAGCCCAGGATGAGCGCCTTGTCCGGTCGTGAGACGCGGTTCGCCTTGCGGAACATCTCATGCGCCTTGTGCACGTGCTCGTTCTGGATGGGAGGGAGCGAGAGAAAGGGTTACAATCTGGCCAGTTAGCAATGCCAAGTTCTTACCGATAGCGACAGGCCACGTCGCTGTGGCGCCTGTTGCGTTTGCTGCGCTGCCGGCGCTGTCGTCTGCTGCGCCTGCTGCTGGGTGACTTGCACCTGGACGGTGCGCGAAATGGCCGCATTGCTGCCCTGCTGCAGCTGGCCGCCAGCCGTGCTCGTCGATGTGACCAAACGCTGCTGCAGGGCCGGCTTATGTTGTACCAATATCTGTTGCTGCTGCTGGCGCGGCTGCTGCTGCGGCGCCGCCGCAGCCGACTGCGTTATAATCGTACGCTGAGTGCTGCTCGGCCCCGCCTGCACCTGCACCAGCTGCGGCTGATGGCCAGGACGCTGAATTAGCGTCAGGCCCTGCGGCAGCGTGGTCAAACCTCCGCCCACGTTGGTCATGACTGGCCGAATTATCGTCTGCTGTGTGGACTAAAATGCCGATTAATATCAGTATTTAATTTGCAATCAACTTGAATTAGAGTTGGTTTAAATTCGTTTGGTTTTTTTTTTATGCTTAATAAGTAATTGCAAGCGGGGACTCTTAATGACTGAATTCATAATTTAATGCTAGCCCAAATCTTTTGAGGCACTCGACAATTCAGTCTCGGCCTGCTTTGCAATATGTCGAACGTGTCCAAAATATACGCACAATTTCGATTGACATTTGTCAAGTTAAATAAAATCATAATTTGAATAAAATCGATTAGTTTTATAACTGTACAACGGAGAGTAGTTTGCATAACAGAAACAGACAGACATAGCTATATACACTGATCAAGACATCTATGCATTGCAAGGGTATAATTACAAAAGACTATATCAAAGAACTATCATAGCATATATGATATGTTCATATAGCATTCATATCAAAGAACTATCATATAGCTAATATATTAATAGATTATAATATTTGAATATATATATACATATATAATAAACTCAAGGCAGAAAACTACTTTCATTTAGATCTTGTATGAAAAAACTGTTTTGTTATTAAATAAACTACTAAAATTACTGACATAGTAGTAGCATATGCTAGTGAGTCTGCAAGGATATTTAATACGTGACACCCCAAATAACACTATTTTTTGCAAAGAAATAAATCATTATCATATAGTTGCCATATGAGCAATAGCATTGAATTGACATTCTACGGTTAACATCAGAACTTTGTATCGTATATCTGCCATATGCTTGCAAAGACAAATTTTCACTTTCCCCTCTTCCCCACACATCCTCCAAATAGTCGAGAGACAGCCGACTTTGTAGCTTCGCTCAAGAGGAGCAGCTGCTGCACTTACATTGCCAATGACGCTCGTCGGCGTCTGCTGCTGGACGATGACGTGCTGGCTGGTTGGGATTAGCGTGGGTATCAGCTTGCCTTGCTGTGCGCTCTGCTGCTGCTGTGGCTGCTGTTGCAGCTGAATCGTGTGTGGCTGTATGCTCGTCGACGTCGTAGTCTTGACCAGGCTGGGCGGTCCGGCCGCCGTGGTTGTCATGAGCGTGGCGCCACCGCTGAGTGCGGGCACATTGCTGATGGGTATCTGGTACATGTCGCCGCCAATGTTGCGCAAGATGACGCCCTTCTGGGTGAGTATGATGGTCTTGTTCTTGCCCGCCGCCGCCGGCGACACATTCAATGTGCCACCGGCAATGGCGCCGCCGGGCTGCATCAGCACCTGGGAGAGCTTTGGCTGTTGCGTGGCCGTCGTGTTGGCCACAATCGTGTGCTGGGGATGCGGCTGCTGCTGCTGCTGCTGTTGCTGCTGCTGCGGCTGCTGTTGCTGCAACTGCGCCTGCATATGCTGCTGCTGTGCCGCCTGCGAGGCGGGCTGAATTGTGACCGGCCGATTGGGCAGCTGCACGTTCTGGATGTTCAGTGTCTGATGCCCGGCGGCCACGGCCGCTGCGGTGGCTACCAGCGGCGGCGGATTGTTGGACACCACCGTGGCGGCCTGCGGATGCTGCCGCAGTGGCGTCATCACCACGCCCGACGTGCCCGTTGTCTTCAGCAGTATCTTCGTAGGCGCCTGCCCGCTGGCCCCGCCAGCTGTCGTCTGGTAGAGCGTCGTTGTCTGCGGCAGCGGACGCGCCTGTGTGAAGGAGGTCAGCGTGGGCAACGTGGGCTGCTGTTGCTGTTGTGGCTGTGGTGCAGCCAGAATGTACTGCGTGGTTTGTGGCTGTGACGGGGTTGCCAGCAACTGTTGCTGCTGCAGCTGCTGCTGTTGTTGTTGCTGTTGTTGCTGCTGCTGCTGCTGTTGCTGCTGTTGTTGTTGCTGCTGCTGTTGTTGCTGCTGCTGCTGCTGTTGCTGTGCTGCTGCTGCGGCTGCTGCTGCAGCCGCTGCTGCGCTGGATGAGGCTCCCTGCTGCTGCTGCTGTTGCTGCTGCTGTTGTTGTTGGGCTCGCTTGGCCGGCTGAATGATGGTCTGCGAGATGATGACCGGACCGCTGTTGGCCGCCGTCTTTAGCTGACTGAGCGGCATGGTCTTAATAGCCTGCGATGGTATCGTGGTGGTGGTGGTGCCGCAGCTGGTGCTGGCTGTAACCACCGGCTTCTAGGTGTACAAAAGAGATCAAATAATGCCCGCAGCTATATCTATATCAGTTAGTTCACTTACCGCACGCTGCGCACTGGGCGTGGAGGCCAGTATGACGGGTGTGGAGCTGTTGATCAGTATGGGCTGCTGCTGCTGCTGCTGTGGTTGCTGCTGTGCCACTGCCTGTGTGCCGCTGCAGCTGGCGCCTTCGGGGTTGCCGTTACCGCTGCCTGCCGCTGCTACTGCCGCCTTGGTCTTGGCCGACGTGATCTTCACCGAGATGTTGTTGGGCAAGTTGGCCAATGGGTTGACCGCCTGCCGCAGCTGCTGCGGCGTCAACATGGTGGTGGTGGTGGTGATGCCAGTGCTGGTGCTGCTGCCGCTGCTGCAACTACCACTGCTGGTTGTGGCCGCTGCCCGCAGCATGGGCTTTATGTCCAGCTTTTCCATTTTGATGGTGGTGTTGCCCACCGTTGTTGTTGCCGTTGCCATGGATGATGTTGCTGCTGCTGCTGCTGCTGCTGGCCGCCGCCGCCGCTGCGCTGGCGCTGGTGCTGGCGATGGCGCTGGTGCTGGCGACGGCGCTGTTGTTGTTCAGCCGCTTCGCCGCCGGCGCGCTGCGTATGAGTAAATGCGGCTGTTGCTGTATGATGATGCGCTGCTGCGGTGTTGACGTCGTCGTCACCGTGGCCTGCGTTTGTGTTACACGGGTGGGCGTGGCCTGCGTTGTGGGCTCAATCTTCTCCACCTTTATATTGGCCGGCACAATGATCTCCTCGCTCTTGATCTCGATCTCCTGCTTGATGCGCTTGGGCGTCTGATGATAGCTGTTGTTGTTGTTGCTGGTATTGTTGTTGTTATTCAGCTTGGCCGCAGCCGCTGCCGCCGCCTTAGCGGTCTTTGCCTTAGCCTCGACCTTTCGCGTGGGCGTGGCCGGAACAGGAGTGGTCGGTTGGGCAAAGTGGAGCGTGGTGGCCGCATATTCTGGCGTCTCCGGCGTCTCGGGTTGCAACGTCTTGGCGACCAGCTCGGGCGTCTTGAAGTCCTCGTCCGGCTGCTCCTCCAAGCTGCCGCTGCTTTGGTTTAGCTGTGGCTCCAGCTTGATTTCAAAGTTATTGTTGGCCGCCGCCGCGGACGTGCTTGGCATCTCGTCGTCGATGACCACATTGGACGCGGCATCTGCGGGCGAGCTATCGCCGTTGCTGGTGGAGGCAGCCGCCGCTGCGGCTGCCGCCGCGGCCGCCTGTTGCTTCTGCTCCTGCTTTTTCTGCTGCTCCTCCAGCTGTTGCTCGCGCTTGCGCTTCTTGGCAGCCGCATAGCCCAGCGGTTGCTCAGTGAATTCGAGTATCTTGATGCCGCCGTCCTTGCGGCCGGCTGGCGTACGACTGAGATTGGGTCGCTGCGTAGTGCCCGGCACACTGGGTGAGCGGAAGCCCGTGGTGGGCATGCGTGAGGGTATACCCTTTAGCGGCGTGGTGTCGGTCATTTTGCGGGGCATACCACGGGAGCGCAACGGTATTGTGGGCGCCGATGCCTTCTTCAGCGAGGATTGCGCGTCCGCCGACTTGTGCAGCAGCTCCGTGCGCAGCTGAGCGCTCTTGGGCTTACGCTTCAGCGTGAAATGCTTAACTGCCGGCGGCTGTTGTCCAACCTGTTGATGTGCAGGAGGGACAGCTATTACATATGCTCGAACGTGCTGGGCTGGGCTACTTACCACAGAGATCAACGCATTTTTGTTGAGGTACTGGCACTCCAACGGCAACATGCCAAGATCCGAGTGCTTGGTGACCAATTTGCGCAGGTCATTGACCATATCGGTGAAGATGGGCCGCGTGTCCTCGTAATCAGAGATTTCTGTGTTTAGCGAACTGGTCGCTGGAAACGTTTTCATTGTCTCCGCCAGCATGGAGACCCATAATTCCGAATCCAGGCCCGCAACTTCGATGACCTCCTCCAATTCGGTTTTCCACTGTAAATTTTTACAAAATAAAATTAGTTAAAAATTAATTCAAATTAATTTTTTTTATTAAAATAAATTACGATACACTTAAAATAAATTAATTAATTAATTCTGTAAACCAGTGTTTTGATAACAGCATTCTTATTGAACTGTCTGTTATCATAATGTTTGCTTTTATGATAAACAGGTTTTTTTATTGACATCATGTGTGTACATGAACAACGCTGTTAACGTTAACAGCGCACACAAAACAATAATATTTCCCCATTCACGCACACAAAATGTATGCACAACACAAATATCCCGTTTTAACAAAATTAATTTCCCTTTATCCACAAAAAAAAACAGCTAACATTAACGATTAGAAATGACGACACATATTCAACAGATTTGTGTTGACCACCCGCCTAACGCCCACTGGCAGCGCGCATACACACGCACATGTATACATACACAAAAAAACACCAACTCTGACACCACACATGTGCACGCAAGTCGTTCGCGCAGAAGTGGCGGGAAATATTTCTCACTTAATGCCAGAAAAAAAACGCAACACCCACATTTGTATGTAACCATAGGCAAACTTAAATTGCCAATTCAGATTAGGAAAACACATTTCATGCTAATTTATAGATTTGTTTCCGTTCAAGGGTTTTCCAACTCTTCGTGGAGCGTATACACACTAGCACAGAGCGTCTGTGCGTGTGCGCGAGATTGTGTATGTGTGCGTGCGTGTAGATGCTTGGTGTACTTTTTTTTCACTTTTTATTACAACGAGATTTGATATTTTACCTCTTCGACAAGACGGCGCGGAATATGCAGAAAGCTGAGCAGCAGCTTCAGTTTGACCTGTGTCTGCAGATCGGGAAAACACTCTTTGATATTGCGCAGAACCTCTTTGTTCAGCTGAGAGCATATTGAACCATTTATCCACGAATCGTTTGAGGTGCCCAGTTTATTATGCAGCCACAGTGAGGTGTCGCTGTCCCTTACGTTCGCCATTTTTACGTTTTACGCGAAATCGCACACGGCGCACATAAAACTTAGCACGTCCAACGTTTAACCACTCTATTGCACCGCAATATGCAATAAATATTCGTTTTTATTTGATTTTTCGACGAAGAACACACAGAAACCCGTGGAAAATTGTAATACGAAGCTACGACTGAAAAAAGTGTTGCCACATGTCAGATATAAGTGTGTACTCATGATGCCCTGAGCATAAGCGAATACTGCAGCACTGGTCTATATTAAACGATATATTGTGTATACTGGCGATGAAAAGATATATATTCCAGCCCTGGGCAGCAGGCCTGCTTCATTTATTTTAATCGATAGCCAGCATATTAATGTTTCTATTTTGAATTTAATTTAATAAATTTATTTATAACTGGTATTAAATGCTTATATTTTTTGGAAAGGCAACCTTGCCTAATTAAACTATTTGGAGAACGTTTGCTGTTGATTATCGTGTACCGCAATCGTGCAATCCTCTGGGTTTGCGATCAGCTGTGTTTTATTTTTCCTTGCTTTCCAATAACAACAAACGCATTTGCAATGGAAATTTTAAATGAAAGTGCTCAAAAATCAGTTAAAAAACCTGGTATGTCAACGGGCGGCAAGCTCTTGATTGGCCTCACGGGCGGTATCGGTATTGGGCTGTCCATTATCTGCGCCTCGTTTGTGGCGCCCGCTTTTCGCAAATTCTGTCTTCCCTATGTGCCGGCAACAACAGAACAAATACAAAATGTGTTAAGTTTCCTGCCCAAAAATGCCAGCGGTAAGCTGTTGGATATTGGCTCCGGCGATGGACGCATTGTTGTGGGTAAGTAACAAACAAAGCGCTCTGCGGCCCCCTAATAATCGCTTATGTAATCTCGTCTAGCGGCGGCGCAGCACGTCAACGGCCTAAGAGCGGACGGCGTGGAGCTGAATCCCTGGCTGGTCTATTACTCACGGGCGGCTGCATTACGCCATGGCGTTGGCAAGCAAACTAGCTTCTTTCGCCGCGATCTCTGGAAGTTTGACATAAAAGATTACAAGTATGTGGTTATATTTGGCGTGGAACAAATGATGCAGGATCTGGAGCACAAACTGATTGCGGAATGTCCGCATAATGCCCAAATCATAGCCTGCCGGTTTCCCCTGCCGCAGCTGCAGCCGCAACGCATCATCGAGGATGGAGTCAACACGGTTTGGTTCTATGATCTCAGTAGGCAGAGCCGGGATTCAACCGGGATCCAATAACATAAGTTCACTTGTTTGATATTTATTTAAGTTTTATTGCTTTTGGCGCAAAGAGAAAACTTAAATTAAATGCTAGAGATTGGACAGTCGACATACGCATTCATGGGTACACTGGACTGGATTGGTTAACACTAGGACAGTAGAAAAGAGCTTTACGACAATACAAAACGGGTAGGTATTAAAACGATTAATGCACATACACAGATACACCAATACACAAGACAAGTAGGAATTGAAGCAGCAGCAGCACAGGCAGTGTTCGCATATATGGTGGCTCCGTTCAAGGAGCAAGGATTGAGAACAAGTATACCTACTCGGAGTCTCGCCTGCTAGAAGCGTCGTCCCAAGTAGATACACTTTCTGCCCTGGTCGCGATAAACCTCAACGAAGCCAATTTTTGAGTAGAAGTTCACCTGCTCTTGGTCCTCCTCCGGCACACTGGCATGCACGCCAAAGCAGCCGTTGGCGCGCAGAACCGCCAGCAAGACGGTCAGGAGTCGCTTGGCGATGCCGTTGTCATGCTGCTCCGCCTCCCGCAGCGTGGCAGCGCTTATCACAGCTGGAAAGGAGCTGCACACCTCCGTGGGATACACCACCTCCTCTCTGCTGTGAATGTCCTTTAAGAAGTGTGTGATCAGCTTATGCGACTTTGTGCTGTCATCGTCGTCGATTTCCAGCAAAGCTGTCGGATACTTCTCGCGCAGCTCCGTCAGCCAGCAGATGTCTCTATTACGTTGAAATAAATTCACATCGAGGGCAGCGCAGGCATAGCCCACGATGGCGTCGCTCTTGTCGTAGGCCACAAAGCACAGCTCCGGATGAAGGGTTAAGTGTGCGCCCACCAAAGCGTCAGATACAATATCAGCCAGGTGAGCGGGCAGCAGTATCTCATCTCCGTCCGGCTCGGTCTGCCATTGCATGTAGGTGCGCGTGCAGATCTTGTTGACCTGCTTCTCGTCTGGATTCTGGTAAGGCCGCAATAGGTAGTAGTTGGCCGTCGGCTGCTCGGGCAGCTTGTAGACAAACAAATCGTTGCCCGAATCCACGGGCATCAGGCGCTGCAGATCGGCGGTGAGGCCACCGCGAAACACCCAAGGCTCCTGATCGCCAGACATGAAAGCCTCTTTCCAGCCTTTGCTGAACCCTGCAAATGGAACATAATCAAAAATATTGCAAACAAAGATCACAGAGATTACTCACACGTGTAGCTGCCCTCCGTGTAGGCGGCCGAGTTGGGCGGAAACTGTGCCAGGGCCAGCCACTTGACATAGCAATTGAGCAGCGACAGCGCACCGGATATGTCCCACACGTACGAGTACAAATCGTGGCAGATTTCCTTGTTCTCACAGTAGGCAATTTTGATCAGAAGCTCCTGGATGCCGCCGCACAGCTTTGCGAAGAATTCGCCACGCTGCAGCCATTCGCTGACCTCAGGCTTGATGGCCTTAGGCGCGTTGTCAGCATTGCCGGCGGCGCGGTCCTGGAGCAGCACGTTGGCATTGATTTTCAGCCATTGGAACTCGCTGAGCAGCTTGAGGCCACGACTGCCGTGCTCGAAGGGTAAGTAGAATAGATCACAGAGCAGGCTTAAATCATCTAAATTTATCGTGGTTTGAGCGTCAGTCGATCTAAAAGTTGAGAGCATATCAAAAGTATGTTCATCGAGTTGCATAAAACTTTTTACTTGGTTGCCGAATCTTGGTCCTCCTCCGGCTCGTGCATTTCCGCATTAGACACCGGCGATGCTGATGTGCTTTCCACGTGCATGCTCTGCAAGAAAACACATTAATTTCAGTTCAGTAATTTTGACTCGGCTTACATTCTGATCATTGGCCGACTCCTCCATGACCACATCGTCGGTAACCAGTTTGATGGCTTCCTTGGGTGAGATTTGCGAGTTGATGCTGCTGCTGCACTCCATGGGCTCATTGGCGCAGGCGCTTATTGGACTAAGGCTGCTCTCATCCAGCATAGTGTCCACATTTAAACTGGCCACCTGCTCGCGCTTCTCGTCAATCAGAATATCGTCAGCAGGCGGCGAGTCGTCGTCTTTGTTGAGTTCCGCCGCAAGCTCAGCCTTAGCTGCTGTTTCGAATATCTCACAGCTCAGCTCGATGGAGTCCTCCACGCTCTTGGCCTCCATTATGGGCACGGGCATAATGGAAATGGGTATCTTCTTTGGCAACTCAATGTTGCAGGCGACTGTTGTGGGTATGGGGTTGATAATATCGTCATTGGTCACAACTTTAGTCGGCGACACCAAAGAGTTCATCACTGGATTGGAAATGGGCGTCAGCGTGGAGCTAACTGTGCTGCAGACATCCGCCAGCGCCTGCAGCTGCGTGGTGTTCACCTCGGGCACAGTGCGCGTGTTTGTGGACGTTGTTGTCGTGGTCGTCAGGCTCATGCAGGTGTTGATCGAGGGTATTATGGGAATAATGGGCATGACCATTTCCACCTGCGGCTGCGGCTTGGCAATCGGTCCCCAGGCTTCCTTCTTCACGAAGAACTCCGGCAGCCAGTCGGTGATGGCATTCCTAAAGAGTTAAAATCAATTATATATAAGCTATAATAGTAAAGATCTAAATCTAGCTTACTTGAGCGCTAATCGCGGATGATATACGTTCTTGGACAGACACTCGACCGGCATATCGTCCTCGTTTTCAGTCTCCAGCTTAATATCGGCGCTCAGGGAGCTGTGCATCTTCGAATCCATGCTGCAGCGCGACCAGTAGGCCAGCGTATGAACGGCTATGAAGTTACCATAGAACTCGCAATTCGGATTGGTCATCACGCCACGCAGATAGGGTATCAGTTCAGGCGAACGACCCGTGTACGGGCCAAGGAATACGCGTTTCTGGTCATAATCGTTCGCATGCAGGTTATCCCAAATGACAGGCGGGCGACGCAGGATCTCCGTTATTTCCCGAATCGACTCAATCGTAATAATCTTCGATATCACCTTGTCGCCCGTCCAGAGTATATCGATCTCGTTGTTCAACTTGGAGCCCAGCGTGTTCAGATACTCGGAATCAACGACGGTTGGAACGGCACGCGTGCCACAATACTGGGTCGGGCAGAAAAGGAACTTTGGACTGCCTAAATGCGTGAATATCTCGTTGGTAACCGAGACCTGGGCATTCGCGAATGTCTGGAACACCTCTTTGTCGGCCTTGGACAGCTCCGATTCAATGTCGTCGAAGAGCAGGGCGTAGGCCTCGCAGCCAAACTGTGACACCTGATCCAGCTTACGCTTCAGCGTACCGATCTCTTTCTGACCACTGTACGTCATGTCCAGGCCCGGCGACAGGGCGTAGTAGAAAACGATGCCCGCTTCTTTAGCGGCTGAAATTAGACCTGCAAAGTGCGACATTTGCAATTGGACTGCACAGAAAATAATGGGTAAACTCATAAATAAATACTTGAAAGGTGATCGGCCTCCTCAACCGTGTAGAGCTCGCGCCAGTAGGCTCTGTGCTTGTAGTCGTCTTTGGGCGCATACATATACGAGTCCATGCCCAGTTTTTTCAATTTGCGAAAGAGATCTTTTCGCTGCTCGGTTGTCCATGGCCGGCCATAGAAGCCCTCAATAACGCCGCAAATGAATTGTCTTTGATGGTCCTGCGTGACGTTTTCTAAGGTCTCACATTTTTCCCTCATGTGGCCGTCTTCCATTTTCACAGAATCAGGATTAATGCGAGTTAAATGGTTATTTGTTTCAGATCGCAAACGCTAATGCGGCAAACGTATTAGTGGCCTTTTGTCAGTGTGGCCGAATTTCGCATATGCAAATAGTCAGGAGAAAAACAATGCACAGGTTCGGTATCGATAGGTAGCGATTACAATTGTTTTTATCGATAAGTAATGTGCTGTACCTTTTAAAATTAAATTACCTCTAATCTGTAGATTAGCGGTTTTAATGTTTATAACAAATATGATAAATGAAAATATTGCAGATATTGTTTAAAAGATAATGTCTAACATTTATTCTTAAAAATATTTCTTTCATATAAAGTTGTACTATGAACCTCGATATCTAGAAATATGCCCAAACTTCAGCGTAATAATTTGGTAATCACAACTAAACGCGTGTATTGTAATGATGAACTTTCACAAAACCACTATCGTGTGGCTGGGCAAAATTCAGCACAGCGATAACAAATAGAGCTTATCAGTTTAGCACGGCGTATATATATCTGTGATCTTTGCTAGCCAACATTAGTTGTTAACCTGTCAGCCACACACACGTTTCAAAATGGATTTCTATTATTCGCCTCTTTCAGCGGCTAGTCGCTCCATCTTGATGACCGCCAAGGCAATTGGTGTTGAATTGAACAAGAAAGTCATTAATGTAGCAGCGAATGAGCAACTAAAGCCGGAATTTGTGAAAATCAATCCACAACATACGATTCCAACAATCGTGGACAACGGCTTTGCCCTGTGGGAATCGCGCGCTATTCTTATATACCTGATTGAAAAGTATGCAAAGGACGATTCCCTCTACCCCAAGGAGCCGAAAGGACGTGCAGTCGTGAATCAACGCTTGTACTTTGATTTGGACACCCTGTACAAGTCGTTTGCCGACTACTACTATCCTCAGTTCCAGAAAAAGGCGCCTGCCGATCCGGAGCTGCTCAAGAAGGTGGAATCTTCACTGGAGTTCCTCGACACATTCCTCCAGGGTCAGCTGTATGTGGCTGGCGATAGGTTGACCATCGCCGATATTTCCATTCTGGCGACAGTTTCCACTTTTACAGTGGTAAACTTCGATCTTAGCAAATATGCCAACGTGACCAAGTGGTACGAGAATGCCAAAAAGGTGACACCCGGCTGGGATGAGAATGAGAAGGGTCTTAACGAGCTAAAGGGCCTTTTGGAAGAGATGAACAAGAAATAAACTCAATGATTGAAACTTACTGCCGCATAAAATTGTTATTTTTGTTATTTATTTTTTATATCAAATTACTACTCTAATAAATAACTATTTTATTAAAATCATATATTTTTATATATATATTGTGTTTTCAGGAAATTTTAAAATTCCGCCACAGTTTACTTATTTTCGATTGATACTTGTATCGACTGTGGGTCGTTAAGTATCGAAAGGCATCGATATGTGGGCAACTATCTGATAGTATTTTATGGTATTTGGCTTGCGGTCGCACTGCTTGCTTGTGTTTTTATTTTGTTTTCTTTTTGGATTAGGATTTTAAAGTTTTTTAATTTAAGCGAATAACAAATGCAACCATTTATTGTCATACGCAACTACCGGGAAGATGACGAACTCAAATGCCAGGAGCTGGTGCGGGACTACATCATGTCGTTTTCCACAAAGTCTTTCTTTGCGTTCTGCTTTCGTGAGGTAAGCCGCCCTTTTCGTGACTTATCTACGTCTAAGCGTGGCCTCATCTGGAAAGCCTCGCCCCGCCCAAACCAGATCAAGTATAACTTTGTGCATCTTAATTTCAGATAACACTGCAGTTCATAGTCATCACTTGGGCCATATTCTTTATATTTTTGGGTGTGCCACTGCTCTTCTGCGTCCTCACAATACCCGGCTGCGTATTTTTTCTATTCACCAGCACGTACTTCTCCTTCTATGCCAAGGCAGTAGAGCTGATGCGGGTAATTGGCCGGCCAGTTAGCTTAATTGTGAGTTGATAACCAATTTCAATCCATTTCGTAGATGAAGCCCGCCCAATCTCTGGTCGCCGAGTGCTACGAACCCTTTATATTCCGTTGCGCACCCAGCGAGGCGAGCTATCAAATCTTTATGGATAATGCGCCGTATGATGAGACTTATAAGAACAAGTTTCGCCGACGCATTGTGGCCACCATTAGCGTTAAGAATCACCATGCCGTCTACAATGCAGCCTGGATCTATCGTTTTGCCCTTGCGAAGGACTATCCGCTCCAGAAGATCATGGAGCCAATGCTGGGTCTGGTCTCAAAGAACTGCGTCAACGGTGGCTATGCGTCGCTGGAGTGCACCATATCCGAGTGGCAGGAGAGCGAGCGCGACTTTTATGACGATCTCGGCTTTGTCACAAGGCAAATCTATCATAAACAGATCATTGGCAGCAGCCTAACGGTGATGAAGACCCAGTTGACCTACAATTTACGGACAGACGACACGCTGCAAAAGCAAAACTAGTGAATCTCACATAGAGTCTCGGGGGAAACGAAAACTGTGAAACTTAGCGCAATATATATGTTTGTATCGTATTTGTTTATGTCTTATATGTACATTCCAGTCACGCGATGTCTCCACGTCCACACGAATTTATTTATGTAACTTCAGAGGCAGCGCATTTTGTATAAAAAAAAGTAAACTAAAACTTTGGATATTGCTTCGGTTTGTCCTGCTTTATTATATAATCTTGTTTATTCTTTGACATATTCTATTTAAATAAATAAAATATATATATATTAATAAATAAAACTTGAAAGTGTTTAGCGTATGTATATTTAATGCCACACAACTTATTTTGTTACTGTTTCCTTTTCTTGAAATTGTTTTGTAAGTAGGTACATTCATTTCTCTATCTTTGATGCATTTCTCTTGGATTAGCCGTTGTAGTATGTATGTTTGTTTATAAAAAGCTTTCATGCAAGAGTGTTTAACTAATTGAAATTTGTTGTATACATTTCAGTGACCCCTGCAGAGTGCCTACTCTTTACAGCCTTATCAGCTTGTTGGATAGAAAACGAGTTTAAGTTTAAGACTTTAAACTTTAAAGTCGAATCTTATTATAACAGACGCCTTTTTTTAAATGCCTTTGTAGTTCTGCAAGGGTATTTAAGCTTCGGCTTCAGCCGAGTTTCAGTTTTTAGCTCTTTTTTTGTTTTTCTTTTGGTTTCTTATAGAATTTAAATAGTTATCAGCGCAACTAATGCTTAAAAAAATAAACTGGAGCTGCCAGTGGCGCAGTCCGGACTTCAAATGTAACTATTTTTCTTTTATTTTTGTTTTATAGTTTTTTTTTGTTTTTGTTTTAAATGTTTCAACTATATATTTAAAGCGTGTTTCAAAACTGGCTGTGAAATTAGCATAGTTTTTCTTTTCCTTTTTATTTCTCTTGTTATTGTTGGTTGCCTTTGCTGCCGTTGTTTAATAGTTAAGAACCTTTAAAAGTTTAGGTAATTGTTTCAATTTGGTTTCGTCGCAAGCAGCCGCTTTTCGGGAAGCGGTCAGCTTTTTTAGAAGAGCTTCACGCGCCGCTTCAGCTCGTTGCGTCTCCACTGGGGCAGCCTGTAGAATTCCGACCTGGCGCACTGCAAAATGTGCTCGAACTCGATGTCTGATAAATGACGCTGCAGAATGAAAAAGTGTATATATGTGTGTTAAAGCTGTTCAGAGACGAATGTAATAATATAAGTGCCACTTACCTCCAGGTTGCAGCGATCAACGTCCGATGGGAGACGATAGTTCGTTATTAGCAATATGTGATACGGATAGATCTTGGCCGGCTCGTGCACCAGCATCGAGTGCGCCATGTTGGGCAGGCTGCGTCGTATGAGTCCTGCCTGTGGATAGTGATAGGACAGGGCGCCCGAGTATGTGCTCGAGGCCGGCAGATCGCCGCCCATCAGAGCGCGCCTATCGCCCTCAGTAATTGAGTCAACCGAAGCTGCAGCGAGAAAGCAAGGATTTGTATTGATCAGTGTCCAAATATTTTCAATTTAATTTTAAAAATGAAAGCTTTGTAATTGAAATCAGACAACAATTTAAATTTTGAAACACATTTTCCAATTCATTCGGGGAAAATCGATTCCCAAAAACAATCACGCTTTAAAAATAAGTTTGTAGTAAATAGTGTTATTAAAATTGTAAAAAATAGCAATTGTTTGCCAGCAATTTTCAAACTAGCGGATGGAATTTTCCATAGCCCCATCATAGTTTTCAAATATAACAGCAACAGTTACTACTGTAATAAAACCAACTTCCAAGCGCCTCTGGTTTTGGCTATGCGTTGTTTATCAGTCAGTCAATCAGCCAATCAATCACAAATAGGAAAAATGCTGATGTAATCGGAACTTACCCTCTGATTTGCCGCAGCTCAAGTCTGTGCTGTGAGTTTTGTCGCCCAGACCTCCATAGGAGAAGTCCTATGTGGGATTCGGAAAGGTAAAATCGATTAGTTGATGTACGCAGAGAACTGGAAGCATGCCCAAAACCAAAATAAAAAACAGTGCGTGACTACAAAAAAATGTATAGGTATGTGTGGGTGTGTGATGGGGTTTACCAACAACAAAAAATAGAAGAAGCTAAGACATTCCAAAAAATAAAAGGAAGAAGTCTACGAGAATCGAAAATAAACAACCAAAGCATTCTTACAGTGGCACCATGCATCGTGGCAGCGGCAGATGTTGTGGAACTGAATGTGTGAGATCGTGGGGCCAGGCCGTATCCGGGTTTGGGTACATGACGCAGGGCGCTCACCACTGAGCCGCGTTGTATGTGAGATATGTGTATGATTGATGTAGAATGATTGATGTGGTGTAGTAGTTAGTGTGGGTATAGAAATGTTTAGGCAACACATAGCATAGGCAAACACACAGAAATAGTTGTAAAGAAACGTTAGACACAGCACAAGGAAGCAGCAGACCAACCAGTTGAGAGTTAAATTAATTTAGACCCAAGGCACCAACAGTTGATGGAGCAGCAGCAGCAGTTGGAGAAAGAGACAAATGTTTCGAGTGAGCAACGGGTGAGAGCAAGTGTTAGGTACTTAAAAGGCCTACAGACAGATACATAGGGCTGTTAGTATTAGCTACAATATGCCGCAGACAAGACAAAAGACCCGGAGACCAACAGGCAACAGGCAACGGGCAACGGGAGCAGAACATGCTCAGCACTTACGGAGCTGTAGCCGTTGCGTATGTAGGGCGGCAAGGTGGTCGTTTTGAATCCATATCCGGGCTTGGGCGGCGAGCGATAGGAATGTATGGCTATAAACGTAATTGTGGTCCATATATAGTACAAATTGACAAACTGAACGAAACGCGCGACTACAACTTTTTTCTTTCTTACAATTCTAATTCTAGCAACAGGGCTGCAAACCAGTTTAAGTAGCACGAGCTTGAACTCCCAATTAAAATAACCGTAAAGCGAACTAGTTGGCAAAAACTTAATATTTATATCCAAAACTAAATCTGAACTGTACAAATCCTCGAAATGATAAAATATCATTTCAGACATATAGAAGATATGCTCCATATATTTTTGAAATTTACTGTGTTTTCACACAAAAACTCATTTTTAAAATAATTTTTTTTAAATATTTGCATTATTAATTTAGTAATTGATTACTCTAAAAAAATAATCTTCATTAGACTGAATGTGGAAAATTGATTATAGCTTCTATATATATAGTTTGTAAGAGATCGCGACGAAGGAACCGTTAGCTGTGTTCAGATAAATAGAAATCGACCTTAGTTCGAGCCTTTAACCGAACCTATCATAGTTTTTTTAGGGTTTGCAGCCATGTCTAGCACACATCTAATGTTTACCATTATAGCTGGGCGCATTGCCCAGCGATTTGCCCAGGGAGCCGCGATAGCTGGTCGAACGATCGAACATCTCGTCCTCGTAGAAGGGCTTCTGATGATCCAGATTACGTGACGGCGAGGCGCCAATGGGCGATTCATATCTGTGAGAGCATAAACTTTGGAATTAGCATTTGGTGGGCTTTCATAGATTTTTGTCGATAGCTACCTCAACTTATAAAGCGGCTCCTTCGAGGCTGAAGGCGTGCGCGAAGCATTACGTGGATCCAAATTGTTTTGCTTCCATTTTCTGTACTTGGCGTGCTCCTTGAGGTCCTTGGCTATGACCGAGCCAATGCCCGAATTCAGCTTTTCCAGCTGCTCAGCCTCCCGCTTCAGGCGCCTGCAAGTTGAGAATTGCAATTTGTAAAGTATATTTGCTATAATCGGCAACCTTGACGAGTATACCAAAAATCTAAGGAATGGCAATTATTGTAGGAGAAACATGAGGTTAACAATTATATATACACTTTACGAGAATCTACGTATATATGTTTAAATCAAGTCCTAATCTTAAAATAGAAAATATATCGATGATTTAATATAAATTTAAACTGCAAACATTATATGACAACCTACACTCCACATTTCGTGTGTCTAGCTCAGATAATCTCACAGATATGCTTAATAGTATTTATAAAAACGGTCTTCTAAAGGAAGTTGTGGTTGAATTTAAATAACCTTCAAAACGTATCAGAATTCGTATAAATTTAAAAAAACTTTGCTTGACGACGGACATAGATAGACAGATGTAGCTTAATGGACTCAACTGTTGATGTTGATCGAGAATATCTACCCTTTATTTCACTTATTCGAGCTGCACTTACGTCTGTTCCTCGCCATTCTTGGCCTTGCCATTGGTCCGCTTGCCGTTCTCGACGTTCTCATTATCCTCATCGTCGTCGTCCGAGACGGGCACACCCTTGTAGGTGTCGCTGTAGCGTCGCCGACGCTCGGGATCCGTATAGGGATAGGGCGGAGCTGGGAAATCGTCTCTTTCGATTTTGGGCTGCTCGCCCGGTGGCGGCTTCTTGGCCGCCGGATAGTGCGACAGCTCAATGGGCTCCTCGTTGTTCATGCCGGGACTCTTCGGGCGCGGCGTCTCCGACCGTATGGCGTCCACCAACACCTTCATGGCGCTGCGCGTGCGCGAATGCGGACGCGATGGGGGCCGACTGCCGGCCACGGAGCCCGCATTGCTCGTTGTTGCATAGGAGGCGGGCCTATGGAAATGCGGCGACAGCGGCGTCTTGTCATACGGATCGATCGGCTTGCGCAGATAATGCGGTGCATCTGTCAGATAGCTGTAGGTATAGATGCGCGATATGTCCTCGCCAATGGGTCGACCGTACTCGCGCAGTATCAGCCCCGGGCTGACAGTGCGATAGTGCTAGAAAATATATAACAAAGATATATAAATAGTCTGCCGATGGGGCTCAGATCATATATGTATATGTATGTTGTGGCATGCAGTGCATGGGGTTTTAGTCTAGCTAAGCTTTGGCAGCTATATAAAAATAAAATAAATGAAACTAAAATTAAATTAAAATTATAAAAACAAACCTTGCGGCTAGAGGAATAAAGTGAACCATTAAAACTCGGTGTTCTGGAACGGATGTACTGAAAACGAACGAAAATAAATCAAAAGGCAAGCTCAAAACAAGTGAAAAAACAACTAAAATGCAGTAAAAAACAAATCATAATAAAAAAAATAAACTAAAAATAAATTGTAAAAAGGTGCAAAAGGCAGGTCAAGGTATTTGCGTGTGTTGCGTGTAGAGTGTGTGTGTGTGCGTGTGCGTGTGTCTACACTCAGAGAAAAACTAAATTTAAATTATGCTAGCATAAGGTTCATAACAATATTCAATGTATTAGTATTAAAATATGAAGTACCAACAACTGTACACTGATTTGAAGCGAAAAATGTTTTAAATTTCCCTTCTTCGATTCAGCTCTGTATTTAAATATTTTTCCAGGAATATTGATAAACAAAAATCTTTTTGAAATGTTCTTCTAAGTTTACGAACGCAGTTCTTAACTTTATTTTCCCGAATCTATTTACTGTACAATATTTCCAGAATTAAATTCTGTTTTTAAAACTTAAAGTGAATCATTTGCTATTTATATTTAAAATTTTCAGATTTAAAAATATCGTTTTGAAAAAATTTTGATATATTCGATATGCATGCATTTAAGTTAAAAATCTTCTTGAAATAAGAAATTGATTTTCGTTTTAAGAAATTTCAAAGAAGTTTTGATAACTTTTCCGATTGAAATGCGTAAAATATTCTTAATATATTTTCTGAGTGCACTTAGTGTACAAAAATTAAGATTCACAAGTCTTAAAGTGACAGTTTTGATCCCAAATTTCGAAATTGCACTTTAAATTTGAAGAGATGTTTGGTTGTTTTCTCTGAGTGTATTGTGGCTGGGCATTCGTATTAGTAGCAGGAGCGCGTCCTGGTGCAGTATGCCAGTGAGAGGTTGCTCCCCACCCCAGAGGTCCTTCCCCGCCCACCCCACCCCGCACCTACCATGTCGCTGAGCGCACTGGAGCTCATGCGATCGCATTCGGTGTCTGTGAAATTGCCGTTGGAGGCGCCGCCCGTGACGGAAGTGGTGCCGGGCCGGGCGCCGCCGCCCCCGTTCAATATGATGCCGGATTCGGAGGGTCCGGGGCCGCAGCGCGGATGCCAAATGGCGCTGCCCTGCAGGTACATTTCCTCGCCATCGCCAAACGGATCGCCGCACTTGGTGCAGCGCGCACAGGTTGGATGGAAGTGATGGTTGTCGCCGGCCTGCAGGACCTTGCCGCTGATGAAGCGGTTGCAGTAGGCGCACTTGACGCCGAAGCTCTTCTGGTAGCACTTCTCGCAATAGGGGACCGCATCCTTGCCCATGTACTCGCCGTTGAGCACCGCATTGCAGGACTTGCAGCGGAAGCACCACACGTGCCACTGCCTGTCCAGGGCGACCAGCGCCTGGCCCTCCTTCAGCAGCTCGCCGCAGCCGGCGCAATCATTGGGATCGTAGTCCTCCTTCAGGTGCGCCTTGTGCGACAGCACCCCGCTCGTCACCTGCTGATGCGCCGTCGCCCGCGTCGGACTCTCCGCCGGCGGTGCGGGGGACGCGGGCGACGCGACCGCCGCCTGGCGAGCGGGCGAGGCGGGCGCACCCGAGACGCACTGCTCGCAGAGCACCTCCTTGCCGGTATTGGTCACCTTGCTGCCGGACTTGAAGGGCTGCTGGCACTTGGAGCAAGTGAAGCATTTCTGATGGTACGTCTTGCCCATGGTGCTGACCACCTCGCCCTCCACATACAGCTGGCAGGTGGCGCACTTGGTGCCGTACAGCCGCTGATAGTCCGGTATGCAGTAGTAGGAGCCATCCTTTGTAAAGAAGCCGCCGGTGGCCAGGGACTTCTTGCACTGGCAGCACTGGAAGCACGCCTTGTGGAAATGATTATCAGCCACGCGCAGCACCTCGCCGGAGCATTTCTTTGTGCATTTCGCACAGTAGATTTTCTGTTTACCTACAGGGAGAGACAGAGAGAGAGAGTTGAGAACTCTGTCAGAGATTACGTATACGTATGTGGCACAGTCCCACGCTGATGTCATATGCATGTGATGCGATAATGCCCCAACCTTGTGCCGTTTTGACTCGTCTCGGCGCTGAGCGCGGTTCGTACGAGAGAGAGATAGTGAGTAGATATTCAGATTTTCCAATAAATATATATATATATATATATGTTCAAGTATACAGGTGTGAGTATGTTATGCTTGTGCATGTATCTTAGAGCTACATGTTATGTGTATATTCAATAATTCCAGGCACACTTTGTGCACACACACTTGTACTTTAGCATGAGTCATAAGCAATTAATCTTATCATTGATAAGGCCAAGGGCGGCCCAAGATATATATGTATAAGATATGCACACTTATATGCCCCATATGTGTATATATCAAGCACAGGTCTACTTGTTGTGTCTCTTTACTGTGAGTGTGTGCACAAGTGCAGAACAACAAGTAAAGCACAAACAAACAAACACGATTATACATAACCATATTTAGTTCTTACTCGACTTTCTCGCCAGTTGCCGTATATATGTTATATTAGTGTTTATATTCACTCATATATACTCTATAGATAGGCAGTCAACAAGGTGACACCGACGAATGCAAAGGTGTAAAGATAAGAGCAAAAACAAGCAGCAAAAGAAGCTAGCTAAAACAAGCAGAATGATCGATAAGTGATAGGAAGGGGAGCTGAGACAGTCTGAGGTAGAGTGCGCGGAGTAGAGAGAGAAGGAGATGGGGCGAGTTTAACTGATAAAACATTCCTTCAGCCAACCCATAAAGGAATTAAACGTAAAAGCTTAAGATACATTAAGGTGAGATCAAGATACGGCTCGATAAATAATTGAAAAAAAGAAATAGAGAGGTGGAGAAGGAGAAAATGAGAGAACACAAGATTTTATCAGACAAAAGGCACAGACATATGTATATTCCAGACAATAAATACTTGAACTAAGAAAGAAAAATACGCAAACTTAGATAAGTGGGGACAGACGAAGCGAAAAAGAAAACAGAGAAGAGAGAGGAATAGATCAATAAAGGAATAAAAGAGAAAGGAGAAGAGTTCATATGATGGGACCTTTCTGTGGACATATTCACAAGTTAAGATCGCTAATAAATAAACATTAAAAGAGAAAGAGAGAGAGAAAAAGAGGCGAAATATTTACAGAGAAAGAGAGAGATATCTTATATAATAGCCGAAAAAACAAATACCATTACGATCTATTTTAGCATTTTTAGCCCGGTTAAAAAATTTCATTATTAAGAGAAATAATTGAACCTTGAACCCAAAAACAAAATTTTATTTGTTCCAAATCTATGACTCTAATTCTTTCTTTTCGTTGGCTTTCTCTTATAGACCATTTCTCTTGTGATCTATTTTAGGAATAAAAACTTTAAATTAAGGCAGAAAATATATTAAAAACTAAATAAATTAATATTAACACTGGGAAAAATGATGAATGATCGTCAAAATTAGGTTTGAAAGGGAAATAACCGAACTCTGAGCCTAAAAAACTATTTACCTGCCTCAAATCTTTAAATTGTATTATTTTTTCTTTTCTTTCTCATGTCCAAATCTAATGCTAATAGATTATCGAAAACATAATAAATATAATGGGTTATATGACAAAATAATAAAAATAACAATATGTACTACGTATGTTTATGCCAAAGCTAAAAGCTTTTTCTAGAACTAACCAAAAAGAATAGAATGGACAGGGGCCTGGGGGATGGGACTGCGACAAACACGGGCTGAAGAGGTCAACAGAATGAAACGAAACAAATTGCCGGCCCTGACGGATGTGCTGATCTTTTTTTGTTCCAAAGGCAGCTTTGTGCCGGGCCCAAAAGCCGCAGCTGGACGTCACGTCGATTGTTTTAAAAAGATAACAAAAAACAAAAAAAAAACAACAACAAAGGAAACAACAACAACAATAGAGAGAACAACAATAAATTGCTGCAGTTTTCATGTGGGTTCTGTGAAAATACGAAACGGTGTTCAATTTATAAATTCCATGGAAGTACATAATATTCAGATATTACTCAGATATGCTTATTTTTTTGTTCTTATTTTTTTGGCTATTATTTTCATGTTCGTTGTTGAGTTTTAAATAACCTGTGAGAATTGAAAGTGGGTGAGACGGGTATAATGGTTTTGGGGAAATGTATTTAACTGGTAGAAAAAGGCATATTGGAACCCTCAAAGTATATGTATATATTCTTTATCAGCATTAACAGATGAGTCAATTATCCCTTCCATTCACCTGTCCGTCCATTTTGGCAATAAAAGTATTTAATTATTCGAATTGCTTGTGTAGTTTAAGTTCATTTAAATTACTGATAAATCGTCGATTGTTTTTCCAAAATCGATAATTATCGACTTCATTTTCTTTTTTAACATATTAAGTAGGTTCTCAAAGCTCAAATCAAATTCTATTTGTTGTTTACCTTATCTGCAGGGTATCTCTCGGGTTGTTCCACTTTTGACTAGAGCATCTAACTTGTTTGTATTTTCTTTTTTTAATTTTTAGCCTTTTATTTCATGTTCGTTGTTGACTTTTTGAATGATTTTCATTTTTTATTCTCTATTGGCTTTTGTGGCGCTGTTTCGTTTACTTTTTATTTCCTTTTCGTTCTGCATCCAAAATAGAATTTATTGATAAGCAAAGCCTCTCGCAATATAAAGTCGGTGGAACAGCAACAATGCCGTTAGCTAGCCGCATTATAATGGTGACGTATGTCTAATGAATGAGACCCGCAGCTATCACAAACACACACGCACACACAAACATTTACACACACGTATTACGTATACGTGTGTTTCGTTTCAATTAAATTTTTTTTATGCTGCTCGTTGTTTATTATGCAATCACAGACATTTTTTGAGCGTTTCGCATATTTCATTTTTGGCATTTTGTTTATTAACTTTGCCCCTTCCTGCCTCTCTACTATTAGCGGCTGCATGTTAATTACATGGCCTCAGCTCTAAACAATTTTCCAATGAGCTTTTTGTAAACTGTGGCGAAAATTGAAATGAAATTTTCATGGTAGATCAATTTTCCCTGTAGGTCGGTCTCGACTTGCCAGAGTCGTTTTCAGTTAGCAAATACGCGACTATATAATAAAAATAAAAAAGTTGAGCGCACATTTTTATTATTATAATTACGGCAGCGATTTTAGTGCCTCGGCTCTCCGGATGATGTCATCCACGTCGTCATCGGCGCCGCCATAGCGCCGACGGAGTCGACAGCGCGTCGTGCGACCCACCACGAAATGCGAGTTCAGTTCAAGTAATTTGGAGTTGTGGCACACACACACACACACGCCCAACCTCCCAAACTGGTTAGTCGAAAGAATAACATTCGGTATCGAATTTGAATTTGAGTTACAAAAATATAAAAACACGTTCTATGGCCACACGGCGAGGTGGGGCGAAAGGAGGTGGGGCAAGTCCAAGGTTAAATTGTTGTGCATATAGTTATGTGCGCGCGCTCGAGAGGTCAACTGCAGGCCAAATATTTAATTAATTTAAGCCGCGCCCCATAAAACGAACATTCCTAAATTCAAGCCAGTGGAAAAATGAAGAAAAAATATGTAAAACAAAAATAAAACATTTCGGTCGGGTTTAAACGGCTGCGTTTTATACTGTACGGATTACGGATTATAATAAAAAAAACTGTACAAGTGTTTATTAAATGCAGTTAATGACATTCTGAGAACTGAGAATAAGGAAAGGGCATATCCTAGCTTATAATTGGGGATCATCAGTCATCTACCTATCAATCTGGTAGTTTCACATTCAGAGACATAGAGAAATATACATGTATGTAAGTTTCTTAAACTCAGAACTAAATTCTTGTTCAAAGAACTCGTATAAATTATATTCCACTAAAAGTAATTTGGTTTTTAAAAAAATGGAACGAAGAAATTGAATGTAAAATACCTAATACAACACGTACAATACACTGCACTAAAACTGTAGAAGCTACGTATATCTTTTATGCGTTTTTCCATCCTCTTCTGGGCATGGCCAGATAAGCATAATTCTTCGCTGAATATAGGTATTCACAATATACCACCACCAATATACTCTTCTTCACTTTGTGTATTGAGTATAACAACTGTTCGACGACCCTGTAGAGGCCAATGCCAACACACACACTTAAACACACAGAACAATCAGGCAGCCCGCAGGTTGCACATTATGTGTGCCCCTGCCCCAATCCCAACCCCAACGCCATTTCCCGCCCCTATCCCTGTCAGTTGCTGGTACGTCAAATCCTTGACAATGTTGCCTTGTGTGTGGCAGGATAATGTCGAGGACAATGGAGGTCAAGGCAAGCTGAAAGTCAGGCAACATTTTACAGACAGCAAATATTTGGTTAATTTCAAAGATTTCTCGAAAAGCAGAAGAATAGAATCAATTCGCACTCAACCCAAACAGTTGAAATGCCACGCCCACACAAACAGCTTAGCTCGTATACGCAGACACCAAATACAGTATGTGTATTTATATTTATGGTAAAGAGCCATAACATAATCAAATACATAACCACATGTGTATACATACACATGTATGTGTATATTCCATGAATTACTCATCAAATTTAAATTGCTTTGCAAGTGTTTTTTTATACGCTGCTCTACCTGGCGTATACGTAATTTTTTGTGGTTTTTATAAGCGATGTGGCGCATATACATGTATAGGGTATGCTAAGCTATAATATAGCCAGGTAAAATATAATGCATTTTATAAGAATATAGAATGCTTTTGTATGGAAAATCTGAACAGAGAAAAAACTCTGAAATTGTTTAAAAATATATTTAAAACTTGTACATTGAATTTATATTTGTTTATATTTTTAATGAACTTTTAAGCAAATCATTTACATTTTATAAATCGTTCTTGCTCTAAGTATAATGTACATTTTTCAATCTCAAACAGATATTCCTAAAAAATAAAACTGGGCCTAAATTAAGACGAAAATAGCTTTATACCGAGAATGAAATGAAGAAGTACTGGCGCTCTAAAACTAGGGTTATTTGATTCCATATTATCTGCTTTTTGAAATGTCTTCTAAAAAGCTTTAAAGTAAACAAAAAAAATAGTTTACTGTTTGTATTAGCTATAATAAATAATAAATTATGATATTCGATTGCAGGGTAAACTTTAGTTGCATGCTCTCAACAACCGGCACTTTTACAGTTTTGCTTTGGCTGTTGCGTCCGCGTTGAAAGTGTTTCCTGTATGCTTATTAGACGAAAAAAAGTGAAAAGAAAAGCGCAACGCAGCGAAGTACGTGAATACGAGTGCTGTTGATGATGATGAGGATGATGACGCTGCGTCTACGAAAATAGCATTCAATTAGTCGAACGGACGTCGCGACGTCTTCCCAGTGAGCGCGACTGAAGAGGAGCTGCCGCCACTTTCTATGCAAGTGCTCTGACCTATATAACCCGTCCGCGGCGGGGTGTTGGGGAGTGGCGTGTGGGGAGTGGGGAGGGAGGTAGGGGCAAATGAGATGCAGGCGAATGCACGACAAGCGCACGACGTGAACAAATCAACGTCCAAATAAATGAGAAAAGTGCCCCAAAGTGTAGGCAGCAGGAGGGGCGGGGGCGAGTTACTGCAGCGGGGGCAGCTCGTTGGCCCCTTTCGTTTTCATTTGTGTGTGAATGTTGTGCGCGCCACGCAAAAGGAAACTAAGTGAAAAACCACAACTAAAACCAAAACCGAAACCACAACCAAAAGCGAGGCCCAATGCGAAGTCAATGCGCCCGACATGAATTCATATTGTGAGCAGTTGCTGTTTACCGCTTAAAAGGGGGTTGCGAGAGGGTATATTGCAACGGTGTGCAAGTATATTTAACAGGCGAAAAGTGTGAACACCCCATAAAGTACAAATTTGTCTGATCAAGCCCGACTTTAATAACTAACGATTAAAAGTTTCAAATAAATGTTCATATATAGCTCAGCCTTAGTTTATTAACATAAAGATGCTTTCCAGTTTTCAAACATGGTTTAATATGAATATTCTGCTCTCTTTTTGTTTAATAATAATGTAGTTTCCCGACAAATCCGGACAGCCAATTCAAAAAAGGCAGCCAATTCAGGTTCTTGGGCTTAAATCACAGATTATAAAACAATATTATTTCTTGTTTTTGATTTATTTTCTTGCCCTCCCAGCTCTCCACAAATTAACAGCTATTAAAATTACATCTTTAAGCACTGAAAATGTTTTTAAGATCACACAGAAGTTCTTTAGGAATATATTTTTTATAGGAATATATTTATTGGCTACGCGTAGCTACAGGGTATCTTCTAGTTGGGTACGCTCGACTAGAGCACTCACACTGTTGTTGTTTTGATGTCTATTGTTAAGCCTTTTGCGTAGAGATCGTTGAACGTACAACGAGCACTGCACACATTACGGACACGGTCTCCATATTGGGGGGTGCCCAAGTCAATTAGGCATTTTGAGCACGCACACAACTACAAGTGTTCGCTGCCGCAGTCGGAGTCAGAGCCGAGCACATGAACTTAATTAGGGCCAGAGAACCGGACGAAGAGCCACAGCAATTAATCATAAACAATTGTAGAAGCCGAAGCAGGGGCAGCAGCAACGGCGGCAGCAGATAAAGGGCTATGCAATTACAGGCGAGCGGCTAGAGTTACCATAGGAATCTCCGCTGCAGTGGGTTCCCAGCGTGAAGCAAACGGTAAATGTACAGGTATTCACGATGACGACGCCCTAACGGTAACGTGTGTAATTGCAGTACATTCTCAGATTCGACACAATTTCAGGGAGGGGGATCAGTATCGGGGCAAAGGTAAGGCAAAACCAAAAAAAGAAAGAGGAACTTGTTCTTACAAGAACACTGACGTCATCGCAGCTGAGAACCAAATTGGGGAGTGGACGACGACCACCAATCATATGTGTGTGCGTGCGTGCATTCGTGTGTATGTGTGGTTTTCAGTTGCCCTCTCAAATGACGATGGGCTCCACCAGCTGGCCAATATTGATTAACAGTTGCATTGACACACGCACACACGCACACACTGATAGCTACAGTTACAACGACAGCGCAGTTTTACTAGTTTTTTCTTATGGCGTGCCATAATACGCGACTAATGCGATAATACCATCAAGTAAACTATATATGTACACACATACACGCACACTTGTACAAAGATGAGAGCACATAACACACACACACGCAAAGAGCCAAAGACGAAGAGCAAGAGAGCGAGAGAGTGAGGCCCTGGCCACCCTCTTTCACTGGCGCTCGTGGTCTTTGCCTTTGCGCAATTTCGTTCGCTCAACCATACACACACATACGAACACAGTGTCGGCATACAACTACAAACAACTTACCCATTGCGAGAGATACTGCTATGCTCTTCACACCAGCGCCTGTAAAATGGGGGAGGGTAACACACAAACACACGTATAGAAAGCACAACAACTACAGGCGCACAGGTCACCACTACTAAATCTGCCTCTTCCCCTTCACTTCACTTCACTACACACACAGATTTTACTAACAATTTTTCTTCTGCTTGGACTTTTTTCTATTTGTATCTTTCTCATATGCATTCGCGATTCACGTGTATTTATGTATCAATTGTAGGTGGCTGGCGCTGCAGAACAGTATTGTGTGTATGTGTGAGTGTGTATTTGTGTGTGCGTTTGTATGTACATAGGTGTTTTCGTATTCGGCTTTGCTGCATTCACAAAATGGTATTTATGTCCAAAATAACCGACAAAATCACAGTATGGGCTTTTTCAATGAACTTCTTCTTGCTACGGCTTGCTTGGCAAATCTATTCCAATTTGAAGCTATTCAAAAAAAACCCCGCGCACCAACAAACGGCACCGACAAGCGACGACGACGGCAGCAACAAAACGACTATCTTCAAATGAGCCGCAATGCGAGAGAATATCTCAGATACAAATAGGGATGAGCTAGTTGGCTACTGGACTATCGATTAACGCACACCATCTATCGATATTAATGGCGGTCATTCTGAATAGAAAATTGTTTTTTCTTATAAGTTTTATTTTGTTTTTAATGCGTTTTGCGTGTACATTTGCACAATAAGCTTTCTTAGACATTAGAATAATAATAATAATAATAACATTACTAACAAAACTATTACAATTAGAATAAAATTCATAATTCATATTCACCCACATGGTGCGTTTTCACAAGTTAAAATTTAATAGTACATCGAGATTTTGCATAGTTTAAAAGTACATACATACTTAGGTAATTATAAGAATCATATACATATATATATATATATATATATATCATTTACTGTGTTTTATTCTCTGTTTATCAATTTCCATTCGCGCTACCGCCATGCATTGACTTCAAAGATTTCACTTTTTGTTTTTTAGTAATTTTAACTACTACTGTATAATATTGAATTATGATTTATCTTTTGTTTCTCTTCTTGTTTTTTTGAATGTTGACAATGCCTCGTTTGCCCCAACGGCACGCGGATAAATTTGACTAAAATCCACTAACGGTATTGTGGAAACGGATATGAAATATGTTTGTATGCATGTAAGTATGTATTATCAATTTATGTATTTTAGTACTTTGCTGCTTAACCTTTAGTTTGCCTGCAACTACAACTTAATAACTGCTATTTATATACGTGTACATACATATATATATATATATATATATATAAATACGTGTTTATATATATATATATATATATCTTGGTTTGTTTTTCTCTATATAGATTCCATTAGCTAATTGCCTGTGCATAGGAGCTGCTATTGCATTCAAATCAACCGTTTTCAACTGTTGCCTGCTACCAAATTAAAATATATATAAATTTCATTTTCTTTTTCTTTTTTGTGTGTTGTGTATGTATAGGCTCCTTCATAACTAATCCATTTCCAATCCATTAACCAAGCGAAACTGCATCAAGAAGACCTTTGACCTGCTTATTGTCTTCCGTGCTACTCCTCATCCGAGTCACCATCGCTCGAGTAGTGGGTAATCTGCGGCCGACGCACAAACGGCGCTGTTATCACTTGTCTAAAAGGGTAGTTAACACATTGATATAATACACAATATATTGTGTTATTAATCACTTGAGCTGCACTTACGCAATGCGTCTGTAATGATTCAGCCACTCCTCAAGCATTTGTGCCACCAGCAGCGGACGCTTGGACAGCTTTTGCTGGGCGACCAACAGACCGCCGTCGGTGACACACACATCTAGCCACTGACGCATCATGGTCTCCTCATTACCCACCTGTAAGAAGGGCAGATTCTCAACTGATTGCCAAGTGCAAACTGTGGAGCAAACTCACCTCTGACTGTGTTAAAAAGTGAATGGGGAGCAGCTTCAGTTCGCAGTCCATAAGCGGCAGATAGGTGACATCCTCCGCTTCATCACGGCGCCCATCGATGCGCGAGAATGGCTCCATAGGCACCAAGGCGCTAAAGTGGCCCCGCGTATAGCCCAGTGCAATGGGCGATTTTGTACAAAAGTTTTGTTCCCAGAATAAAGGTAGATAGACGCCTGGAAGTCGCAGATGAGAATTTAATGATGTAATAAAGGATAAGGATGCTGTGCGCTATATAAACCTATCGTCAACTGCGTTGGTTCACTACAATTTTTAACCGATTAGTCCTATAGGAAGCTTTATTATATAAGATTGTTGAGATTTTGCACAGTATTGCTGAGTATGGTCAGGATATGTTTAAAAATAAAAAAGTTGTTCATACAAAAATTCATTTTGCAACCGATAGTTTCTATGACAACTATGCTATAGTAGTCCGATATTGCTATTTTGTAGATATAATAAGAATATAGTGACACTTTTAATTGCCAAGTTTGATCTGGATATCGTTAATAACAGAAGTTATTCTTACAAAAACTCAGTTTTTGATCGATTATTCCTATGGAATAGTGTTCCAACGCGGCTGACTTTAACATACGTACTGCCTGGTAGAATACAACTCTCCTATGCAAAGTTTTAGCAAGCTGATCTATATCGATTCGGCTCTTGATATTAATCAAGACTATATATATATTATGGGTTCAGAGAAATCTCCTACACACCTCATGACAATATTATAATACACCCCGTTCCCAAACGCACCTTCAAATCGGGCATAGCCAATGTCCTCACCCCGAAAGCTCTTCACGTATTTGACGCCATAAACAATGATTGGACGTCTTAGGATGTGGGCCAGGGCAAAGATATGCAGCTGCTCCAACGAAGAGCCCGGCTGGCTGGCCAACGAGAGCAGCGTGCTCCAGTCCTCCTCCCACTGCGAATCCTCCAGTGTAAAGTGCAGCATTGAAGCCTGCAGCATTTCATACTCCTTCCAGCGGGTGAAGAAACTAAGATCAGGATCAAGATAATAGAAATTTGCTGAGCATTATGTATGTTGATGCCACACTTACACATGACCGCACTGGTGCAAGGTGTCGGCCAGGGCGCGCCTGAGAATGTTGTCGCGATCGAAAACACCCCAGGTGGCCTGCATGGCCGAGTCGAGCAGGCAATCGCCGGCACTGCGATTCCACAGCACCAGCAGGCGCGAGCTGAGCCGTGCGGTTATCTCCAGCGACCAGTTGAGTGCCGGCGGCGGCATCTCCAGCTGTTTCTGTGCATCGCGATCCAGGAGCTCGTCGTACAGTTGCTCCTGTATGGGTATGGGTAGCTCTTCGATCTCCGAAGGCAGCGCAAAGGTAGCATGTTTCTGGACATAGTGGCAGGGCAGGCCGGATTTGCGTATGCGAAGTGTATTGGAGAAATGACGCCGTATATCCGCGGCTAGATCGGGCGCCACATACGAGGGCACACGCTTAATGCCCGGCCCGGATCCCGAGATCTGTGCCAACAGCATGGGCAGCATTTCCTCGCGATGGAATCGTATAGCCAGGTGGATGAGCGTGTGACCCACATCGAAGGCCGAATTGCGATTCAGCGCGGCGATCTCGTTGCTGGTCAGCGAACGTGCCGGATTGCCGCCACAGGAGAGATACGCCTCGACGGCGCTGTAATTGTTCTCCACGACGCCCAGGCAAGCATTTAGCCATTGCCAGTCCACCTGGCGCCTGATCTGACGCTGACGACGCTCCTGGCGCTCCTGCAGCGTATCACAGTTGTTGATGGTTTCCGAGGAACCTGAAAGGGAACATCATGAAAGCTGTTGCTGTCTGGGATTGGGATTTTAAAGCTACCTAGTTGGTAAATATGCTTCTTGTTGAACGAATTATTGACACTGACAGTATCCGTGTTCTGCTGCTGCTGCTGCTGTTCCTCCTGCAGATTCAATTGCTTGTTGCTGCCCGATATGCTGGCGCAGGCATGCAAATCGCCCTGCGAGCCCGAGCCGCAGATCTCTCGCGTCTTGCCGCACATGGAGCACTTGAGACTTTTCGGCCAGTTCTCATAGGTGCAGGACTAAGGATGGAATACGTAAAAAAATAAATATTTACAGTTGAAGGCCCAACGACTCACATTGCAGGCCCATTTGGCCACATAGCAGTGCTTCTGCTGCGACGAGGAATTCTGTTGCTGCTGCTGTTGTTGTTGTTGCTGCAGCTGTTGCTGTTGCAGCTGTTGGTTTGTCAGCTGCTGCGGCTGCTGTTGCTGCGCCTGCTGCTGGCTGTGAGATGTGTTGGCTAAATTATTGAGATGCGTAGAATTGCTGCAGATCTGCTGCTCCATGCTCGGACTGAGGTTGCGTCGATTCAGGTTCGATGCTGCTGCGCCAATTAATTGCCTGCCACTGTTCTCCGTGGCATTTAGCTCCGTGTCGGAGCCGCTGATGCGCAGTGCTTGCAGCGCCTCGCCGGCACGATCCACACAATCATTGGCCTCCTTGTCCGCAGCGTACTCCGAGGCGGCGCCGCCACGTTTGGTGCAGCACTGCACGCAGCGCAGGCTGCGCGGCCAGTTTAGATAGGTGCACACCTTACACGCCCATTTCTCGCTGTCAGCTACGTTGCTGTGCCGCGCCTGCTGCTGCTGCGGCTGCTGATGTGGCTGCTGCTGTGGCTGTGGCTGGCGCGTAAAGCACGTGGACGTGGGCTCGACGGGCAGACCAGCTGCCGCCTCCTCCGCGCTGTAGCTGTCGTGTATTGTCTGCGCTGGACTGAGACTGCAAGAGAGAGAGAGAGAAAAACAACAGCTCTGTGAACAACAGAAACAACAGCTGGCCTTGAGTGTACACTCCTTACCGAAAAATATCCTCGTTCAGCAACGGCTTGGATGCCTGGCACATGGTGCATTTCAGGGAGGATGGATAGTTCTCATAGGTGCATATTTCACATTTCCATTTCTGCGCCTTGTCGCTTGTATCGCACATTTTTTGCGCGACAAACAAAGTAGCTGTAGCTCTAGCTGCGACGGTATGTAACGGACTCTTCAACTTTCCACTGGCTTCTCTGTCCTGGCTCCTTTCCTTGCCACAAAACTTTCGACTTGGACGGCCAACTATTTTTCAAATAAAATATATATATAGAGAAAATACACACACACACACACATAAGCATACATGGCAAGTGGGTAAAAAGGAATGGCTAAGGTTGCAGAAAAACACCTGGCCCGCGCAAGGCCGGGTAATTTCTAGTGTTTATAGAGACGTGTAGATACAAAACGTTTTTTACACTTCCCGAGGGCATTCTAACTTTGTCACGTTATGTACATATATTCTTGGTCAGTATCAACAGATGAGTCGTGACAGGCAGGTTCCTCTGTTTATCTATCTGTTTCCATGAAAATTAGTCTCATGTAACTTTACATGGGAACGTCTTCGCTTTTACATACGTCGACATCGGCAGTATCGGGCCACTATCTCACATAGCTAGTTAAAGAAGTCGAAAATATTGTTTTTGTACGAACAACTTGTATATTTGCCATAATAACCTGAGCAAACTTGGCAATCTGTTGCCCACATATAGCCAAAATATCACCAACATCGAACTACTTTATTATATAGCTATGAAATGGGAGCAATCAGCAAACATATTTAACTACAGATATATAGCGCACATCTTCCATATGTCTGCAAGGGTATTTAATCTTCGGCACTCCGAAGATAACGGCTTCTTCTCGTTTAACTGAGCTTTATGTGGCCTTGACCACCAACACCACCGACACCAGCCTGCAACACCCCCCAACCCCAACAGCGTGTGCAGAAGAGTGTATTAACAATTCGCTCGATGATTTGATAATTTTTTTCCACTGTCGTCACAGGCAGCCTTCGGGCGCTGCGCTGCCTGCAATTGTTTGTGGCGAGTGTGGGCGAAGGGGGCGGCGGTTGGGTTTGCGATGTAAATAGTTTCGCGCTAGTTTTTTCTCTGCTCTTCTTCTGTCTTATTGGTGGTACCTGGCGCAAATGATACAAGGCCAATTCAGGGGGACGACGCGATTTATATATATATATATATTTATATATATATATATATATATATATAAATATGTATGTATATAACACAACGACAATAAGTGAGCGAAAAATTGATGTCAACCACGAGCAGCGCTCATACTGTGTGAATATTGGCTCAAAAATAGCAGCCAACAAAAAAAAGAAACAATTACAATTACAAAACAAAGGCGAGAAAACTTTCACTCGTTGTTGGGGCTATTTTTTAATGTTTTTTTTTTGGGGGGGGGGGAGCAAAACAACAAATTTGGGTGCACTTGCCCTTGCTGGACTGTGGCAGAGCGCACAGTCTGTTTATTAGCGAGCACAAACACAGCACAATTTGGAAATTTGGAATTTTAATTAAACGTCGTCGCGTAGCTGTTGTGTTACATATTAATTAAACGTCGAATTTTTTTTTATTTATCGTCACATCATCTATCAGCTGCTGCTTGCGAAACTTACCAATACTTATCGATAACAGAGCGATACGTAAGCAGCTGCAACACTGGCTGCAGCCACGATTGAGAGAGAGTCACAGGTAATGGAAAGAATTATCCGCTCTTAGCATTGTGACGTCACAATTTCTGAGCTCTGTATGAGTGCACAGCACTTGTATGAAAATAACGACAATCACATAGCTCCCATAATCATACTCTTGACTTGTTCTAAACCTTGTAAGGTCCGGACTATAGCTATATACGGTTTGATTCATCACATTTTGGAGTTGTGACGTCAGACTCTCTTAAAATGGACTCTGGCGTTTCCGCGCCGATTAACGAAACTGCCCTAATTGCGTGACCTCTGATATCTCAATCATGGTTGCACTAAAAGCAAAATGGCGGGAAAGCGACTTGTGCTGCGTAGATTTTGTATATATTTTTAATGATTTGAAAACAAACGTGTATCTGGGCATTTCATAAAACACACAGGAAAATGGTTAAAGCAACGCAAAGATTGCTGCGTAAAAGATATGCCGCAGGTAAAACTGAAAATACAACAATCACGCTGCGCAATTTAAGAGCAGTCAACAACGCAAACGCGGCAACAACAACAATGCTGCCGAAAAATAATGTAACGCAAATATTTGGTGTGCGTAAATGCGTTGTTAAAATAAAACGGCTCAAACTACAAACAAAGCACATAAGTAAAACCACTCCAAGTGCGCCAACAACAAGCGATACCGCTGCCGACGTTAGCGCCTTTGAGCCCGCTCGGAATTCCACAATGTGCCTGTCCAGGCAAGTCTTGGGTAAGCTGCTACGAAATAATCTACTTTGCAATGCATCTAAACACACTGCTCTAGATACCACCATGTCACCTTGCCGAGTACGCATCAAGCGCATCGCGAATATGCACATTGCTGCACAACAGAAGTCGCGGCAGGAGCAAGATCATACACAGGATCAGGAGGAAACAATGACTGCATCAAAACGTACTCATCGCTTTTTCCACAGAGATCAGCCGCCCTCCAGAACCCGTTCCTCGGTCACACGCAACGTCTACGAGTTTTTGTCCCAGTCGCAAATCGAGGACGACGAGGTTCAAGATCCGGCAGCGGACATAATAAAAAAATGGTCGAGGACGGCAGAGCCTGTGTCATGAGGCGCCTCAAGACGGGCCAAAACCGAGCGCGCGCTGTCAGAAAGAAGGTGCGGCCTGTGGGCAAACGTAAACAGTGCTCGGTACGCAGCATTGCTGAAAAGCCGCCAAGCACGGCAAAAGAGGCGCCCCAACGACCGCTTTCGCCCATCTTCGAGCCCCAGAATGATTCAGGTGACGCTGATATCGAGAACAATCCGCCTATGCGCGTCGAGGTGCCCGTCCAGGTGCATGCGCCTCCGGCAGCAACTTCAAATAGAGCCCTTGTCGAGGGCGCATACAGTCCGCTGGCGCGATCGTTGCTGCTGAATCAGACAAAAACGCATAACCCACAGGCATCCGAGGAAAGGCGACGACAGCTGGTCAACATGGCCAAGAGATACATCAGCACGCCGCTGAATCGCAAGAGTAGCTCGGCAGTCGCTGCAAATAACACCAACTGTTCGCCTATTCTTAATAATTCAGACAGAAGGCGTGCAGCACCGGCAGCTACAGTTTGTAGTCCCAGTGGCGGCACTTCGCCTTGGCGTGTACCCGACGAGGTGCCCCTGCCAAATACATTCGTCTTTGGTCTAAACACATCCCAATTGCCGTCGTATTCCAGTGACTTTATACGCAGTCGGCATGTCTATGTGCCAGATGAGCCCGAGCCGGTCGTAGAGCAGTCCCTTAGTCCTCCTGTCCACACCGAGCAGAGTGCTCGATCGTTTGCCAATGATTCGAATGGTGAAAATGTGCCGCCGCCAGCAGCGCCAGCTGCTGAGGAGCAGCCACTTAGCCCATTCAAACCCGGCGAAGAGCAAGAGAACGAGAATGTGGAGAACTTTGTGCAATTACCAAATCCCCGGCGGACGCTACTGCATCGTAGTCCTTTGAAGGACATTAATATACTCGAAGTGGTCGTGCTGCCTTCGTGGAAGAAAAATGTGCAACTACCCAAGACGCCCGCAAGGGAGTCCATGGCCCTAACTCATGACCATAACAGCCCTAGACAGCTTAGCGCGCGGGCTGAGCGACGACAGCAACAACCTGGCAATCTCTTTGGCTTCGAGGACTTTCTCAGCGGGGATGAGGAGGAACATATGCATAGGAGTGTTGCCAGCCAAAATGTGACGCTGCACGAGAAGCTGCAGCGGGTGAAAGCTCTGCGCCCAACCGAGCAGCCACCGGTATCCGGAGCACCCTTGCTTCATGCCTACGATGATCTGGAGGCACGTGAGCCCAAGCAGCGCAACATCAAAGAGATGCTCTGCTCCACGATGATTGCAAAGCCGTCACCGGCCAGGCGCCTGCTCAGTGCAGATGAATCGGCGGCGTTGTTCAAAGAGATCGATCCCGAGGCGACATTCGACGAAAAGGTAAATTTTGAAATAATTAAGCACATGCTCACGTTTGGTGGGCTCCCAGGGTTACAGAGAGAAAGTTATTGTCCAAAAAATAGCCTCCAATTCCGCTGAATAGCTGGCTAATTGTATTGTTTAACCCACGGAGCTTTCCTTTAGTGAAGCTTTGACTGTATTTAATTGCAGCGCTCGACAAACGATGACGTTTTCCAGTCCTGAACGTCATTGTTTATTGTTCATGCGCTAAATTAATTCCCAATCGAAACAGTTATTGCATTCGATTGAGCCAACAGGGCCGCAAAGATTCGAGTCCATCTTTGTACGGTAGTAAGCAGCTCGCACACAACTAAACAGACTTGTTCCTTAAGAACTCTTTGCCCAATTGCACAGCTAATCATCTACATTTTCCAATCATTCAGCAACCACGACGCACCTACGTCCGCGAGCGGCCGAAGCGGAAACGCAAGCAGCGTGTTCACGTGTTATTTGTTGACACCGATTCATCGGATGACGACGAGAACGAGCAGGACTCCGAGGAGGAGCATGACGGTTCGCCGAGAAAAGCGCAACCACAAAAGCGCACACGCAAGGATGTGGAGCACGAGGCCAAGCTGCAACAGTTCATCACGAGTTTCAACCAGGAATGTGCGGAGGTGGATAAGTTTCCACTGATCGTGGAGTAGCGACGCCAAAACGTGGGCGTTGAATTCATTTGTTTTCCTTTTTTTTTTTAAATACTCCTTAAAACATAAACTTTGACTTGAAGTTAAGTTTGATTAAAATAGAATTTTGAATACGAATATTTATTGAACATCCGCATAAATAGGTATATAGAGGCATATGATATGTACATATATTAGAATATTTACATTGATATAGATACGTAAATGCGGATTAGGACAATAGATCAAATTGTTCGTTGATTTCCAGTTAATAAAGCTAGCAGCTGCATTTTTATTCTAAGGTTAAACTAAAGATATGTTAAAATTAGTTAAATTATGCGAAAAGAATATGCAGCGATCGTTCGTTAATTCGGACATTTCTGTGCTTTTAAGTGTTTTGATAAAAAAAATTGATTATTTTTTCTATTTATTTTACTAAAAAACGGAAAATAAAATATACGTTCTTATATATAAACAATATTAATATTAATGGTATATAATTAGATTTACGAAACAGGGTATTTCCAAGCGACAACTCAAATTCTTCACAGTGGTTTTCTTAGGTGGCAACGCCGTCTAATCAGCTGAGCCAGCCATAGTGGCAACACCACGGCCCAAGCAAACAATTTTTGGATATTATTTGTAGGACTTTTAATCAAAATATTGCAATGGAGCCGCCCTACGCACCTTTGAGTGAGTCTTGTGCTAAGGCGCTGGGCGACAAGGTGTATGAAAAGCGCAAAGTGGCCTCCCAAGAGATTGAAAAGTGAATATTTGGCGAAAACGCCCACCTGCGGCTGCTCGAATACATATTTTTAAATACCAAAATCTTTTTACTGCCCGGCACAGAATGGTTATTGAGTTTAACAATAAAAACAACACGGTGCAAATACGCAAACTTATTGAGGTGCTCTCTAATGACTATGCCACATCACGCGACGCCAATCGCCGCAAGGGTGCGCTCATCGGACTGGCCGCAACGGGCTTAGGGCTGGGCAAGGCAAGACATTTTAAATATTAGTCATAATATGTCACACACACAAACACACGTGCATAATTATTGCTGTTTTATATTTTGCTTAGGACTCGGATAAGTATGTCAACGAGCTGGTGACGCCCATTATGAACTGCCTGTCTGATCCGGACCTGCGCGTGCGTTACTTTGCCTGCGAATCTCTTTACAACGTGGTTAAAGTGGCGCGTGCAGCCATTATACCCTACTTCCCGGAGCTCTTTGCCGCGCTGTCGCGTCTGGTCACCGACTCCGATCAAATGGTGAAGGACGGCAGCGAGCTGCTGGATCGTTTGCTGAAGGTGCGAAAGACTTCATCCAAATCTGTATTTTTCTGACGCAAATCTTCATTACTGCAGGACATTGTCACCGAATCTTATGAGACATTCAATCTGGAGGCTTTTATACCCTTGCTGAGGGAGCGCATGTACGTGAAGAATGCCTTTGCACGGCAGTATGTCATCTCGTGGATCTCGATATTGAATGCAGTGCCTGATATCAATATGGTCAACTATTTGACTGAATTTCTGGATGGCCTGTTTGTTATGCTCGAGGAGAATACGCCGGAGATACAGCGCATGTGCGAGAACACCATTAGTCAGTTCTTAAAGGCCATACGCAATGATTCCTCCTCGGTACGCATGGAGGACACCATCAACACGTTGATCACGCACGCACAGTCGCTGAACGAGCTAATCAAGTCCATTGCCATCTCCTGGATACGGGAGTTTGTGCAAATATTTGGCCCAAACGTATTGCCCTATGCTAGCGGCATATTTACGGCCATTTTGCCTTGCCTGGAGTACAATGTGGAGTCCAAGCGCAGTGGGTACATTTAAGGGCTATCTAAAAATAGTTACTAAATTGTGTATTATTTTTTCTGTAGGCATCAAGGAGTGCGCCGTGTCCGTGAACAACTCCATGATGCAGCTGGTCTCGTCGAAGGAATTTAAAACACAAAATGTGGCCAAAATTGATCTGCGTTCCATTATGGAGGTGCTCTCGCAGTATCTCACGCACAACTCGATGCACACAAAGATTGCGGTGTTGAAATGGATACATCATCTCTTTACAAACTTTCCCAACGAGATGTCCGTGCATGCCAGCAATCTGAACAACAATCTCCTGTCCACGCTCGCCGATAACTCTGACGAGGTAGTGCTCCAAAGCTTATGCGTGCTGGCCGAGATCATCAACTCGCAGGATACAAAGGGTGGGCGCTTGAGTCCAGTCCTTACCTATTAATATATATTTTTATAATCTATTTTAATCCCCCAGATCTCGATGACTTTAATAAGCCGCATTATCGCAAGTTTTTACTGAGCCTGCTTAATCTTTTCAGCGAGGAGAAGCTGATATTGGAAAACAGAGCTAGTCTGATTATAAGGTGAGTATTTCCAAGAGTTATGATTACGATTGGCAGTCTGCTTTATAATGAACTCAACTAAATTGCAATTCTCTCTATTAGAAAACTTTGTGTGCTGTTGAATGCCGAGTACATCTATCGCACCTTTGCCGAGATCATAGCCGAGGAGGTCCCAAATCTCAAGTTTGCCTCGACTGTTGTGCGGCTGCTGAACATTATTTTGCTTACCTCAACGGAGTTGTTCGAGCTGCGTACCAGCCTGCGTGATATATCCAATGAAAAGTCCGCTGACCTGTTTCAATGCCTCTACAAGAGCTGGGTCCATTGTCCGGTGTCCACGCTATCGCTATGCCTACTAGCCCAGTGCTATCAGCATGTCTCTGAGCTGGTTATTCTATTGTAAGTGCCAGAAGGAGCTCAATTGTTTCTATCGCAGCTAATGTATAATCTTCCAGCGCGGATGTTGAAATCACACTGGAATTACTGGGCGAATTGGATAAGCTGGTGCAACTCATAGAATCGCCCATATTCGCTGCACTGCGTCTGACACTCGTCTCCAAGTCGAATAAATGTGCCGATGCCCAGTATTTGGCGCATGCGCTCTTTGGGATTCTCATGCTACTGCCACAAACGGAGGCATTTGACACGCTCAGGAATCGGCTCCAGTGTGTGCCCAACTATTGGGGCCAGCAGCCCATGTGAGAGATAACTCTTCCTGCTCTGAAATAATATTAATGCTGTATTTATTTTTAGAGATGAGCGAAATTCACTGGAGTACAAAAGCGGAATTGATTTCGCTGCACTTCGCGCGCATTTTATCGAGCGGCAGAAGTCGCATCGCGCACAGCGAATAATACAGCGCAAACGTAGCGTAATTACGCCGGATAGTAATTAGTAATATATGTGGAAACAAGTATATTATATCTGTGATTAAGTTAACATTAGGCATAAAGTGTTATTTGTAATGCAAAATATATTATATATGTATGTCCGCAAAACCTGAGAACAATTATCGTTGGTTTGGTTTACGATTGAAATCAATGGCGAGAGCCTTAAAGATAAATTAAAAAGTAATATATTATTTAGAGGAAAATATTTCATTTTTGTAGTTTATTTATAATTGGGAGTTAGAAAACTTTCTAGCGACATTTTATTTAAAATTTCCTGACTGTAAAGATATACTACAATTTTAATTTATGTTCTACTGAAATTACTGAAAGCCATTTAAAAGCGAAAATGGTTTGGTTGTGCTGGATTTTTGGGCAATTAATTTGTTTAAAGTTACGCTAAGAATGTTTTAATTCCTGGTTCCAAGTATTAAAAATCGATTTGCAGTCTTGGTTCACAGTACAAATTTAAATGGCACCATCGAACCTCAAACAAATGTGTTTCAGATACTTGTATCATATTGCTTTTATTAAAATTGTTAACCATTTGTGTTGTTCATATAAATAGCATTTGGAAGTTTACCAATCTGCACTGATGCACAGAATATTATTTTTTGAGCGCGCCCATGCGACTGGCATCCTGGCTGGGATAGGGCATTTGGCCGGGCGGCGGCGGAATCGAGTCGAGATTCACACCGCAGGTATTGGCTGTTGTAGTTGAACCAGATGCAGCACCGCTGCTGGTGCTGGCCACGCCCAGGCCGCTGTAGGGCGCCGCGTAGGTGGGCTGGGCGTACATCTGATACGCGGAGGCCGGCACCAGATTGGAGGGCAGCTGGTGCAGCTTCATGCCCGCGGGCATCACGTTGATTTGCTCCTGGCGTAGATTGAAGTAATCGTTCGGCTTGGCGCTGGGCGGCGGTATGCCGGCTACATCGAAGCGTCGATCCGTCTTCGCGGCGGTGCCCTGCTTGGCCTGCGAGTGCGCCCACTTGATGCTGACCTTACGCCCGTGGATCACCAGCTTGTTGAAGGTGCGCTCGGCCGCCAGCTCTGCGGCGCTGCGTTTCGTGTACTGGACAAAGGAGCACTGCTGGCGTGGCACCAGGGCTATGGAGCGAATCTCGCCGTATTGATAGAACTGATCTCGTATTTCCGGCTCGGTGATCTCCTCGGGCAGATTGCCCACGTACAGCGTCGTGATATTGCGGTCTTCGGGCGGCTCCAGGGTGGGCAGTGAGGCGGCACGCTTCATTATCTTCTCGGCCACTGGATCGTTTCGGCCGTAGTAACGATCCTTGATGTTTTGCTCGCAGAGCGGATCGTCGGGCTCGTTGGGCTTGTCGTGCCGATACGGACACTCCTCGCCACGCTTGCACTCGCCCTTCACCCAGAAGGAGCAAATGTGCGGCCGATTCCGCTTGTAGTACGGCGCCGTGCGCGCCAATTTCGACAGCATCTCGTTGGCTGCAAGCGAACGGCCCACCGCGCCGGCCGCCTCTGTGCCGTCGCCGTCCTGGAGCTGCGCATCAATGTTTTGTATGTAGTACTCCTTGTTGACATCGCTCTGGGGCATATTGTCGGCCACTTTTAGCGCCGCGTCGCGCACTTGGATGGGCAGGCCGTATTCCAGGTCCAACAGGCATGTCTGGCACACGTTCTTCAGGCGGGCACACGTTTGGCAGACCTCCGTCTTTTTGAAGCGCATCCGTGCGCCGGGACACCAGCGGAATATGGTAAATGGACGCGTGCAGATTTTGCATTCCTTGCCAAAGCGCTCCTTGATCATGCGCACATATGGATTGTCGCCCAGGCAGGTCTGGCAGAGTATTGGGAACTCAGCATCCTCCCAGTTTTGCCTGTTATACGTGTTTGTTGTCTTTGACATCGACATGGCCGCGTCAAAGTTATATTTACTGCCCTATTAAAAACAAAAATGTACAACAATGCACAATATATAAAGTGTGTTATCGACTGGTTCGGCATCAGTTCGATTGCCAGTGTCGTGAGCGATTCATTCTGCCCAATAGTACCAAGCGCACATTTCAACTGTACGATACTATCGATTTAGACAAGGTCTGGTGGCAACTCTAAATTCTCAAAATCATTTCTGAGTGTATTCGTTTGTGACGGTATTGAAATTTTGCACTGTCGATTTAATTTGGTATGGTATCTGTTATTGAACCGTTTAAAGTGTCAACGTTAAATTTTCATAATAGTTTCTGGCGCCACATATCGATATTTGGCACAGTAACCTATCGATTAAAAGCAAAGTGGCAACGCTTAATTGGCGAAAACGTTTGTTTTGTCCACGACAAACATAAACAAAGATCGAGAAGTTGAATTACAGTAATTAAACAAATATGGCATCATCTATCAAGCGTTATAGACGCGCCTCAAAGTCGTCCGACGAGGAGGAGGACAAAGATGACAATTATGTGCCCTATGTGCCTGTCAAGGAGCGCAAGAAGCAGCACTTGGTGAAGCTGGGTCGCATCGTTCAGCTGGCGACGGAGACAACGCAGCCAAAGTCCTCCAGTGAAAATGAGAACGACGACGAGACACAGGCTGCCCAGGATGCGGAGACCTGGGGCCGCAAGTACAATATCAGTTTGCTGGATCAGCACACGGAACTGAAGAAAATCGCCGAGGCCAAAAAGCTGAGCGCGGTGGAGAAACAGCTGCGCGAGGAGGAGAAAATCATGGAGAGCATAGCCCAGCAGAAGGCACTGATGGGCGTTGCCGAGTTGGCCAAGGGCATTCAGTACGAGGAACCCATAAAGACCTCCTGGCGCCCGCCACGCTACATACAAGCCATGCCGGAGGCGGAACGCCAAGCGATACGCAAGCAGCTGCGGATTCTGGTTGAGGGCGAGGATCCCAGTCCGCCAATACGCAGTTTTCGCGAGATGAAATTCCACAAGGCCATACTCAACGGCCTGGCCGCAAAGGGCATCAAGAAGCCAACGCCCATTCAAATACAGGGCCTGCCCACGGTGCTTGCTGGCCGGGATCTCATCGGCATTGCCTTTACGGGCTCCGGCAAAACGTTGGTCTTTGTGCTGCCCATCGTAATGTTTGCCCTGGAGCAGGAGTTCAGACTTCCCTTCGAACGCAACGAGGGCCCGTATGGCCTCATCATCTGCCCGTCGCGCGAGCTGGCCAAGCAGACGCACGAGATCATCCAGCACTACAGCAAGCACCTGCAGCTGTGCGGCATGCCCGAGGTGCGCTCCTGCCTGGCCATGGGCGGACTGCCGGTCAGCGAGGCGATCGAGGTGATATCGCGCGGCGTGCACATTGTCGTGGCCACGCCGGGGCGACTCATGGACATGCTGGACAAGAAGATACTCACGCTGGACATGTGCCGCTATCTGTGCATGGACGAGGCGGATCGCATGATTGACATGGGCTTCGAGGAGGATGTGCGCACCATCTTCTCCTTCTTCAAGGGCCAGCGACAGACGCTGCTCTTCTCGGCCACGATGCCCAAGAAGATTCAGAACTTTGCCCGCTCCGCCCTGGTCAAGCCGGTGACCATTAACGTGGGCCGTGCGGGCGCCGCCTCCATGAATGTCACACAGCAGGTGGAGTATGTGAAACAGGAGGCGAAGGTGGTCTATTTGCTGGACTGCCTGCAGAAGACGGCGCCGCCAGTGCTGGTCTTCGCCGAGAAAAAGCAGGATGTCGACTGCATACACGAGTACCTGCTGCTCAAAGGTGTCGAGGCGGTGGCCATACACGGCGGGAAGGATCAGGAGGAGCGCTCGCGGGCCGTCGACGCGTACCGCGTGGGCAAAAAGGATGTGCTCGTGGCCACAGACGTGGCCTCCAAGGGTCTCGACTTTCCAAACGTGCAGCATGTCATCAACTACGACATGCCCGATGACATTGAGAACTATGTACATCGCATTGGTCGCACGGGTCGCTCGAATACCAAGGGACTGGCCACCACCATGATCAACAAGATGACGGAGCAATCGGTGCTGCTGGATCTCAAGCATCTGCTGCTCGAGGGCAAGCAGGAGGTGCCCGATTTCCTCGACGAACTGGCCCCCGAGGCGGAGCACCAGCACCTGGACCTGGGCGATTCCCACGGCTGCAGCTACTGCGGCGGTCTGGGCCATCGCATCACCGAGTGCCCCAAACTGGAGGCGGTGCAGAGCAAGCAGGCGTCCAACATTGGACGACGCGACTATTTGTCTAACACGGCTGCCGATTACTAGATTTACGGATTAAGACTAGACTAAGGCTATATTAAACCTGGGTCTTTCATGCATAATGTAAAGCTGTGACCTACCAACCTCTCTTCTTGGAAAGCTCATATTGTTTTTCATTTGTTTACAGTTGGCTTGGCAAAGGTACTTTTTGCTTATCAGGCGAGCTTCGTCTTATCAGGCATCTCCGCGAGAGAGCGGGAGAGCGCCCGCTGCTCTCTGCCCTGAGCTGGCTTTTATAAGGCGGCGGCAATCGTCAAGTTTCGTTCAGTGTCTTAAGCCGCGTCGCTTCGATCACTACCTGTTTGCGAGTCAGTTCCGTTGCTCCCCAAGCCTGGCAGCGGCGCTCAGTTCATCTGGTTGGCGAGTCAGTTCAGTCGCTTCCCAAGCCTGGCAGCGGTCAGTTCATCTTGTTGACATAAGCGTAAGTCTTTTCTACCTACTTATTTTCATAGTCTTCTCTCTCTCTCTCTGTGTGTGTGTTGTGTTTGTTTTTCTAAAGTCCCGCGTGCAGCTGTTCAATTCGTCAGCCCGAAGTGTTCTCTGTTTACAATTGAAGTCAATTTCATTTTGCAGCAACTATAAATTATATCAATCAAACACTTTATAAGCTCGCCGATTACCTTATATAAGACTCGCAATTAAACCTTGTAAAATTAAACTTGTAAATTGTGTTAGGCTCTCTACAGTGACCGTATAATATAAAGTATAGTATAGTCCATTTAATTGAATTTTTCGCTGATTAGGCTTATCAATTGTTTTGAGCTTAGCTTATCTTGGGTTAAAACCTTCAGACAAGATGTTGTGTATATAGCAGGTATATATACGCTTGTTGTGCTATATAGACCTATCTATTGACTAGGAAAAGTGTTGTCACAAAAAAAAATAATAAAAAACATATAAAGTATTTCCTTTGGTTTTTAGGCAATAAAGAATCATTACGACACCTTTTTCTAAACTTTAACAATGTCGGTTCAGTTCAGTGAAGATGTTTATATACATACATATATCAATTTCTTCAGCATTGCAGAGGATATTATAATTGGATCACGACATGTGAAAGAAGGAAACTTATATATATTCCTGATTAGTATCAACAACCCGTATAGCCATGTCCGTCTAGTAAAATAGTCTCTGATTCTTAATGCTATCGTCGTGAAAATTTGCTTAGGTTTATCTTTTTATAAAGCTTTCTAATTTATATCTAAAGAATTAAAGAATATGTGTATAACTTTAGCTATTGACATGATTTATTATATACGCTGCTCTCGAAACTCTTATAAATAAATCTAGTTTGAATCTATTCTTATTTATTATAATATAATTTTATACTAATTAACTTAATTATACGATCATCTATGTACACAGATAAAAGGAAGTGGTATTGTTTACTAATTATTATTTATTTTTTTAGCACATTTATGATGACAAATTAATACGTAGTAGTTCTTATCTCTGTATATATGCACACACATAAGTATATACCCGAGTAAATATTTATTTATGCATTAACAAGTTTTTAACCACTATTGTTAATGAGTATTTAAACGAGTATTTGAGAAGTCTTTTGTGCTTCTGCTCTTTTTCTACTCGCCGTAGTTAACAATTGTGATGAATGATCTATGTGGAAGGTGACGTAGTGTCGAGCGTTATGCGTGAGCTATAACACTCGGAATACCTATTGAAAGGTGTTTAAGATTCAAAGCACATCGTCCGTCGTGTGTACTGTTTATATGCACATACATATACGTACATACATATGTACATACATATTCCAATAACAAGTCGAACTTGAAAATGGCACAGCAAAATGTACGAATATGGCCAATTAACAACGTGAATGTTGTCTTTTATCAGAAATCATAAATATAGTTTTATTTTTATAATGTGCCCGACCTAGTTTGGAAAAGAGAAAAGGGCTTGCCGGGGCAGCTATCTCTTTAATCGTGATATCATATGAGACGCGCCATGTCGTCATGCTGCAAAACTAATTACTTAAAAAATAAATACAAAAACAAAAAATAAAAAACATGCGTGGCGTGTTTTAATTTACAGCTTCAATGACTGTTATAAAAAAAACTAAATTGTTTATTTCGTTGTCATCTTAAAGTTTTAAAGTTTGCACGTTTACGTTTTCAAGTGATTTGTGAAATGTAGTGTAAAGTGGGTATATTTTATCAGATGAATGTGTGCAAATGTTTTATATTATATATATATATTTTTTTAGGCTTTTTGATAGGTAACTTTGGTCTTAGGTCTTAGGTTATGTAAATAGTAAATCCATAAACTGGGAGCGAGTTTAATGTAAAACTAATATGCAGCCATGATTGAAATTGTGTTTAGAATTTAAAATAAATTAAAGTTCTGTTAATTTTTAATCTGTTCGATTCGGCTGCTCTATATGATATGATTTATGTACTCATTTTTCGTTATTATTTCTTATATCACATTCCTTACGTGTTTGATAGCTCTACATAATACGATTTAAAACTTATTCTCGTTTTTATTTGTTATACATTTATAATATCTGATAATAATATAGTTTAATATATTTTCGACCTTATTGACATCTCTACATATTTATTTTTATATATATTTCATTTTATCTATTGGTATATGTTTAAATTGAAAATATGTACACATTTTTGATTTTGTACAACTGTTTTTTTATTATCAATTATTGTTTTTAAAATATGTTTGCTATATTTAAATTTTATAATACTGATCTTTATAAAAGCAAGACAAATAAATTATTTAATATTTGAACAGAGGTTGACAAGACATATAAGCTTTATAACATTTATCTATCAATGTTTTAATGAGTTGTTTTTCATTCTCTTTCGCAGATTCCCTCTCTTTCTCTTAGCGGCCAATCATCTCAGTTTGTGTAGTAAAGATAAAAACAAAGGCGAATACTACATAATAATAACGGCAATTCACCCGACACAAGTTGTTATACATTCACATCAAACAACAATAAACAAAAGCGCCGCTGTGCGTTCAGATACAGATAGCGCCTCCCGCCCGTAGCTCCGCCGAGGCCCAGTAGCCGACGTCGCCGCGAAATGGCAACGCAAAGCGCCGCCCGTCATCTGGCAGTCATCTGCAGGTAATGCAAGCGAGCAGTTCACATAGCTCATAAGCTCCCGCCTTTCATAGAGTATATAAGTGTTAATTAAATAAGATACATAGTGAAGAGTATACACAAGTTACTCATACGCCGCGTGCTCATTAAAAATACCCAATTAATCATATTATTATAATTGTAAGTTTATTCCTGTCTGAAATAGTTCACCAACAGTTCTCAGTCATGTGAGAAATTTTGGTGACCTTTTATGGGCATGACTCATGACACACGCGACAGTTCAGCTCAGCTCAGCTCGTTGCCTGTACAAGGCGTCAAACTAGTTGAATTGTCATCAAAATACACACGAGACCCCAAAAACAGAAATATTGTCATTGAAGTGCGACTGTTGTTTGTTTACGTTACTTTTCAGCCTGGTCGTGGTTATCGCAATCTCGACAAGTTTCTGCTCGGCCGGCACATTTAACACCCGTCCCGCGTTTCCTGTGCAAACCGGTCAGGTTCAGCCCTCCAGCGGTACCAACAAGCAGCCAGCCAGACGCGTCATGCATCCAGCCTTCGCCAACGCCGGTCGCGCTCCCGGTCTGGAGATTTGGCGCATCGAGGTAAGTGCAGTGAAGTCTGAAGTTTGGTGGCAGATAAAGAAATTTTAAGATTTTAAGAAATCTGTGCAAATACAAAACCCAAATACAGTTATTCATTTAACATTTGTGCTGGAACACAAGTTATACATCAGAAAAAAAGTGAGGAGTCTTGCACTCAATACAAATATAAATGTTGTCAGGTCTTAACCAAATAAGAAAATTCTTAGATAAAAAACTTTTTTTATCTTGAAATTCCTCGAAGAAATGACTCAAATACAGTAATTAATATAATAAATATAGTACAGCAAAAAAGTGCACTCGTGGAAAAAAATATGAATTTTGTAGTCAAATACAGACCAAGTCAATATCTGGCCAAGTTAGACAAATCTTAATATTTTTTCCAAGAATATATTTAATAAAATTTCTAAATTTCTGAGTATAAGACAATAATACAAAAAAATAAAATAATCCCAAACTACATAAATCTCAATTTGAGATATTTTGGACTTTTTTCAAGTGTGAAAATTGTTATAAAATGTATTTTGTATTTCAACCAAGCTCTTTTCCCGCTACTATAACATTAATGTTAGATTTTAAAATCAACAATGATTCGTTCTCATTTTGAAAATACTTTATGAATTCCGGCCCCGTTAAACTAAAATTTAGAATAGCGTCTTTTTGAAGTGTGTTTTTTTTTTAATATCCCGTAAATGCAATTTCACTTTTGAATACCGTGCCCCATTTACGAGCAAGTAGTGTGTATAAATAGTTGTTGTTGCCTTTGTTGCTGCATGTTTACATCGTTTGGGGGAAAGTTCGACGCCCACGCACGAATGCGTTGCTCATCCAGCGGCGCCCCGTGGCAGCTTGTGGCATTTGGCATGCAAAGTGCTCGCACACATAAAAATACACACACACACGCGCGCATGTACTCGCATATGTGTGTTCCAAAGGAATTGTTGACTTGTGCCTGACGATATTTTCTAGTCGCTGAACTCACGCAATATGAGCCACAGATGTTTCTCCCTAGTGAATACTCACTGTATATGTACAGTAAATAACACATGCCACATGCCAGCTCGTGTTAATTAACTTGGAAACATTAGCCAAATTTATTAGCTCCTGCTGCCGGCACATGCAAAAGCTTTTTTCTTTGTTTTGCTTTTTTGTTTGTTTATAGAGAATTGCTTTCGATTTTTTCTAATAAATATTTTGACTGTTCCGACACCCGAAATAGAACCATTTAAACACGCATATAAATATATCTGAATGTACATATAGTAAAATAATTTGTTTTACTTTTAGAATTTCGAGCCTGTGCCTTATCCCCCGAACAATTATGGCAAATTCTATACTGGCGATTCCTTTATAATACTGAACGTAAGTAACTAAATAAATATATATAACAAATAGAAAAGAAATTAAATTATTGTGGCTTTTAGTCAGCTTCAATACTTTTTTTAAAGAATTTAATAATACTTTATTAACAATTGTTTGAGCTGAGGTTAACTAACTATGTGGGTTTTTTTTATAGAATTTACAATCTGAAAAACTGACTCATTTTAGTTTCCTATTTAGCTGAAAAGCGTTGTTACAATTGAAAACACTGACTATGTATTATTTCTTATGTAAATAAGTGTGAGAAATTAGAGTACACATCTTACTTTCAGATTATTTTTATAATGCATACAACCTCTAGAACTGATTAATTAAATATAAGTACTGCATCTTCGAAAAACCTATATTGCAATTAAAAAAATATTTTAAAAAGTCGACATATTATAATATTAAGTATAGAGTCTGTATGAATATATATTGTATGAAGTCTGTAAGCTGCATTTAATAGCAAGATATATTATCAGATAATTTGAGATATTTTTAGAGTTGTACAATTAAATTTGCTTCGAGAATTTTTATAACTTAAGAATAAATAGCCAAGGTCAGGCCTGGGTTAAGGCTCAGTTGTTTTTTTCTAACCAACTGAAAAAAACTGTCTTAAATTAAAAAAAAAAGAATATGAATGAATATTATTTGTAGAGTTATTTAACTTAACTTAACATAACTTAAGCTTTCTGATGATAGCTCCATAACTTCTACCCTGAGTACTGACCCACTCCTCCTTTTAAATCCCGTCACAGACCAGGGAAAACCCGAAGGACAAGCAGCTCACCTGGGACGTGCACTTCTGGCTGGGTTCGGAGACCTCCACGGATGAGGCTGGCGCTGCGGCGATTCTGACCGTGCAATTGGATGACATCCTGAATGGCGGACCCGTGCAGCATCGAGAGGTGCAGGATCACGAGTCCCAGCTGTTCCTGGGCTACTTCAAGAATGGTAAATACAAGTTTCCCTCAACTCCACACATTTTCTGTTTAATGGTCCGTCTTGCAGGTGTGCGCTATGAGCAGGGCGGCGTTGGCACCGGCTTCAAGCACGTGGAGACGAACGCCCAGGGCGAGAAGCGTCTGTTCCAGGTCAAGGGCAAGCGCAACGTGCGCGTGCGCCAGGTGAATCTCTCCGTCTCCTCGATGAACAAGGGCGACTGCTTCATTCTTGATGCCGGCAACGATATCTATGTCTATGTGGGCGCCCAGGCCAAGCGCGTGGAGAAGCTGAAGGCCATCAGCGCTGCCAATCAGATCAGGGATCAGGATCACAACGGACGCGCCCGCGTCCAGATCATCGATGAGTTCAGCACGGAGTCGGACAAGCAGCAGTTCTTCGATGTGCTCGGCTCCGGCTCACCCGAGCAGGTGCCCGAGGAGTCGTCGGCCGATGAGGACGGCGCCTTTGAGCGCACCGACGCCGCCGCCGTGACCCTCTACAAGGTGTCCGATGCCAGCGGCAAGCTGCAGGTGGACACCGTTGCCCAGAAGCCGCTGCGCCAGGCGATGCTCGACACGCGCGATTGCTTCATCCTTGACACCGGCTCCGGCATCTTTGTGTGGGTGGGCCGCGGCGCCACCGCCAAGGAGAAATCCGACGCGATGGCCAAGGCACAGGAGTTCCTGCGCACCAAGAAATACCCCGCCTGGACCCAGATACATCGCATCGTCGAGGGCGCCGAGTCGGCGCCATTCAAACAGTACTTCGACACCTGGCGCGACGCGGGCATGGCCCACACGCGTCTGGTGCGCTCCGCCCTCAACATCGGCTCGGACGAGTCGCTCGACCTGGACGAGATCGATGCCGTCGTGGAGAAGCTGAAGAAGAGCGGCGGCCGCGCCATCGGCTTCATGCCCGACCACGGCCAGAACAGCATCGGCGAGATCACCCAGTACGTGGCCAAGCCGGGCAGCAACGAGGTGCTGCGCAACAGCGTGCCCTTCGCGGAGGAGCTGCCCCTGCTGGGCTTCGGCTCCTATGTGCTCAGCTACAACTACGAGGCCAACAACGGCGACAAGGGCGCCATCGTCTACGTCTGGCAGGGCGCCAAGGCGAACGCTGCGGTCAAGGAGCGCGCCTTCGAGGACGGCATGGCCCTGGCCGTGGAGCAGAACGCGCTCCTGGTGCGCACCACGCAGGGCCATGAGCCGCGACACTTCTACAAGATCTTCAAGGGCAAACTCTTGGCCTCGTACACGGCGCTGCCCGTTTCCGCCCAGCTGTTCCGCATTCGCGGCACCGTCGAGAGCGACATCCATGCGAGCGAGGTGCCCGCCGATAGCTCCTCGTTGGCCTCGGGCGATGCCTTCGCGCTGGCCTCCACCAAGACGCACAAGGTGTTCATCTGGAATGGGCTGGGTGCCTCCACGTTCGAGAAGGAGGCGGCCAAGGAACGCTTCGCGCGCTACTGGAAGGACGCCGAGCTGGAGGTGGTGGAGGAGGGCGCCGAGCCCGATGAGTTCTGGGACGAGCTCAATGGCGAGGGTCAGTACGATCGCAGCCTGGGTGACCAGAGCGCTCCCCTGCTCGAGCCACGTCTCTTCCACTGCCGCCTGACACGCTCCGGCCGCGCCAAGGTCGAGGAGGTCGCCGAATACCAGCAGGACGATCTCGATACGGATGACGTCATGCTGCTCGATGCCGGCGATGAAATCTACATGTGGGTCGGCACTGGCGCCACCGCCGAGGAGAACGGCAAGATACTGGACATGGTCAAGGTGCGTCAACTTTAGCCTGCCAAATTGAGCCCATTTCTCTAGATTGGGTTAGGCTGAAAAGCCAGATTAAGTATAAAATTGGCTCTTAGGCCAAGGCCTTCAGCATAGGATTTCGAGTAGGAGTTGAGTTGGATGTCCGGTAACCAGGCACCTACAATGGGACGGGTTCCGAGTGTCCGTTTTCGCAGAAGAGTAACACAGCCAACCTTTTGGTTGGGGTTGGTAGGGAACCTGCATCCTTTGAGTCCTGCGCCTGTCGTCAACAGTATTCTGTTTTTGCCGAACTGAAGGAGTTCGGTTCTTCTCTAGGGGCTTTAGGTTGTTAAGCAATATAGCGACCCGGCAGACTGCGTAAATCTCTGCCTGAAACACTACACCTATTCGGCAGGTGATAAAATGGACTCAGAGAAGTACACCGTTTCAAGCCTATATTTGATTCAAGTATAAAATTTGAGTTTTTTCCCAATTGAATTTCCCCGCTTCACCAAAACGACAGCTAACTCATCATTCCTCTCCTTTTCTATATATATAGCGCTACATCAGCATGGAACCCACCGCACGCACCATGGAAACTGTGAGCATTGTGCGGGTCACCCAGGGCCAGGAGCCGCGTGTGTTCAAGCGCATGTTCCCCGCATGGGAGGACAACTACTGGCAGGTTAGTAGCTCGCTGCATTCCTCAAAAATACGTAACAATCGCCCGCTTTAATCTTGTTCTCGCTTGCTCATTCACGCCTGATCATAAACACATTCCAATGAATCTGCGAGTGAGTATCTCTGCGCTTACTAATCCATTATTCACAACTCAATTAAAACCTCTAGCTGTCTGCCACCTTAAATGTTGATTGATTTTCATTTCTCTCCCACAGACTCTGCCCTCCTACGAGGACATCAAACGCCAGGTTCTGGATGCTAACAATGAGGTTTAAGCCCTTAGCGAGAATACTCAGCAAAATTGACCAAAAATTTATGTTCGTTTTTGCCTTAAAAGAACAAAAAAAACAACAAAAGAATAAAATGTTAATGTAATGTAATTTTGTATTAAATGGATATGTTTTTCACTCACTATGTGTGTTTGTAATTTATATATAAAGACTCAAAAAGTTCACAGAACGATCTTGTAAGCCACCAAACTATCATAACTTAGCCATTTCACAACCGATTTTGATGTTAGGACATGGTTTGTCCTCTTGATTAACTCTTCATCAATAATTTATACATTTTTTAAAATACATTTTTTTAAATTTGGAAATTTTTGTGAAATATCATGCCAAAAATTACAAAAATTTGAACATGTAAAGCTCCCTGATTTCATACTAAATACTCCCCACAGACTTCAAACTCTTATAACATTGTCAAATATTATGCGATTTTCAAGATTGAAAGCCATTTCTTTATGGTTTTTCCTCTTAATTAATTCTGTATCAAAGATTTTTTCATTTTGCAAAATATAATTTTTTCGAAATTTTTTCCGAAAAAATCATGTACTCCCCCTTACTAATTTTCGAAAATTTTTTTCTTTAAAATTTAGAATCTTGAATTTCTACTTTTAATCGATTGCGGGTGTCCCAATTAGTATAAAAAGCAACATTAAAAGACATTCTAAGGGGGTCAAATTTTTTGTCAAAAATCATGCCAAAAGTTACAAAAATTTGAACATGTAAAGCTCCCCGATTTCATACTAAATACTCCTCATGGACTTTAAACTCCCATAACTTTGTCAAATCTTATGCGATTTTCAAGCTTGAACGCAATTTCTTCATGTTTTTTCCTCTTAATTAATTCTGTATCAAAGATTTTTTCATTTTGCAAAATATAATTTTTTCGAAATTTTTTCCGAAAAAATCATGTACTCCCCCTTACTAATTTTCGAAAATTTTTTCTTTAAAATTTAGAATCTTGAATTTCTACTTTTAATCGATTGCGGGTGTCCCAATTAGTATAAAAAGCAACATTAAAAGACATTCTGAGGGGGTCAAATTTTTTGTCAAAAATCATGCCAAAAGTTACAAAAATTTGAACATGTAAAGCTCCCCGATTTCATACTAAATACTCCTCATGGACTTTAAACTCCCATAACTTTGTCAAATCTTATGCGATTTTCAAGCTTGAACGCAATTTCTTCATGTTTTTTCCTCTTAATTAATTCTGTATCAAAGATTTTTTCATTTTGCAAAATATAATTTTTTCGACTTTCTTCGCGAAAAAATCATGTACTCCCCCTTACTAATTTTCAAAAAATTTTTTTTTCAAAATTTAGAATCTTGAATTTCTATTTTTAATCGATTGCGGGTGTCCCAATTAGTATAAAAAGCAACATAAAAAGACATTCTGAGGGGGTCAAATTTTTTGTCAAAAATCATGCCAAAAATTACAAAAATTTGAACATGTAAAGCTTTCCGATTTCTTACTAAATACTCCTCACAGACTTCAAAGTCCCATAACTTTGTCAAATCTTAAGCGATTTTCATGCAAAATACCATTTTGGTTACATTTTACCCTCTGCTTTCACTTTATTCATGTAGATACGTAATTCGGCTGTTAGCTGCAGTCGGAATGACATTAACTTAAGTAGGTTTCAATTTTCTTCGTTTCGCCACGTGATCTCTTCGATCCAATCCAGGAACGTAAACACACGGGTATACACACTTGGGTAGCTGCTGCGGCAGAACACGCCGAAGGAGGTGATGCCTATGAGATGGTAGTGGATGAGGCGCCGCCTGCGTCCCGGCAAATTCAACTGCAGCGGCCCGCCCGAGTCGCCTTGGCAGGTGTCGCGACTCTGAATGAAGTCCTGAGCGCATATTTGACTATCCAAAATGCCGTTGGGGGTCTCTGCGAACACGGGCAGGTCCCGATTGCACTCATCGTTGGGCACGATGGTCGCATTTAGGTGGGTTAAGCGGTAGGTCATGCCCTTGCCAAAGCTGGTGGAGCCATAGCCCATGGCAAAGGCAATCGATGTGGGTATCTCCCTGTTGACCCACAGTCTGATGGGGCGTACAAATTCGGTTAGACTGAAAGGAAGCACGGGGGAAAGGATGTTGATGACTACCAGGCATATTTTGGAGTATCCTTTGCAACTATTGAAATACTCCCGAGATACTCACACAACATCGCGCTCCAGTTTCACTAGGGCTATATCATTATAGTAGGAGTCCTCTTTGTAGTCCGGATGCTTCGCTATGCTCTCGATTACAAAGTTCTGTGGCCTAACAGTCACCTCATCGATCTTCAGATTAAGTCCACCGATGCGCACCCATTTCGGCGCCGCGCTGCGAAATGTTAAATGGATTGTAGGCAATCAGGAAATTAACGAGCTGTACTCATAAAAAACTCACCCCTCCACCTCGGTGCAATGGGCCACAGTCAACACGAAATTCTCACTTATCAAACTGCCGCCACATTTGTAGTCGATTTTCTCGGAGTTCGTCGGAAAGCCGAGCGCCGCCTATGAAATTAAATGAAATGTGCCGGGTTCATGTTTTTGTGTTCTTTAAACGAAACACTCAAAGGTGGGTGCTCGACTGTGCAATACCCTGTACCCAGCTCTGGATTCCCGGGACATGGATTATATGTGAAATTTGTTTGACATTCTTAGGGATTGGGCTTTTATACCAAAAATCAGGCTATACCCCATAAATCTCGTTTGTTTTTTAGGAGAGGATATTTAATTTTCAAAAATATTCTATGTCTGTGTCTGCTAATGAGAACATAAAAATCAATATTGGCGTCTTTAGCTTTTATAATCCCCGAGATATGCTCAAAAACCCAATGCTTAATATCGAGTGATATCGAATATTACTGATAATTTAATTACTGCCCTCTACCTATTGCCTACAGCAGCACAAATGCAAATACCCCATTTAACGAGTTCACCGGGTACAGGGTATCATAATTCTTTATCAACCCAAGAGCGCGTACCATGTGGGGGTATTCACCGGGCCGTGCGAGCACGCGCCCATCGAAATCTTCATCGTTTGCGTCCTCCTTGACGGCCGTATCGTTGGGAAAGATGCGTTCCACATACTCGGAGTACTCTTTGGGAAGTCAAGATTGAAGCGAATAGGGTTATGAACTGCGAATACACTCAGCGTCAACTCACTGCGCTCGCAGAGACGCCGCTGCTCTCTGGGCTTGTTCTTGCGCTTCTTGTGGCGACGCCCGTTCGGGGGCGGGGGAAAGGGTTGACCCGGCCTGTGGGCTCGGGGGTTCAGCTGCCGTGGCGGCGGCTCGGGCAGCTCAATGGCGCTATCTTCCGGTATATCGAATTGAAAGTCGCGTATTTTGAAAAGCGTGTCATACTGTTTGGTCTCTGGGAACACGATGTCCTGTTCCTTGGGAAAGTACAGCGGATTATTGTTGGGCACTCTCTGGCCAAAAGCCAAGCAGCACAGCGCAATTGATAGCAGCGCACAGAGGCAGCGCATTGTTTGCTTGATAATTGTTATTATTTTGTTTTTGGGGATTGATTGTGTACACTCAGAGTATTGAAGCGAGACTAAAGCGGCTCTTGAGCCCAGCGAGCTCAGGCGAGCTGAAACGGAGGCTGCTTATCAGCTTATCAGCATTGAATTGAATCTCAGAAATTCACAATAATTTGTAATTTATTAACATTTTGGCATTTGAATGTGGTGGCTTAGGGTCTGACGAGGGTGGCGATGCGTGGTTCATGGATCTGCGTAGTGCCGCCCAGTTGGCGCTCGTATTGCGCAATGATCGCACGCTGAATTTGCTCCAGTTCCTGGTCATTGCTGTACCTCAGCACGGATACGGTGGGATCGTTGCCAGCGGGAGAGGGAGCAGGAGCGGGAACAGGAGCAGGAGCAGCATAGCCAACGGCCAACAGCGCGAACAGCAAAAGCAACTGGAATCATTCCAGAAATATATATATATATTGATGATTATTTAACCCGGTAGTTTTGAACTTACGCAAATGAACTTCATTCTGTCGGATTCTTTAGGCGAAACTAAAACGCGCGCTGGCAGCCTCAGGCGCTTTTATAGCCCCAAAAATAAACCCAATTTTGGACTTAAAACTTATCATTGTGCTCATAATCAAATTATAATTTGCAACTATATGAACTTGAACAACTTGAAATAAAACAAGTAAGTGTGCTCTAGAGGAGAGTGGCCGACTGGCAGATACCCTTGCCTTCTGTTTGATGCCTGTGAACATTCTATTCTTAAATAACTTTGAAGGTTGGGACTATCTAGAAGAGTAAAACATTGTCTTATATGCTTATGTTGCCACACAATTTTAATACCAAAACCAATACATATCGATAATAATCGATTTAGGATATATAATATAATTAATAGGGTATAAGAGAACCCTATATAGCTCTTTTAAAGTCAAAAATCAGCGACAGACCTATGTTGCTATAGAAGTAGATCAAATCTATATATACTAATGAGGTTGTTACCTACACTTTTACAATTGCAATATACCCAATATTTTGCGTACAGCGTATATTAAAACGAAACGAGTTTTCAAACCCATTTGTTTAACATAATCCCCAGCTGGATTGCCAGACGACAAGACAATATTTAACGCTAATTTTCCAGTAATCGCAAATCGAGCTCTTCGCTGTGAATATGGTTTATAAAGCCGGTCGCATGGATTTCTTTTGATGAGCTAATTTATGCATCAAAACTACAAATTGGCGTGTTTTTTCAACTCTTTGTGTTGAACTGAATATAAAATTACTGTGGTGCTCTTTGTGTGAAAGCGAAAACATTAAACTGGTTTCCAATATGTAAATAAAAAATAGAATGTGGGCTACGTGTATACAAATTATAATAGTCGCTGATATGGATATTAGTTGAGCGTTCGCATCATAAATCATTATATATAAATCAATCACAACTCACATTCAATTCGCTCAACCGCTTTCCATTGGGAATTATGTGTGTTATTGTTTTGCTTGCCAAATTAATTAAATAACTAATTAGTTCGAGTCCAAAACGAGTTTAATGCTCCGTTTATAATATGATATCACAGGTGTAATTTGTTTGATTAGTCAGCAAAGTGTATTTAAAGTTCGAATTTTCGCTTTTCTGCTTTTGCGTGATCAAAAAGATAACTTTTAGTTTTATTTCTTGAGATGTCAGTCAAATATATGTAGTTGTGCCTACAGACATATTTTTTCCAACAACACATTTTGTATGGAGATGGTGTTCTTATATAAGTCTCACTGTACATAATTGCACAAGTGTTCTATCCGTCTATAAAAAGGTATAATAATAAATTATCAATAAGTAAATGTTATATATACTATGTATAATACATGTTTATTAAATTTTTTCTTTGAGATTTGGCAGATTATATATTAGAGTTTATATGAAACAACTGAGATTGTAGTATAGCTTTATTTATGTTTTACACCTTTCAACTTTCCCCAAGAAAGCCGGAAAATAAATAAAAATATATACATATGCTTTTCAAAGTTGGGCACAAGGTATATCTGCACTGTTCTTTTATGGTACTGCAAATTATGCTCTATTCTACCGACTCAAGTTCAGTGCCGAAACTATTGTGCCCCAAATAGGCACCTTTTGGTCTCAAGAAATATTTTTGAAAAAGTGTTGCATACTTTCGGGCTAGGCACAAATACACTTTGCATATAAAGAAAGAAAGGTAGAAAATGTTATCAAATTTTTAGATTAAAATTAAAAATTCTTTGTAAGTATATTTATGCTTAAAAGCCCTATTTTCTGAGTATTTACATAAAATAAAATGCATTTTTAGTGACAAATAAATGAAGTGATGAAAATACTTTGACCTTCATTTTAGGTATTTAGTAATTTTTTTGTAAAATTCCCAAAATGCAAATTTATGAACAAAGTTGTCGGCAGTTTTTCTCAGATGATTCCAGAAAAAAATGTCAAGCTAAAACAACTTGACATTCCACATGTGTCCAAGCGGCGCCCAAGTTGGACAAACCCACAAATCTAGTGGCTAAATTGGACACCCGGCCGTAATTTGAATATATTTACACATTTTTCCAGCTTACCAAATCATTTTTTCTCTTTTTTCGAAAATGTTCCAATTAAAAAACGTTTGGGCATTTTAATTGGAACACGGGGGCAGTTAATGTGCGTTGCCCAACGCAGCTAATGAAATGCATGCGTTGCATCTTTGGGATGCATCCGGCGAGCTCCATATAAATATCGGGCACAGCTGCAATTGGCAGAGACAGACACACTCGAGCAGCTGCCCAGCGCACACACACAACCCAAACCCAAGCCCAAAACCTACAAGCCCAAGCACAACATGCGCGCTTTTCTGGTAAGTCCCGCATTCCTCTAATCCTCTAAAGAAATTTAGCCAATTGCGTTCCGCATTCACAGATGATTTGCCTGGTGGCCGCTGCGCGCGGCCAGTATGACTATACGCCGCACTCCCACGCCGGCGATGGGCGTGGCGGGCTCATCGGTGGCTCAGATGGTAGCCTCGGTAGCCAGAGCGGCGCTGCCCAGCTGTCGGAGCCCATACTCATTGCCAACGAGTTCAACAAGGAGTTCTACTCGTACAGCGCCCCGGAGCAGGAGTTCGACAATGGTCCGGTCAACGAGCAGATCTCGAACAGCCTGCGCAAGAATCTGCGCGTGCTGTTCATCAAGGGGCCCGAGAACACGGGCCTGGAGCAGGCGGCGCTGCAGCTGGCCTCCTCCGCGTCCGACGATCGCACCGCCATCTACGTGCTCAACAAGCAGGCCGACGTGAGCGAGCTGGCCAACCGCCTGAACCAGATCAAGCTGCAGACCAACAACAAGCCCGAGGTGCACTTCGTCAAGTATCGCACGCCCAGCGATGCGGAGAATGCCCAGCGCGTCATCCAGGCCCAGTACGACTCGCTGCCCGGCCGGTCGACCAATCACAATGCCGGCTCCTCGGCGCCAGTGTTGGACTTTGCCACCAAGAACGGAGGAGGAGCCGCCGCAGTCGCAGGCGATGCTTTGGCACCATCGAATAGCGCGTACTTGCCACCCAGCCGTAGGTTTTAGCTATAAGCAAGTGCCCATGCTAGCTGTAGGTATTGTTAATAAATAAATTAGTTGTTTAAAAAAATCATTCCGGTTTTTATTGCTTGCCAAAAGTATGCAAGAGAGTTTTTCTGTATGCTAATTGGTAGACTTGGGTCAACTATTGTGGACGTGACTGTAACGGAAAAAACATTTTTTGGAATTGTTTGAGGCGGTATAGCTTTATTTTGCAAACTGGTAAAGTCGGTCAACTATTTTGGACACGACTGTGACTAATATTGCTCCATATTTATTCAATTGAAGTGAAATATGTGATTTGTTTAATTGTTAGAGCTGGTTAAACTATTTAGACGCGACTGTAACCAATGTTGGCCTAAGTAAAAAAAACATAGGTAAATTAAGTGAATTAAAAAAAATATAGCTGTTCTCAAGTTTCGCCAGTTCAATTATTGTGCACTATCAGTGTTGCTCTATGTAAATTAAAATTTTTTATTTTTTGCAACAACAATTTAGAATGCATTTGTAAAAAATACAATGCGCAAAACACAAATTATATATGATTTTAAAGGTGCTTTTGGTATGTTGATTTGAAATATAATTGTTCTTAAGATTAATACTCACCACTAAAGTCCTTTTTGCTATTTTGGAGCTGGCTATAATCAGTGCTGCCCTATGTTTATGTAAAAGTTAAAGTATAATAAATTTAATTTACTTGATAATTAATTAAAATTAATAATATTTTTATCACAAAAATACTTTTATTATAAGTTAATTAGCTTATAAGCTAAACTGGAGCACAGCTTAAATTCAATTACTTTATTTATTACCCGTTATTAGGTTTTTTTCAGAAGCTGCTTATCGTGTCATATGAGCGATTTGTAAATTTATTTCCCAGTTTCAGCTATTTGTATGAGCTTTATCTCTGGTCATCTTCTATCAAGCTCGCAGAATAATTAGCATAATGGCGCTCGGATAAGACAATGACAGCTCGGGCTCTTGTCATGTTACATATATATTTCGAAAGCTAACGACACTAAAAATTGTGTAAAAAACGCAAATTAAAATTGTAGGCAAACAAGCGCCACAAACGGAAAAAAATAGAAATAAAAAAAAACCCAGACACTAGACATAGAGACATGGGGACATGGGGACGTGGATACCTATTGGACCATAAACTGCTTTCTTTGGCAACAAACATTTGTTTACATGTTGCCTTGTTGTTGCTTTTATGTCACTTTGTTGTGCTTTGATTTGAATTAATTTATGCGGCATACGCAACCGGTTGAGGGTTCGCTGGGGATCTGCTCCGCACAACTCAACGAGCTGCTAATTTGGCGATCAGAAAACGTTGTTGGCTTTTGTGTTTCGGGTCTGTTACGGTTGCATATAAGAAATGACTTTCTTTTGGTCGTGGCAGCAGCTTATGAGCATCTGATCAATCGATATGGCGCATTAACTAATAATATTTCGCATTAATTCCGTATCGGCGTTGAAATATTGTGCGATTATACAAATTTGAATATATAAACTGTGCTTACATAACGGTCTATGCGAGATGCATCTCTTTAATGCGATCGTCTGAATATATTTCCGAATATGGTTCCGTGATTTGGCAACCACACACACAGACTAGGCTGGGCCGGTTACAGGTCGACAATAGATTCGTTTAATTTATGCCAGCGCCCAGTTTCTTCGAGGGGGGGCAGGGGGAGTTTCAACTGAAATGACATTCCCTGAGAGCGGAGCATCTTATAAAAACTTTGCTGGCGTTCAGTCCGGGCATCAGTTGAGTTCAAACTGCTCGGGTCGTTTGAAGTAGAAGTTCAACCAGCAACGCTCACAAAATGAAACAGTTCGCAGTTCTAGTGGTAAGTCGGACATATCTTTAACGATCGGACTGGAGCCGCAACTGAAACTCTTCCCTTGTCGCAGTGCTTGTCGTGCGCCGTGCTCGCAGCCGCCGCTCCCCAGGGCTACAAGTACCAGCCGAATGCGCCCAGTTTCCAGACGGGCAATCTGCGTCCGCAGACGCCGCTCTCCGCCAGTGGAATATACAACGTGCCCGTCCAGCAGCAGCCGGCCATTCAGAGCATCGCGCAGCCCGTGCAGACCGTGCTCAATAATGTGGTCGAGGCTCCCCTGCCCCTGGCCCAGCCCCAACCACAGCCCCAGCCCCAGCAGATTGTCTACCAGCAGCCCCAGCAGCAGTTCGTGCCCTCCGTGCAGGCGCCCCAGCAGCAGTTTGTCCAGACCTATCAGCAGCCCCAGCAGCCCCTGATCCAGCAGCAGCACCAGCAGCAGCAGCAGATCGTGCAGACGCAGTACGTGCAGCGACCCTCGATCGTTACCAAGGATATCTACATTCACTCCGCGCCCGACGACACCGAGGAGCTGCAGTCGTCGCCCCAGCTGGATAACACGCCCATCCGCAAGAACTATCGCATTGTGTTCATCAAGGCGCCCACCCAGAACCTCAAGCACACCGCCGCCGCCCTGAAGCGCGCCCAGGCGAGCAACGAGGAGAAGACCGTCATCTATGTGCTGTCCAAGAAGCCCGACATCAACGAGATCCACCAACACCTGCAGCTGTCCCAGTCCGAGCCGAAGGTGCACAAGCCCGAGGTCTACTTCATCAAGTACAAGACCACGGAGGAGGCCCAGCGCGCCCAGCAGGAGATCCAGGCCCAGTACGATGCGCTCGGCGGTGCCACGCACATCTCCGACGAGGGTGTGGCGCCCATCACCAGCTACTCGGGCGGCGCCCTCAACCTGGGCAACATTGTGCCCCAGCACATCCAGACGCAGGTCATCCAGCAGCAGGGCCAGACCCAGACCATTGCCCACGGCCAGGCGCAACTGAGCCTGCCCATTCAGCCGCAAAACTCCTTCGTGCCACAGATCGGCGGCATCCAGAGCGGAGGTCTCCAGACCTCCTCCTTGTCTTCGGGCGCCAACTACGGCGTCGCCGTGCCATCCAAGCGATACATCCCAGCCAAGACAAAGTAGGGGCTCTTCCATTCTCTTTCATTCAGTTCAAAAAATCGCCCCATTGTAGTTTATTTTAATTTATTGTCAAATCAATAATCAGTAATCGAAATAAAACAATATCTTAACCAGAAATAAGTGATTTCATTTGATCGAATTTTTGTTAAACATATATAGTTGGTTATATACTAGGGTACTTAAACAAATATTTCTTCATTTTCAGCTTTTGCCTTCCCTTTCCAACTTTCTCTATTTATATAGCTGTAACTTTTGATTAGTTGAATAGGCAAATTACTTAGATTCAGATTTATTTTTAAAATTAAAAACAAACTTTAGATAGAAATCAAAAGCAAACTCGATCCGATGGTTATTCAACAATTCTCAATATTATAGGTTCTGCTCAATTCAATCTGATCTAATTTAGCTTATATGCTAGGGTACTTCTTTCCGATAATTCTCGATATTATAAGTTCTGATTAATTACGTCGCATTTTAAAAATTTAGGAGGAATAATTCTTTTAGAAAGGTATTTCATCTTTGATATGATAACTTTGAATTTCATTTTATTTCTTTCACTATGTCCCCCATAATTAATTAGGTTACTTCATATTAGTGAAACGCGTTGTCTTCTTCTGACCTTGATCGTTTATTACATCTTAGCTGTTAATTAAATAGCATAATATGCAACTTCCATGATTTATAAACTTGGTTTAAAACCCTAAATTACTTATTAAAAACTTAATTGCTTAATTAACAGCTTTAGCCAAGTGAGTTAGCCGAGGATTCATCTTTTTATGGGCTCAGGGTCGCAGATATTAAGCCCCCAATAATATTAAATCTTAAAATAAATAATAAGTTAAATTTGTTGGCTATGAAAAGTTAAAAATATTGTAAAATTGTATAATAATTATTTTATAGACAGTTAAGAATTATTTAAATTTTAAGTCAACCTGTCAGTTTATTCATTTCTTGTATGCGAAAAAAATATTACTAGCAATTAATTGGGCGCAGGAAGGTCTTCTAGGACTAAAACAACAATACATCCATACACTAGCCTGAAGTTCGAACCAGATTTTGGTGCGGTTAGTAATGTCTTCTGGAATTTCTTCATAGCAACAGAAAATGTAGAACCCCTTAACAATTAGCCCTTGGATTTTGAAGACAAGATGGTTCAGGTCAGCTTAGATATGAAAGGCATGGGTAAATATTTATGAAAGCGTCGTTTTCATAAAATACAATAATTATACAATTTGGCTTGTTTCTAATGTTTTACGGGTTAGTATATGGCTGCGAATATATGTTTATTGGGCTCTATAAAGAGTGGCGAACCACTTAGCGGCTGCATTCATAATCACGATATTTGCTGTGCTCCGTCATTATGTAGATATGTGATTATGCAAGACGAATCAAATGCTAATCGATGGGACCGGTTTCCCCCCGCGGCTGATCAATGTGGCAATGCGGAGGGGCATCAAAAGTTATATTTTTCTCTGTTTTTAACTTTGTGGTCGCCTTTGTCAAAGTCTTGTGTTAATTGGAAAAATTGTGAAAGACGCGCTTGAAGGTCGGTTGAAGAGGGAGTTCGACTAGCGGGGGTGGGGGTCGAAAACAACATGTTTATTTGGCTAAAATATACACTACATATACACTAGATACACATTAAACGAAAACGAAAACAAAAACAATAACAATTCTTGCAATTTTTCAGTCCATTTTTCACGCACGCAAATTGGCGGGCAAATATTTGCTGGGAATGGCGCCGGTGAGGCCAGCTCCAACTGGGGACCGCTGGCTGTCCAGGGCACCGATGACCGACGTGACGGGCGCCACGCCCTCGTCCGAGACCTGCGTGGTGCCGCCAAGCTGATCGTATTGAGCTGCAAAGAGATTGGGCAAGACGAGATCCAAAGGTTAACCGCTGACTGAGATGAGTAAGACGCGTTGGCCTCCGGCTGCTGGCTTCAAATCGAATAGCAATCGACATAAAACCGCAAGCCAAGACCACAAGGCCCCACGCCGTATTCGTGAGCTCGCTTCCGCATTTACCTTGAATGGTGCGCTGCGCATGCGCCGCTTCCTCCTGCGTTTTGTACTTGATGAAGAAGACCTCCGGCTTGCTGATGGGCTTGGGCGCCGCCTCCTCGATGGCCGTCTGCAGGTCGAGCGGATCCGGCTTCTTGGTCAGCACGTAGATGATGGTCTTCTCCTCGACGGGCGCCTGCTGCACCCGCACAGCCGCCTTGCTGACGCTGGGCGTGGGCGCCTTGATGAACACAATGCGATAATGTTTGCGAGGTGGCCCCACGGGCAGCACGGGCTGTGGGTAGCGCTCCTCGAACTCCTCTGCCGGCGGCACGTGCACGTAGATGTCCTTGGAGACGACGGGCGCAGCCGGATTGTAGGACTGTGCCTGCAGATTGTAGTTCACGTTGGAGCCTTGTTGCTGGAAGATCTGCTGCTGCTGCGGCTGCTGCTGCTGTTGCAGCTGCAGCTGCTGCTGCTGCTGTGGCTGGTAGATGCTCTGCGCTTGCTGTGTGCTCAGGATCTGCTGCAGCCGGGGCGCCTGCAGTGCCTGCTGCACCAAGCGCTGCTCGTCAATGCTCGCCGCCTGCTGCTGAATGTTGGGTATGCCGATGCTGGGTATGCCGGGCAGGCCGGGTATGCCCGGCAGCTGCAGATTGCTGCTGCCCGCCTGGTAGTTGTATCCTTGTGGCGCCGCCAGAGCCAGGCCCAGCAGACACGTGACCTAACGGTAAGCAGAGGGTGTTAGACAAACGCTGGACAAGCTGCAGCTCACAACGCTTACAATAAACGCGCGCATTTCGATATTGATTGACAGATGGATCAGATGGATGGACTGAGGGCTCGAAGAGACAGCTGAGTAGCACCGGGTCGCTTGGCAAACAGAAACCAACTAAATGCTAATCAGAGGCCGGCTGTCACTTATAAGCGGCAGCTGAAGACCGAAGATTGAAGATGGACTCGGAGATGGAGTTGGGGCTGATGATGAGAGACGCAGAGTTCAAACGAAACTGAAACTGAAACCACAACAAACGCACGACGAGCGAGGGCCAACTGAAGCACACGAAGCGCCAGCAAAGCCGCTTTTGATACCCTGTGCCCATTGAATGCGGCTGAAATAGGGTATATTGGTTTTAGCAAATATATGTCAAGCGATTAAGTATACAGACTTGGGCAGACTGACTAGCTGAGGCCATCTCTCTCATGGCATTGACATCGATAAGTATAGTTTAGATTTAAGCATATGTCGAAGAATATCTGATCTAGATGAACTTAATTGGCTAAAAAGCTTATCTTATATATACGTGCATTTTTATTTATCGAGTACTCTACTCATTCCTTCAAAATTAATAAATAATGGTTACCTGTGTCTGCCTTTTTGGCTTTATTTCATTTTATTTTTTAGCAATCAATAAATTCCCAGTCATAAAAAAAAGAAATATATAATTTCTCTTATTTCTTCAAAATCGATGTTAAATTAATTATGTATACTTAAGAATAGCGTATAGTTTGCAGGGTATCTACTAGTCGCTCAGACTCGACTGCTGCACACTTACTAGTTTTCTTTTGACAACCTTGAGACGATGTCTTTAGTGGTCGCACACTCACACTCTCCGCACACGCTCGCACACACGCAAATGTCTGCGTCATTATATTTTGGGGCTAAGCGCCGGGCAACAATGGTGTGTGTGTGTGTATGTGTGTGTGTGTGGAGCTCCCGACTCGCCGGAAGTCATATATGAATTAGCATATCTATTGTTTGGGACCAAAAATTTCGCTGAAGATTTTTTGGTTTTGGTTTTGGTTTTTTTTTCTTGTTTGTTTTGGGGATCTCGATGTTGCCCGCATTGGCGCGCGTTTTTCAATAATAATAATTAAACATAACTTGCATAAATCGCGCGAAATTGTCATTAGTGACGTGCCAAATTGCACAGTTTTTGGCCATTTTATAAATCGCCTTGACGGTCATGATGATGGCCTGACCCAGTTGTAGAAGCCCAGTTCAATTTGCAGATCTTGCCATTTTAATTGGACTATGCACGGCTACAGCCCGTCTTACATAATGGCCCAATGGGGCATGGGGCATGGGGCATGGAGCATGCGGGGAGCATGCTGTGTGCTGTCTGTGATATGGGCATCATTTGTTTGGCTTTTTCAAAGCAACCAACGAACTTAGCCGTTTTTTATGTAATTTTCAGAAAAAAAAGGTGGGAGAAGAAAGAAAAAAGCATTAGGGAGGGGGAATTACTTAAAAAGTATTTGAAGTACAGCCAACAGATAACATTTCACTCCATCTCAATTTATTTTTTAGCCACCAATATATTTGTATGAAAGGTTATTATGTTACGCTGCTATTATTTAACAACACTGAGATAACAATTATATTTGATTTTTATTTTATCTCTAGGTAAATAATAATTATTTTTGATTTTTAATTTATTCCGGAAAAAATTTAAACCTTCTTTTTTATCGGAGCTAACTAATATATACTATTTATATTAATAGCAGGCGAAAACAAATCTTTTGTATTTCTTTATGCGTTAATTTATTTAGTAAAAGGTTTTCTATTATACTATTATTATTTGACTAAGCTGTGTTGGCAATTTTATTTGATTTTGTATATATCCCTTGGTAAATAATAATTATATCGGATTATTAGTTTATTTCGTTACAAAAGCTTAAACTGATTTTTACTGCATAGGATTATTTAGTATTTTGTAAATCCATTTTATCCATTTCCACTTTGAAACCAAACATTTTTTATTCGTACAATATTTTGTTCGCTTTTTCAAACTTGAAGATTATTTAGTATTTGTTTATTAACAGCCGATGGTAAATTTGATTTTTGTTAAAGCTATAAATTTAATTCGATGACAGGTATTATTATTATAATATTTATTTTATTGAATTTTTCAAAGAACAATAATAATTTTCGTTTAATACTAACCTTTAGATAATCTTATTGTTGGATATTTATAACAAAGCGTAAAGAAATAAATTATATTTGATTTTTATTTTCAGAGATTAATATTTTGTTTTTTATATATTCCATGGATTAACACTTATTCGGCATATTAATTTCATATTTTTTTAAATTTATATATTTTTTATTATTTATTATTTTGTTGTTTTTTATGTTTGTCAAAATCAATCAATGTCCGTCACTGGCTATGGAAATTCGGGTCATAATTTGATTGTGCGAAGATGGGCAGCTGGAACGATGACGATGATGTTTTGATGTGTGAGTGCAGATTAATCAAAAATCCAAACCCCATACGTTTCAACTCTCGCATTTTTCGTAAATTATATTTTATATATTTTAATGTATTTTTTTTAATTTCTCTTGAGTTCGCAGCCAAGGCTGCTTATATAAGCTATGCGTGGGGGCGTTACAAAGCCGCATTTAGATTCTTTTGTATATTGTACTCAATTTAGCAATAAATAGTCGATACTCCTTTGTCTCTAGTGTTGTGCAATGCTATTAACGGCATATTAGCGAATTACTGTTGCATAAAACAAAAATGTATTTTCGTGTACATCCGCCGAGTCTTAAGTGCGTTTATATATATGTATACATATATGTATTTATTTTCACATGTCGAACTTCATCAATTTCACTTTTGTGACGATGGCGTGCATAGAAAATTAACATGGTCAAGGCTACTGGCGCTAATATGAAACAATTACCAACACTATAAAGAAAAATGTGCATATATAAAAAACAAATCAAATCATTAAAATATTATGCATAAAATGTATAAAAATATATAAAATAAAATACAAAAAAAAATCGGATGAAAAGTATTTAAAAATGATGAGTTAATAATCAGCTTTAGTTACTGTTGAGGCAAACTTACGTGTTGCATAACGAGTTTTAAATATGAAAAATTGCATTAACAAATCAAAACTGTTTTTCTTTTCAAATTAGATTATTTCATTTCATTTGGAATTGATAAATGAATGGATATATGCACACAAAAGCTTGTAGTTATTTTCTTTTTTGTCAACTTTTGGTTTTGATATCGAATAACGGTTGCTGACTAAGCTTTTGCGTAAGCCGAAAGCTTTGCAAACCATTCAATTGCTCCCCAATGCCCTTAGCCTGAAGTAGACCGGCGAAGATTATTATTTATTAAATATTTTTTCTTTATTTATTACTTATTTTTGATTTCAGGGCCACGCACGTGATGGTCGTACGTTTTTAATATTAAGAAAATATAATTTTTCAGATATTATATATAATATAATACAACGTTTTTATTGTTTGATTTTTGTATAGTAATATAGTATTTGCTTTTTTAAATGTAAAATGAGGGCGTATAGCAAATCGTGAAAACTTAAAAGTTTTGGCGTGACTTTTAAAGGAAATTCATTTTAATAATGCTACATTAAATAAATAAATTTTTTGTTATTATATTTTCCTTAGTGTTTTTGCATACAATTTTTATTCGTAACAATTCACACAAAATTCGTTTTATAAACATTTGTATCTGACATTTTTTATGTCGCTAAAAATGGAAATTTATAATAAAGTATGCAAGAGGGAAACAAATTCATTTAATTTAGCTGTCATTATGTTTTATAGACAATTTAACTTCGCTGTCAACACGTGCAAATAAAATATTATGAATATATTTCCTTTGATAATTCAAGAAAAATAAAGTCTTTTTATATTATATTTATTTAATATTATACGCGATTTTTACGTTTGTATTTTTTGGCTACTTATTTAAATATTATTATAAGTCCCTGACAAAATTGTTGGTTTTCTCAGAAACGGGGCATGTCAAGCGGCATGGCATTGTGCAACAGCCACAAGTTGTGGTTTGGCCCCGACCCCAGTTGGTTGGCTTGGGTTAGGAACCCGTTAATGAAGAGCGTTGAGAGAGCATTGGATGTTCATTAGCCGGGTGCGTACCAAGTAAACGGCTCATTACACCGACCGCAAATAGCTCAATGGGCGTCACGTTTAAGCCAAACAATTGCCGCCGTCTACGTATATTGACAAAGGGCTTTGTCGAAATAATCAAAAATAAATTAATCTTGGCCAGCTACGGACGAGCCGTTGGACAGCCGGACAGTCTGAGATATGTATGTGCCACGTCCAGGGCCCCATGATAAATGGGAAGCACTGCAACTCGTGAAGACCCGATCAGCTCGCACACAACACATGCAAATTTTGTAGCTCGACGGGTCATTAATTAAGCCAGAAAATACATGAGCTCCAACTCTCTGGGGGTAAGTTTGGAAAATGTGTTCGTGTTCGTGTCCAAATCCGAGTCGAAGTCCGAGCAATTTCTAAGTTGTAGCTCGTACTAAAATTGATTAGGTGTTTATGCAATTCTGCTTTTAATAACGTTTAATCGATGCTTGGTGCAGCCGTTGCCCAAAGGGCCGACCACATAATGAGAGCTCGGCTGCTGCTGCTGCTGCTGTTGCCAACAATTAAGAGCCACAACAAAGTGGCCAAAAGCCAACATCCAAAAAGCTTGCAGGGGAATCACGCTAATTGGCCATGTATTTCAGGCAACTACAAGCAAGTCGCGGCATTTAATGAGACTTTTTCAAAAAGAAGCGAACGCGAAGGCGACGGCCATTTGACGGACAACTGGGCGACTGACAAAGCCGCGGAAGATGAGACGAAAGCGGAGTCAAACAAAAACAATGAACATGCAACAACACAAAAACTACGCGTAAGAGTGATCTGGTGGAGAGTACACGCACAAGTGATACCCTGTACTCCTACATTCGTTTATGTTAATTTCCTAATTTGAATTCGTATCTATTATTTTAGGAGTGGTTTCGGAAGGAATACAAAGAGTGAAATACTGTACATCGAAGTATTAGAACACCCAATTATTACATTTATCGAATCTGCGGAATTTTGTGATTTACATTGCATCTAGATCTTAAAAGACAAAGGACGATAATCGATATTTATCGATCTTGACAAAATGAAAGGAGTTTAAATAAATTCGGAGTTTCGCCCGTTGCAAAAAATCAATACAACTAGTTATGCCCGCTTTCCATAGGTACAGGGTATAGCCGAAATTGAACTGTGTGCGTCATTTGGGTCCACGGCTCCATAGCCATGTGGCATCTCTTGGATCATTGCTGAACTTCACTTATTAAGTTGTCGAATGCGGGAGACGTGGAGATGTATATAAAAGCCGGCCGCAGATCTCAAAAGTCATACAGTTCCCAGCGAACAGCCAAGTAAACTAAACCTAGTCGCAAGCCAGACAGCTCAGCCAAGTAGAGAAATGCGTGGATTCATTGTAAGGATGCGCACGTCGGGCACACAGGATTAACACGAGACTAACCCACACACACACACACACTCTCTCTCTCTCTGCAGGTTTTGTGTCTGTCCGCCGTGGCACTGGCCGCCCCTCAGGGCTACAACTACAATCCTGGCCCGTCGGCGCTGGGTGGTCTCAGCACGGCCAGCGGCAGCGGCGCCACCTTCTTCCAGGCCGCCCAGCAGCAGCAGCAGCACGTGGTCAGCAGCGGCAGCCAGCAGCATTACCAGCAGCCCCAGCAGGCCTTCTTCCAGCAGCAGCCGTCGCTGGTCCACCATCACCAGGGCCAGCAGCAGCTGCTCGTGGAGCAGCAGCAGCAGCAGCAGCAGCCAATTGTGTCCAAGCGCTTCTTCATCCACTCCGCGCCCGAGGAGGTTGATGAGGAGTACAAGGAGCGCCACATCACGGTGGGCGTGCCCAAGCGCAACTACAACGTGGTGTTCATCAAGTCGCCGCAGCGCTCGAACAAGAAGACCTCGATCAAGATCAGCCCCGCCGTCAACGAGGACAAGACCGTCATCTATGTGCTCAGCAAGAAGGCCGACAGCTCCGATGTGCAGGCCGAGGTCGTCGAGCAGGCCAGCTCCACCAGCAAGCCCGAGGTGTTCTTCATCAAGTACAAGACCAACGAGGAGGCCGCGCACGCCCAGCAGCAGATCCAGGCCCAGTACGACTCCCTCGGCGGCACCAGCCAGCTGACCGACGAGGGCGTCGCTCCCGTCACCTCCGTGATCGGTGCTCTCGGCGGCGCCGGCGCTGGCGCTGATGGCGCCACGGCCGTGGGCAGCACTGGCATTGGCGGCCAGCAGGTGGTCTCCGGCGGCCACGCCCACACAGGCAACGCCTACCTGCCACCCAATTTCTAAGCGGTTGAGCTCAACTGTTTTAGGCAACCCTCCATAATTGTTGTTAAATAAATACGAATTGTTGTTAAAAATAACTTTTGCCTTCTCATCGAACACTTCTCCGCTTATTTAATTACAAGATTAATCACTTTCTTCTGCGTCTTCAGCTTTTGTAATTATAATTAATGCCTCATTGAGCATGTCGGAGATTAGCCGCTTCTTCAGCTCCAGCAAATTAATGAAGTCTTCAAGCCGTTCGGGGTCAGGGATATTCCCGGCGAGGGTCTAGTAAAAAATGAAGCTCTGGTGAATGTCAGCAGCAAGACCTCAACGACAACAACAAACATTTACCTTCTCAGTCAGCACAAAATTGAAAAGAAGATAAGTTGAAATTCAAATACCCTTTCTTATGTATCTACTTAATTGCTCTGTGAACTAGCTCAACTTGAAGTAGGGCAGCATGTTACGGTCAGATATTTAATGATTTTAATCCTCTTTGTTTAATGATTTCAATCCTCTTTGTTCAAAGCCCAAAATACATTTTTGCTTCTTCGGGTCAATGCCTCGGCATTAAACTAGGATTTAGAATCTACCTTATCCATAAATTATTTTTCATATTTTAGGCAATTTTAGTTCGATTTATTTACATACAAATATCACTCACAAGATATTCTCGTATTATTTTCCACTATGAAAATACATTAAATAACAATACATATTTTAAGTGAAGTTTGGCTGAGGTAAACAAAACTTCAAACTTCAAAAAGTATTTTATATTTTATAACAATTCTATTCAGACTGATAGCTACTTACATTATAAGCTTTCTTAAAATATGTTTATACTGTTTAAACATTTCTGACTATAGATATAAAGTAACTTCTGTTATATTTTTATTATACATATATTATCAGCTTATCATCATCTTTTTTAAAGCGTTACAAACTTTAAGACCAAATCTTAACAGCTCAAGTAAGGGTATACCAACGAAAATATAAAAGTGTAATTGCAAAGTAAAGAAAATTTATTTTTTGCGTATTTTTTTATGGAATTACGAGTTACGAGCACATTGATTAGGTTTTGATTGCGCACAGCGCGCAGCTTTCGGTTATATAAAAAGTGTTTGTAGAAATGTGAATTGAAAGCTTTCGCTTTAAAGTGCCAGCTGGGGGGAGTCCCATTTGGCCAATTAGTGTCAGCAATGATAATTTGTGATGTCAACATTTCATCGAGTGTCCTGGCAATCACAGTTATTAGTCGTAAATAAGTCAAGAGTCGCCGCAAACAATGTCAAATGTACAATTAATTGAACAAGCCGCCAATTAAAATCCGAGCTGCTATATACGCGTATATATAGCAGCTATCCACAGTAAACAGAACACAGCAGGCCAAACTCCCGACCAGGTCATGACGCGCCTCTTCCAGCTGCAGGAGAACTGTCTGCGCCTGATGGGCTACAACATGGCCAGTTCCGGCGAGAGGAGCTCAGCTCTTGGCCCGAAGCATATTGGCTCGCTGCTGTTTGTGCTATCGGCCGAGTATCCGCTGCTGTCGTATGTCATCTACAATCGGAACGACATGGAGCTGGTCACCGCCTGTCTGAGTGTCGCCTTCACCAACTTGCTGACTGTCGTCAAGATATGGACGTTTCTCGTCTACCAGCGAAACTTTTGGCGACTGATGCAGCGCTTCAGGCAACTCGATTTAAAATGTAAATCCCGCATTAATTTATGCATATCATCCACTCATCCACTCTCCCACTCTCCGGACAGCTCGTCAACGGGGGCTGGATGCACCTGGCTACGGCTACGTGGCGCAGGCCAACAAGCTGGCCACGTCGCTGGGCTGGGCTTATTGCCTGTCGTGCGCCTTCACCGGACTCTACTTTATGCTCGGACCCATCCTCAAGATTATCACCAGCAAATGGCGGGGCGTGGCCTACGCCAGAGAGCTGCCCATGCCCATGAAGTGAGCATAGACTTATTGCGCGCAATTTATTTATTTGTGAATGAGTAATGAATGAGAAGTTCCCACTCAGAGTCCCATATCGGGGCACTAGACTGATTAGGATCCCCCTAGACTTCCCCCACATTTTAGCCAGAACAGCATTCGTTTGTTGATGGAATTCATCTCCATACACCCAGCTTAGCTCTGGGTAGGCAGGTTTCCCGCAGTTAAAAAACAAATTAAAAGCGTTCGGAATCACTTTTGTTTCTGTTCTGGAATTCCCAGAAGGCGCTTTCGTTTTTCTCAAGAAAATTCTTTAAATATGTCTTAAAAATATGTCTCTGGGGAAATTGGCATTTGTATACTCTGTTCACAATGTTAAAAAAAAGTATATTGGTTTTGTGCCAAGTCAGACGGTCCCTCAGTCCGCATGCTAAAGACTACATCATATATATATATATATATATATATATATATACATATCGTATGCTGACTTCATAGAAAGTTTTAAGACTTTGACTCAGTTACTGTGTGCAAAACATATGTTTATAGCTGTTGATTATATAACTCTAATATCGTGACATATTATTTCCCCTTTTGAAGAAAATACCCACAATTTTGCACTAAAATCTAAACTACACTAAACTAACTAAAGGTTTAAACTGGACTTTTAGCCGTTATTGCATGGCATACAGAGCATTGCGCGGTCAGTCACATCCGAGTATGTTTTCACTTTGTTTATTGTGGCATCTACAGTTGTTTGCTTTACAGAATGCCAACCCGTTCTTCTCCTCCACCTCGAGCTCCTCAATGGGCAATAGGCGCCGTGATGGCTTTTGCTTAACTTAACCATATTTTTGACTTTCAACCATTTTCTTTTCAGATTTCCCTTCAACGATGTGGACAGTCCCGGCTACGAGTTCGGCTTTATCTACACGCTGCTTGTGACCATCGTTGTGGTGCTCTATGCCTCGGCTGTGGACGGCCTCTTTATATCGTTTGCTATTAATCTGCGCGCCCATTTCCAGGCGCTGCAGCAGGACATTCGGGAGCTGACCTTTGACCGCGGCGAGCAGCTGGTGCAGCAGCAACTGGTGGAAGTGGTCGACTACCACGTCCTGCTGCTCAGCCTCTGCAGACAGCTGCGCCACACCTACACGCCCATCGTGTTTGGCCAGTTCTTCATAACCTCGGTGCTGGTGGGCGTCATCATCTATCAGATTGAGACGGTGCGCAGACTTAGATAAGGATAACACCTGCCTATTATTAGTGGCCCCTTGGCTGAAACCCTTCTACTTGCAGCACTTGGACTCAGCTATGGCGCTGCTCGTGTACTTCTCATTTTTCTGCTCCATAATGCTGCAGCTATTTATTTTCTGCTACGGCGGAGAGATTATTAAAGTCGAGGTAGGTTTCAACAATCCATATCTCCATCTATATCTATATCTTTTTCAAACGTTAGCTTTATTTCTATATTTAATTATATTTGTGTCTGTATCTGCGTGTATATGTATCTGCATTTGTGTCTGCATACATACCTGTGTCTGTATCTGTACCTAGATGTATCTGGCTCTGTATTTGTGTTTGTGTCTGTATTTTTATTTGTATTTGTGTCTGAATCTTTAACTTTGTCTGTATATGCATCCGCATCTGTATTCTATCTTCATCTGTATCTGCATCTGTGGGTGTATCTGTATATGTTCTTGTATCTGCATCTGTAAATGTATCTGTATATGTTTCTGCATCTGTGTCTGTTTTTGTATATGAATTTGTATCTGTATCTGAATAAGTATCTACATCTGCATTTGTGTCTGTATCTGTATATACATATATTTGTATCTGTATCTGGATCTGTACATGTATCTGCATCTGCCTGTTTCTGTATATGAATTTGTGCCTATATCTGTATATGTATTTGTATCTGTATCTAAATATGTAACTGCATTCATTGTTTTTGTATCTATATCTGTATATGTATCTTCCTCTGTATATGTATAGTGTCTGTATGAATATGTATCTACATATATGCCTGTATCTATATCTGTATCTGCATATGTATCTGAATATGTATCTGTATCTGCATCTGTATGTGAATATGTGTCTGTATCTGTATTTGTATCTGTATCTGTATCTGTATCTGTGTACCTCCGTATCTACATCTGTATATGTATCTGCATTTGTGTCTGCATCTGCATCTGCATCTATTTCCGCCACTATATCTGCATATCCTACTCTATCTATATATCTATACCTAAATCGATGTCTTTATCAATTTGTCTATCCCTCGCAGAGCCTTCAAGTTGGCGTCGCTGTGCAAACATCCGATTGGCACTTGGCTTCACCCAAGCAGCGACGTTCCTTGGTTTTCATCGTGCATCGCTCGCAGCGGGAGATGCTCATCAAGGCGGGCTTCTATGAAGCTTCGCTGGCCAACTACCTAGCGGTAATTGACAGCTTGAGCTATTGATATATAGATATTAATATATTTGTCCGTAATTGTGTTCGATTTGTTGCAGATTTGTCGTGCTGCCATGTCGTTTATCACCCTTATCCAGTCCATTGAGTAAAGTGCGCGACGAATGTTGAATAAAAATGAAGACTGAGAGAAGGAAAGTAGAAACTTAGACGAAACAAGAAAGTCACAAATGCAGTACATCAATTTGTTTCCATATATTGTCTGCAGTTCAAGGCACGATTTTGCTCTAGAGTGCAAAACTTGAGAACTGTTTTGTGGTTTTGTTGTTAATAGTCCAATTTTATGTGCATGATAGAAACTAGATAAATTTCTGTTTTTTTTCTCAAAAAACCAATAACAACAATAGTAAGTTGAATTTGTATTTATTATATTAGATCAAATAACGCATATAGAACGTGTTATTCGGCCTTTAGTTTTATTATATGACAGAAAATCAATTGCTATGTGCTATATAAGTTGACATGAAAAATAAATATAATCTATAGAGTGCTGAAGGTTGAATACCCTTCAAATATGTTTTCTGTTTGCTTTTTTAGTCCGTGAGATATGCCAAAGTCTATATATATATATCGAGTTCAGATAAAGAAAGAGTTTTGGAAACAGTATAGTAAATACCCTTAAAATTTTGTGTCTGTTTGCTTTTTTGGTCAGTGAGATAAGCCCAAGTTGTGGGAATTAAAAATCGATATATATCGATTTCGGAGAAAGAAAGAGTTTCCAAACAAACGTGATATGCAAATGATATATATGTTCTATACCAAATTTGTTGTTTGCAGTTATCTCTGAGGTCAACGTGATCTCGATCGACGCGAGTGTTGATGTCGATTGGGAATATATATACTCCTATCGCTCATATCTGTTACATACATTCTCACAACTGCAGTATACCCTAATGAGCCCATTACAGCTGAAATTGCAAAAGCTAAAGTCTACTTATTTATACTTATGTTATATATATGCATATATATTTATATTTTCTTAATTGTTCCGCCTCAAGTTGCAATAAAACGAAAACGAAACCCAGTCGAATGGGGAGACAATAAATAAACCGCAAGGGGTCGATCGACTGATAAGCCAAATGGGTGCACTGGAAAATCGAGCTATAAATGCGCGACGCGTCCGAGGAACAGCCGTCACTTGGCAACGGACTAATCGCTGGACCAGAACAGCAACGCAGCCCCATCCGTCTCTTCCGGCCGGAATTATAACATGAGCAACAGTGGGTTGGCTGCTGGACATAATCCGACGTTGAACTAATTAACCCCGTTTCGGCATTTACTTGTAACTTGTCCTTTTTCGCTTTTGCAGAGCTTACGCTGGGTCTGCTGCAGCTGCCCGCGAGCGGGGACGTGACGGCGAATGTGCGTCATGCCGTGGAGAGCATTACGCAGCTGAAGGCGGAACATCCGCAGCTACAACTGGCCATTTTGCCGGAGAGCTTCAACGGGCCGTACAGCATCGAGGAGTTCGGCCGGCAAGCGGAGCGCGTGCCGGACGGACCCACCTGCCTGGCGCTGTCCCGACTGGCCCAGCAGCTGGGCATCTACATCATTGGCGGCAGCATAATTGAACGCGATGCCAAGGACAAGCTCTACAATACGTGCACCGTGTGGGCGCCCACCGGCAAGCTAATTGGCAGACATCGCAAGGTAAGTGCGCTGCCAATTAATTAACCAGCTGCCCGACTGAGCCCCTGGGGCACCTTCGCAGATTCATCTCTTCCACGTCAACATCGATCCCGCCCACTGCGGCGGCGTCCAGTTCGACGAGGCGGCTGCCCTGACGGCGGGCAGCGAGCTGACCGTGGTCCAAATCGGCCTACACAAGGTCGGCATCGGCATCTGCCACGACAAACGCTTCGAGGAAATGGCGCGGCTCTATCGGCACATGGGTGAGTGAGAGCCCCTAATCCTTAATCCCTAAAGTGATCAGATGCAACAGCCCAGCTCCGTCTGTTCAAGCCTCTGTCTGTCTGTTTCCAAGCTAGGTTCTCCATTCGTAAGCCACATTGATGTGGCCACATTGATATATATATATATATTATATTACTTTCCTGTTTTAAAGATATCTCAGCTAAACTAATTGCGACTGTTAATAAGCAGTCAATATATAGAAAGAATACTGTTCACAAATCATATCATATATGCCATAAAATATTAGTAAAATATTTTTGTTTTTTAAGATATTTTGGCGAAACTCCGCAAACACTAACTTCATTATGCTCCTTTCATATAAGAAAATCATAATTAATTTTGGGCTACTATAGCATATAGCTCCCATAAAGTGTCGTTTTGATATATTACATATATCTTTCTCAGTTTTGAAGCTAAGTACAACAAAATTTTTAAGACTGTTAACTGATGAACTCCTCTAAAGATCGCATATTAAAAATTGTAGAGCTAGTTCAGAAAAATTTCGACAAATGACAAAAATCAATATTTATTAAGACCATCTTCGACTGTTTTAACTTTTTAGGCTGCTCCATGCTGGTCTATCCGTCGGCCTTCTGCATCTGCCAGGGCCCCATGCACTGGGAGCTGCTGCAGCGCGCCCGCGCCACGGACAATCAGCTGTTCGTGGTCACCTGTGCGCCCGCCCGCAACAATATGTCCGGCTACGTGGCCTACGGACACTCCATGATTGTCGATCCCTGGGCGCGGGTGCAGCGCGAGGCGGGCGAGGGCCGTGAGCTGATTGTGGAGCAAATTGGTAAGTTGCACTGACCTGAGGCCACAGTTCCATAGAGTGCCGTTTTAATTTCCGCCTCCCACTGCCCGTCCCCCTCTCTGGCAGATTTCGACATGGTGGATGAAGTGCGTCGCCAGATTCCCATTTACAAGCAGCGACGTAGCGACGTCTATAAACGGGCCGAAGCGGACGTTTTGAGCGGGGCTGCGACGAAATATGTAAACAGCTCTTAATAAATATGCAGCGGAAATGGAATGGCCGACTTGATGATACCCTCTAATCAGCTTGGCTTGGCATCTTTTTTGTGTTCGTATTTTCCAAATCGAATCTTAATTAAACATTTTCGGAATGTATACATACCAAATATCTCAATCTTTAAATATACGTTTCTATATACGATTGATAAAAACCTGTTTTTGGACGAGTTCAATTTAAATGGCATTTGTATTATTTTATTTTAATACTATTATTTAAAGTTACAAACTATCAAGCTAACCAAGTTACAGATATTTTATTTATATTTACCTAGTTTATTACATTTTATTGTTTTTGAATTAACTTTTCAAATTTTTCTTTGCTTTCTTTTTGCCTACCTATTTTTATACAAGGACCATTTTTAAATAAAATTTGGTACGTCTGGTTTTTAAAGTGATTTCTAGCTATAATAAAAAACTCAAATACTGGGTTCGAACGTAGTCGTTTTAAAAGGGTTTCACTGTGCTTCAGCCGCACCATGATACCCTGTACACATATTTGTTTTTCCGGCAGGGCATAATTAAGTCAAATGAGCAGCGGGAGAGCAATTCCCCTGCTGCTGATACGACTCGACGATGCTTCTTATCGGCGCGGAGCTTGGGCAACGGCGGAAGCCGCCGATAGGGCAGCCAGTGGAGCGTCAGCCTCAGTGTCGTCCGGAGCGCGAACTCGGCTAAAGCTGAAACTTGAGACTGAGACCGCGATTGAGGGCTGGCAAAGATGTTGATTGCTGCGCTGGCTGCGCTGCTGCTCGGCGGCTGCCTGAGCGCTGTGGAGGCGCAGGTCGCCTACAAGGGTCACCTGTCGGAGCTGCGCATCAAGGAGCTGGGCCACCTGGCCATGCGCATGGAGCACTCCATCAACGCGAGGAAGTACGCCTGCGACAGCTACTACGACCACGTCTGCAGTCGCAATCGGCCCTTGTTCTCGGTGATGGGTGGGTAAGCGAGGGGCGGGAGGTAGAGCCAGGCATTAATCTAGGCGCACGCTCTGCAGGTCACATGCCGCAGAGCAACGATCTGATCCAACTGCTGACCAAGCTGCAGAACGATCCCGAGCAGTTTGCGGCCAAACAGAAGCTGATCGACTTCTTCATCTCGTGCAACATGCAGAAGTCGCTGCAGGACTGCTATCGCGAGACCTTCGAGTACTTCAAGCCGCTGTTCGGCTACATCATCAGCAAGGATCTGGTCGAGGGCAGCTCGCACGAGCTGGCCGAGTTCCGGATGCTGATCGAACGCTTTATCGAGCGCAGCAAATCGGTCTTTGGCACCGATTCGCATGCGCTGAGGAACCGACTGCAGGCGTACAAGGAGAAGTTCCGCTCGCCGAGCATCTACTTCTATGCGGGCGATCTGAACCGGGAGTACGCTGCGCTGCGCATCTACAGGGAGAGCTACGAGCACAACCTGCGCAATCTCGAGCAGCACCGGAAGCGCAACTCCAGCTACGAGCTGGGCGTGCAGCGCACCATGCTCGACTGGAGTCTGTATCTCTACCAGAGCCGGCACAAGCCCATGTCCTACTACTATCCGACCTTCACGGTCCACCTCTACATGACCATGTTCAACATTAGCGAACGGCAGCGCGACCTGACCCACTTCCGCGAGGAGGTCGAGTGCCTCAAGCTGCCGCAGTACGTCAACGTGCTGAGCGAGGCCCGCATGCTGGCCGTGATCTACCTGAAGAGCTTCCGGCACACCTGGCAGGAGTACAGCGACTGGATACAGTCCTCGACCAAGCATCGCGAGATCTACGACCACGAGAACGAGATTCTCCGCCAATACCAGCTGAGCAACAAGCGCCTTTTCTTCACCCTCTACGCCCAGAACTTCTGCGAGTTCGGCAAGGAGCTCGCCGAGCACGTCTTCTACCTGGGCCTCAAGGAGAACGCCGACTTCTTCAACACCTACTCGTGCGGCTATCAGACGGACACGGCCAGGAACTGTATCTAAAATTGTACCCAACTGTTTAATATTAGCTTTATGACAAGTAAGAATAATGAACCATGTAAATTCCAGTTTAGTCAACTGGAATATACTTAGAATATAATTAGATTTGTAGGGTAAGTACATACAACATTAAATATAACTTTTAGGTGGTACATTTTTTGTCACAGCTCATGCCAAATTTGAAAAAATATTTTATGTGTAAAGCTCTCGGATTCCTGGCTTCCACATTTTCAACTCCCATAATTTTCTTCAAACTAAACAGATTTTCGTGTTTTTTCCATGATTTATCCTCTAAGTTAATTCTGCAGTTAAAATATACGCATTGCTAAAAATACAATTATTTTTAAATTTTTTCCGAGAAAATCATGTATTCATGTAAAATTTAGAATCTTGAATTTCTACTTTTAATCGATTGCGGGTGTCCCAATTAGTATAAAATGCAACATTAAAAGACATTCTGAGGGCGTAAAATTTTTTGTCAAAAATCATGCCAAAAGTTACAAAAATTTGAACATGTAAAGCTCCCCGATATCATACTAAATACTCCTCACGGACTTTAAACTCCCATAACTTTGTCAAATCTTATGCGATTTTCAAGCTTGAACGCAATTTCTTAATGGTATTTCCTCTTAATTAATTCTGTATCAAAGATTTCTTCATTTTGCAAAACATAATTTTTTTGAATTTTTTCCGAAAAAATCATGTACTCCCCCTTACTAATTTTCGAAAAAAATTTTTCTTCAAAATTTAGAATCTTGAATTTCCATTTTTAATCGATTGCGGGTGTCCCAATTAGTATAAAAAGCAACATTAAAAGACATTCTAAGGGTGTCAAATTTTTTGTCAAAAATCATGCCAAAAATTACAAAAATTTGAACATGTAAAGCTCCCCGATTTCATACTAAATACTCCTCACGGACTTTAAACTCTTATAACTTTATCAAATCTTATGCGATTTTCAAGCTTGAAAGCAATTTCTTCATGGTTTTTCCTCTTTATTAATTCTGTATCAAAGATTTCTTCATTTTGCAAAATATAATTTTTTCGACTTTTTTCACGAAAAAATCATGAACTCCTACAAAAATTTTAACATGTAAAGCTCTCGCATCCATGGCTCCCACATTTTAAACTCCCATAACTCTCTCGACACTGGACCGATTTTCATGTTCGATGACATATTTTTCACGATTTTCCCTATAAATTAATACTGCATATAAAATATTCAAAATACATTTTTGAAACTTTTTGGTCAAAAATACTGCCATAATTTAAAATAATTTAGACATTTCTGCTTTCGGTGGCACTCGCTCTGTCGACTGATTAAATACATAAAGCTGTCGGATCCATAGCATCCATTGCAAACTGATAACCTCATCTAAAGGTTACGCAAACAAATTTGTTGACCCACAGAGGAATTGTATTGCGCTGTCGGTTACACCCGATTTATTATTTTTCTATCAGCTCAGTAATGTTAAATATATTTCTACCCATTTAACGACTATTCGGTACATGATTATTTTTTTTCGTATAGTCTGTTATTCCCCCTTCCAAGCCGTTTGTGACAAGAGGGTAAACTACTTAGCTTTAAGGAGAGCCTCCTCATTAGTGCGTCCTTCGAGAGCCTCTATCCTATTACCCGAGCGACTGCTTTTAATCCTTTTGGCGGTTGGCTTGCGGTTGCGTTTTGGCCAAAGCTCCAGTCGCTCCTCCTGCCGCCGCCTTCTCCTGCCGGAACTTGTGCACCTTGTCGAAGTAATCCCCGGCCTGCTGTCGGCGATAAAGTCTGGCCAAATCGCTGCAGCTTTTGCCCAGGCCATCCACCGCGGCCAAGTCGGCGCCGTGCGTAACCAGAAGCTTGATAAGCTCCAGGCTGGCGTCCATGACCACTGTGTCCGATGCCAAATGGAAGCACAATTAAAATTCTATTTGCCCCATGGGGGGAAGCTCACCTGCGCGCATCAGCAGCGTCCAGTCACAACAATCCCTCGCCTCCAGATTGGCGCCCGAGTCGAGGGCGAACTTGACCATCGCCAGCTGGTTGGCGTCCACGGCGCAATGCGCGGGCGTCAGCCCATTGCAGTCGATCGCCTCCAGCGGCGCCCTCTTGTTCAGCAGGATGCGTGCCGCGGGCAGATGGCCGTGGTAGAAGGCCAGCTGCAATGGCCCAACGGGGAACTATGTAATCCAGGCTAATCCTCTAATCCCATCCCACTCACATGCAGCGGACTCCGTCCGTTCTGCGGATTGCCCAGCTGCACGCTGCAGCCGGCCGAGAGCAACACATCGATAATGCACATCTCGCCCTGCATTATGGCATTAGCCAGCGGCAGATAGCCATTGGGGCCCGGATAATCCACCAGGCTGGGCCGACGACGCAGCATGCGCTTCACCAGAAACTGCTGCGACTTGCGAATGGCTCGGTGCAAACAGTTCGTCGAGGGCAGTGCAGCTTCGGTGGTGGCCTGGGGGGATGGGGAGGAGTTTAAAACAATACAGGGAAACTTTTTTTTAAGTATTTAAAGTTTTTCGAACTATAAGAACTTTCCTATGGTGGATATATAAATAACTTTTAGGCTATAATTGTAACAAGGAATAACGTTGCGGGCGGGCGTAACCGACTGCGCAATACTCAGTGTATTAAAAACATCTAATATTGTTATTTCTGGGGTCGACTCAATCTTCAGAGCTGTTCATCAGAATACTATCTGCAGAATTAGATGACTTAGCTCTAAAATTGTTTATGCTATCTTTAGAGGAGTTCATCAGTAATCTGCTTAAAAAATGTGGATGCATCTAGTTTTAAAACTTATGTAGATATATAGATAAAATCTATATAATTCAAGTTACAAGTTTAGCTTTAATATTGGACAGTAAAAAACCCAAAAAGAAACCAAGATAAATTTCTAAGCAAATGTTTAAACTTTTTAAATAAAATATATAATATTTTCCCTAGAAACTTATAGGAATGTGGCGAACCAAGGTTCGAACCAAAACCAGGTTGATGAACCGAACTCAAAGGGGAGACATTGGTTCGAACCGTGAACCGAACTACCGACAATTATCTTTGGGCTGGCAGCCAAGCTTGCTTACAATCCCGCCTGCACCCGAAACTGTTGTAATCTTGGAGCACGTCGTCGATATCATTATCAACGCTTTACAATAATATCCGGCGATATGGCCAGCGTCTCGTAGTGGGCACCATCCGGAGCCGGCTTCAGCGCCCTGATGCGTAGTCGGTGGCCGAAGTTCTCCTCCAGCTGAGCGATGGTCTGGGGACTGGTGCTGGTCCAGAGCACCTGCTGCCAGCCGTGTCGCCTGTGGAACTTCTCCACGCTGTAGACGTGCGCCGCGGCCCAGAGTGCCCAGTCCAGGCGGACGCTGTTCACAGTTTGGCTCAGAATGCGCGCCTCAAAGTTGGGCCAGGGGGCATTCAAGGGATCGGATGGAGGCGACGTATCCGTTGTCAATTGGTTTGCAATTTTATTGTCCATGTGCTGCTGCTGCTTCTGCTGCTGGCTCGTCTGCTGATTGTTGTTTATATTTTCGGACATGCTGCAAGCCGTATATACACATTTGGCCAATTTGCCAGCTTTATTGGTTTTGGCCACATGCCGACTGAGCCGACTGAGCCGCCTGAGCTTTGATTCCTATTCCCAATCCCATTTCCCAGGCAACGTCAACAGCAACAACAGCGGCAGCAACAACAACAACAACACTCACGGCAATAGCTTTGTCGATTTCACTTTTTCCTCCCCTCTTCGCAGTTCCTTTGTCCTCCGTTTTTACACTTGCGTAGGGTATGAGAACTTAGTCGTCAAATCTGTCACGCACGGATGGAGACATCCCAAAATCCATAAGTATTAAATATTTTTGATCAGACTAAACAATCTTTTTTTGTGCAGGTAGCAATTATATTACGAGTCATCTGGTTCAGACCACTATATAATATAACTGACATTGAAACGATTTGAAGTTCGTTTTTATATTTCAAGATATCTTAACCAAACTTGCAACAGTTAAGGAAAATCTTCTAATACTAAAATAATCAATTTATATATACATATATTTGTAATCTCGTTATTGAATAAAAAAATCTGTAACACTACAGTGACGAAGGTATAAAAGTTTTTATATAAAATTTTGTGAAGATACGTGTATGTTTATATTATATAGCTACCATAAGAACAATCGGTAAGAACGATGTTTTTGAAGGAAAATAGTTTTTATTTTAAAATTTCTCTCAAAACTTAATTTTTTATAAAATATACTAAGGATAAAAAATTCTTTAAAAATATAGAAACATATCGCCAATCTGCCATAGACAGTAAGGGTATTAAATCTTCGGCATTTGGCAGATCATGTTCCCAATTTTTTTGTTAAATCAATAAATTGTTGCAACATTGCCTGTTGACTGTTGATTGCTTCTCCTGCGCCCGCGTTGCGCTGTCCACTGCAGGAGGACTCCTTTGTATAGCTGTCCGGGCGAGGGGAGAGGCGGGGCTGGCGGGCGGGCAATCGGCCCAGATGTACGTAGTATTTTTTTTTTATTTTTTGATGTACTCAAACTGAAACTGAAACTTTTCTGTGTATTATATCTATATGTAGTTCTATGTGTGTGTGTGTGTGTATGTGTGTGTGGCAGGCAGCTTACTTACTTAACGACCCTTTGACACACTCTGCAAGTTTGTGGGGGCTGGAGTGGGATGAGGTTGGGGCAGGGCTAGCTCTGAGGTTTTACGGACTGGGCTGGGACGTTTATCTGTCGCGCGCATTGTGCCAACTCATCGACCACTACAAAATTACAGACTCAAAGGACAGGAGACGCAGAGTGAGAGAGTGAGAGAAAGAGGAAGAGAGAGAGAGGCTGGGGTGTGGGTTACAACACGGAGAGATATCGTACTTGTAGCTGGGATGACATGCCAAATACAAAAGCTATCGCACACAGCCCGCCACACACACACGCACATGCTAAAAAATTATCATTTGTCAAAATCACAACATGAAACCGTTTTAAATTAAGCCACTCCGCCGTGTACATCAACCATGCCCCCCGCCCCCAAGCGCCCCACTTAAGCTGGCTTGTGCTTTTGCCTCAAAAAATGACATTGTCTGCGGCTGAAGTGAAGTTTAGTTGTCATCTTTGGCGGCGGCGGCTGCTCTTGAATTCACATTGATTGACGACGATGACGCCAAGGGACCGAGGAGAGAGAGAGAGAGGGGGGACAGGGACAGGGACAGGGGCAGCTGCCCTGGGGAGCGGACAGTTTGTATTAAATATCATCGCATGCCAGTTGACAGCGGAGTGCGGGTAAATTAACTTTATCATTCAGCCTGGCCCAGCTGAGGGCAATCAAAGGAAATCAATTTGCGCTCCAAGTGCGATTGCTCCATTGCTTTCCATTGGATTCCTATTTCAAAGCAAACAATTCTCGGGATCTCAAAACAATACAAATGTTTGCCGTACAATGGGCGTATAATAATCGTGATGAAAGCGAATCAAGAGCAGTCGAAGGGAAATAAAGCAAATACAATTTCATGAGAATTTCATTCGTGTTTTTACATTTTACGAATGAAATTTGAAGTGCAAAGACTACATTTAATTACTCCCCAGGCTAGCCTGAGACATTAAAAAGCTTCATTCAATAGAATTTGTGCGTTGTTTCCAAACATTTCTTACACAAACTGAAAATGCCCAATGAAAATTGGTTTTGTTTAAAATCAACTACAGAAATCATAGAACTGGCAAATCGGGCTTTCAGATGCACAATGCCTTTATTTCCTATTGAAATTAAGTAAGCACTAAATTCAATGCAATGTTTTTCATTAATGACTTAAAATAGATATTGTTATTAAACATAATTTTTATTCAGAATAAGTTTAAAAAGAATATTAAAAATAAATACAATCTTTTCAAAAATTCAATTAGCTTGCAATAAAGAAATTTACATCAGTTGAATTAAAGGTGATTTCCCACCTGTAGTCCTCAATCTGGAGTCAAACACTTAGCCACTTAGCCTTAGCCATTGCCCTTTCGGTGAAGTTTAAGCTATGAAAATCCCAAATTTGACCCACTTCGAATTCGTATATTTCAAAATTTATTCTCACTACATATCTAAAGGAAATTGTAGTCAAGGACTTAGTTTTCTAGGAAAAACAAAATATATATGCACATGTAAAATTTTAAATTTTCAAATTTAAATTTAAATTTTATTTTGATATCTATTCTCAGGCCTGGGATGCAAGACCGGATAGCCATTGTTTGTTTGCTTGGATAGACAGGGTCCCTCAAACAACTCATTCTCCGGAAGCAGATTTTTGAAATATTTGTCTTCTATTTTCCCCATGGCCATCAATCACTTAGGTGCGTCCTTTAGAGTATCAGAAAATCGGCTATTCAGGAGAATACTTGTTTGTGTGTATATTTACAGTGTACCTGGGGAGCAGCAGCTCCTTAGTGGGTGCCGCATCAGCATCAGCATCAGCAGCAGCTCGTTCTCCCAGCAGTCATTAAAGCATCCAACAAAGCCGAAAACTGCTGGCACGCGCCAAATGTGGCCAATTTGCCTGTTGGCATCACGAAAGCGGCGGCAAAACACAATGCCAAAAACAATCATAACAAAACCAATAGACGCGAAAATGGCCCAAGCAGGAGGCGGGACTGAGGGGCACGGGCGGGACAGTGGCAGTGGCAGGCGCAGGGGCAGGGGCAGGTGGTGAGGCAAAAGGAATAACGAAGGAAGCCCGCAAGACAGGTGGCATAAAACGTAATGGGTTTGATTTTAATCTAAATAATGGGCTCTGTGCCGCGTGCTGACGTACATGGCTTAATTAAATAATTTATATAAATTACCTATACGCCTCTTACACGCACACACACGCACACATACATATATATATGTGTGTAGGCGCAAAGCGCGCGCGCGTTCTCGCTAAATTCTATATGTGTGCTCACGTGTGTGAGTGTGTGTGTGAGTGTGTGTGGCAGGTGTTGCCACCTCGTGCTGACAGTAAAAATGTGCACGTTTTTTTCTTTTTATTTTTTGGGGGTAAACAAGATACTCAGCCTGCCCGGGCTTAGTCTGTTTTATCAGCGCTCTGTGTACGCTCGACAACTTCCGGTTCGGTGTGTAAAAATTTACAAGCGGAACAGTTCTATAAAATATTAAGAACAAGATAAACAACATCGGCACACACACGCATCCAGATAGGGGCATCAAAATTAGCATACGCCCGTCGCCGGTTGGCGTTTCCGTGCCGTCAGCCGCATAAAGCGATTTGTTAATCAGTCAACAACTTCTGCTGCTGCTGCTGCTTCTTCTTCTCCCTCAGTGTGTGCAAGACACATTTAACAGTTAACATTTATCTTATTGTACGGTCGCTGCACTATCAGCCTTTTGGCTAGCTATTTGCTATTTGCAAGCTTTTTTACAAGCGAGCTTTCGTTGGGGTCAACTGTCAAAACTGACAATTGAGAGCCACTCGACACACGACTGGCCCTCCCCTCCCCCTTCCCCCCGTCGCTGCTGCTCTCTCGCTCACTCGCTCACTTGGCCGCATTCCGTGGTCGGGCATCACTGTCGCACGCCCGTTCACACTCACTCACGCTCACTCACTCACTCGCTCGCTCACCCGCTCTCTTTGGCTTGTGCTCTTTGCATGTTTTCGTTGTAAATTGTGAACAGGAAGGATAACAGTTTTTGGTATTTTCGTTGTAGTTTTGCAGCGTTTTCGGTATGTATACATTGTGAATGCCACTGGCAGTGCGAGATTTGTTGTTGTTGCGCCGCGAGCCTAGCGAAGTGACGAAAGCTAAGCTAAGACAAAAAAGCGAAATAAAGTAAAAACAAAATCGAAAAATATACTCAAGAAGTGCGTTGTTGTTTTTGTTGTGTCTAACGGTGCCTTCAACGGTTGTAGGTAAGCTGCCCGCAGACAGTCCCGTTGCGACCCATCAATAATCAAGTGTAGCGAAATTTTTCAACATTTCTCTCTACTTATACTTATACATTATTTTGTATTATTGTTGCTGCTCTGAAATGCGAGCATTAAAAACAATGTTACAAAGCGCCTTTTTACTCCCCCCACGCATTACCCAGCGGACGCAATTCGCTTGTGGCCAGTACGTGACATTCATCTCAAGCAGAAATAGCCCAGGTAGCAGAGGCGCAGGAGGGGATGGATTGCGAGGGGGTTAGTTGGTGCTGAGGGGGGTTGAGTTGTAATAAGCAATTTGTGGCATACCAAAAAAAAGCAAGTGTTCGAGGCGGGAGTGCCCGACCAGCAGGTACTCTGTAACAAATGGCGAACCCCATTACACAGCCATACATAAAATCACATATACAAACACACACACGCACACTCTGCATGCGGCGCCTGTGCCTCTTTTTCCCTTAGCCCCCACTAGAAATCTGTATTCTTGAGTACTTCCAAGTTTATTGTCTAATCTTTATGAACTTTACAGGACTTAAATATAGTATTTAACCATGTGTACCACAGCGCAAATCTGTACCTCTTAATAGCCTATTTTCCAATTTTGGGGCGAATGGGGGAAAGAATCAAAAAAGTAAAATCATCTTGAGCTGTTAATGTTAAACAAGAACCTACGTGCCAAATTTGGTAGCTCTAGCTCTGATAATCTTCGAGATATCCCAAAAAACTATGTCAGAAATCGATTTTTATTGGTATTAAGGATACGGGGTAACATATCGGAGAATATTAATTCTTTAGCTCCTTTAGTTTAAGAAATTGTATAGTCGGCTAGTCGTTGTGATCAAGAATATATATTTATATACCTTCTAGAGTCGGAGATACTTTCTTCCGCCTGTAGCATTAAATCATTCTACCCCTTTTTAACAATTTTTAATGGCTACAGGGTATACAAAATAAAGTAGAAACGCAGCAAAAAATATAATTGATTGGTTTATAAAGCACAGCCAAAGTCTTACACACACACACGCATGTAAGGGTTGGGGGTTCAAGGGGGTAAATGTTAAGAAACTATAATTGATGAAGAGCAAAACAATAAAGTCCGGCATTTGTTGGATTTATATCGCACTAATTAGAATTCTTCTTCTTCGGCGGCTTCGGCTGCTGCTTATTGGCCATGGCCAATGCCAAAGCCAGCTAACAGCTAGAAGGTCCTCAAGGCAATTGATGCACTTGTCATCCCGGCTGACCGCAGCAGCGGACGTGGCAAGAACTTTGCAATTTCCTACTTTCAAGCTGTGCTGCTTCCGATGTGCCACAAAAGTTGTGACTGCCGCTTTGTCTAGCAGACACACACATACGCATGCACGCACACACATACGCATAGATAACTAAGTGAGCTAATGGCAAGTGACAGGCGAACAAAGGCAAAAGCTGGCCTCGCACAACTCGTTAGCAGCTGTGCCATATGTTTGGCTTATCAGTGGCATTTAGGGGCAGCATTTCGTGTATTTTGTGTTTTGTTTTATTTTTTGGGTCTAGAAACAGAACAACAACAAATCAATATAACGCATAATGTGGCCATATGTGTGTTGTACTTAAAGCACAGCGAAACTTTTCGAAATTCGCGACTCTCATTTGAAGCGCAGGCGCCCTGCGCAACTAAGTAGGCAACGCTTTTTATTTCAAAGTCAAAAAGTCAAGCACAAGTGAGAGAGAGCAAGAGAGAGCGAGCGAGAGCATGAGGAAATTATGTAATAGAAATAGAAGTAGACAAAAAGCGACGGCAGCTAAATATATTATTACTTAAAAAGCCAAAAGCTATTATATAGACACGCACAGCCAAATATATAGACAAATAAATACATACCTATATTCACATATATATATGAATATTTATATGTATTTGCAGCCAGCGGCTGTTAACTGCGCGCCTTGAGCGCTTTGGCTTACGCTTTGAGCGCTGCTCATGCTGGCCCATGCGTTAGAACGGCACAGCTAGTGCTGCGCTCACTCAAATTGTAATCGGGGCAACTTTTGCATAGAGCGCTCAAGCTTTGGCTACCATTATTTTTGTTGAGCGCGCGGTTGAGTGCTTTTGGTTCGGGTGTTGTTGTAATTTAGGCGCCGCTACGGCTGCGACGCCGACGCTGGCGCCGCAGCAGCCTACAGCTGGTGTCTGCTCGCAACGTTTTGCTGCTCGCTGCTCGCCGCAACGGCCCGAGTTTTCCATGTAGGGAACTCGGCAGTGCGACACAGAAGAGTGCGAACATAGCATGAAGTAAGAAGCGCCGTATACAACAAAAAAATAGAAATAAAAAAATACTATAGCGAAAGTAAAGTGCACAAAAGTATTAAATAAAAATACCAGCACATGCTTAAGTATATATATAAGTGTATGTGTGTGGGTGTTATATACATGATAACACACGCTGCATAACAGGCATATGAAAGAAACAATAAAAAAAAACAAAGAAGCACACACACACACACGCACACACACTCAGGCAGCAGTTCGCTAAAAATGCACTGCTAGCAAAAAAGAAAAAATAACAATAAAACAAAAAACTAATTCAATTACAAACAATTAAATTGCTGCACGCTGAGCTGCATTGGCAAATGAGTCAAGCTCGACGGCGACAGCGACGGCGACTGCAGCAGCGGCGACGACTTTATGTAATCGGCGGCCCAAAAGTGTCAAAGTTCTTAAAAATTTGATTAAAACAGTTAGCTGTGTGTTACGTAAAAATGGGTGTGTGTGTGTGTGTGCTGGTGTGTGTGTGTGTGTGGGCCACCTATATGCCCCACACGGCTCAGCCTCGTAATGGGCACTTACGTGCACGCTCACATAAAAGAAACCCTAATAAAGAAATATCGATAAAAACAACAAAACACGAACACACAAAATATAAGCAAAAAAAGAAATACAAGAATGAAAGACCGTTATCTTTGGCTTGCCGAAGATTCAATACCCTAGCAGACATATAGAGATATGTTATACTTAGCCAGAGGCTTTTTAGAAGCTATATGGTATAATAGTCCGGTGTTGATTTTTTTCTTATATCATCTAAAGCTCGTATTTACTGAGTTTGGTTACGATATCATGGAGAAGAACAAAGATTTTCATACAAAAATTAAATTTTCCACATAGAGTTCCTGGGGCAACAATATGATATAGGTGATTATAGAATGTTTCCTATATATTAGGAGTATACAAACAAACGTAACTGGCGGTTCAATTAAGATATTTAACAATATATTTTTTTATTTTAAAATAGATATTAAACAAGTTTTTTATACGAACACTAAATTTCCAGCTGGTTTCGTCGCAACTTATATGATATACTAGAGCTATCAACATCGCTCTAAATGTTAGAAGTATTTAAAAAATCTCGAGATTGGTTAAGATATCTTAAATAAAAAAATTTGTCCATATCAGAACTCAAGTTTTCAAAAATTTTCTCCTTTGGTGCTTTATGCTAAAGTGGCCCGAAGCTGAACGAGTTTTTTTTTAATATGTACAGCTTCTAAAACAAAAAAAAAACATTCATGACTGACTGATGGTTCTTATGACAGCTATATGATATAGTCATTCTATAAGTAAATTATTTACCTATGTATATGAATATCTTAAAAACCACAAAGAATTGTATATAAAACCTTATAATATTTCCAATTGTTCATCGCTGCCATATGATATAGTGATCCAATCGGTCCGATTGCGCCATATATGCTGCATTGGCACTTGCTGTAGATAGACTTAAAACTGGACGACTTGTTGGCATAGAGAGAGAAAGAGACGGACACACAGGACATGGCTATAACTAATCAAGAATATATATACATTATGCTTTTAGAGATCTCACCCTCAAAACGTTGCACATTTGGTTACACAATTCAAATACCCGCTGTTAGAGCATAAACAAAAAACAGTAAAGAAAACATGGCACACACACGACAGACACACAATAGCCCGCGTGTGTGTGTGTGTGTGTGTGCGTGTGTGCGGTTGTGACTCTGTTTAAATTAGCTGCAATGTCAATAGGTTCTTATGTTCATTGTGGGGTTCAATGGTTATTGGGCGAACCCCAAACTAAGCAAACTCATTAAAATCAATGCGCTATCTTTATCTCCATCTCCATCGCTATCTGTTTTATGTATTTGCATCTCTTTCTTTGTGTTATTTTTATGCCACTTACATAAGCGTTTATTTTTCTTCTATCTGTGTTTACTTTGCAGCAACTCTTTCTGTCTGATGCTCGCTCTTCTTAGTGGATTTCTTTAAAAACAACAGCAACAACAACCACAACACAAACAACTTTTAAACTTTGCTCCTTCTACAACTACAACAACAACAGCAACTGTTAGTAACCACAACAAACACGCACGCATCAAGACACACACACCCACACACACACACCAAGCTGGAATTTCGCAGCGGCAAATCTCAACGGAATATTTACTGAGTAGCAGCAGGTAAGTTAATGCACAACTGCCCAGCTAAGCAAAAGTATCTGAAAGTATCTGAAAGTATCTTAAAGTAGCTGAAAGTATATGAAAGTCTCTGCAAGCGTTCAAAGTATGCGACAAGTATGCTCCAAACTCGCAACTCTCTAAAACTAAAACTCGGCAAATGCTTGCAACAACTTTTCGCATTTTCACGCGTGAAGTGGCCAGACACCACCCAGCGCCCACCTGTCACCCCTGAGGTGTATGCAGATTCGCATAATGAAAAGCCTTCATTTTGCATTGATTTGCAAGTACAGTTAGCGGAAGAAGGGCACTCTAAATGCAAGTGTCATAGGTTTAAGATTTATTCTTTGATTTTCTCTTCCAACTTTTTATTATTTTTGAATTTTGGTATTAAATAATAATTTTAGAATAAGATTATTGTTTTCAGTTTAAGTCTTTTCAACGACTCCTTTCTCTCAGTGTAGCCATTAGTGAGCTACGGTCAACAAAAAGGGTTTCTACTTGACAGTTGGCTTTGGCCGGGCTTACGCTGCGTATACTTAATATCGGTGTTGAGCCCCTTAAGAACCCCTTTCGACGGCGCCATAGAAACGGGCTCACAACTCAACTTGGCTTATTTGCGTGTTTATTGGCTTTAGCTTTTCATATCACAAAAACAACTTCAAACGTAATTGGATAGCCCCAACGACGCAAAAGAAATGCGAATTCGTTTTTTGTTGTTTCTGTTTCTATTGCTGTTGTGTAGGCACACCTTGAGAGGTAGCGGCTGTAACAGCAGCTGAGCCATCAAATTCTAAACACGAAACCCATAAATTTGCGCCTTTTATTTACATATATTATAGGTCCGGCCCCAAAGCCTTGGCTGGGCTGTAAAACCCTTCTGTTGCGACGTTTCTAAAATGTTGCCTTTCGCCTCAAAAAATTAAAGTGAATTTCGTTAAGTTTCGTTAACTGACAGCTAAGAGCGAGCTAGGCGAGCATGTTCGACTGCCAGCTACACTGTCAGCGCAGAGGGCGCAAAGTTGAAATGATCGAAATTTAATTTTAACAGTATATTTAAAAGGAACTTTCAAAATCTCTTAAACAACTTTCCTTAATTTGTTTGTGCCAACGAATTCTCAAAAAGAAATTTACCTATAATTATTAAGTGTAAAATATAGCATTTTATATTTAAACCTTAACTGTTGCATTGTCTGAAAAATTGAGTCGAAAAAGCAAAAGTATGCAAATAAAAATAAAAATGATGCACATACCAAAAATCAATATTTATTTTAAAGTATTCAAATCTGAGTAAAATTAACCAATTCACTCAATTCTCATATTTGATGAAACGTAAGAATATATAGTTAGATAGTTACTTTGAATATTTCATCTGTTCAAGATTCTTATCTGCATGATATGTAAGCCGCCTCTCTAGCATACCCCTTTTGAACACTCTTTTCAAGCACAGGGTATGCTTAAAGTGAATTCTGTAAACGAAAAATTTGTTTTTCTTTATTTTTGCTGATGGCTTGGTTGGGGGCTAAGGATGGGCCTGGAGCTGGGGCTGGGGCTGGGCTGGTTTAGCCCAATAAACAATTCTGCTGACGCGTGGCCGCAGGGCGCATGAAAAGCTGAAAATTCTTTGCAGCGCCAGCTTAATTCATTAGCTTGGCACAGGAAGCGCTGGCGGGGCAGAGGGAGAACGAGAATGAGATAGAGAGGGCGAGTCCTCACTGCCGTGTCCTGTTCATCCTGCCGATCTGTCAGTCTGTCAGTCTGTAATTCCGTCCGTCTGTCCATCTGCCTGCCGGGCGTATGCTTTTTATGTCAAACTAATTTGGTTGCTCGTTTAGCTGGTGTTGTTTTAATTTGTTGCAGCTTTGCCCCAGCCCCGCCCCGCTCCGGCCCAGCCACGCCCCAGCTTAAGTTCGTTAGCCCAATTTGAGCAAATATTAATACATGGTTATAAAGCCGCGCGTACTAAATGAAAATGCAAATGGAAATGGAAATAAGCCCGGCCAAGTCAAGTCGAGGCGCGTCCCGCTGAGCGCTGCTCGCAAAAAATTTACAAAATTGAAAATTTTATTTACATTTCCTTCATATTTTTTTTTTTTTTTTTTTTGTTGCTCCCACATTCATTAGGGCATTATTGTGCGGGGTCTCAGATAATATTAGATTATGTGTAGTACAGCAGCTGCGTGGTAATTCCAGAAATGTGTACTGAACACACAGGGAAAGAGACCGGGAGTACTGGGCACTGTCAAGAACTTGGCTTGGACTGTCGCAGAGGCGGCCAAGCGGCGGCATTTAAGCTAATCGGCTTAAAGTATCAGGCCAGGCACAGGTGACAGGCCAACTTGGCGGGCGCATTGCTAAGAGACGAGGGGGAGGGGCAGGGACAGGGGCAGAGGGGCCCCCTGGGCATTGTCCTGTTTGAGCACAATTTAATTTGCTGCCTTTTTCTCTCGTCTTTTTTCTGTCTCCATTTTTCTTTGCAGTTGCGGAGTTGGGCGCAGCGAGAACCGCAAGTGCACTTGCCATACGGAGCAGCAGAAGTTGCCACGCCCACAGAGCCAGCCGAAAAAAGCCAACAGAAAAATAAAACAAAATGGCGGCGTTCATAGCGAAACAGATGGTTGGAAACCAATTAAGTGCCGTTAAAGGTAAGTCAAAGTCAAAGGCAGCCACAGTTGTCTGCACTCGAGCAGCCAGAAAAAAGCTAGATTTAGCGGTATACTCATAAAGAAATAGCTTCATTAAATATTTAAAACACAGCGTGAAAAAAAAGGAATAAGAACTCGCTTTTATGTAGATTATATCTATTTAATATTTATTTATTTTGTTTATTAAATATTCAAAGCTAGTTTTAGTGGCTTTTAGACAAAAATGTCGTTATTAAATATTAAAAAAGAAATTGTGAAAAAATGAGTTAATGAATTTTTGCTGGGTATTTTATTGAATTACATTTTACAATATTTGTGTGGCTTTTTATAATTAAATCCAAATTTGCCTGGAGCTATAAAAAAGCAAAATATACACAATTTTATGTACATAGCTAAATTATCCCCAGTTTAACTTAAGTACGCACAGTGGAAAAATATTAAATAATAATAATAATAGTGTTGAAAGACCCTTTAAAGGCTTACTTGGAATAAAACCCACTTTGAATTAAATGCTCATTAAATAAATTAGAACAGTAAAAGCTTTTCTATCGGACAGCTTCCTTCTGCGAATCTCTCTTTTCGCTGTCATTTTTTGTATATCCCCACGCTTTTAAAAAGCGTTCAAACTTGCCGCCGCCAGCTATTTTCTTTAGCTAGATTTGACGGGAAAGCAGCGCAATTGGCAACGGAGCAGGCAGCGCCCAGGCTAGCAAATTATTCACCCACTCTGCCAGGCACGCAAAGTATCTTATACGATTATGCTCAAGCACACACACACACACACACACATAAAGCTAGATAGGGTAGAAATACATACAGACGTATATGTATTTTTGGCATACGCGATCGATAAACATACATAATTCATTTTCAAGCTGCTGCACAGCGCAGAAGGAGGCAAATACAAGAAACTGCCACACATGAAAGTGGCTAACGCTTTTAGCCTCCACAGGGCCCCCGGCTCGAAGCTCCCCCTCTAGCTGCAGGCACCCCAGCGCATAGTTGTAGTTGTTGTTGTTATTGTTTAATCGCTGGTTGTGCAATCGCTTGGAAAATCATTGAATGCTTTCAAAAACGTGGCTTGACGCTAGAATATTTTATTTAAAACGCTTATCAACTGGCAGCACATGCGACATGCCACAATGCGGCAAGTGGCATCAAGGCGCGACATTATGTATCTAGCTAGGCGTGTACACATATATATAGATACAAATGTATCTTTAGCTGTGGGCCGCACTCAATTTGCAAGCGCTTCTGCGCTCGGCCAGCAACCAGAGCCGACTCGACTCGACACGACGATGCCCGGCCCCCAGCTCCAGCCGGCCCCTCCTCTAACTGAAACTGAAGCTGGCGCTGAGGCTCTTATCGAGCGCAGAAATTCTGCACGAATGCGTCGGGAAGTGGTTCTAACAAATTGATACAGTTAATTGCGTAGATTGATGCTAAATTTACAGCACTCGAGGAACGACTTGGCCCAAGCATAATACCACTTACAATGCCAGCGAGGAGGTTGCTGCAGAAGTGGGCAAAATAGAGTGAAAGAGGCGGCAGCTCAATCATTAGCCACCCACCTGCCACAGGCACTTGCCACTTGCCACTTGTCAAGCTGTCGGCTGCGGTTCGGGTGTGGGTCGACGGGCCTGCCATTGGGCATTAGGCCATCAAATTCAGCCAGTTACCAGTTGGCAGTTGCCAGTTGCCTGTGATAGACTGGCTAAAAACATGAAAATGCCATTAGCATGACCGTCAAAATCGAGAAATCAAATCGATATATGGCACACACATAATACCACATAAAATACGTTTAGCCTACTGCAATTGCCAATTGCCCAGATACAAAACTGCAGATACTTTGCCTCCTCTTTCCCCCAGTTGGCCTGGCAACCAAACTCAAAGTGCGACATAAAAATGCGACAAATGTGAAAAATATGAAATAAAAAGCTAGTTAAAGTGTTGCAGGCTAGGTTGAATGACTATAAAATACCCTGTAGCCAGCCAAGCAGCTGACATCCATTATGTTTTTTAAATATATTTTATAAAGGCTAGAGGAATATTATGAAATATGCAGAATTGAGACCAGACTAACTTACAAAAACAGTATTTGGAAGTAATATTTAATAATAATATTTACAAAAATACAGTCTATACACAAATACAAAACCCATAAGCTACATAGAAAATTTGTACGCCGAAATAACTTTTTTGTTTATTGTTCGATTGTTATAATTGTTATGTTTTAACACTTTAAGTGATGGCTTTTAAATCTGTGCAGACCGTATAATATTTTAAGTATTTGGAGTAGAATTAGCTCCTCTTATGCTGCTTTACAAAAACATGTATTCCAAATATGGTGTCCTTAGGTCATATATTCCTAGAGATATGCTTAAAAACCGATATTTATCGATTCAAGAGAAAAAATTGCAGTTATTACCTGTTATAACATACATATATAGAAGGTATATTCTAATTATAAAATTTTAAATCAGTTGAATTTATATATAAATATATCTATCTTTAGCTGCCATAATATTTAAAAGCGACGTATTTATGCCGAAGAAAGAAATACGAAAAGATAGGCAAACAGAGAGATAGAGATAGAGAGAAATAGTTTTATCAACTTAGCTGTAGCTGTAAATAAACTGATAAACTACTTTTGCCATTGTTAACCTTCAAGGATAATTGGTATAGAGCTCGGGCGCTTTATAGAACATGTAGTTGTACTTAAGAAGATATATATACCTTATGGCGTCGTATATGCCCGCTTCTGGCTATCACACGCATTTTCAGAAAAACTTTATGCCATTTTTAACGCATTTTCAATGGGTTCAGAGCGTAATAAAAGTAAAGAGCAGAGATCGTAAAAAGCCATAGCCAAGGCCAATAACTGAAAAGTGAACTATGTTCGACTGCAGTGGAACATTGTTTGGGAATTTAACTTAGCAATTGCAAATCTGTAACACATTTTCAGCTCAGTTACACTCGGCGCAGGAGTGTGTGTGTGTGTATGTAGGGGGTGTAGGGATGGCAGCTAATGCGTTTCCATTGTCGAGCTCTGAGCTCACAATCGGAGAATTTATTTGAGCTGCTGTCGTGTTAGCCTTTATTACTATTGCCTGTCTTATGCGGGGATAAGTTATATGGATTTGAAGCACTTCTTGGTTGCTGGGGGGATGAGGTTAGGTTATAAATGTTCCAAACGTGCAGACAGCCGTCAGCGTAAAATAAAGCCATAAAATATCGTTTTTAGGCCGCCATTTACTTTAAGTATTTATAAGGAAACTGCGTTTAAATTTTCCAACTTAACAAAAACTTTAAATTTTCTTTTTATATTACAGGTAAGCGTTTTGTTTATGAAACTGTGCATCATTTTATCTAAGTGCGTAAGTTGCATTAACATTTCAAAAAGCGTTTCACAGCTAACAATTTTGATATATAAGTTTACTAATATAATACCATATATATACATATATCGAACATTATTAAATATGCGGCACAAATTCCGTTTAGTTATAATTTTATCGCTTGTCTTTCAGTTTTGAATGGAGAAACCGAAATTTTATTGATTGGCAAAAAACAAAAACAAAAAATAAAACGCATGTGCAAACAAACAATTGAAAATTATTAGAAATTTGTATAGAAACTGCATAATAGACTCGTTCAAAATTGAAATTGATTATCGAAATGCGAGAAAAATTAACAAAAATCAAACATAAACATTATTTAACTAACTCGTAAGTCTAGAGTTGCACTAAAAATAATACACTTTGTTTTTTGAAACCTTTGGTACAAATACTTAAAATACTAACCCAGACACACACACACACTCGCACACAATATACACACATTAAAGATCGTTTAGTTATGAACCCGTTCTTGCTCCCATTAGCTACTCTCCCATCCATAAATCCACTTGATAACTACGTATATTTATATTATATGACTTTATTGTATTCAATTTAAGCTAAAGTGCACACACAATTCATATAAAGCCCCTTAACCAAAATAAGAAAAAAAGAGCCAAGAAAATAAAAATAAATGTACATACATTTGTACGCTCCTCCTCGCTCAGTACCTATTCACAGCCGAACTTTACCTCATTGTAAAACACACACTAAACACAAGAGCTTGACAAACACCAGCAACAGCAAAATACAAAATACAAAACTCAAAACACACACACACAGCAAACACCTCCAGAAACGATACCCAAGTGCACAGCAATCCTTAGAAATTTTCATGCACTTCACACTAAACAAACAAAAAAAGTAAATAAATAAAAAAAAACACGCAACAATGCCCGACGCCCCAAAGCCTACGCCTACGGGCCACGCCCACGCCCAGCAACAATGAACACAGCTGCCTTTATAAAAAATATAAAGAAAAGAAAAGAAAAAAAACACACAATTCAATTTCTTCTATTACAATTTCTTCCTGCCTACATCCAAACTCGATAAGGTTATTTCTTTTTTTGTTGTCTCATTTTTTAACGCTTCTTCTTACTTTGTACTCAGTTATATTAACACGAATGCCACGCCCAGACACGCAGTCCCACGCCCACATTGTAAGGCACAAGCGGAAATTCGAGCCTCACAGCTGCTATCGTTTTATTTTTTTTAACTCTTCAACACTGAAACAGCCAAAAACACCCTTTAAAAATGTACTTTACATGTTCTATAACAATAGCCCCCTGCCTACACCCAAACTGCCTGAACTCCAAAATTTCAATACAAACAGAAATTTTAAACTCACAGGAAATACATTTTTGCAAATTTATAACACTTCAAAGACATTTACAAACATTCACAACTATTTGCTACACTGATAATATTGATTATAATACACCTTTACCAACACTCACAGATATATCGTATCTCATCGTGGTTTTTATTATCTGCCCAACACCAAAATAACCTAAATAATACACACACATAACTATTAACTGGTTATCGTTAGATTTATCGATTATTCATCGGTTTTTTCAACTTTTCAACACTGAATAACCTTAACAATAATACTCAATATACCTTTCCCAACACTCACACACTAACTATTTACTTACTTTCTATCAGCTTTCGAACATATTTCAACTTATTCAATTTCTATCTCTCTTTCTCTCCGATATATATATATATATTTACTTAACTGCCCAAGCTATCCACTATATTCGCATACTCACACGAATCGCCTAACGCATATCAAATTCATCAAGCGTAGCTACTAACTAATCTTTCTCTATATAATACCAAAAAACCAAATAAAATAGAAAAGAGATAGAGTGGCGTATTAATGGAAACTTTACCTTTACTCTCCCCCCACGACCAAAACACACGCTAAACAGATGCTGCAGGCGGTAATTTCTCCAGATCTACCTAAATATCTACCTATAATATATATATTTATATATAATCTCGTTTCTTTGCATTTCAACTCGAACTTTTGTATGACCACACAAAAATGCATTTTTGATTCGATTCTTGCGAAATTCCAAATTAGAGCCACCCCACATGATACTAGCATTCGTAATCGTGTACAAATCGTACTCAATATGTGATTTTATGATATACATAAATTGGGCTTTATTGCCTTTTAGTTTTTGCTAAAATACAAACCGAACTCATAATTATTTCATATACTTAATATAGTTATTTTACTTGCTGCACCCCCTTCTCCCACAAAAATGAATAAAAGTTTGCCATAGTTGCACAAAAAAATAAATAAAAATAAAACATGAAAAAGAGCTTTCAGTACCGTTAATTATGCATAACAAAACTTTGGGAAAGGAAACTTTTGTTGCCATCAGAAAATCAAATTGAATATGCTTTTAAAAAACGTACTTGACGTTAATAGTATTAATGATATATTGCGTAAAAACTTTTTTAAATTAATTAAAAGTCTAATCGAAAATTTAATTTAATTTCTTTTATATTTTTATTACTAATAAAAAGTTACTCGAAATTTGAAATTACTTTAAAATAGATATAATTTCAAATCTGTAAATTACTTTTTTTAATAAAATTCCCAGCATCTCAATAATCTATATTTAATTTTTCTCATTAATTTCCCAAGCATCTGTACTGTAATTATATGATTAATGAATTTGAAGAACTATAAGAAAAAGTTTTGCATAGTTAGCATTGCGTTCAGTTTTCTGAGTTTTTCGAGTATTCTACTAACAGCAAAAAGAAAAATTTTTACAGAAATAATAAAATTATACTTGAAACAAGGAACAATTATATATACTCTACGATTATCGATTGATTTTGCATTATAATATTTTGTAATTTTGAAAGTTAATTATTTGGAAATCTTTGCCTTTTTCGTTTGTTACAAATTGCTTCTATATCTACTTCTACTTCTACTTCTTCTCTAACTACTACTAACTTCCTTCTACTACTACTATAACAACAACAATAACAACAACAACAACTTTTCGTACTACTCTACTTAAACCATATATGGAACCATACTAACTACAAATAAAACAACTTACATCTTCTACTACCTCTACTACTTAAACTACTCTAACTACAACTACAACAACAACAACAACAACAATTCTACAACTAATATACAACGTATTTACAATGAGGTAAAGTATAAGTAAATATTATTGCTATGTATATAACACAAACTATTTATCTATCTTAACTATCTATCTACCTATATCTATATCTATTCTAAACCAATCAATTGTTCTCCCAAAGCCCCAAATCGAACCCTTTGGCCCGACACTTAAGTTAGCTAAGCCCGTCAATAACACAAATGCTGAATGCCCTCAATAAAAAAGCGCGAATTTCTGTCCCCCCTGCCCTCTCTCTCTCTCTCTCTTTCTCTCTCTCTCTCTCTCTCTCTTACACGCTCGCTACTCCCTCGACCTTTATTCTCTATTTTCAATTCGTATTTTGATGAGCAAACATTTTGACACATGCCACTGGCAGGGAAGCCACTGGCAGGGAAGACAACGCCATCTACATGACAGATACAGATACAAATGCAGATACAGATACAAATACAGCTGCAGACACAGCTGCTGATACAGCAACAGATTGAAATACAGCTACAGCTGTCCACAACATGTACAATTGATGTACTTATCCTCCATGCAAATGTCGCTTACTTTTGCAAATTCTCAATTGTCTATCAACATGTGCGTCCATCTGGCGAATAGAAAGGAAAATGGGAAAATTGCTCCCAGCGCCCACTTTGATATTGCGGCTAATGCGAAAATTCAATTTGCCAAGCCCGCTTTTCCGTCTTTATTTTATATATATAGAGCAATTGTTGCTTTTCCGCAAATTGGTAACATATTTATAAAGGGTTAACAGCTGATAAATGATTACCTCTTCATATGTTACGTTGTGGCTTCCAGTTAAACTGATATTGCGGTCAATGTGAAAATTGAATTTATCAACTCAATTTTCTTCGTTTTTATGTAGAGCAATATATTCTTATTTCACTAGAACTGATATTGCGGCTAATGGGAAAATGTAATTTTCCGACTAGCTTGTTTTCTTTTATGGTTCTGTATAAATGAATATAAACATAAATAAATTAAGTCTTATATGACATTTCATTCATAATAATGACTTGGAAACTGTCAGATTAATTATTGTATGCTATATTAAATACTCTAAAACCTAAACTTTTTGACCAATTTACCAATACAAACAGCAAATTTAAGTTTCAGATTCTAAGCGCATTTTTGTGTTCTTGTTCAGCCTAAACTCCAATTAAACTCTTCTAGGAATTGTATATATATATTCGAATGCTACTATATGATAAAGTAGTCTGTTGTTAAACAAATTTTTCGCATATATAATAAAGTTCCTTAGTTCTAAGTTTGGCTTAGCAATCTTGGAAAAAAAAACATAAAAGTTTTTAATAAACGAATTTTATTTTCGAGTTCCCTATACTGCTCTAGAAAAAAAGGAGCGGAATAGACTTTGAACCGATTTGTTCTTGAAACTAAAATCCTTCGATCGTATAATTCTTGAATTAAGTAAGAAAAAATTACTCAAAGTAGTTCTACTTTCATACTTTGAATAAGAATGAAACGTTCTTAATAGAAGTTCAACGTTTTTTGGAATAAATATTGTTTTTGACTCTTACATATATCTTTGTATTTACGAATTATAAAAAACGTTGTTAAAATAAGAATTTTTCCCCAAGTAAAGAAATTTCTACGGACCGAATAACAAAGTTTATTTGTTTTAATTAAATTGATGACATTACGCTGGGTGTACGGCAGTTAAGTGATATAGGGGTCCGATCGGATCTCTTAAGACTTCTAAACTAGAGTTTTGTGCTGGAAGTTAAATTTGCGTATTGCGAACTTTAATCAAAGAATATTTTCTCGGCACCAAGCTGCTTGTTAAACACAGCCCGATGTCTCCCGCAGGACCTTTCAACTTTGATTTGAAAAAGCGCTGTTATCTAACGGTATGCACAGAGCCTTCGCCGTGCGTTCCATCACGTTCCATCACGTCCGCCCAGCCACGCGGCATAACTAATCCTGTGGGCGCAGAGGACCACAAAACTTAACGCAAAATGACGCATAAAATGAGTGAGGGAAGATGCCCACTGTGGGACAGTGGGTGTGCGGTGGTGTGGTGGTGCGGTGGGGGCAAGCCTCGTAGTTTCACATAGATGCTGCATATTAAAAATTCTTTAAATATTTGCGCTCCGAACAGCGAACAGCGAACGGAGCGAACCGAAAATATTTGCATGCAGTTTATCAGCTGTCTGAACCAAAGGGCGGAGACGCGGCAGCATTTTTGTCAAATTTGCAGCATTTGCTGACATGAAGGCACATTCCTGACATTGACATGCCCGGGGAGAGAGGTGTGAATGGGGTGTGCGTGTGTGATTGTGTGGGGGTGTGCTGACGACTAACAACTAATTGCTGGCGCTAGAGAAAGAATTGAGTGCAGCCAGCGAAATGGCAATGAGATTTACTTGCGTCATTATGAAGAGCCATAAGCCGAGACGTGCGGCACGAGGCAAGAGGCAAAAGGCAAGAGGCAAGAGGCAAGAGGCGAAGACAGCAGCGAGGCAAGCGGCAAACGAGCCAACGAGGCACACTTTGCCACAAGTACAGGACACAGCATTTTAACACTTGCACACGCCCACTTTCTGCTTACTTATGCACACGCACGCGGCCTCAGTTACATTTGAAGATACAGCAACGGCTCAGAAAGATACTGTTACATGTGCTTAACATACACTCACCGAAATCCAGAGAGAACAAGACTTTCTGTGCCCAAGTGCACAAGATATTAAAATTCAAGAAAGGTCAAAGTTTAGCTTAGCTGAAAATTAATTTCACATTTCATAATTTCACACAAACATAAACTGAACCTTTAAAAAAAAATTATTTCCAGACATCTAAAATATATATTGCTGGAACTCAAATATAGCATTAGTGAGATTTCGATTGATTCAAAATAAAAAAATTCAAGAAGAAGATTTATTTTTCAAATTAAATAATAGATTTTAAATCCAAATGAAAAAAGGAATATTTAATGTTATTTAAAACCAATCAAAAAAATGAGTGACATTTCGAGATAAAATACAGTCTCAATTTAAGACATATTTTAGGTATGTTTTAAGTATGAAAGTTCCGTTATATTGTTTCATTTCATTGTTTATCCAAGATTACTTTTTCTATTTGGTAAACTTGGTGTGAATTTTGACACTTAAATTGATTTGTAACAAATAAAAACATTTTCGATTTTAAATTGAATATGATTGAGTTTTCGCAGAGTGTACAACGACAGCTAAAAGATACAGCAACAGCTAAAAATTACAGATATATGAGTTAAAGATACACGTCGAATATGAACAAGTGTCGAGGGTGTGTGTGTGGGTGTGTGTGTGTGTGCGGCCATAAGTAAATATCCAGGACTCTTTGAGGCTGTTAAAATGTAATTACGCCGGGAATATGGTAGTTGCTATTAGCGACTATGACAATGAAATCATTTGCTATGGGGGAAATGAACTGGCGGTAGGCAGCAGGGCGGGGCGGACGATGAGGGGGCGGGCGGCTAGGCAACGTCGCCTGTGCGAGTTTCAGCTGCTTAAGCCAACATCTACTTAGAGAAGTCGCAGGATTGCCCGACCGAACGCCCACTTCCTGTCATTTGTAGCGCCGCCGACGCCGTCTCCAGCTCTGACCCAGATGCGGATGCGGATGCCGGAATGGGGATGGGGGTGAGGGGTAGGTGGGGCCGCGTTGGCTGTAACAAAGCTCAGCGGTCTTGAACCGGATTAAGCAAGAAAATAATTTGACGTTCGTGCCTTTTCAGCAACTCCTTACAATAAAAAAAAGAGCGAGCAGAAAAATTACGCACACACAAATGTGTGCGTTGTGCGTGTGTGTGTGAGTGTGTGAAAGGATGGGACGCTGGGGCACTCGCACAAATGGCTTGCGCTTCCTTTTTGCCATTGCCTGTCATTTTATATGGCTTACAAGTGTGTGTGTGTGCTGGCAATAGAAATGGAAATGGAACTCTAATGTAGTATTCCCTCGGCGTGCGCGTATTAAGGCGCATAAATGTCACCAGCCCAGTCACCACACAGGCCTCGTCATTCAGTTTCATCCACATTCAGATCCTAAGACAATTACGGGCCGCTGTTCGAAGAGTAACCCCTGGCCCCAACCCCGAACCCAACCCCACACTCTCCCAACGCCTGACGTGTTGGTATTCAAAATAGCAGTCGAAAGCAATAAAACGCAGCGTGCGACTTACTTATCCGGTCTTTAGATCGTATATCAGACTTATGACTGGGCCCGGCACTTAGCGGCGGGCCACGGGCCAACTCCTTGCCGGGATGATGTATAGCTAACACATCCAGCCGCAGGGCTAGGTATTAAGTACCCTCATTATGGCCAAGACACGCAGAGCGAAAGTAAAGCTTTCAGCAGCTGGCAACAAAAATTACAAAAAATAGGAGAAAACTAAAAGAAAGAAGAAAAAATAAACGTGTCCCTAGAACAACCAATTTATATACCCAGATAGATTCAAAGTGATTTCTTTTACTCATTTTCCCAGCGTGGGGGCAGCTGTCAAAAAAATGCTGCATGCAAATTGAAGACTTCCGAGGGGTCTGTCCCGGGAGAAGTCCGAGGAGTCTTAAAGGTCCATCGATGGCCAATGGCTTGTCCATTAGAAAATAAATGAAATATGCAAAATAGCCGGCAAAAAGTAGTAAAGCGAATAAAAAGAGCTGAAGTAAATGAAGAAAATATGCAGAGCAGTAGGGCAGGGAGCAGGGGGTGATAGTGGGGGGCAGCATGCACAAGCGGTGTTAATTATGCTGTCATGATAATTATATTACAATAGGCTTGATTAGTTTTTAATTGAGTTGCGTCGAGTTCTGTGCATGCACTGAACAACTCCAAACTTGAGAGTACATAGAAATACACGCAGAGAAAAAGAGGCCAAGAAGTATATGTATATAACAAATTTTAACAAATTATAACAACATTATTATGTACTTTTTTCTTTAACTTTGAAGTCATAATTGATTCATCCTTTATTTAAGCGCATTTCAAATTGAAATGCTCTTGAAAACAGTTGCATTGATAGCTGTGTCTTTTACCCTCAGTGTGTATATAGTATATATAGGTATATGGAGCGGTGCTCATAGAACAGGAGTCAGTTGCAGCCACAAATATAGCGACAGGAGCAGAGGCAGGAACAGGAGGAGCGGCAGCAGAAGGAGCTGCAGAACAACGGAAAGCGCCAAATGGCATAAAAGGAAGTTCATAAAGTTCATAAAGCAAATTACAAAAGTCTCATAAAAGCGCAACATTCGCTTGGCTGGGAATGCCAGGGATGGTGGGTGGAGGGGGAGACCGTAGAGTGGTGGGAGGATGCTCGGTGTTGGCTTCGGGCCTTTTGGCACTTTGACACCATTTGGCGCAGGGGTTGAGAATGGGGGCTAAATCAATTTTTATTATAAAATACATTGGACTGATTTAAGAAAACAATAAATGGACGTCTACACAAATCAAGGCGAACACCCTAAAAAAGTTAATTCACGCAGCTATTCAGCAAATTGATGACTATAAATTCAATTTAATGTGCGTTGCCTTTACCAACAGCAGCAGCAGCAGCAGCCGCAGCAGAGATGTGCAGCAGCAGCCAACGCAGCCGACGCAGCCGTCAACGCAGCAGCCAAATGTGGTCAGTAGCCAGCTGAACCCTCTCGCAGCGCACGTTGTCCGTTTGAAAAAGCGCTCAAGAGTAGCGCGTGGGAACTTTTTAGTGCGTTTGCGCCGTCACATTTGAGGCTGTGCAGCAGCGACGCGAACGCCAACGTCAACGCCAACGTCAGCAGCGCTGCTCAAATGCTGCTGAATGCGACAACAATAATTAGAGCGAGACTGCGGCGACTGCGGCGGCTGCTGTTATCAAACTCAAAGCCAAAGTTGGCCTGCGCAGGCGCTGCAATGCGACTCAGCACAAAGTTAACAGTTAACAGTCACAACCCCCTGCGTTTAGGTCAATCACGACGCGGTCCAGCGCCAGCTGCAGCAGCGACTGCGACAGCGATAGCGACAGCATCGTTTTGGCATAAAAAGCCCAGCGTCTGCTGGCAATACTCCTACTCCAGCTTTGCGCTTCTGCGACTAAAGTTCACTCACGCGCTGACACAAGTCTCCATAACGAGTGCGTCTCCAACGTTAGGATACGCAGCATTCGCCTTAGAGTCGGCAACGTTCAAATTACAGTTTAGTGCGTTCAGTTCGTGTGCGCTCGTGGACGTGTACGCACTTCGTTTTTGTCAAACGCTGCACGCAGCGAAATCGATTCGGAGCCATGGCGATTCAAGCGACCAGCCGATGCCGATGCCGATGCCGAAGCCGAAGTCAGAGCCGAGGGCTCGCACGAACACCACGCCGAAGACGAAAGCGCAGCGTCAGTGTGTCACAGCTGCAGTCGCGGCGACAACAGACGCCTCGTGTGTTTAGTATGTGGTGGTGTGGTGTCCAGTCGTAACCACGTCGGCAGCGGCAGCAGTGCCTGCATTTAGCGTAGTCGCGTGATTAAACACAAAGCCAGCAGCACGGAGAGATAGCATTGGCCTAAAAGCGTCAAGAAATTATGAATTTCATTGGTATGCAAAATTGTTTAGTCAAAAGAGAAAAAACTACTCGGTGTTGTGTGCTATTTTATATCATATCTATTTCTTTCGCTCTCTCTCTCTCTCTCTAACTCTCTATCTACAACTCTAACTGATACTCTGCTAAATGTAAGTCACAAAACAAACAAAACAAAATAATACATCACTTAAACGCCAGCATATGCTGCACACACCCATAATCATCTTCAAGTCAAACAAACTAAGCTAAAATCAATCAAACAAACGCCAAGCCCCCTCCCCCTGCACACCCCTAGTTGCACGCGCAGCAAGCGTTAAATTTATCGATTTTTAACACAGCGAAGGGAAAAAGAGGGTGAACAGCCAGAGGAAAAAAAGTTCAAGGTCTGCGCCCCAAATTTCTCTGTCTGTTGCCATCATTTATTATGCATTAAAGCAGCTAATAAGTTTCTCAAGTTTTCGCCAAGTTTCTCGTCCGTTTCTGTGTCACGCATTCAAAGCGAGTTGGCAGCGCTGCGGCTGCACGTAGAGCGCATCGCCTGGTCGGCAGCTGAAGGCTTCGCTGAACTCGGCCGTGTTACGCAACAGCGCGTGCTGCTGCTGCCGCCTGCGCGCCTGCTGCGCCGCGCTCCCCGCCTCGCGGCACTCCACCAGCAGGCTGGCGACGAAGTACAGCCGCTGCAGCGATAGCTGCAGCCGCCCCGCGGCCAGCAGCGAGTTGAGCCTGGCGCTGGCCTGCTGCTGGGCTAGCCACTGGCTGTAGGCGCTGAGCGCCAGGCGCTGGGCGAGCTGGGCCAGCAGCAGTTCGTGGCTGTTGGTCGCGCTGTCCGCGCGGCTGCTGCAGTCCTGGAACTGGGCGAACTGGCGCTCCGAGTCGGTGCTGCGCCAGGCGCCCGGCGTGCGGCTGCTGCTGCCGGCGGCCACCAGATGGCGCCCGAAACGCTCCGCCAGCAGGACGTAGTTGAGCGGCGTGCTCAGAGTCTGCTGGGGCAGCAGACCGTTGACTGTCTCGAAGATCTGGGCGTACTGGCGCAGCTGGAGCGCCGCTCCGGTGGGCAGCTGGCGCTTGTGCTGGAAGCGCCGCAGCTTCTCCATGTTGCGATAGAAGCTGCGCCGGCCCAACTGCAGCTCCTGGTAGGCGGCGTCGAGGCGCTCGTCCCCGTTGAGCAGCACGTGCATCACCACGCCGAGGAAGCGCTGCGAGGCCTGCTTCGAGATCTCGTCGATCCACACGCTCCCAGACAGCTGCTCCTCGTAGGCGCGCCCAATCGCCGCGTACATCTGCGTCAGCTGCACCCGGTCGCCGCCCAGGCGCTGCAGCAGATGCGCGTACACGTCTCCGGCGTAGACTTCCGCCAGCTGCTGGCAGTCCGCGGCGGCAATGTCTGTGCGGAAGGAAAACAGATTAGAAAGTTGAAAGCTGTTTGCAGTGTGAAACAGACCAAAAACAGTTTGAGGAAACATTTCAAACTCTCTAAGATCGTGGGTTTTGTGCTCCTAAAACTGAGAATCCTGTTGATTTAGGGCATATACATTTCTTGTGCATATACATTTCTTAGAGATTTTTATAGGATTTCAAGAATTACCCTTTTTTGTAGACTTTATTAACTTTGAAAACTCTATCTGTTCAGTTTTATCTGTACAAAGCCAATATACCCCTTTTCACTTTGTAAACAGATATAAAAGTTAACTTCGAAATTACGCAAATTAACTAATTAATCCTTACATACATATATAACTGCTCTGTAAAATATTTCTATATTAAAGAGTGTCAGCTATATTATATAGCAGTCTGAACTAGACAAAAAATTTCACCCTTATGTCGAACTCCTACTGAAGTTTCAAATTTTCAAGTTCTCAAACATCTTGAAAAACTAAAAAAAGTTGCTCATAACAACACTTGAATTTCGACGAAAATAATAATATAAAACAGTTGGCTGATGTTAAAAAGATGTTGAAGCACATGGCTAAACGACTCGACTGCTGCTCAATATATATATATGTATATATAAAATATAAATTTTATGTCTTCGACATTGCCTCCCACTGTGCGTTAAATATTTCATGACACAATTCGAATACTTCCTCTTCAACCGCCTACGGGGCGTATGAGCGATGTGGGCCACAACAATATTGCGCATACGCACCCATCAGATAGTCCACCCAGATCCAGTTGAGCAGGCGATGCATGCTGGTGTTCTGCAGCAGCTGCATGTAGTCCACCAGGCGCGGCAGCTGCTTCACCACAATCGTGTCCGTTGGCTTCAGGCTCTTGCCGCCGAGGAGCTGCCTGAAGTACGCGTCCCAGTCGAGGCGCGCCATGGAAATGTTGCCGAAGGAGCTGCGCTTGAAGTTCGCATAGCTGAACTGCACCTGGTCGTCGATGCGCTCGACTTTCACGATGTCGCGGCGACTGCGCTCCAGGCTGAGCACCTCCAGGGCGGCGACGTGGGCGCGACTCTGCTCCACGCCGAAGCTCTGCAGGAGTTCGCCCACGCGCTGCTCGAACTTGCGCATCGTGTGGCGCCGGGTCACGTCCGGCTGCAGTGTGACCAGCCGCTTGTTCGACTGCATGCTAATGCTGCTGGCAAAGAAATACGGCGCACCCATCTCGTGAAACTGGCCCAGTAATCCCAGCCAGCCATTCGGCGTCGTCCGATTGGCCCTGGCCGCCTCCAGCGCCGGCCAGCCGCCGCTGCTCCTGTAGAGCGGCGTCGTTGCCAGCGCCTCGACGCCGCGACCGCTCTCGCAGGACTTGTAAAAGTTGAGCAGCTGCTGCTCCATGCTCAGCAGCTGGCCGGGCAGCGCCGCACGCAACAGCTGCTGGAAACGCTGCTGTTCCTGCTGCCGGCGCAGCGTTTGGTTCGCGCTCGCGCTGCGTCCGCAGACGTAGCCGTAAAAGTCCGAGCAGGGCGCCTTGTTGTTGTCCAGCAGCTGCTCCAGCTCCTGCCCGAAGCGCAACACTTCGTTGTCCACGCTGCCGCAGGCGACACTTGCCACCAGCAGCAGCAACAGCACTTCGCACACTTGCCACACTTGCTGCCCCATGTTGCCGCCACGAGCTCTGAGTTGTTAATGTCGCGCCAAAAGCGAGCGCTCTTCACTGTCACTGTCACTGTCACTGTCACCGTGACTGACCCTGGTCACCGCTAAGGTCAGCTGGCTGAAAGGTCACCGCAAATGCAAATCACCGGAAATTGCCCCCAATTCCAATTCCACTTCCGCCTTCCACTTCTTGTGGCACGTTTCGCTCTGCGACTTAGCCGATGCGTCGCGTCGCTCTCAATGCTGCCGCCGAACTAATCGCGTTTCCACCAGCGCCACGATAAGCCCCAGTTCCAGCCCAGACGCAGTCCCAACCCCAGCCCCAGTGCCAGACTACACTCTGCGAAAAATTACTGGGCTCGAATTTAAAGGTTTATTTTAAATATCATGCATATTTTATTTTAAAAAATTCTTGACATCAAAATTATCTACAAATATTACAAAACGTGCCCAATGAGAAAATTGATCGCTTTTAAACATGGTCAAATTCGAATCATCCTTGATTACAAAATTAATCCTAAATAAAAAGAAAATTAGAAAAAATAACTTAAATTAAGTACATCAGAATTTTGCATACTTTGCACAATCATAAAATGTTTTCAAATGAAAGTATAATTTGTTTTTCAATGTACAGACTTGATTCAGAATTTTCTTTATATGTTACAAGCAAGAAAAAAGCTTTAAAACTATAAAACTTTCCAAATTCAGTAAAAAACCTCTTCAAGTCCTTTAATGATGATTTTCGAGAAGATAGAAAACCTAGTCTGAAAACATACAACCTAGGATGATTTTCAAATTATTTGCGTTTCCTTTAAGCACTATCCCCTTTTCTCTCAGTGTAGAGTCGTTGTACAATCTCTGAGTATGTGTCAAAATGTCAAGCTAAAATTGGTCATGACCGATTTTGATTCGAATAGAAATAATCAGCAGCATTTAAGTGTGGCCACTAGTACACACTGTACAGTGAACAAACACGCAAATAACCTAAATTAATTTAGAAACAAAACAACCCAAAAATGAACAAGTTCCACTTTGTAAGTCTTGGTTTTCTTTGAATCTTTGTGCAGGCGCTGTAGGAGGTGATGGCGGCGATGATGGCGACGATAAGGAAAAGGCAGAGGAGGAGGAGAGGGAGCGCCAGGAGGCCATACGTGAGGCCGAAGAGCGGCGCAAGGAGAAGCACCGGAAAATGGAGGAGGAGCGCGAGAAAATGAGACAGGACATACGCGATAAGGTAAAACCCATTTTGTACTTCAGGCCAAGTGCGATTAAGCTAAAAACGCTTCCAGCTTCCTGCTGCAGTTCAAATTGACTCTAGTAGGGAGTCCTTTTCACGAGCGACTCCCTAACGGAGTCAGATTGAATTACAAAGGACCGAGACAACGAAAGTGTGTTAAGTGTTAACTGATAAGTGATCAATTAAAAGTGTTTACTGATAAGTGTTGGGTGAGAGACAGAATGAAGAATTATGTCATATTTTACATATACAGTGAAAGCTCTCTTGAGCGGACAATCAGGTTTTACTCTTTTCCGCAGCTAAGGCAGATATCTGATGAATTAAAAAAATCACTTAAAATTAATTAATAACATTTAATATTTATATAAATTAAATTAAGAAATACATTCGTTTTCTTAAAATGTTTTTACTATTTTTGTTCATTTGAAATTTAAGCTTTTCATATTTTGTTTAAAAAAACTTTTTACTTTTGCAAGCATTTTTGCTTTCATTTCTCAGTCCAATTTTAAATGTTAAAAAGTTTGTTTGTCTGCTCCACAAATAGTTTTTACACAATACAAAAAACTTTTTAGACAAATAAAAAATTCGCTCAAGGTGATATCCGCCCAAGGGTCCGCTAGACAGAGCTTGCACTGTTTACATATACATACACATATTTGATGCATAAATAAAGCCACCTTCCTCCGGCAATCGCCCTGCACTCTTACAGTACAACATCAAGAAAAAGGAGGAAATTGTTGAGGCAGCGCCACAGGAGGAGCCCAATCCGCTGATGCGAAAAAAGAAGACGCCCGAGGAGCTGGCCGCCGAGGCCGAGCAGGAGGAGCTCGACGATTTTACAAGTAAGTCAGAGATGTTCTGCGCCGCACACTTGCCATTATGTATGTGTATGTAGCTCGTGCTAATATGTATCTATAAATATATATCTTCAACTGGTCTTTAATCTATATGCTAATCTCGAAAAAGTAAAAATCAGCAAGTCGCGGCTCTATCTATCTCTCTCTTTTTCTATGTGTATGAGCTCTTTTTTAGTTGTGTGTGTAAAATACTTTTTATTTAGTTGAAATTTATTAAACAACGTTTTTCAAGCAGCTGTCAACAAAAATAAACAACTACAAAAAACTATTTTTGAAAACAAATGAAAAACACAACACTGCGCTTGACAGTAGTACTCTTAAATATATATATGTTTATATATATATACATATATCTGTGTGATTTTGTGTGTATATGTCTCGTAATCGTGCTCGTCCTCTACATAAGTGCTATCAAACTGTCCAAAACTAACTAAAGCTATCTATCTCTCTACTACTACTACTACTACTACTATTATATATATGTACTATGTTTCCTGTGCGTATTTAGTGTAAGACTATCTACTATCTGTCTAAGCTAAACTCTGTAACTAACTCTAAAACCTATCAACTAACTAATCAACGAATGAACAATCTTTAATGTCTATCAAGTGTGCACTCCATACTCTCTCATTTATTTATATTTTCCTGATTTAAATCAACTTTTATTTAGAAAGACTTATAACAGAATATTTCATTGGTTTACCTTCATTTTTTAAATGGTATTTTTAAGAATTGTGTGTTGTATACAAAACTGGGTTACATATCAAAGAAAAATGATTGATTGTTGTTAGTTACCAATTAGGCTAAAATGTTTAAATATTAGACTAAGGTAAGTGCTAAAAATTCGTATAATCGTATTCATTTGTGTGGTAAACTAATTGCAAACTCTTGCATATGTATTCATCTATTCAAACTCTCTCACTATCTCGCTCTCTCTTAAACTACCTCTCTATCTCTTAAAAAAAACAAACTAAATTCCATATTGTCTAAACAGTTTTGAATACCATACTCAAGTATTTCCGTAACACTCACAACAAATAATTAAGAAATAAACAACTCTTACACGAGTCCAGAAACTAAAAGTTGTTAAGTAATTAGAAGAGTCGTGCTAGTTAGGGGAATGCCCGTTACTTAGCTGGGGTTTAGGTCTATTAGCATATAACTAATTATTCAATTATACTTACATTATTTAAAAAAAAGTTTATTTTTCATTTAAACAACATCAAACTCACCAACTGCACTAACTAACTAATTAATAGAGAACTTTGTATGATTTTCTTCAAAACTAAAACTAAACGTAACTTAACTAAAATGAATTAAAAAAAACTTTATTTTCAACCCTATGAAAACTAAACACGCATAACAAAATAAATTTCAACTGAAAACTTGATGAAAACTTTTGCTAATTGTGTTTTATGCTAACCAAGTAATAAAAACAACAACAATAAACAACAACAACAACAGCAACATCAACAACAAAAACAATCTCGTATTTATATAAACTTTTTCCCTCTTGCAATTGTTTACTCTCTTTCTCCTTTAATCCGTATGTAGTATATGTATTTTACATAATGCTAGCATGTTATGTAAAATATATATAATGCATATGCTGTCTATGTATGTGTATTTCTCCTACTCACACGAGCACTCTAACACGCCATCTAACTACAAATCACAAGCTCAACTATCGCTATCTCACTCACGACTAACTGTGACTTCCTGTCCTGTCTACTTTTGCCTACCTCTTATTTACATGAGTACTTTCCGTTACACTGCAAATTACATGCGTACTTGCTGTTACACGATTTATATTACATGATTACTTAACACGATAACATTACAGACTTTGATTGATTACCTTTTATTATTGTTTAATAATTTTTTACCACCCCCTTCCACCTGCTGCATTGCATTTTGAGTGATGTCTCGCATCAAAAAAATATATATACTTGTACTCTTTTTCATTTAGAACAAATATATGGCTACCGTACAGTTTTAACAGTTGCACTCAAATACTTTACGTTACGTTACGTTACGCTACGCTGCGCTACGTTGCCTTGCGTTGCGCTATGCTAGTTAACATTGAGCATCCATAAATACATATACATATACCAGTTGAACATACATAACATTTGTAGTCTACTCTACAAAATATGCTTATTTATTGCTGTTTCCATACTCAATTTCTTTTACAGAACTGAAAAATCAAATAGAAACGCAAGTAAATGAGCTAAAAACTCAAATAGAGGGAAAATGTGTCATGCAGTGATATGTCAGTCATCATAAAAACAAATATAAACTAATAATACAAATGATAAAAACAAATATAATATGTAATTCGAATAATAAAAGATAAAACGAAACATTTATAAAATGCAATTGATTTAAATCACTCAACTTCAATTTGTTGATATATATAAAGTTACAAAAAAAAGAAGAAAAAAATAAAAAAAAACAACAAATATTATGTTCGAATCGTTCTGCATAATATTGGAAAAGCATAAACAAATAATCTATTTACCATACATATAAACCAAACTCACAATTCGGCAGCAATAAATCGAGCGAAACTTTAAAACGCCGCAAAGATTGAGATTATGTGAAGCATATTAAGGATTATATATTATAATAATAATACAATTAAAACCAATAATAATACAAATAGTATAATAGTAATAAAACAAAATACCAAATAATAATGATGCAAATTTAAAAAAATATATATATACATTTATGTATGAAAACAGGACGGTGAAATCCTATTGAATTTTTAAAGTAGTTAAAACATAAACCAAATTATGTATAAACGAAATATATAGTAAACGCCTTTAAAAATAATATTCAAATCACTTTTGCTTCGATGATAATGTAATATACTCAATGCCCCAAAAAAATAAAAAAAAATAAAACAAAAAAGAAATAATATACAATATATACATAACCGTTGTTTAGTTGATAGCATTACGAAATTACGGTAATTCGAAATCGAGATCGAGTTCGAAATTGAAACTAAAAAAAACTGCGATTGGTGCGACAGAGACAGAGTCAGAAACAGAAACAGAAAATGAGACAGAAACAGAAATAAAAATGGAGGTTTGCTGAACCATGTCGAACCGTCGAAATACGTTGCTGAAAATCCTTTTTTTGGACTTTATTAAACATACATACATGCATACATACCAACTACAACATAAATATACACGAGTATAAAACGAAACGATGGATGATGAATGGATATGATCTAAAGCGACATACTAGCATATACATATATATGTATATATGCTACTCTAACTTCTACCTTTGTTCCTATATATTTCCGAAACAATTCCAACTCAAATTTTCACTGTGAATTCACTAACAAATTGACTGCAGAAATGTTTACAAGAAAAAATATCATCGTTGGTACTTGAAATGAAACTAAAAATCAAAAAAAAACTTATAAAAATACTATACATGATCGTTTGTTTCTTAAACCCAAGAGAACTCTTCTTTAACAGCTGTAATATTTTGTTTCTTTCCTGTACAAAAAATAAAAAAATACATACACACAACAATTGAGACATTCTAAGCTATTTGAGATACTTACTGAACATACTGATTGATGCTTCTGAAATGTAAGTAAACCACCTATATACCTAACTAAACTAAATCTATATACATTAAACATAACAATACTTAAGTTTGAGTTTCTTATTTACCCAACTATTGCTTAAGTTGACAACGATTACAATTAAACAGTAGGCAATATTGTAAGAACAAAAAAATACCAGAAAAAATAAACAAATCTTAGATAATATTATATAGCCATAATATTACGTAGCCATTTAGCAAAGGACAATAGTTCATAAGAAACGCTAGGCAGTTCGAGAGCATAATGCTGTGATACATTTAGCATACATTTTTGTCACGCCCACTATCCCAGAAAACCCCCCGCCCCCAAAACACGACACTTCAATAGATCCGCTTGCATGCCTTAAAAATGCAGTTACCCAATATACTCTAACATACATAATACGTAATGCCATAATACTATCCCAGGATTTAAAGACGGTACCTCCACCAAATATATATATACTATATACAAACAAAAAGATTATCTCTGTTGTCTGCTCCAATTTGTAAAGTTGCTTTTAAAGGGTAGGTACTCGCCTACATAAACACTCCCACTATAAACATATACACTTCAGATTGTATATAAAATACGATGTTTCACAAAACAAATTAAGTAAAAAACTTCTCTGGTACAGAATGCAACATTGTATGCATGAATGTACATACATATAAACCTACATACATACATACGTGCACATATACGAGACGTTGAGTAATTAATTCGATTGAATTATTTATCGATTGTTTGTAACATTCAATTTAATTGCACTCCAATCGTTTGCTACACTCAGAGAATTAAGTTAAATATTCAATTAAACACTGCAAACTCAAAGTGTTAAATATTCTTACATTAAGGTAGAATCTGTTTTTAATGAAGTTCGACAATTTGTAAAGTAAATATAAATGAAGTGATTTGTTTCTTTTATAATGTAACATATTTTTCTCTCAAGTGAAGAAATTTCCCGAATTTCGAAGAGGCTTTTGCTTTATTTAAGTACAAAAGGCTTGATTTCTTCTCTGAGTGTATATGGTTTTTCTATCAAATACGACTCATTTATATATTCACGTATATATGTATGCCAACAAAATTACTACTATATCACGCTCTCTCTCTCTCTATCTATCTCTTCTGTACCACTGTACCATAGCATGCCCTTTCCAAAATTGCGCTAAGAATCCGTCTTTATATCCGCCTGTAGTATGCCTTATAGAGATAACCAAACAAAAAATAATAATAATAATACTAATAATATATATATATGTATATAAAGTCATATCAATTTCTACAAAAAAAAAAACCTTTGGAAAGGGCATTTGCGCTTCGGCTCGCCGAAGTTGGTGTACTTCTCGTTTATTTTAATTTTTATGTTAACTATTAATCGATATACTATATAAATATATATATATATATATAATAAAAATATAAATACATATGAATAAATGTTTTAATCACACTGCATTCTCTATATCTCTCTCTTTCTCTGGTGTCTCTCTCTCTCTCTTCTTTTGATTTGAAACACTCTTTTGAATCTTTAATCTGCGCCACTTCTACTACTACTACTCTGCCTACAAAAATAAAATATCTGATTAATACATCAACAACATCAACAACAACAACATTGCAACAACACGAAACAACAACAACTACAACAACAAATCTACCAAATCTTCACCACAACAACAACAACGACTCGCTGGTCTTTTTCAGACATATGTACTCTCGGTGTTTTATATGATATACTACTCGTATCATCATCAACAACAACAACAGCACAAGAAAACAACAACAACAACCAGTACAAGTACAACAACAACAACAACCTACATCTACTACAGCCGTAACCTTATATGTACTATACTATATAATAATAAAAAGAAAAACATACTTTTTTTTGTCAATATATACAACAGAACCAAGCTAAATAATACCACACCGAATTCTATAATACACCATAATTTCTGAACGTTGTGAAAATGTTTTTCATTTCTTATTTGACAGTCAATAAACACACTTACACACACACATACACACACAAACACACTCCATATAGTCACATGCATTTAAAATAGCCAAAAAAAAAAATAAATAAATATGGTGTTGTAAATGTTAAAAAGATATGTACAGATCTAAAGAAATACCAAAGAAATAAATGTACAATTTACATACAGAAAAACCATATATATATAGAGTATAAAAAGTATTCAATAGCTTATAAATGATATCAAATATATATATATCGACAGTATCATAATGAACAATCAACATGAATTACAAACAATATTAAACAGAAAACAGAAAAAATACCGAGAAATTTCGACTATGTCCCTTTCTCAAAGTGAGCACAGATTTTCACTGGATTTTCATTGGATTTTCATTTCAACTGTTTCTTGTAACTGAACTAAAGGAAGAAACTATATATATATATGTAGTTTCGGCCCCTCTCTCTGTCCATCTAATAAAGCAATCCTAGAGTGCCCTCCCCCCTCGTTCCATACAAAGTTAGGAACGATTTAACGATTATCGAATGCCTTAATGTGGCTCCTATAAAAAGCGCATAGAAACCATCCGAAGAAAGCTTAAGAACTACTACAACAAGAAGAACAACTACAACTAGAGCCTAGCATTATACTACTACTATCTACTACTATTCTACTACTATATTTCCCCACAAGCAAACTGATTTTACTAGTTTTAACCGTACCCCCAAGTCTTATGCTCTTTCAAATTCTTAGCTCTTAAATCTTAACGAGAAAACGCTTTCTACTTACATACTTAAAGCATATAGTGAAATGTTTAACTAGATTCTATAAAGGAAATATCTCTATATTGCGTTCTTTCAAAATACATATATATATATGATATATTGAAGTTCACTTGAATTGTTTACGAAACAAAAAATACATAAAAAAACAAAAAAAAACTTATACAAAAGAAAAACAAATACAAAAACACATATTATTCAATCATAACGAAGATTTTAACGTAAATCATAAATGTTGAAAATGTTAAATGGTTCAGATGATTTTTTGTTTTGACGTTTAATATTACATATATATAGTTATGATAATGTATGTATATGTATATCGAAAAGTTTATAGCAAAACAGATTATTATTGAATATTATTAAAACATAAATGAAGATATATACATACCTATATATCACGCTATATATATATTTATGTATATGTGTAACTAAATAGGGAAATGAATTTAACAAAACATCAAACAAACCAAATACGAGAATAATGTTGAAAATTATACCATTCAAGTCATTATTAGATGTGAAAGCAGTTCTATACACAACAAAAACAAAACAAATTAAAACCAAAAAACCAAAAAGGAAAACGTTAATAGTTGATTAATTATATTGTTACTTTGAACATTTAATTAAAAAGAAAAAGAAAAAAACAAATAATAAAAACATGATATATATGTATAAATATATACTTATATGAGAAAAAACACAAATAATACAATGGGTTTTTCTTGATTCCTGGGCAAGCACAACAAATTTTACCAGGCGTTACGGTTAATATGCTCTGTCTCTCTCTCTCTCTCTCTCTCTTGCCATAACAATACACTGCGACTCTCTCTCGCTCTCGCTCTCTTTCTCAGATACAACGTTTAGCGAAACTTGATTTGGCATGACTGTTAGTCTAAATGTTTTTCCATTTTCCATAACTTCCGTATATGTGTGTGTATCTATGTCTCTCTCTCTCTCTCTCTCTCTCTCTATCTATCTGTATATCTCTCTCACTCGCTCTCTATCCTAACTTTCCTTGTGCTTTCCTTTTCCTTCCTTACCTAAGTACCTAATTATGTCAATAAGCGCAGGTGCTGCGGTCTATCGTCTATCTAAACTATACTCTACCGCTAAGTATACTCTATATACTACTCTTAAACATTGTGTAATGGAATGTGCTGCGTTTTCCACTAAGTATTACTAAGCACATACTCGTATACCATGGCAAAAACGCATCCGTATCCGTATTTGCATCTCTGCATCTGCATCTGAGCTAAATTCCAAAAAAACGCAAAACAAAATTAAAGGTAAAGGTGAGTTATGTGTAGCTAATTGGAGTCTCCTTTTGGAAACCATTGGTTGAATATAGCTCTATCCTTAAGTAAGTATTTAGGAACTTTCCATTTTCTTTCGATATGCATTATTTCTGTTGTGTTGTTAGCAGTCACTTCATGAGTACTTACCGAGGACCAGGTAGGTAGTGAGCCCAAGTGCCCAATCAATGTCGTGTCCATAACTCATAACTCACACCACGTACACACGTTCAGACGACAAAGTTGTAAACCACAGCAAAATTGAAAAAGCAAAAAAAAAATGCAAAAAAAAAGTTGCAAAAAAAATTGAAAAAGAAAATCCCTTAGGGAAAATTTGTCCTGTGCTCCTAGTAAAAAGGTTGATGTAACAACAAAAGCAATCAAAACTCGTAACAAATTTAACTCTTTCATTTTTGTTCTTTATTTTCATTTTTATCTTGTTTTTGTTTTTGGTTTTTATTTTTGTCACTTTTGTAGGCAATTTGACTAAGTTGTAAAAAGTTTCTGGCGCTTTTGGTTTGGTGCATATAAACTGATTTCTTCTCGTTTTATACTTTCAGCGAAATTGAAAAAACGCCTCAGTGATGCTTTTAAGAATTGCCCATTGAGAAACTTGTTTTGAACCCAACCCAACCCAAAGCAAAGCCTAAAGCCAGCTATGAAGAGAAGGGCATCCCACGTTGATAGTTTCGGTTTCAAACAGCTGCCAGACATACCCTGTAAAGTGTGTCTGCAAGCGCTATATACTTATACACACACACAAACATATATCTATGTTTAAGTAGAAATACTACAAAATGCTTTGAAGAGAGTTTTTCGAAGCTTTCGCAACGTTTTTCAGAACTTCAACGTGCATTATCTGCCAGCAGACTTTCTATGGTGACTATAACTTTGTCTGAACTAGGTTTACATACGATAGCGATCGTTTATATAAACATACATATATATGTTGTATATGTATATGTGAAATTAGTACAACCCTACGATGTGCCCTTTGAACGCATTAGCAGCTGCACTAAATTTTAATTAGAGCCTCTCCTTGAGATGGAATTAAGCAAAGTTATGGAATAATTATTTAAATTTTGTATTTGTATTTTTATTTTACATAGTATTTAAATCCTTTAGAAGGCTTTCAAGTATTTGCTATTTAAATAGTTATAGACGCATTTTGTTAAATTTATATTCGTTATAAATCAGGCCGAAATTTGGTTACTTAATAAGTACAGCGATGAAAGGAATAGCAAGCTATAGATTATAGTGACTAGAGATGGAAATAAACAATAGACACACCCGCACACACACACACACACGCACACATTGGTGAATAAACAACGAGATTAGTTTAAAGCAATTAGAGTAGAATATAAACTCAAAGCATACCAAGACGTCTTTCATATATGTGCCAAGTGCGCCGTTCTTAAGATTCGATTCAATTCGATTCGATTGTAGTTTGTAGACGATTTTAAAGTGTTTTCGTTACTTGCCAAATAATTCATAAGATTTTCAAAGTACCTGAAATTCCAATGACCCTAGTGGAAGTCTTAAATTAGGTTAAGGTTCTTCAAATGTTGCAAACGTTAAATGAGTTTAGATCATGTCCTGAATACATATATACTTATATATATCTAAAAAAAAAAACAAAAAAGAAGCTGCTCAACACAATGCCTAACTTATATGTACTTTGAACATCTTAAATACTTTCGAAAATATACTTACTTATATATAACAGTTACTTTCACGCTGTATTCCAATATTCGTACGTTTAGAGCAGATTCTAACTATTTAAAAATTTAATAAAAAGAGAGAAAATCCTTAGCTTCGGCACACCGAAGCAAACATATCCTTTTCAAGAGCTATAAACGCATCATATATGTGTAGCTATATATGACTGCTTTTTCAGTTTTCCAAAGTTGTTGAGGGGGATACAAGTGAATTTTTACATCAATCATTTAAATAATAACAATCATATCTAAACCTAAACGATTTCGTGTCTTAATTTAAAATATATTAAATGATTTTACAAATAAACTAAAAGAAACGATAGTGAAAAAAAGAGAAAAAACCAACCAAAGCAAAGCAAAAGTTTCGAAAATGCAAACGTAGTTTTTATCGAAAGCAGCAAAGTAATTTTAGTCTAAGTATAATATAATTTACATACCAAAACGACCGACTGAAATTATTGTTAAAAGTTTTATGAACTATACTTGCATATATATATATATACAATATATACATATATTGATATGATCAAGTAAATGAATGAAATGAATAAAGAAAAAAATATATATACAACAAATTCATATGGAAAAATCGAAAAAATCGAAAAATGAAAAAAAGCGAAAAACGAAAAAAGACGAAAAACGAAATATATTAAAGTTTCTATACCTTAATCAATCATAAATTTGCGATTCAATATATACATACAATATACATACATATATACATATTACGATAGTTGAACGAAATCTAATTTTAAACGAAGGCGTGCATACCCCAAGAAGAAGAATTAGTTATATAGGGCCATTTACAATTAAATAAATGAATAAATCGAACAATAGTTTTGAAATAAGCAGATTGAAAACAAATAAAAAAAACTTACAACAAGTGTTATTTACTTTTATAAAATAGCAATCAAGTTTTTTGGCAGTTAAATCCTGATCAGAGCAGAGATCTATCCTGATGGTCGTGAATGTCAAAATGAGAAGCAACCCAAGACTAGTTCCACAAAGAATTCTAAAATAAAAAACCATAACTAAAAGCGAATAAAAACTTCAGCGTTATTTAAAAGAAAAAACAAAAAACGAAAAATAATAATAATAATTACTATCCTAGCGATTATTATACTTAAAATAAATATTCAGGCATTTCGAAGATGATGCGATTATCATCATCATCATTACTTAAGACCCTCGATCTATTCAATGATAACTATAGGCACATACATATACAGGTGTACATATGTATGTGAACTGCGTTGTATTGCATTGCATTGCATTGGATTATATTGTATGGCATTGTATTGTATTGCATTTTAATATGTTGTATTGTATTTACTGTTGGATTGTATTTTAATATAGAAAGAGTTAATTTCCAATAAAGAGTTTTTAAATGCAAATATCCTTTTTTATTGCCTAATGGTATTTCTTCGCTGGGGCAGGCAAGTAAGTACAGTGGACGCTCGCTGGAGAGGACATTTACAGTCGCTGATCATGGAAATATCACAGTAAAATATACAAAATAAATTTTCATCGGTCAGAGTTTGGTTCAAATATTGACATTATTTCGTTCTGATTTAGGATCCGCAGATTTTCGAAAGTTTGTTTATTTTGCCTCAAAGAGAATTAAGAATTTTATGATGCCATTTGACTTTTGGAACTTTCTTACCAATTGCTTTTCAGAGATAGAAAATAATAAATAATAAAGGGAAAAGCGATTTGTTTGCCTAAAAGTTGTTCGCCTTGGGCTGCAGCCCCTTATTGCAGCTTTCACTGTATTGGAGTTCAATCAAAAGGAAAAGAAAAATGCAAAACAACAAGAAGAAAGCGTGCTGAAAAGTTGCCCATGCCAACGCAGACAGAATAAATATGGCCTGCACCCGGCTGGGAGCGGGGGCCCTGTTGCTGGGAGGCTCTTATTGGTATTTGGTATTTGGTAAAACTCTTCGTTGGCATTTCATGATGCTGTCATTATGCGAGGCCGCATTGTTTGGAGATCAAATGCCAAAGTGTTTGGAATTTAAGAAACTGCCTGTCGTTTGCTGCCAGCCAGCAATGTGCCGAGGTGGGCAGAGCACAGGAATTCGATTGGGGCCGAGCAACCTTGCCGGGCCCTGGGCTGGGTGTGGGCTGTTGCAAAGGGGGCTGCTGCTGTTGCACGTACTACAAATCAATACGAAAAGTGCGCATCTCACGCTCCATCCCCCTCTGCCACCTCCCTCGATTGCGCTCTGGCATATTTCGTTTAATTAAAAAAGTTCAGCAATGTTTCTGAACAATTGATTCCTAAATTGACATCGTTGACATTTTAATGCGTTTAGTTCCGCTTGTCACTTAATGCGAGTTTTATCTTCTACCCATTAACATACATATTGACGGGGCAGCTAAGTCCCGGCACGATGTGACCTTAAATGCGAGACCATTTGTCACGAATCGAACTAAATACAGCTTATGTTCATGGCCACAACTGGGATCTTTCTATACCCTGTACACATTGGAAGCGAGTTACAAAAGGACGGGTACATTGTTACGGTTAAATGTATGTAACAGGCGGAGTGAAAACCTGCGAGAAGAAGCCGCCGCAGCTGACATGACCAATCTTTAATGGGAGTATGAAGATTTAATGGTATTCAGATTTACATGCCTAATCAAAAACAACAATACATTTCTTATCAAAATCAGTTTATGGAAGTTTTCAATTTGGACATATATACATAGATCAAAATTGTTGTATCCATATTTGAGTGGCGAATTATTCTAGATGTCGAGCCACAGGCAACAAGTTATTGCTTAGCTAAATCACTTGAAGCTAGAATTTTTAGTGTGGGTATAGAAGCAAATTTGTTAGGGTATCTCCTAGTCAGGCACTGTCGACTAACTCACTCCTACATCTTTTTTCTGCAATCCTGGAAGCTTATGAATAATGCAGCGAATGCTTTTAATTATACAAACGTAACGTAGCAGGTAGTATGCCCCATAAATGGAAGAGCACTCTGTCACATTGTTCAACACTTTGCCGTCAGCCAAGTGTGAAGAGTCGTGTTTATTAGCCAAAAACAAACTGAAACTGTGCGAGTGTGCGTGCGTGTGTGCGAGTGTGTGCCTTGGCTAAAGTTCCACTTTAATGTAATAGGAATTACCCGAGCAAGCGGGGGAAAGCCCCTAATGAAATGCATTGTCAAATGAAATGGTAAAATTGACGACGTCCACTCTTTCCTGAAGTGGCCAACCGCATTAAATCAGCAAACTAACCGCCACTAAATAAACACACCCCACACACAGTCGCACACACGCACACGCACACACACACACATGCCAGACATACTTGGACAGACGTGTGTACAAGATGCTGTCGACGTGGCTGCTGCTGCCTGGCCAGGATCTAAAGTTAAAAGCACTTGTAACAAATTGAAATCATTCATCTTACTTTTCGCATTCATTTGCACTCACATGAACACTCTCACCCACACCCACACACACACACTTGTTCGCTGGCCACCCTGAACGATAATGTGGGCATTTGAAATTCGCCTGGTCAGGCAATAGCATTAAGTAGTTGGGTTTTGGGCTCTTCTTTGCACAGGTAATGCCCGCCACCTTCTCTTTATTTATGGGGGGAAACCCAACACAAACGAGCTTAAAGCGCCGCTCTCTATTAAGTAAACTAGGCTCACGTGTGAATTTCCCTAATGGTGACATTTAACAACAAGGTTCCGGTTTCAAAACCCAGTTTAGTGAAGGTTTAACAGAAGGTCATATAAATAGCTAAACTTGTCAGAAGCGGTCAGCGAATATGATATAAAATCATATGTGTATAACATAAATCTTATACCTATATAGTAAAAGCTGCCTTGGCTGTACAGTTAAATTTACTTGTCTTGTTTGGGAAGAACTTTGCCTTAAAAAGATGTCGAAGAAATAATATTAAAAGTAAAAAGAAGCTTTCTTCGAAGTATATACCATTATTTACATCAAATGTAGATATTTATCAGTTTCACTTCCATAGTTATAACGATATGTACATATATAAAATTCAAATTTCAAGTCAATTAATTAGTAACAAAATTTAACAAAACTTGAGTTGTGTATTTAAGTCTTAAAAAATTTTAATTAATATTGATTTATTTTTAATTACTCCATTTTACATAAATACACACACATACATGAGTTAGCGCGAGGTGTGTACACACTTGTATAGAAATGTATACGTTCTGTTACCAGTGCTGCCAGTTCTTATGAAACCAAATAAGCTAGCTCTAAAATCACTAAAATAAACCATATTTCATGTTAAAATTATATACTTTGTATATTAATTGTAATATAACATACATATGAATATGGGAAACCCCCACGTATTATTTTTGGCCCCTTTTCCATGGCTACAGGGTGTAATTAAACGTTGGCGAAATCCGCACTTGAAAAAGCCAAATTCGACTGGAAACCTGCTAAATTGGCAACACTGGCTGACACACTCCAATATGCCAAACAGCCACTTTTGATCGAGTGCACACTTAAACAAAACATTTAATTAACATATATCGAAATATCGTGCGCTTTGTTCGAATTCAAATTGAAAATAAATAGGCATTCTGTGGGTTTATTTGTGTGCACATATAGAAAAAAGGAAGCGAAAAAAGTAAAGGAAGAAGTGAACTTCAGTTTTCGCTCAATCGACTTGTCTGCTGCAGCTGCGGCAAGCACTCTCGAGTGGCTGTGGCTATTAAAACGGGCCAAGAACTGTCATGACTCAAGTAGAAGGGAAATCAACGCTCCATTCAAGCGAAAATTGCATTGATGAGGCCAAAAGACGGGGCTAAGGCCAATGCAAAGAAGAAGCGACACAGCGTCTTGTAAATACGACATAACAGAAATAAAAAAATGAATAAAAAATTAATCACTAATCAGAGAGAGGGAGAGAGAGCAGCAATTATTCGCTTCGCTGCCTGATAAGCCCGGTCTCTAGCTGAGTATCGATCTTAGTCTGCGACTCAAGCCCAATCTGGCTCTCCCTCTCTCTTCCTCTCCCTCTCGCTCTCTCTGGCTTTGATGACCGCATGTGGTTCGAGTAAGATTTTAAATTCTCAGTCTCATTTCAACTGGCGAAGGAAGGCGCACGTGAAGCGCTTAATTCAAGGCAAAATCAAATAAAAATTAAGTTTTTTATTTTTTAAATTCTTAAATCATAATGAAGCTCTTGCTGGGCTTGATTCTGCTGACAGGCATTTTACACGGCGACGCCCAGGGTAAGTTTGGGATGGGGCATTGGGTAGAAACCCAGCATTGAGTCAGAGAGCTGTTTTAAAACAAAGCAACAACAACAAGAAGAAGAACACAACTGGTTATCAGCGCTGAACTCGACCCAGTGGAATCTGTGATGCGTTGTATTATTTAAACATACCCATGGGGCTTTTTTTTGGTGTGAAAAAAATGTTGTCGTCTCCTTAATGATTTTTATTCCATTACCTGCCACAGAATCTTTTGGGTACTGCACAACGCCAACGGCCCAGACGGGCACCTGCATTTACCTCAGGGACTGCAACTACCTCTATGATCTGGTCCAGAAACGCAACATTTCGCCTTCCGATCGCTCGCTGCTGCAAATGAGCCAATGCGGCTATCAAAACAATCAGGTTCTAGTGAGTATATATTGTGTAAATATAAATTTGATCCATAGTTAGGCCATGTTTTCAAAAATTAGCCCTTCTCAAAACAAGGTTTTCAAAAGTTCTTTTAAACTGATCAGATGACAAAAAGCTTACAAAAAAAAGCATACAAGCTTTCCCGTGGATTTTCCGACCTTGGGACATAATTTAAAAAAAAAAATAGACCTGGAAATCACATGTCAATATTTTCTACGAAAAGTGTGAAACAAGTCTACAACAAATTTTTATAAATATTTTTAAAGTCAATCAATTAGTCAATCAATCAGTCGGTAAATCAGTCAAGCCAGTCAATCAGAAATGCAATCAATCGGTCAGCCAATCAATCATAGCTTAGTTAATCATTCAGTCAGTCGGTCAGTCAATCAATCGGTCAGATAAGTCTGCCCATCAGTCAGCAAATCAATCACTTAGTCATTCAATCAATCAGTGTTAGATGTGCAGACAAATTAAGTTAACAACCAATTGCACTTGCAGATTTGCTGCGCCAACAGCCGCAGACTTAGCCAACAGCCCATTTGGGGCCAGCCTCAGCCCCAACCCCAACCCCAGCCACAACCACAACCGCAGCCGCAGCCGAAGCCCACTACGCCAACTAGGCGCTCCAATCTGCTGCCCGTGGTGCCCAACTGTGGCGACAACTTTGGCGACCGCATCGTTGGCGGCGTGGATACCAACAAGAAGGAGTTCCCCTGGCTGGCGCTGATCGAGTACACAAAGCGTAAGTGAATTGGCGAGCACTTTATCCAGATCTAATCTCCGGCATCTTTAGCGGGCAATGTCATTGGACACCACTGTGGTGGTTCCTTGATCAACAATCGGTATGTGCTGACGGCGGCGCATTGCGTGTCCGCCATTCCGGACAATTGGCGGCTGACGGGTGTGCGTCTGGGCGACTGGGACACCACCATGGACCCGGACTGCACCAGGGAGCGGAGTGGCAAGACGGTCTGCAACGATCCGCACGTGGATGTGGCCGTCTCTGAGCTGATACCGCATCCCCAATATCCCGGCAATGCACGGGACCAGCTGCACGATATTGCGCTGCTGCGTCTGAGGACAGTGGTCACCTTCAGCGACTTCATTTCGCCGGTGTGCCTGCCCCTACTGCCGGAGCACCAGAACAACATTTTCCTGGGCCGCATAATGGTTGTGGCCGGCTGGGGTCGCACCGAAACGAACGCCACGTCGAATATTAAACAAAAGGCGGAAATCCAACCGGTGGCTACGGCGCAGTGTAATCAACGTTATGCGTCGCAGCGACGCACGGTCACCTCCAGCCAAATCTGCGCCGGCGGAGTGGAAGGTATTGATTCCTGCCGCGGCGATTCCGGCGGGCCATTGGGTAAGTTGTTGATTCGATGTTATGCGATCTGATATGCTAATTATCTTACACTTAGTAATGGAGGAGTTCAGTGAGGGTTTTGGCAACTATTATCTTACCGGCGTTGTGTCTTATGGGCCGACACCTTGTGGCCTTGCCGGCTGGCCGGGCGTTTACACGCTCGTCTCGGCGTACGTTGACTGGATAGAAACGACGATTAAGGCATAGTTACGCACATATGTATAAGATGTTTACAACTGATGATAATTAAAGCACGCACATATATAACACACTTAACAATGAGTTAGTCACTTTGTATATTAATTGAATACGCGCCAAAATAAGTTATTGAGAATAGGAGCAACTCTGTTAACAGACTCACTTTTGCGTTAACAGTCGTTAAACATTGCGCTGCTATTTATTGTGACTATCGACACAGCTATCGATTGTCGCTTATTATCGATAGCAGTCTGGTATATAAGTAAATTAACCGGGATAGAAGGCTAAAATGTTAAAAAACATCTGCGCAACACAGTTAAATCTGCTGAAAAGTGCCACCAGCCTGCAGCAACAAGTGCGGGTGAGTAGTGCCCGCCGTTAACAGGTGCTTCCAACTGGCTAACACCATCTCCGTCCATTCACAGACCACGTTCGTCTTGAAGCGCAAATATGAGCCACTGTTACACAAGACCAATGAGAAACCTCGGCCCCTGCGCGCCAAGTACTTCATCTATGAGCTGGTGGAGGACACGCTCGTCAAGAAGCGCAGCAACATGGAAGTGGTGCTCAAGACCTTCGTCGAGGGCGTCGGCGACAAGGGCGACGTGGTCTCCATGAAGCCACATTTCGTCTACAACAAACTGCTGCTGCCCGGACTGGCGACCTACAAAACACCCGAAAACATTGCCAAATACTCGAAGACGGAGGCGGAAAAATCGGTGGTGCAGCACAGTTCAGCGTACGCACAGCGCACCGTCAATATGCTGGAGTCTATTGTGCTGGCGGTGATCATGAACAAGGACGAGCCCTGGGTGCTGGAGCCGTGGCACATCAAGGCGTCGCTGCGCAAGGCGGGCTTCCACTGCAAGGAGGAGTGCATAACGCTGCCCAAGGAGCGCATCGAAGGCCCCGACCTACGAAAGGAGAACAAAGAGTTCTACTGCACAATAACGGTCAACAAACTGGAGCAGGCCACGCTCAAGTGTCGCATTCATCACTGGAGCACCGATCCCAGCGAGCGCCTGCCCTACGTGTCCGAGCACTGGAAGTTGCCATCCGAACCCCTGCTGGACGTGGGCCTCCCGCAGCCCACAGAGACCGAATCAACAAAGAATGTTTAAGCCAATGTCTAGTAAATAAAACCTGTTTTATCCTATAAATCTGCTTTATTGTAAATCAACGTTTTTTGTAACACGATAAGTGTATTTAATATGAAGGTATGTTTACCAAAAAATGCGCACTTTTGCTGTGATATTTCATCCATAACTGAACGATCTGTTTGACATAATTCGTAAATCCTTATGCTATATTTAGGTGCCTATTTGAAAGTTGAAAACGAAACGTCTTAGTGCACAGCCTTCAACTCAACGTCGAAGACGAGTGTGGCGTTTGGCGGAATGGTGGGCGGATGGCCGCGTGCGCCATAGGCCATGTGGGCGGGGCAAGTGATGCGACGCTTGCCGCCCACCTTCATGCCAGCGACGCCCACGTCCCAGCCCTTGATCACCTCGCCGGCGCCCAATGCGAACTTGAAGCCGTTGCCCTTCTGCATGCTGTCGAAAGTCTTGTTGTTGGACTTGAGGCGACCAATGTAGTAGACAGAGACGCGTTTGCCCTGCTTGGCCTCAGGTCCGTTGCCGGGCTGCAAATCGTGGACTTTGACGCCGCCAACTATGGTGCGCTCAGCACCGCCAGCTTGCTTGGTTTCCTTTGCCTTTGGCTGCTCCTTCTTGCCCTCAGCGGCGGCGGCGGCGGCAGCCTTCTTTTCCTTCTTTGATTTCTGTTGTTGCTGCTGCTGCTGCTGCTTCTCCTCTTTTTTGGCCGCACCGTTTTGTTCCTTAACTGGCTTCTTGGCGACATCATTTATTTTGGCCTTTTTGGCCTTGGGTGCCTCCTCCTCGTCTTCAGAGTCTTCTTCCTCCTCATCGTCTTCTTCGTCATCCTCCTCGCCAGATTCATCCTCGAGGAAAGAGGAGTATTCTGCGGCAAGCTTGCTATCGTCCACTTCTTCATCTTCATCCTCTTCCTCTTCGACTTCTTCCTCTGCATCAGATTCAGAGTCATTTTCGGCAGCCTTGCCCGATGCCTTCCCCTTCTTCAAAGCATTCACAACTTTCTCATACTCCTCGTCCTCGAATTCATCGTCAGATTCATCAGCATCGTGTAAGTAGCCAATCAACGAGACCAAGGCATCACCTGGAAAAGTGAATATGCGAATGTGTGTGTGAGCATACACAATCATTTCATTCGCATCGATTTTCCTTACCAGTTGTTTGGAACATAATCTTATCGCCCTTGCAAAAGTTCAAATCGAGTTGCATTTGGGGCACGTTTTTGTTCAATGTAGCCACAATGAACTTGTTTTTGTCCGCCGTAATGTACAACTTCGCGGATTCGCCCTCATCCAGTGCGACACCCGAAATGTGAAACGACTTCACAATGGTTTGCGTATATTTGCGGTTAGGCTTCATGCATAATCCTGAAGCAAATAAAACAAAATTAAAATTAAGTTGAAATTTCCCACGCTTTGCGATCGCAAGCACGTGGTGAAAAAATTGGAAGCTGGCTGAGTGCACGCTTGTACTACGCATTACCAGGGTACATTGTATGATAATATAATAACTTCGCTACCAACAATTAAAACTTACCCCAGAACATCGACATGTTGAAGTTTACGTTTAACGTTTTATTTTGCAACGAAATTAAAGAAAAACGTGTACGACAGAAAACTCTACAATAGTCGACCGACGCCGGCTACACGCAGTGCTGGAAAAGATATAATGACATTCCGGCGCGAACACTCATTACCGGTATCTATCGATATTAATCGAGAGACATTCACACAGATATGGAAAGTGTAACTCTGTGTGACAGCGTCTTATGGTGAATGGTAGCAATAAGAGAAAAAAACGGTGTTTGTGTATTTGTGACGAGAAAATCTTGTGTCTGCAAGTCGGAGCTGCGAGCCCCGCCTTTAAGTGCGATTTTTATCTGCACTTCCGTTGTTATTTCTCGATACAGTGATGACAAATAAAGCAACATGACCGAGAAGATAACACTAGCCGATGCCCTGTCCAATGTGGAGGTGCTGGACGAAATTCCGCTACCCGACGAGCAGCCCTGCATTGAGGCCCAGCCCTGTTCAATTATCTACAAGGCGAACTTCGACACAAATTTCGAGGATCGCAATGGATTCGTCACGGGTATTGCCAAGTATATCGAGGAGGCGACCACGCATGCAAATCTGGTAGGAATTATTATTACGATTGGTAGAAATCTTTAATTCATCCACCTTTTTGACCCGCAGAACGTTCTGCTGGACGAGGGTCAGAAACATGCAGTTATGCTGTACACCTGGCGCTGCTGTTCGCGCGCGATACCGCAGCCGAAATCCAACGAGCAGCCAAATCGCGTTGAGATCTATGAGAAGACCGTGGAGGTACTTGCGCCGGAAGTGAACAAATTGCTCAATTTCATGTACTTCCAACGGAAGGCAATCGAAGCCTTCTCGGGCGAGGTGAAACGTCTGTGTCATGCGGAGAAACGCAAGGACTTCGTATCGGAGGCATATCTTTTGACGCTGGGCAAGTTCATCAACATGTTTGCCGTGCTCGACGAGCTAAAGAACATGAAGTCGAGCGTGAAGAACGACTATTCGACATATCGTCGGGCGGCACAGTTCCTGAAAGTGATGTCCGATTCGCACACGCTGCAGGAGTCGCAGAATCTATCCATGTTCTTGGCCACGCAGAACAAAATACGTGACACCGTCAAGGACACACTTGAGAAGATCGTTGGCTATGAGGATCTGCTCTCCGATGTGGTCAATATCTGTGTGCACATGTTCGAGACAAAAATGTATCTGACGCCCGAGGAGAAGCACATGCTGGTCAAAGTCATGGGCTTCGGCCTCTTCCTTATGGACAGCGACGCTTGCAACATCAACAAGCTGGATCAAAAGAAGAAGATACGCCTGGATCGCATTGATCGCATCTTCAAGAACCTGGAGGTGGTGCCGCTCTTTGGCGACATGCAAATCGCTCCATTCAACTATATAAAACGGAGCAAGCACTTTGACTGCAGCAAGTGGCCGTTGTCCAGCTCGAATGCCATCAGCCCACAGGCCGATCTGATGGTGCATCTGCCGCAAGTACGCGAGGATCATGTGAAGTACATATCCGAGCTGGCACGCTACACCAACGAAGTGACCACCACCGTCAAGGAAAATCCCTCGGACACTGAGAATCGCATCACCGCAGACCTGGCACTGCGCGGCCTGCAGCTGCTCTCCGAGTGGACCAGCGTGGTCACAGAGCTATATTCGTGGAAGTTGCTGCATCCCACGGACCATCACCAGAACAAGGACTGTCCCGTGGAGGCCGAGGAGTACGAGCGCGCAACTCGCTACAATTACACGTCCGAAGAGAAGTTCGCACTGATCGAGGTGATTGCCATGATCAAGGGCCTGCAGGTGTTGATGGCACGTATTGAAACGGTGCTGTGCGAGGCAATCAGACGCAATATCTACTCCGAGCTGCAGGACTTTGTGCAGCAGACGCTACGCGAGCCACTGCGCAAGGCGGTCAAGAACAAGAAGGATTTGATTCGGAGCATCATCATGTCGGTGCGTGAAACCTCCGCCGATTGGCAGAAGGGCTATGAGCCCACCGACGATCCAGCGTCAAAAGGCAAAAAGGATCCCGACGGCGGCTTTCGCATACATGTGCCCCGCCTGAATGTCGGCCCCTCCTCCACCCAACTGTATATGGTGCGCACCATGCTGGAGTCGCTGATTGCGGACAAGAGTGGTGGCAAGCGTACGCTGCGCAAGGACATCGACGGCAACTGCCTCATGCAGATTGATACGTTCCACAAGACCTCCTTCTATTGGAGCTACCTGCTCAACCTGAGCGACACGCTCCAGAAGTGCTGCGATCTGTCCCAGCTGTGGTATCGCGAGTTCTACCTGGAAATGACCATGGGCCGTAAGGTGAACAAGTGCATGGTGCGGCATCAGCACAACGAGGAGTGCAAGGATCTGATCACCATGGAGAAGCGCATACAGTTTCCCATCGAAATGTCTATGCCTTGGATATTAACCGATCACATACTCCAGACCAAGGAGCCATCCATGATGGAGTATGTTTTCACTTTTCAATTTTACCTTTTTACGTTTCTAATTGCCTTGTTTTTATTATTGTTTTAGATTCGTCTTGTACCCCTTGGATTTGTACAACGATTCGGCACATTATGCCCTCACCGTCTTCCGCAAGCAATTCCTCTATGACGAGGTCGAGGCAGAGGTCAATTTATGCTTTGATCAATTTGTCTATAAGCTGAGTGAACAGATATTTGCCCACTACAAGCAGCTGGCGGGCAGGTGAGTCAAAGGGTTTACCCAAAGGTGCCTGGGGCAACTTAAATACATAAGTATATATATGTATAAATATTTTTTATATCAGATTTTTTAAGAACTGCAAATTTTTAATTTGGAATGTAGGCTTTCGGAAATGATATTTAGTCTTGCTAATGCTTTCCGATCATATCCTTAATATAAAAATATAGTATATATATATTATATTCCTACTCCTCCCAAAATTAAAGAGTCACACATTCTCAACAAATACACTCTTTTCTGATAGTATTTTCTTGGATAAACGTTTTCGGCTGGAGTGCGAGGTGTTGGGCTTTAATTTCCAATCATATCCACGCA